>CAWUFW010004319.1:0-600000 GCA_963921515.1 Calotriton arnoldi | reverse complement strand
CTGGCAAGGAAAAATAAAGATGTTGCTAAAGGGTCAATCAAACACACCCCATTGTCACAGTGAGATGGCGCCTTGCGTTATACTATACAATGAAGTGAATACTGTAACAGAATGTACTAACCTTCTGTGTATACTCCTAAATAAAGCACTCCATTACCTTGCGGTCTAGGCAGCACGATAAAAAACACAGCCAAATAAATAAATAAATAGGGCTCACAGCATCTTCACGTGATAACAAAAGTTGCCCCTGTATATTTTCCATCTTTCATTTAAAGAAAAGCATCTGTAAAAAATCACTAAACACCTGGCTCGTGCAAGAATATTTCTTTAAGCTTACACTCTGGAGCCATGCTAACACAGTTGCTACTGAACAGACGCATATGCATTACATGTCAAATGTACTGCAGAGCAACACGTGGATTTGTTCCAAACTTGTTTATTCACAAAACAGCAACCTATTGTATGATAACAGTGTGCTGTTTGCATACATACAGAAATAACACGCCTGCTGACCAGGATTGTATATGGTCCTTAAGTGGAACTGTACTTGTAGTAAACCACTAAGATGCCCTCGGGCAGGCTACCCCCTGGCTGCCCAGTACATTATTTTTGTAAGAAATTCAGAGAAACGTCACGAGGTAATCATTGGTATCAGAGAACGAGCGTCAAACACTTCCTCAGGGGGCTACACACAAGGTATATATAATTAAGTATACCAACATATTAAGGTTATCGTATGAGTCTATATCAAAAGCACACATTTTCTGGCTTAGGACTTAATTTACCTAGTTTGTTCATTCTAGGGCTTGTAGTCTTGGTGTAGTTCAGTTTGATCATTTCGATTATCACACCAGAAAAAAGTGATTAGTAAATAATGTGCAGAATCTGAAAGTTGTATCCTCTGAATAGGGATTCAGGTGATAAATGTAGAGGATTTGGGGGCGGTTGGCACAGAATTCAGGAGCAGGGACACCGCGGAGTGGAGGGTAGGAGTGGGGGTCACACTGGGTGACAGAGTATGTACAGTGACATCGCACAGCATTTAGAAGGGGTTCACGCATGCAGGGCTTCATGTAATTTAGGTGGGGCATGCAGCATTCAGGCTGGCTTCTCGCAGTATTCATGAGAGGCTTGCGTTGTATTTAGATGGATTCACAATATTCAAGGGATTCACATAGTCTTTGGTATGAATTTACATAGCACTGGGGGGTTGTCACAATATTTAGGAGCAGTCGCGTCTTTTTCCTATATATTATTCCCCAATTAGTGCTCCTCCCTTTTCATTCACAGCCCTCCTTGTGTGGTCCACCTCCATCCTCGTCAGCATCCTCTCCCTTTCTGCCTCTCAGCTTACCGGGGGCTGTTTTCCATCTTCCATCGGTCTCCCTAAGTGGGACTCTTGTAGTCCATTGCCGCGTTGGTCACACTCAGTGACTCACTGTATCTCTAGTACAGTGACGAGACAGTGACAATGTGAAATAACAAATCCCGACTTTAGACACAGTTCACCACAGCCTGCGCCGAGAGACCGTGTGGCACGTGACCGTTACTTTTGAAGAGTGCCGCAGGGACTGGGCAAAAGTTATTGCCAGGGCCGTCATTGGTAGCACTTTCACGCACTACAAGATTGACGGCCCTGTGACCACAGACTGAACACCCACCGCACCACTAACATTACGGTGGCTGGCAACACGTTGCAGCAGATGTGCTTGCAGTTACACACACACTTGCTGCTGCGTTACTGCTGCGTGCCTGCTCTGGACGATAAAGTTTGCAGGGCCGTCATTGGTATCGCTTCCGCACGCTACCAGATTGACTACCCTTGGACCCAAACATGAAGGTACACTTTTTGCATCCTCTTAGGTGGTGCGTGCAGTGCTGTTGCGCTTACACACGCTGGCCAATCAGGCCCAGTCATGCTGCACAAGTGCGCTTCGAGCCCATTCGCTGGCAGCCAATGATGATATAGTGTTGTGTTGATGCCGATTGCCGACAGTGCTGAGGCGCCGCCCCAGCTTACAAAAATGCACACAACGGGCTAATAAACGCCCAAAAAGTAGCCGACCGCAATTTGAGTTTTTTTCTCGCACAAATGGGAAAAATGTGCGGGAAATAGCCTAATCTGGCAACACTGCTGCAGAGCAGTGAAGAAAGAGGGAGAATAAACAGTGACGAGGGACATTATCTGGATGAACTGTTTAATGATGTAATATTACAAGATTGTTCTTTTATTTCTACCTTCCCTGGTGTTTATGGGAAAGGTAGTTTGTTGATTTGTTGAACTATAATATTCCTTGTGGCTGCTATTAATAAAAGCGAAGAAGGAACAGCATAATCCTCACCTCCGGTCCTGACATAGAATTTATTGGCTTTTTAATACACGGGCTCCTTTATGCAAGGTTTTGTAGCTCTGATTCAATGTCTTTGACTATAAAAAGGAGATATTTTCGGTTTGTATTTGTATGCAATGTTCAGAGGATGCTTGAAATTTGGTGGTTTCTTTTTATTATTGTTAAGGTAATGACAGCATTTGTAGCAGAAATCAATCTACTTCTGACACTATCCAGCAAACCGAATCTTTCTTTGCCATGTGGTCGCCTTTTCCTGCTTTTTCCACCATTGAGCTCTTGTCTGCTCAACTGTGCAGGAGGGAACGAGTTTGTGGTGCCAAGCAGGAGCCTCACTGGGCTGTTGAGTCCACCCACAACCTGCTGCATGCTCGCTGCCGCCAGAGTAGCAGGAACAGTGACACAGGTACAGCCACACATAACTTGAAGTCCATACACCACTAATTGCAGTCATAGGAGTATAACAGCTTGGTCTAGGTACAGGATGGATTGAAATTACAATCTAAGTGAGCGCCACAGTGTAGTCAACCTGGCTGGCTATCAATATGATCAGGAAGCAGAGAGGGCTGCTGCTGTGCTTCGTTGTGCTGCTCCTGTGCTTGAGAGTATGTTCAGATTCTGGATGATGAATATGTCTGCCTGCGTATCTCAAACCCACCCCTTACATCCTTTTGTGCAGGCTGTAACCATACAAGGATATTTTGCATGAGTTACTTGTTGACATCCTCTAGGTTGATTGCATGTGAGCCCTTGGACTCACTAGACTGTGCACTGAACTCTAGAAGACTTTTGCGGAGATAATAGTCCCATACCACTTCTTCCCTCTGCAGACTTTTAGCAGTGAGGGCTTATTGTCTGACTCGCTCCAATCTCTTATATTCCTGATCCTCAGAATGAACAAGTAACGAATACAGTGTGGCTAATCCCATCCTATGTCACTTATGAATGTGTATAATGTAATTTCCCTTGAAATGCGGAGTTCCCCAAGGATCGGCACTCAGCCCCACTCTTTTCAATCTCTATATACATGCTCTCACCAAGATTTTTCAAGCATTTGGGTTGTCAGTTGTCTCGTATGCAGATGATACCCAAATAGTAATATCCATCTCATCAAAGCATTGTCCGAAATATCAACAACTTGCACCCTGCTTGAGGGAAGTGGCCAAGTGGATGGCCAGTTACTGCCTTAAACTCTGTGGGGATAAAACAGATATTATGCTGTTGGGCAACAACCCTAACGTTCAGTCCCCCTTTCCAAAACTCCTATTAAGAACTCAGGGGTTTGGCTTGACAACACCCTTTCGATGGAATCTCAAGCAAGAAAACTTTCGGCCAATTGCTATGGCCTACTCCGAATGCTTAGGAAAATTTTAGATCTGCTCCCTCTCCAGTCGGCTTGTTGTCCAGGCATGGGTACTATCTCACCCGGTGCTATGGGAATTCTCTGTACCTCAGAGCCCCACACTGTGTAATCAAGAGGCTACAAGTAACATAAAATGTGACTGCCTGCCTTCTTGTAAAATATTCCCAAACATCAATCAGCCTAGAGTGCCTTGCGAAAGCTTCATTGTCCCCTGATTGAACGACGGGGGACGTTTAGGGCCCTGTGTGTGGTGCATGGAGCATTCCACAATAAGAGCCCTCCTTTATTGAGACCCGAGTAGGTTATGCCAAATGGACCATGAACTTGCCTTTAGCTTTGACAGGCACCTGTTTCGGCATCATGCGGTTGCTAAAAAAAGAAAATCTTCCCTTTTTCTTCTTTCCAGCAGACAAATTGGTCATTCAGGCTTTGATACCTCTGACAACCAAAAACCCAATATCTAACAGTGAGGTTATCCACAATTTATTCATGAAATGTAAACAAAACCTCAAAATACTAATTCCAATCAGTGGCCCTTGTTAGGTACACTTTCAATATACAGCTTTTTACTACCCCAAAATGAACATGGAATATAGGAAATACATAATGGCTGATGTGCCATATTGCCAGATATTGGCTTCTCGGGGCTCTGGTGACATTAAAAAAACATTTGACCAAACGCATATATTTTACACAGTGGCAGTCGCCACCCTTAGGAAGAACGTTTTTTGTTTGACTAATAACTTTGATGCCGTTTAATGAATCTGCACAAAACTTTCCCATAAAAAAATCATCCACCTCTGCTCTTTCATGTAAAGTTTGGTGCTGATCCGTCAAGAAGGGGCAAAGAAAAAGGAAGGGGGCCCCAAAATGTTGATTTCCCATTGGAAATTTTGTGCGCAGGTACAGAAAAAAATGGCAGATGGGATAACCCTAAATTTGGCAAAAAGTAAGAACTTTACTCAGAAAGTGTGCTTTTTGTGATTTGTTGTAAATCCGTTCCGCCATTTTCAAGAAATTAGCATTTAAAGAGGGGCTTGGATTCGGCATTGAGGGGCATACTCTACACCTCTCCATCCCCCAGAACCACCACGTTCTTTTTGACCTCAGTTATAAGAAAAGGTCCCACAAACTTGGATTCCCCTTTGGCAAACCACCTTGTTTTTTTCACAAACACATGTTCTCCAGCTTTCCAAACTTTGGGAATGGTACCATGTTTGGCATCATAATGCTCTTTGTATTTATTTTGATACACAGCCCACCCTTCCTTTTAAACATTGGAAAGGCAAAATCTTTGTAACACTATTGAGAGTGGTGCAATATGCCCACAGTTTTTCTCTCAACATCTTTCTGAGAGATCCTCTTGCTTTTACAGCTGCCTGAGCACAATCCCTCACCAGGCCATTCATTTTCTCCACAAGCCCGTTCGCCTGTGGAGCATACAATGCAGTGCAGCAATGTTCAATGGACAATTCACTCAAAAAACTCTTCATTTCATCACAGACGAACTGAACACCATTTCCATGATTATCTTAGGAACTCTCTCGCATGTAAACACGTCCTTCAAAAACTCTAACACACTCTCAGTAGTTATAGAGCTGGTGCAACAAGCAGTTACCCATTTGGACATAAAATCCACAAATACAAATACATGCCTTTCATTTGGGGCCAACAAATTAAAAGGACTAACAATATCTAAACCAAGCTTGCACCAAGGCTCATCAGGCGCCTCCACCGGAAACAAGGGTGCAGCTCTCACCACCTTTGATTTATCACTGTTAGCACAAATCCAGCAGTCTCTCACAAATGCTTCTGTATGTAAGTCTAGGCTATGCCACCAGTAAATCTCCCTCACCCTCGCCTTAGTGAGATTCCTGCCAAGGTGTCCTTCATGGGCCAAATTCATAATTTTGTTCCTCAAACCACTAGGTGGAACCAACCAGTCCCCCCTGAACAACTTATCATCAATGATGCTCAATTCCTCCCTCACACTCCAAAACCTCTTCACTTCTACAAACATCAGCGCACACTCAGGCTAATCTTCCACCACATATTTCTTCATCTCACCCCAAACCATGTCTTTGTTACATTCCTCATTCCACTCCACTTCATTCATTGCCAATTCCTTCACCCACATGATTGGGATATCTCGCTCAGATAACCCTTTTTCTTCCAAAGGGAGTCTGGAAAGGCAGTCAGCCACAGCATTGCAAATTCCTGGGATATATTCCAATCAATCAATCAATCAATCATGTCACTTATAAAGCGCACTACATACCCGCGAGGGTCTCAAGGCGCTGGGGGAAGAGGGGGGTGGTGCTGCTACTGATCGAAGAGCCAGGTCTTGAGGAGTCTTCTGAAGGCCAGTAGGTCTTGGGTCTGTCGGAGGTTGGTGGGGAGGGTGTTCCAGGTCTTGGCGGCGAGGTGGGAGAAGGATCTGCCGCCGGCGGTCGTTTTCCGGATGCGGGGACTGTGGCGAGGGCGAGGCTGGTCGAGCGGAGCTGGCGGGTGGGGGTGTAGAAGCTGAGTCGTCTGTTGAGGTAGGCTGGTCCGGAGTTGTGGAGTGCTTTGTGTGCGTGGGTGAGGAGCTTGAAGGTTATCCTCTTGTTGACAGGGAGCCAGTGCAGGTCTCTCAGGTGGGGTGTGATGTGGCTGCGTCTGGGGATGTCGAGGATAAGACGTGCAGAGGCGTTCTGGATGCGTTGCAGCCGTCTCAGGAGCTTAGCCGTCGTTCCTGCGTAGAGGGCGTTTCCGTAGTCCAGCCTGCTGGTGACGAGGGCCTGGGTGACTGTTTTTCTTGTTTCGGTGGGGATCCACTTGAAGATCCTGCGGAGCATTCGGAGGATGTTGAAGCAGGATGAGGAAACGGCGTTGACCTGCTTAGTCATGGAGAGGGTGGGGTCGAGGATGACCCCTAGGTTGCGTACGTGGTCGGTGGGTGGCGGGGCTGTTCCCAGTGATGTTGGCCACCAGGAGTCGTCCCAGGCTGAAGGGTTGGAACCAAGGATGAGGACCTCCGTCTTGTCCGAGTTCAGCTTCAGGCGGCTGGTCCTCATCCATTCGGCGACGGCCTTCATTCCTTCGTGGAGGTGGGCTTTGGCGGTGTGAGGGTCTTTGGTGAGGGAGAGGATCAGCTGGGTGTCGTTGGCGTAGGAGATGATGTTGAGGTTGTGCTGTCGGGCGACGTGGGCGAGGGGTGCCATGTAGATGTTGAACAGCGTTGGGCTGAGGGAGGAGCCTTGGGGTACGCCGCAGATGATCTTGGTGGCCTTGGATCGGAAGGGGGCGAGGCGGACGCTTTGTGTTCTGCCGGAAAGGAAGGATGTGGTCCAGTCCAGGGCCTTCTCTTGGATCCCGGCGTCGTGAAGGCGTGTTCGTAGTGTGTGGTGGCAGACCGTGTCGAAGGCGGCTGATAGGTCCAGGAGGATGAGGGCTGCTGTTTCTCCGTTGTCTAGCAGGGTCCTGATGTCATCGGTGGCGGCGATGAGGGCGGTTTCGGTGCTGTGGTTGCTGCGGAAGCCGGACTGGGAAGGGTCCAGGATGTTGTTCTCCTCGAGGTAGCGGGTCAGTTGTTTGTTGACGATTTTCTCGGTGACCTTCGCGGGGAACGGGAGCAGAGAGATGGGTCGGAAGTTCTTGAGGTCCTTGGGGTCTGCCTTGGGTTTCTTGAGTAAGGCGGTGATCTCGGCGTGCTTCCAGCTTTCCGGGAAGGTTGCTGTCTCGAAGGAGATGTTGATTATTTTCCGGAGATGGGACGCGATGGCTGTACTGGCTTTGTTGAAGATGTGGTGAGGGCACGGGTCTAGCGGTGAACCGGAGTGGATGGTGTTCATGATCTCGCTGGTGTCCTCGTCGTTGATGTTGGTCCAGGAGAGCAGGCGGTTGGTGGTTGTGGGGGCAGTGGTCTCGGTGGTTGCCGGGGCGGTCGTGGTGTTGAAGCTGTCGTGGATGTCGGCGATTTTGCGGTGGAAGAAGGTGGCCAGTGAGTCGCACAGGTCTCGCGACGGCTGGATGTCGTTGGTGTTGGAGCTGGGGTTGGAGAGTTCCTTCACGATGTTGAAGAGCTCTTTGCTGTTGTGTGCGTTGTTGTCTAGCCGGTCTTTGAGTGAGGCCCTTTTGGCGGATCTGATGAGGTGATGGTGACTGCGGGTGGCGCTCTTGTGGGCGGCGTAGCTGTCCGCTGTCCGTTCGTGGAGCCAGATCTTCTCCAGTTTTCGGCATGGTCGTTTGGAGGCCTGGAGGTCTTCGGTGAACCAGGTGGCTTTCTTGCTGGTGTGGCTGTTGGGCGGATTCTTGAGCGGGGCGAGGGTGTTGGCGCAGTCGTCGATCCACTGTCTGAGGTTGCGGGCGGCGGTGTCGGGGTCGGAGGGTTCGGCGGGTGGGCTCAGGGCGAGGGTTGTGGTTAGCTGGTCTTCCGTGACTCTGCTCCAGCAGCGGCGAGGCATTTGTTCGGTGCGGTGGTGCGTGGTGGGCTTCCTGTAGGTGAAGTGGATGCAGTGGTGGTCAGTCCAGTGGGGTTCGGAGGTGTGGTTGAAGGAGACGTGTGGGCTTGCGGAAAAGATGGAGTCGAGCATGTGGCCGGCGGCGTGGGTGGGTGTAGTCACGAGCTGTCTGAGTCCGAGGGTGGCGAGGTTGTCGATCAGGGTGGTGGAGTTGGTGTCCTTGTTGTTCTCGAGGTGGAAGTTCAGGTCCCCGAGGAGGATGTAGTCCGTGGAGGCGATGGCGTGTGTGCTGACGAAGTCAGCGATGGAATCGCTGAACTGTGGTCGGGGTCCGGGGGTCTGTAGATGAGGGTTCCTCTGAGGGTGGTGTTGGGATCGGTGTGGATCTGGAAGTGCATGTGTTCGGCGGTGCTGAGGGTGTCGTCGGTGTTGGTTGAGACTCTGAGGGTGTTCCTGTGGACGATGGCGATGCCTCCTCCGACTCCGTTGGTGCGGTCCCTGCGGGTGATCTTGTATCCATCCGGGATGGCAATGGCGATGTCGGGGGCTGAAGCGGGATTCAGCCAGGTCTCCGTCAGGAATGCGACGTCTGGGGAGGTTGAGTCGAGAAGGTCCCAGAGTTCGATGGCGTGTTTGCGGGCGGAGCGGGTGTTGAGGAGGATGCATCTGAGGTAGTTGGGTTCTTTCCTGGGCGGTGGTTTGGCGGGGCGGGTGCTGGCGAAGCTGCAGTTCCGGCAGGTGAAGGGCCCTTGGGTGCGCTTCGGGGTGGCCTGGTATCAGGCGTGATCTTTTCCGGGGTTGAGTGCGTGGAGGGTGCTGGCGTCGTATCGGCGTCTGTTGATGTGGCGGGCGCGGGGGATGCCCGGACCAGGGGGTCTGGCGCTGGGCGCGGACGGGCGCAGACGGGCTTGCCTTAGGCGCGCCTTCGGCGCTCCAGCGGCGCGCCCGCTGCGCGCGGCCGCCATAAATGGGGAGGTGGGAGGGAGGAGCAGGGAATGGGGCAGCGAATGGGCAGTGAGGGGGCGGGCGCAGCGGCGGGAAACAGGCACAGAAGGGAAAACGAGCACAATCAGGGCATCAAGGGGGCACAGAAAGGAAAAACTAGCACAATGAGGGGCAGCAAGGGGGCACAGAAAGGAAAAACTAGCACAATGAGGGGCAGCAAGGGGGCACAGAAAGGAAAAACGAGCACAATCAGGGGCAGCAAGAGGGGCACAGAAAGGAAAAAAACGAGCACAATCAGGGGCAGCAAGGGGGCACAGAAAGGAAAAACGAGCACAATCAGGGGCAGCAAGGGGGCACAGAAGGGGGGAAAAACGAGCACAATCAGGGGCAGCAAGGGGGCACAGAAAGGAAAAAACTAGCACAATGAGGGGCAGCAAGGGGGCACAGAAAGGAAAAACGAGCACAATCAGGGGCAGTAAGGGGGCACAGAAAGGAAAAAAAAACGAGCACAATCAGGGGCAGCAAGGGGGCACAGAAAGGAAAAAACTAGCACAATGAGGGGCAGCAAGGGGGCACAGAAAGGAAAAACGAGCACAATCAGGGGCAGCAAGGGGGGCACAGAAAGGAAAAACGAGCACAATCAGGGGCAGCAAGGGGGCACAGAAAGGAAAAACGAGCACAATCAGGGGCAGCAAGGGGGGCACAGAAAGGAAAAAACGAGCACAATCAGGGGCAGCAAGGGGGCACAGAAAGGAAAAACGAGCACAATCAGGGGCAGCAGCAGGGCACACAGACGGAGCTGTGTGGTGGGGGAGCGACCTACCAGTCAAGGTCAGGGGTCGCTGAAATTGTATTCTAGCTCGCCCTCCACCCATCTCTTGATCCTGGGGGCTGCTCTCTCAGTACCCTTGCACATAAGAACTTGAACCAAGGACTTGTGATGAGAACTTAAAAGGCAATCCCCCCCCCCAGAAAAAAATTAAAGTGGTGGATGGCCCAGAGACACGACAGTGCCTCACGCTCGATGACAGAGTATCTCTCTTCTGCTCCTTTGAGAGAGCGTGAGGCAAATGCTATAACTTTCTCTTCAGCATTAACAATCTGTGCTAACACTGCTCCCAGCCCCTTGAGACTGGCATCTGTGGTCAAAATTGTCTTCTTTGTCACATCAAAATGCTCTAAACTCAGCATACTCCCAAACTCCATCTTTATCGTAGAAAATACTTCTTCACATTCACTCGACCACACAAATGTAGCCCCTTTTTTGAGTAGCACCCTACACTTAAAGGCATCACAATGCTTGCAAAACCCTGAACAAATTTAGAATAGTATTCGGCTAATCCCAAGAATGATCGAATACCTTCTTTGTCCACTGGAGCTGGTGCCTTGACGATGGACTCTGTCAAACCTAACATGTTTTTTATGCCTTCCCCCGAGAAGCAGCAACCACAATCCTAGTCTGGGTAAGCTAGATACACACTAAAACAACCTGTGCTCACCATCTGGTAGCTTGGCACAGAGCAGTCAGACTTATCTAAAGAGGCAATGAGTAAAGTATTTGTGCACACACACATACACACACACAGTAACATAATGAAAACACCGAAAAAAAACTCCATGCTAGTTTAGAAAAATAGACAATAATTTTACAAATAAACCAAGACCAAAACGACAAAAATCCAATAAGTAGAAGTCGAGATCTGAATTTGTAAAGAATAAAAACAGTTATAGCGCTTAGAAACACTAAGCGCCAATGGTGGTTATCTGGTCACACTGGACAGGGGCAAATTCAACAGTTCAGCCGAACCGCGATGGAGCGCAGGCCGGGGATAAGAGCCACTCAGACCCGGTGAACAGAGTACCTTGATCCTGGTCACAACAGTGAGATGCGGGGTGCAGATGAGCGATGCATCGATGTTGAGCCCGCAATCGAGGTGATGCGTCGATTTTCTTCATGCATAGGCGGCAATTCGTCGGGTCCATTGATTGGTGCTCCAGTTCCGAGTGCGACGGTTCCAAAGGTGATGCGCCCGGTTAATTCCCCGCTAAAGGGGCGATGTGACTATCTTCTCCACGCAGTGGCGACGATGCTTTGGTTCCGAAGCGGTGGTTCCGGATGCGATGCAGAGGTTCCGAATGTGATGCGCCGATTCTACTCCCGCAATAGGGTGGATGCGACGGGTCTGCTTCATTTCTCTGGTGCAAGTATCTGGGTCCACTTCCAGTGAACCAGGCACAGGAGCAGGGGTGGAGACTTTGATAGCCCTGAGTAGATCTCCCTCAGTAGGGTCAGAGAGCAGCAGGCAACACAGCAGAAAAGCAGGTCTTGCAGATCAGCAGTCCAGCACAGTGTCAGTCTGTGATGCAGCAGAGCAGTTCTTCTGACAGAGTTCAGTTACAGGTCCAGGCGTGTCTGATTCAGTGGGGTCAGAGCCCCAGTACTTATACCCAGTTGTGCCTTTGAAGTGGGGGTGACTACAAAGGAGGGTCTTTGAAGTGCACAGAAGCCCTTTCTTCCCAGCCCTGGCTCCAGACTATCAGTAGGGGATAATCAGCCCTTTGTGTGGGGACAGGGCACTGCCTATTCAGGTGTATCAGCCCCTCCTTCCCCTCCTGCCCTGGAAGAGCCATCAGAATGCAGATGAGTACTCAGACACACCTAAACTTCCTGTGTTTGTGGCTGTCTAGAGGGAATACACAAAGCGTAGCTGCCACTGACCCCAAATGTGTATTGGAGACAGGCTGCGGGCACACAGAGCTGTAAGAGCAGGAAAATGTCCACTTTCTAAAAGTGGCATTTCTAAAATAGTAATGTTATATCCAAATTTACCAGTAAAGAGGATTTATCATTACTATTCCTAAGATATAAAACATGACACAGCTACTCCTTTCTAATCACAGCTTGAAATGGTATTAAGGCATTCTCAATGCTTACTTGTGAGAGGAGTAGGCCTCACAGTAGTGAAAAACAAATTAGTGTTTTTCACTACCAAGGCATGCAAAACTTAAAAGTACATGTCCTACCTTCTACTTACACAGCACCCTGCCCTATGGGCTACCAAGGGCCTACCTTAGTAGTGACGTATGTGTAATAAAAGGGAGTTTTAGGCTTGGCAGAGGGGTTTAAATGCCAAGTCGAGGTGGCAGTAAAACTGCACTCACAGGCTCTGCAGTGGCAGGCCTGATACATGCTTAAAGGGTTACTTGTGTAGGTGGAACATTGAGTGCTGCAGGCCCGCTAGTAGTATTACATTTACAGGCCTTGGGTATATTGGATACTACTTTTCAAGGCACTTACAAGTAAATTAAATATGCCAATTGCGTATACACCAATGTTACTATGTTTATGGGAGAGGCATAGTTGATTTATCCGATATTGTGACTGCAGCATTTGCTGCACAGTTAGGAATTTTCTAAGCTTGCCTCGTAATTCAAAATGTTATTTTAAGTTCAAATGGATGAAAATATCACTGCCAAAGAAAATAATGCATAATTTGCCCTTTTTGCTGCATAATTTAGATAACCTTGTGACATAATTTGGTCTTTCATGCCATATAATCCTAGTAACCCTGGCAGTGGTTAAACTATGTTCGGGGCTGTCATTATGATGATGAAATTCCTATTTGATAAGGAACCATGAAACGTTATGTGCAAACATGTAACGTATACATATTGCAATTAAATGTTCATGGAAAATTCAGTTTAATTCTTTTCCAAGTCAATATTTTTCTGTTTGCTTTTCAGTAAAGCTCGGGTATGTGCAGGCTTTCCTTTCCGAGAGGTAACTAAAAAAGGCAAATGATTATTTTTCATTTAGTTGAATTTAAAACAAAACCCTTTTGAATGTGTTTCTCTTGTTGCTTTTTTCAAGGTGATACATGAATTTCTGGTTTCTAAAGACAAGCTGACTAAAAGGATCACCTGGTTGCGGCCCAATATATTGTCTTTTCAGGTAACAATATTTTTGGATATATTTACAGTTGAACAATCTATAAATGAGGGCACGTTGTTTACGTTGAGAAATGTATATTACATTTTGGTATGAAGACCATCAAGTGCTTAACAGTAATTTGCAGTCATGAACCTGGTGAAGGGAAAAGGAGCTGAATGCTACCTCTTGGTATGTTAGCAAAGGATGTTACCTCCTGGAGGGAGACTCCAAAATTTCGAGAAACATCTTAGGCATTACTTTCCATAATTCTTCAAAAAGACCATCATGGATACTTGAATGTGATAGTCTGCCTCCAATTTGAGCAATGTGGAATACTTTGTGGTTTTTAGGTCTCGCCCTGAAGCCAGCGCTTGCGCTGGTCTGGGCGAGACATTTTGTAAGTGGGCTTTTAGAAATGCGACCACTTTTTTTTGGGCTTGCCTAGAGCATGCGGGTACGCGCACAGTAACGCGCATTCCTCGCATGCTCCAGGCGCCATATGTCTTTCCTCTCACTTGCTCCTCCCCCTCCCCCACCACAGAGCGCTTCTCGGGGCCGCGCGTCACTTGCTCTCCCGCTCCTCCCCCACCACAGAGCGCGTCTCGCGCGGCCAATGCTTGTTTTATTTAGTTTTTGCGCGCGCGTGCGCACACAACTCCCAGTTGCAGCCGAAATTCTTGCTCGCGATCACTTTCGCGCACACCATTTGCTTGTTTGAACACTTCTCGCCCTTTCCTTGCTGTTTTCTGTGCATCGCTCATTCTTTCATTACTTGTCACTTTTATGTGCATTTCTCAGTCTTTCTTTGCTACTTCACTGTGCATTACTCCTTCCTTCTTATTCCTTCTTTGCTGCTTTTCTGTGCGTTTCTCATTCTCTTTCTGCCACTTTCATGTGCTTTTTTCATTATTCCGCAATCTTTCTTTGCTGCTTTTTGAACTTTTACACTGATTCTGTGCCGATCTGCTGGGCATCTGCCACTCTTTCTCATTCATTCTTTGCTGATCTTCTGTGCTTTTGCCTTTCATTCTTTAACATTTTTCTCTGCCCTTTTCACTCAATCCTTGCTGCTCTTGGCTTCTTTTAGTCTCAGCTCTTCTCTTCGAGTTTCGAACTCAATTGCTCTCTTAACTCCTCTTCCTTTTTCTCACTCTTTTGCTCTTCTTCCTGCCCTTTTCCTGAATTTGCGACCTTCCCTGCTTCCTCTCCCACGCCGCACTCCCTTCTCGGTTCCTGCCAGTTACTTAGCCCAACCCATTGCCCCAGAGACCCCCGCTCCTAATTCATGTCCGCCGCAGCTTGGATGCACAGTCCGTATGCGCCCCTCCCGTGCCCAGCACCAGACCCCTTGCTTTCACTCCCATCACTGCTACGTCTCTGCTTCCCTCTCCTCACCCTGAACCTTGAATGCACCTTCCAGTGCTGCTGCTACGCCTCGGTAGTCGACTGCGAAGGTGCCTTCCCTGTTCCACCTGACACTTTTCCTGCACCTTCCCACACCTTCACACCACCCTCACATGCACCGCACACAACACTCACCTCTCCCTCGGCCACGCACACCTACACACCTCTCCCCACCCCTCCCTGTTCTGCCTTCTCCTCAACAACACCTCCCTCAATAAACACGCTACTGAAATATGGGACCTGCTGCACGACCACACATTGAAACTGCTCTTCCTCACAGAAACCTGGCTGATTCTATCGACATTACCACACCTATTCCCCAGGCACAAGGTTATAAGACAGGACAGAATTAACAGACCCAGCGGAGGACATGTCATCGTTTTCAAAGAGCTCATCAAGTGTTCCACTGCCTCAGCTAGCACCAACAGCACTGATGCTGGATGTGTTTATTGTGCCAAAATGGCATCTTTTGTCATCTTCAATGCAAGATGGTGCACACTCTGAAATCCGTAAAAGTGCACTCTCTTAATGCTTTATTTTAATAAATATATTTAGGGTGATCACCAACCTCTAGTTCAGTGTGGACACTTTCTCCAGTCCTTGTCTTCTCTCTCTGTATGTCACACCTCTCTTTCAATAAACCTCAGTGCCCCACAGCACTTACCTCTCATGACCTTAACTTGCCACCTCTCTCCGATCCTACCTCTAGATCTCTAGCTCTCGGTCAGCTCTCTGCCCCTCTCTTCTCCTCAAGTGCCTCTCTCTCTCTCTCTCTCCTTTCTCTTCTTTCTGCATCTTGCTGCTCTGTTTGCATCTCATCCCCCTTCATTTCTCTTCCATTTACTTCTTCTCCCTCTTAATTTCATCTCTCTATCTTACCCTTTCTATCATTTTTGCCATCTATACCTTACCTTTCTCTACCTCTCGCATGCCTCTTTCTACCTCACCATTCTCTCTTTCATTTCTCTCTCTGCCTCACAACTCACTGCCTCATCTCTCTCTTCCCCACCTCTCATACACTATATAGACTCTCAATTTACATCACCTATTGACCTTCTATGTCTCTCTTTTTATTGATGTCCTCTTTCCTCGCCTTTCCCATTATTTTATTTCTTTCTCTCTACAATGCTCTCCCTACCTCTTCCACTCCATCTATCACTCCCTTTGCTTTCATCTCTCTTTCTATCTCCTTCACTGTTTCCGTTCACTCTCTCTGCTTCCAATGTCTCGCTCGTTTAATACATCTGTCTTACCTCTGTCTCTCTCTCTCCCTATTTCACCATTCTCTACTTCTCCCTCGCACTTACTCTGTATTAGCCTCATCTCTCTACCTCATCTGCACCTCTTTTTCTCTACTTCTCATATCTTTCTATTTTTCATCCCACCGGCTCTACCTGCCTCGCTACTTTGTTTACCTGACCTGTCATTCTGTACTTCACCTTTCTATTTGTGCTATCTCATTATAACTCACCTCTCTTCCTATCTTATTACTCTCTAGACCTTGCCCCTCGGGTTGGCACCTTTCTTACCAGCCTACATTTAAAACTGCATGCCAGGCCTCTAAAAACAAGCATTGGCATAGTCAATAGGACTCGCCTTTGGGACCTTATAAGTTTTTAGACATGCAACAGTTGATGTTATTGCACCAAGGATATTATGCTGCATAACTAAATACTTATAAGGTCCCAAAAGCGAGACCTATTGGCTATGCCAATGCTTGTTCAACACAGTGACCTGAAAGTGAAACATGACTGGGTGATACTCCACAAATTATATAACTTCCCTGCATAGTACCTGCCTCTGATGTAAAGGGGGTGCACTCAAGGTGTGCCTCACCCATAGACCATTTATCAGATTATGGAGTGTCTGCCAGTTTGAGATATCTCACTGATCATTGTTTATCCTGTACCTCGAGCACTGTCGGCTGGCCATCTCATTAAAACTGTGCAGTCTGCCTAAACCCTGATCTCCCACTCCACCATGAGTGTTTAGTGTGAATGGAGTAATTCTGTCAGATGAACAAGGTGCTGCCCTGTGCGTTGGCTGGGGTAGTACTGGCCTGTGTGCTACCTGGACTGGTGCTGGCTTGGGCTGGAGCTGCCCTGTGCCCGGCCTTGGCTGGTGTTGCCCTGTGCCCGGCCTGGCGCTGCCCTGTGCCCAGCCTGTGCTGCTGCTTCCATGGTGCTGTGCTTTGCCTCAGAAGGAATTCAGCAACTGAGGAGAAGAGCAAATGTATCCAGGAGGGCACAGAGCAAGGCCCTGCTCACTGTAAACCTTCATGGAGGCGCAACAAGGGAGAGAGCTTCCTAAAAGATGCTATGGCATGCTGTCTGTAGCACACCACCCACGGGGGCACTCGTGATCGAGACGTAATGCACAGTAGTGAAGAAGCACATCTAAGATCATTTTGTGTTTCTGAACTATGCCATGCCATTGGGGCTGTTTAATGTTTTTAGGTTTCGCCTGGACATCGCTTTTGCTGTGCTTGTGAAATCTATTGTATTTAATATAAATCTTAAAAAGGACTTACATCCCACCCTTACTTTTCGTTTTTGTGTGCTTGCCACTTACTTTTTAGGTGTCGCCTAGGCAGCGCGCATGCGCTGCTCTAGGAGGGCCTTTAGCCATCGGTCTTCACTTTTGAAGCACTGCACTCGTGCTTGTGGCGGCATCCACCTTGCGGGAGCGAGCAGCGGCGCGGCCACGTTAATTACAAACATATGACCGCTGCTCGCTCCCGCAAGGTGGATGCCGCCACAAGCACGTGTGCAGTGCTTCAAAAGTGTAGACCGCCGATCGAGATGCTGCTTGCGTGTGGCATCACTTGTTTACATTGCTGTGGAGTCTGCGTGGTGTCAGCTTGTGACTAGCGCTCATGCAGCAGATAGCAGGACAAGTTTTACAGAGTGCCAGTCTGCGCACTCACTCTCTCGCTTGGCCGCGACGGTCAATGAAATGGTTGTGCTTTAAACCTGACTGGGCTTATGTTACCCTTTCTGTTGGTGTCTTCAGCTGTGTGTTCAGTTTCCCTCTGAGGAACAATGCTGCTGTTGCTGCTTCATTGGTCTCTGTGCCTGCAGATTCACTGCACTGATACAACCATGAGCACTAGCAGGGCTCCAGGCTCCACTTGCTGACAGTGGATGTGCTTTTGGACGCATGTGTGGCATGGAGCAATGCTTGTGAGAGCCTCTCTCCGTCGTTTAATGCGACAACATTCAGACACCTGCATTTTCGAGTTTCGTGTAAACTGCAGGCACACTTCAACCAGTTGTGAAGGAGGGATCGATAGTAGGTAATACGGGCACTGGCATCAACGTGACTGTAATTTAACTATACTCCGGGCTACTGGAATGTTGCAAAACTGGCCCTTTTCTGCATGATTATGGATTCATCACGTAATGCAGCATCTTCTGCACCACTAGCAGACTTTGCCAATAAAAATATATTTTTTTAATCTCAAACTGATTAAAGGTTATTAAAGAGCGCAATGGCAGACTCTTTGCAAGTGTTAACTGGTGTCCTTTCAGCTGGTGGCCGATTGCAGTGTTCTGGTTTTAAACTGGTACTAGTGAGGTGCAATTTTGTCCTGCCCGTATTTCTAGGTGCAGAAGTGACAATCCTAATACTGTCACAAATTGTGGCGCATTATGATCCATCATCTGTCTTTTCTTGTCACAATGTTGTCAACACTGCTTCGTAATTCTGGCCTCCCAGGATAACCCCTGTGTAGGGGGGTCATGATTTCCTTAGGAGCCTGCTTTCTTACCCAGTCTACTTCTCTGAGCTGATTTGCATCCTTTTGGCAAACTCTCACTTCCTCCCTGGCCAAGCAAGTATTACTATCATGGTCTATTAAAAGGCGCAGGTCCGTTATACCCTGTGTGTGTGTCTGTGTGTGTGTGTCTGTCTCTGTCTGTCAGTTGTACATAATGTCTACTTGGTTATATATAAGGTAAGAAAAATGCTTATAACACGTTTTTATTATAACTTTTCAACATGCTGCACAGCAGCCACACTGCTCTACAACCTAGTTTAAAGACTTTGGCAAAACCATTCGCTCTGGCTAAACACTTATAAGGTCCCAAAGGCGAGACCTATTGGCTATGCCAATGCTTGTTCTACTTTTCTATTGGGTATAGCATACTATTTCCTGTTGGTCTTCTGTGTTTTTCTTATCAGTGGCCAATGGCCCAAGTACTCCTTTTCATCTGTTTATGTCGAACTTCTTTTTTAGGTTTTGCCTGAACAGCGCTTGCGCTGTGCTTGTCTTTCTTAAACAGCACTTTAACGAGCAGGTTTGGTTTTCAATCGCTCCGACCACTGATAAACAGTCCTGTAAATCTTGTTATTTCGTCACGTCTTGTTATTTTTTAGGTCGAGCCTAGCAGCGCGCATGCACTGCTCTACGAGGCATGCTGTATCTGCTCAGGGTGCCTTTCTGAATTCCTTTCTTTGTATTGGTAAAACATTGCTTTTTGACCTGCCTATAGGTGTGTTTTTCACTTTGCGGGGCTGCCCCTGCTACATGTCCCCATATGCCTTGATTCATGTATCATTTGTTGGGTGCACTCTTTTATTCGCTGAAATGTTCCCATGCCCCAAAGAGAGCTTCAACATGGCCCTACTATATTTTATAAACACTTTTTTTTTTTACAAGGTTGCAGCTGCCTGGGAGGCAGAAAGTAGGCATGGGAGTACTTTGCCAGCGCACACCTGTGGAGCTTGTTTTTTTTTTCTTTTTAAACTCAGTTTTACTGATGCCAAGACTTGAACCCTATTCCCCAGGTCCGAAGTCGGCAGCTCTGGGGGTTATACCACAGCCTCTCTCTTGCTGGGCATAGGCGTCAGTGTTGCTAAACTGTCTGTGCGCACTCTCTGTGATAGTATGCGACAGACACAGGGTGTCTGTCTTAAAATGTTTGCGGCATGATTGAAATTCTCTACTGGCCCCATTCCCTCTTTGCCAAGCCTCAGTGCTTCACCCCTCTCCTCCACCCCCAACTCCCCAGCTGTGTGCCTTCTGCAGCTGCCATGCGCTGTCTACCCTCTGCCCTACCTCTCGCATTCTCAGTGCCATGGGCCGCTATTCTCTCTATTCACACTCAGTGCCTAATCTCTATTCACTATTTTCTATTCACTATTTAAATTATTTATTTATTATTATTTTTAAAAAGTCTACTCACTATATCCTCTATTGACTCTCAGTGCCACGGGCAGCTATTCTCGTTATTCGAGGTTATTAAAGAGCCTGAACATTCTGCGGGGCGGGGTTACGAGGGCAGGATTAGGGAAGGCAACTGGGAGTTTACAGCTAGCATAAGGAGTCCTTGGAGCGGAGGCAGGTGAGGTAGCAGGACGGGTGCAAAGAAAGGTGAGTTATTGTCCATACGAGCGGCGTGGGGCCTCAGCTGCGTTCTCTCACGTTCTCTTACAGACCCTCCAGTCCTCCATCCTGATGCAATCCTTCCACTCTTCTGGTTGGTCCTGCGTGACCCTGCAATCTATCGAACACACCCGTCTGACCAGAATTTCGCCTGCTTCCCTCATCTCCCCTTAACTCCCATGTTCTAATCTTTCATCCCTGAGGGTCCCACTGCGGCCCTACCATCCTCCTGTGGCCACTTTTCACATCCCGCTGCTCACGTCCGATCTTACCCATCCCTTTTCTCCCAAGTTTCTCATTTCATGGTAATTCGTATTCCTCCTCTACGTTGTTAACTGTTTCACCCCTTGGCACCTCCCTCCGATCTCTTCTTTGTCCTCTTTCAGGATTTTGCTCGTTCTTATTCCCTTCTATTCCCCGTTTCTTTTATCACTGCTTCTGTTCATGCTGCCTTTAATCAGAATTTTTTTTTTTTTGGACAATGTGTTCAACACATACACACAACGTCAAGCGTAGCAGTCCTAAATGTGGAAATTACGCTTAACTGAATTATGCAAATATTTTGTAAACATTAAAATGAGAGTTGGAAGATTCCAGGCCGGGTCCTTAAGACATTCCCCTCTTCTGCAACATAATTTATTGGGGACTAAAGGTCAGCGAGAAGGAAGGTTGTCTGTTTATGGTCTTTGCCGCAATTGCCAATGGAAACCGGACACATTGTGATTCTACTGTGCCGCATTTATATAGCTTTTCGTATATCGATATGGGGCCCATATTCGCATGTGCAGACATACACCATTGGAGTGTGCACGGTTGGTGCAGAGCGTTGTATTTGTTGTGATCCTTGGTGTCTTGACTGAGTGTCAGAGAGATGCTTTTATCTTGTCTTGGGGTGCAGTGGATAACATTGTGATGGAGGTGGTAGTGTGAGACCCTCACTTAATAGAATTATTATTAGTTGAGGTATATAATTTAATTTGCAGGTTCCATGCTATGCTGTATGCTTTCTGTTACCAAATAGGCAGCATTTACCTGGATGGTCTTTGGTCTAGGTTTCCAGTCCTAGGACAGGGGGACACAGCCCTTACCCACGGATCATCAGTGATACAAATTAATAATTAAAAAAGTAATACAAAATGATAATTAAAAACTTACAATATGTAGAACTGACGCGGATTTTTTTTTTCATCTTTGATTTTGCTATTAATATTATAAACACTTGTTTCATTTTACAAAAGTACAAATGAAATTGGGTCCTCTGCAATTTTTCTATAAACGTAATTACACAGGACCACCTCCGCATCAATGCACCTCAGCACCAGCGTAGCCCCACCTCAGCACCAGCGCAACCCCACCTCAGCAATTTACCACCAATGCAGCACCACTTCAGCATCAGCGCAGCATCACTTCAGCACAGCACCAACTCAGCATCACTCAGCACCAGCGCAACCCCACCTCAGCAATTCAGCATCAGCTCAGCATCACCTCAGCACAGCACCAACTCAGCATCACTCAGCACCACCTGAGCACCAGTGCAACCCCACCTCAGCAATTCAGCACCAACGCAGCACCCCTACAGCATTAGCGCAGCATCACCTCAGCACAGCACCATCACAGCATCACTCAGCACCACCTGACCACCAGCACAGCCCCACCTCAGCAATTCAGCACCAATGCAGCACCACTTCAGCATCATCACCTCAGCACAGCACCAAATCAGCATCACTCAGCACCACCACCTCAGCATCACTCAGCATCGCCTGAGCAGCATTAGCACAGCACCACCACCAGTGTAGCACCACATCAGCACCAGCACAGCCCCACCTCAGCACCAACACAGCACCATCTCAGTACCAGCACAGCCCCACCTCAGCATCAGCACAGCATCTCAGCACAGAACCAACTCAGCACCACCTGAGCACCATTGCATCACCACCACCTCAGCATCACTCAGCACCACCACAGCATCACTAAGCACCACCTACGCACCAGCACACCACCACCTCAGTATCACTCTCTGTCTGCCCTTGGAATCAGCCATCTGTTGATTCTCGCCTAGTGTCCGTCTGCTGCTTGTGTTGTAATTCAGGTACTATTTCCCAATATCCACCCTCACGTTGTTTATGCCCCCCATAACAAAAAAAAACCTATAACAAACAGGCATTAGAACAGGCAAGAAGAACTTGCCAACATTGCAAGGACAAAAAAACTAGAAGACATTTTTGTGTTAATTCTTTTTTTAATAGAGTCGTTCATTGTACATAATTAATTGGTTACATATATATACGGTAACAAAAACGCTTAACACCTTTTTATTATAACTTTCCAACATGCTGCACAGCAGGCACACTGCTCTACAACATAGCTTAAAGACATTGGCATTGACTTTGGCTATACACTTATAAGGTCTCAAAGGCGAGACCTATTGGCTATACCAATGCTTGTTTAAGCTTGCAGGCCGTCTCTCTCCTCGCTTGTACACAGTGACCTTAGATTATGCGTGTCTGCTTTTGTGCTGAAACCCAGGGCCCGCATCAGCAGACAGTGTAGTAACGTACTGCTTCTTGACGTCACTTGGACCCTGGGCAGTGGCCTAGCGTAGGCCGTCTGCAGAGCGGGGCATGAGGAGGGAAGCTAACTGGCTGTGTGTGCCACCAGCCTGATGCCCCTCTCACCTTCCAGGATGCCAGCTGTTTAATCTGGGACAAGATGACCCGGGTACCTGGAAATAACGTTCTACTGCCTGCTTCAGCAACTGACCACAAATCAGTCTGATTTTGGGCAAACCCCCTTATCACCTGTGACATTCCGTGTAGTTCAGTACGATGTGATTATGTTCAGTAAAAACTGTGCCGTGTGCTCTGCCTCGCACCTTCCCTGTTCTCCCCACACATCTTTACCCCTTTTCTCTGAAATCTTGTCTTAATCAAACTCCCTCACCGCTCTGTTCCCCACCCCTTGTGGGCCAGCGCCAGTATCAAGCCGCAACAGGTTCTTGGAGCTAAGCACTACATGAAATGCCTACAGAGTACAGATCAGCTCTTGTGTGATGATAGCCTCATTTGTCATAGATTCGCTAGAGCTCCTTGGGCGCCCAGGATGAAGGCTGGATACTGTGCCAGCAAGCCAGGGCTCTTCCTTAAGCGTGGACACCCTGTCTTAGTAGATGGAAGGTGCCGGAGGCACCTCGTGCCCCGATCCAGCTGGAGACTGCATCCTGGACACCCAAAGGCGGAAGGATGCTCTGGTGCGGATTCTTCACCGAGAGGGGTCCTTTTACCCAGCCCCTGTGCCCAGTCTTAAATTGATTTACCCAGCATCAGTGGACTCTGATGTAAACAGAAGAGCCGAAGCAGCAAGAGCGTCATCACACCTGCTGCATTCAGTACACGAAGTGCACCGCCTATATTAACCTCAGAGCAGCGACATCTTAAAGATTTTGGAGCCCTGGGCTAAATGTATTTTGGGGGCCCCAGTTCAGAGCAGCTTTCAATTTATGATCCAATTTCAGCATTTTCATGCTCTCTTTGGCCAGGTCACTGACACTCCACATGCACACTGGTCCAAATTTTAAATGTGTTCCCATTCATATTCAGGGATAGTGATGTGTGTTTTCGATATTGTAATTTAGCAGCAGCTCACTAATATTATTGGAAATAATCTCTGCGCCGCACTGCCATTTCTCATGTGTGAGGTGGTGCACAGACAGAATATCGAGTTGTTTTTTTTCGAAGTACCATAATATCGAGTTTTAAATATCGAGGTACAAGAATATCGACTGCAAGAATATCGTGGTACAGAATATCGACAGTAAGGTAAGAAATATCATTTTTTTTAATATCGAAGACAGTAATATTGTTTGTAAAACTATCGTTGTTAATAATATCGATATTTATTAGTGTTCTGTATTCTAGTATGTGTGTTAAAAGTATGTGATGTAATTTTTTTGTATAAGTATAGCTTTTTTTTAAAATGTATGTGTTAAATTTTTAGCAGTAATTAATTTTATGTTAATTAATTTTTGCGTATTTTAGTTCTGTAGCGGGTTGTGGGTTTATAGGGGAATAGGGTGGGAAGTAATTTGATTATGAAGTAATTATTAATTTTTATTAGTATTTATAAATGATTTATTATTAATTAGTTATTAATTTTTATTAATGAATTAATTGATAATTACATTAATTGTGTTATTTGTTTTAGGAGCGGGTTGTAGGTTTATAGGGGAATAGGGTGGGAAGTAATTTAATTATAATAAAGTAATTATTAATATTTATTTATTAGTATTTATAATTAATTTATTATTAAATAATTATTATCTGATAGAGACGTCTAGCCGCAGATTCCTTAACTTAGAATATCCCCAGGCGTCAAACTGGATCCGGAAAATTTTGCGTGGCAGCAACTCTGCGCGCCGGGGGGGCGTCGCCGCACGGCTAGGCCCTGACGTCGTCCATGGACGTGACGTCAGCGGAGCCACATATGCCCCACCCCGGCGCGCCAACATCAGTTTTCTTCTTTTCCGCGTCACGACGCGGATCCTGGAAACCAGCAGTTCCTGGCCTAGTTTTGGGCCTTCTCGGCACCGTTGGTGTCGTACCGGAACAGTGTGCAATGCCCTCCGGGTTCAAAGCCTGTGAGGCCTGTGCGCGTCAGATGTCTGGCACTGACCCACACCTTATTTACATGTGGTGCCTTGGTGTGCACCACGATTCCAAAGAATGCGGCGACTGTCAACAGATGAAGCCGAAGTCCCTACAGGAACGTCGTATGAAGCTGTTGGCCGCACGGCTGTCCGGCCCAGCTTCCTCTCGTCGCCCCTCTCCCTCTCCAGAGGGGGCTCGTTCCCGAGGCCGCTCCCGCGACCGGCGCCCTAAAAAAGGTAAGCGGAGCCACAAGCATCCACTGAGGTCCACATCCCGTAGGCGTGCCGCTGGCGCCCATTCCTCTCGTAAGGGGCCAGCTAAGGGCGCCCGGATGTCACCTCCTCCATACCCTCCTTTCCCAGGAGTTGGAGCGACGCACGCCCAAATGGAGGCCTACTCCCGGGCTCTTGAGGCCTACTTCGAGTCCCCCTCTCTACCTGGCGCGCCTTCGGGCCCCACAGAGGAGGAGGGTACTCAGGCCGGACCCTCGTCGGCGGATCCTTCTCCGACCGGGGCTGTGTGCACCGACTCCGGAGCCGAGGCGACGACTTTGGGCTGTGGCCCAGACCGTCCTGGTCGCTCTAGCACACACCGCCAGTCAACGCATAGCCCTGTGCGGCTTCCTGCGCGGACGGCGAAAGCGGCGACGCCGGGCTCCAAGTCGGACCCGAAGCCGGGCTCGACGCCACCCACACCCGGCCCTAAGCCTGATCCCACGTCTGGAGCAGCGCATAATCCGACGCCTGTCGACGTCGAGGTAGCGTCCCCAGTGGAGGCCGTCGACGTCCAGTCTACTCCGACACGGCACCTACCGACGCCGCTGTTGCCGCATGCATCGCCGCCGGTGTCCATACGTTCTTCGACACCAGCGTCCATGCTTGAGGTTGACCCCCCTCCGGATTCATCGCTTCTGACTCCTCAGCGGTGTCAGGCGACACTGGTATCCGCTGCAGCCCTTATGGAAGCTGCTGCTTCCCCTGGTCGGGGGCCACTGGTGCAGGTCCCTAGTGTGACTTGGCCTTCGGGTCGTTCCCCAGCCCCGCTCTTTATGGCAACTGGGAGGATTAGTCTCCAGCCGTCTCCTACAGACGGCCTCTTGTCCCCTCCTAGGGTGACTACTGATCTAGGGGCCGCCTATGCGTGGACTATCAACAGGGCAGCTGCTATCCTCGGCTTTCAGCCTCCTGTGGTACCCCTCATTCCCGATCCCTTAATGGATCTGCTTCATCTCAAGCCCATTACTGTGGAGCCCTTGCTACCCCTTGGGGGTGCTTTATTAGAAGTCCTGCGTAGCGCATGGGCACGGCCCTATTCCGGAGCCCCGGTTGATCGGGCCATTGCGGGTAGGCACCGTCCTGCCCCGGGGGATCCACTTTGCCTGTCCCTCCACCCTACTGCTCAGTGCCTGGTGATTCAGGCGGGTTTTGGGTTACAAGACTCCTCCACTTTGCCTTTGTTTCCTCCCACCCGGGAATCCCGGTGGCTGGAGGCATGTGGAAGACAGCTTTTTGCTTCTTCTAGCGCGGCCATCCGCGCTTTAAACACTACATGCGTGTTTGCACGTGTGTCCTCCGCACTCTGGGACTCCGTGGCTAACCTTCTTCCTTCCCTTCCGGAGGAATTGCGCCCGGAGCTTCTCCGTCTTGTCCTTCATGGCAAGGAGATGGCACATTTTTCAATACGCTCCTCCCTGGATACCACAGACTCTGTGGGCCCTGCTCTTACACGGTCGGTGGCTTTGTGCCGCCATGCCTGGATGCGCGACAGTCGCTTCCCTGATAACATTCGGGAGAGCCTCCAAGACATGCCATTTAACGGAATAGACCTTTTTGGGTCCACGCGGACTCGGCGATCTCCAGGCTTCTGTCAGGGCTACTGTAATTCTGCCGTGCCACTGACTGACTTTCTTCCTGGTTGCGGTTCTTCCTTTACGGCCCCGTTTTTATCAGAGACCAGTTGTTGTCTCTGTATTGTCTGTATAGCCGTATGGCTGGGTTGTTTTTGCTTTTGTTTTCAGTCCTCTGACTGTCTGTTTTGCCAAGAGGACCCCCCCCCTTTCTTGCCAGGGGTTGACCCTCGCCCTATGTGGGGTATTGGCTGGTGGCAGGTGTCTGCATTTGCATTTGTAAGCTCCTGTGGAGTTTTCATTAGGGGTATCCCTCTGGGACTCATATACCCCTTTACTGCGTCCCGCAGGGTCGCATCGCTCTGTTGTATGTGGTGCTTCCACTCCTGGTCTAGGCCTATGCTGTGTAGTATCTACTTCGCATGGCCTGGCATCCTGCTTTTTGTCACATGGTCCGTCTTTTGGCGCCAGCCCCTTCTGGGTTGTCCTCGCCAGTAAGGAGTTGCCGTGGACCTCTCTGTTGTACGTTGTTATGGCCTTTCGGCTTATTCCCCAGCAGTTTTCTCCACATCCCCGCTGCTTCCGCGCAGGGATTTCTACGTTTTGCTTGCATTCTTACTGTGGCGGACTCATGGGGCCGGTTCTCCTTGAACTCCGCTCTTCCTGGCGTCTAGGACCCGTGAGTTGGTCCTGAGTACTCTCTTGTTAGGCTCGTCTCTTCTTCTACTTGTCCTGCGAGGGGACTGTTCTCTCTTCCGGAAGCAGACGCGGCTTATAGCCTGGACTAGTACCACTTTCTGTATAAATGCGGGTACTTTTGAGCGTCCCTTAGTCCCTGGGTTTGGCCAAGTTTCGGCATCCTCTTGAGGCTGTTTCTACGCCATAATCTTCCTAATGGCTTCTGCGGGCTTTCCTACCTTGTTCTTCGCCCGGCCCTCTTCCATCACCAGATCTTCTCTGGTGTTTGTGGCCCGTTGCCTTCTTGCTATTGTGCGCATCTCAGCTGTTCCTGCTGTCTTGCTTCCTGGTGCTCTTCTGTTATGATACTACAGGCACCCTCTGGCCGCGTATGGGCGTCCTTCTGGTGGTGTATGGGCATCCTTTCAATGCTCTCGCACATGTCCGGCTGGCGAGGGTCTCAGCAGTACTCTTCCTCTGTGGTACATGCGGGGGCGGTACGCGCTCTCTCCCCATCCCACTTACCAGTCTTTTGGGCCCATAGGTTCAGTTCTACTTCTTGCGAGGTTCTGAACTCCCTTTTCACGCCGGTTTCTTTACTGGGTGTGTTTTTGTTCCATATCGGCCCTTGCTGGGCAGGGGTCGGTATCCTGCTGCCTTCGTCTCTTTGCAGGAGCAGGTTCGACAGTGTTTTACGCTGTTCTAGTTGTTTAGCTGGGGCTAGCTCGGACTTCTTGTCGACACCTTGGATCCTGTGGATCCTTCATGCCCCTTTGCTCGTCTTCTTTCGAAGTTTCGCATTTTTCGCTCAGGCACCAGCGTTCTGGCTTGGTGTTTTCCTTCTCTCATCCTCTCTACATATAGGGGTTTTCGTGTTATTCTGGATGGGCTGTAGTGCCCTAGCCTCCCCTTGGTTCCCGCTCTCTTCAGAGCATAGGGGTCTGGTGGTTGGCTGCGCTGTCATTTCTGTCCACACTGTGTTTCGCCCTTGGTTGGCGGCACTCTTTTCGTCATATTATTGATGACTAGGTTCTCTATGGACCTTTGTGGGGTTCAGTCGCAGTCCCGCCTCCTCTAGGGGTATGGCTTTGGTATCTATTCTAAGTTAAGGAATCTGCGGCTAGACGTCTCTATCAGATGAACAAGTTACTTACCTTTGGTAACGACGTATCTGGTAGAGACATAGTCTAGCCGCAGATTCCTTAACGCCCGCCCGTCCTCCCCGTCCTGCGACAACCTTTTCAGGTTGAGCTTCTTGCCTTCGCCTCCCTTTGGGTGGCTTTATTCCTCTGCGGGGTGACGTCTTATCCTCACTCCGACTCACGAGCCTACAGTCGTTTTCGTGGCTCTGCTCTACTCATCCTTGTGCTTGGACGGTATGCTCATATGCCATGTGTCCTTTACAGCCCTTACCCTGGGTTGTCCGATGTGAGTCTAAATTCTTCTACCCCCTCCCCCCCCGTCCTTCCCTTCTATCTTCTTCAACCGCTTGAAGTCTCTTGCCTCCCCTGCACTCTAGCGGTTGCAGTCTCTCACATTGCTGCATTCGGTAGGTCCCTTATCCGGATCTGACGTCTCCTTTTGGGTGATGCCTTATAGTAGTTTGTCCTTAATCCTGGGCTCGGGACTGGTTGTCCTTCACTGTCATATATTATGGTTGCAGCCTTTCTGCCGGCTGTTGTGATAGTTCCCCAAGGAGCTATTGATCAATGGTAAGTCTTGTGCCTCTGGTGGCACAGGCTCACACAAGCCAATGGTTCGAATCCTGCCTATGCTCTGCATCTTCTTCTGCCTCCGGGGGAGGTTTTGGACTTAACAATTGCGGGGGTCCCTCCCAGAGTGGTGCTCTGTTCGTTTCCCACCCTCAGTTTACAGTGTCCAGTGCCTGGCACTGTCCTTCTATGGTGATGTTTTTCACCATACCTTGTTTTTTCTTTTTCTGCACACTGTTCCCATATTTTCACAGTTTTTGGTGGTGGCTTCGCGTTCTGACGCGGAAAAGTCTTCTGACGCAAACTGATGTTGGCGCGCCGGGGCGGGGCATATGTGGCTCCGTTGACGTCACGTCCATGGACTACGTCAGGGCGTAGCCGTGCGGCGCCGCCCCCCGGCGCGCAGAGTTGCTGCTACGCAAAATTTTCCGGATCCAGTCTGACGCCTGGGGATATTCTAAGTTAAGGAACCTGCGGCTAGACTATGTCTCTACTAGATACATCGTTACCGAAGGTAAGTAACTTGTTCAATTGGTTAATAATTTTTATTAATTGATTAATTGATAATTATATTAATTGTGTTATTTTTTTTAGGAGCGGGTTGTGGGTTTAGAGGGGAATAGGGTGGAAAGTAATTTAATTATAATAAAGTAATTCGTAATTTTTATTTATTCGTATTTATAATTAATTTATTATTAAATAATTATTAATTGGTTATTAATTTTTAATTTGTTTATTGGAAATTATATTAATAGTGTTATTTTTTTAAGGAGCGGGTTGTAGGTTTATAGGGGAATAGGGTGGGAAGTAATTTAATTAAAATAAAGTAATTATTTTTTATTTATTAGTATTTATTTTATATTTCGATTTTATAGTGTTGTTTGTGGTAATTTATTCATTAATAATTAATTATTCGAAAATTATGAATAATTAATTGGTAAATATGTTAATTGTGTCAAATCTGTAGGTGTTGTTTGTGCGTTTATAGGGGAATATGGTGTGAAGTAATTTATTTAAAAATCATTAATAAATATTTTTTTGATTATAATTAATTTATTTTAAAGATAGTTATTTGTTTGTAAAATGTTGTTTTGAAACTTTTATAAATTAATGTTTGTAGTTAATTTTTAGTATTTTTTAACATTAAATTATTTTTCTATCTTTTGGAATTTTTTTATATTTTTATATGGTTTTTATTTTTGTGTTCTTACCAATTTTTGTGTTGTAGTTGCTATTTTGTTTCTTTTTTATTTAAATTTTTTGGAAATATTAATTTTAACCCTCTGCTATCCAACACTTTCCCTACTGTTGCACTCACTGGAGTTGGAATAGTAATTTTTACCCCTACTTTATCCAAAACTTTCTCTACTGTTACACTCACTGGAGTGGGAATAGTAATTTTTACACCTCCGCTATCCAATACTTTCCCTACTGTTGCACTCACTGGAGTGGGAATAGTAATTTTTACCCCTCCGCTATCCAACACTTTCCCTACTGTTGCACTCTCTGGAGTGGGAATAGTAATTTTTACCCCTACGCTATCCAACACTTTCCCTACTGTTGCACTCTCTGGAGTGGGAATAGTAATTTTAACCCCTACGCTATCCAACACTTTCCCTACTGTTGCACTCACTGGAGTGGGAATAGTAATTTTTACCCCTACGCTATCCAACACTTTCCCTACTGTTGCACTCACTGGAGTGGAAATAGTAATTTCTACCCCTTTGCTATCCAACACTTTCCCTACTGTTGCACTCTCTAGAGTGGTAATAGTAATTTTTTACCCTTTGCTATCCAACACTTTCCCTACAGTTGCACTCTCTGGAGTGGGAATAGTAATTTTATCCCCTCTGCTATCCAATATTTTCTCTACTGTTTCAGTTAATGTAGTGTAGAATGTATTTTAAAAAGATTAAAAATATTTTAATATTTTAATTTATTATATATATTTTTTATTTTTATGTTATTGGTGTATGTGTATATATATGTATTTATAATTTTTTAATATGTTTCTTAGTAAATATATATATTATAATTTATATATATATGTATGTTTAATTTATTTTTGCATTATATGTATTACTTATCATTTTAAACATTTTCTAATAATTCTAACTATGTTTTTTTAAATTATATGTATTATTTACTTTATTTTACATTATTTTTAAACATTAAAAAAAAAAACGATATTTTTAACAACAATATTTTTTCCCGATATTTTTGTACTTACCATTATGTAGATAGGACTTCGATATTCTGGACAACAATATTTTTGCTTCGATATTTTTGTACCTCGATATTTTCAATGTCGATATTCTGTCAGTGATCCGTGTGAGGTCGAGTTTCGATCTAATAGGAACTTTTTAATGGAAATTTCAAGGTGTTGAAAAACTTAAACACAACATTTATCTGCCAAATGTTTGTAAAAAAACTCCCACACATCACCCGTATTCAAAATAAATTAAAGGAAACAATCTGTGTTTAAGAATCATTCAAGGTCATCAGGGCTGGACCGTGTGGCGAACAGAGCCTATCTGTTAGAGGCCCTCCTGAAAGGCTGTGGCCCTGGACCAGGACCCACTTTGCCCATTCCTTAAAACGTCTCTGCCTGTTGCTCAGGGAGAAAGACCGAATCGGTAAGTAAGCATGTAGCAAGTATTTTATTTTTGCATAGTTAATTAAAACCAGCAATTGTTTTTTTTTTTAAGTAAGAAAAAATGCATGAAATACATAAAATCGCACATAACATAAAAGCATATTGAACAGCAGTTACATTACAAGGGAGCCGATTTGTCAATGTTCCGGCTCTTCCTTGCATAATAGAAGGTGCAAAAGTGCGGTGCATTCCTGAGAGGAAGTAGTGAGTATCCTATTGACCTGACCGTGGAGGGATTTAGAGTTAGAGGCCGGATCACTGGGTATAAAGTGCTGTGGTTGTGAACCCAATTGTAGATTGCAGATTAGAGGTCACTTGCTTCCGTAGTGGCTGTGGACGCTAACAGTGGATTGTATTTGTTGGAGCTTGGCATTTTCTTTTGTGCCAGTGTGAGAATTTTACCAGCCTGCAGTTGAGCTGCGGATCCTCTGCGATGAAGCAGGCTAGCACTGCCTTTCTCCGTGTGCGGATCCCTCTTGAGTTAAACTGAGTTTTGAACAGTCGGATCTGTTCATCTTTCAGTTCGCTGCAGGTGCGGCAGGTCTTCAGTGGCTGAGCGGCATTGTCGACAGCTGTTTCAAAATTGATCCTTTTGCCATGGTGGGAGATGGGGACTTGAAGGGAGTATCCCCAAGCAATGTTTTAAGAACTTTTCTTTTACATTTCTTGGGTAGCCTAGGCTGAAGTATTTTTGAGGGATAAGTGATCGGGTTCCATTGATCGTCATCTAGGCGTGACTGCGGACTGAGAATTTGGCCTTGTCTTCTACCAGTGAGAGGCTTTTTATTGATTTCCATAGAAGTTTTTTGAAAACGGCATGACTGGTTGGGATATTCCAGGCTTGAGACAGCTCGGTGTTCATGAGGGATTCCTGTAGATCTGCACCGCTGCTGCCGCTGTTGCCATAAAAGGCAATTCAGGGTGTTTGGAGTGGCATTCCTGATCTTATGCCAGCTGACAATGAATGCACCTTGCCTTGCCAGGGACTGTTTCTTAAGACCGAACTCCAACTGGATCTGTGCCACCGAGGCATAGTTGGAATGTTAAATATAAGTCTGTAAACCTTGACTAGTGTGCTGTCTAGAATCTTAGAGTCCGTACCTCTCAGGGCTTTGCTTCCATAGGTGATTGCTGGTAGTATTTTTGATTGAGCTACCCAGAGGAGAGGTGACAGCGTCAGGCCTGTCAGCTTCAATTTGAGGTTCCTCAGCGTCGCTGCCAGTGCCATCCCTTTTCTTTTGATCGCCTCCTTCTGCATGGTGAATTGGACCCCCTTATCGATTTCTATGCCTAGGTACTTGTAGCTTGTTGTATTTTGGATCCGTGTCGTCCCCAGGTTTCTTCCTGCCGCGGCTGATGGTCATTGTTTTCGTTTTCCCAAGATTTACTTCCAGAAAATGTTTGCGTTGAGATGATGTTGCATGCCCACTTGTGTGTGGCTCGCCAGGACCACATTGTCCGCCTATAAAAAACTGGATAGCCTTGTGCCCCTCAGCCTGGGGGCTTGCGAGTTACCAGAGTTGAGAATCTGCATCATATCCGCCATATAGAGGTTAAATAGCATGGAGGCGGGCACACACCCCTGTTTTAGCTCTTTGGTGGTTGTCGCTTACCTTAAAAGGTGCGTGCCCTCGCCCAGCTTCACCTGCACCCAGGAGTCTGTGTGCAGTAGGATCAGCATATCCAGCAGTTGCCGTGGAACCTTTCAGTCAACCAATTTCCTCCAGAGCCTTGCCCGGTCTATGTTATCGAAAGCTGCTCTAAAGTCTATGAAGCAAAGATGGAGAGACTGCTTAGAGCATCTTGCTGCATCTATGAGCATTGACATGGCCAGGATGTTGGTTGTTGTACCTGTACATTTGGAGAAACTGGTTTGATTGAGTGGGATGATGGTGTTTACTGATGCTCAGGCTTGAAGTTCCTCTAAAACGGTGCCTTCAAAGTACTTTGCCTCATTCTCGATCAAAGCGAACAGGTGGTAGTTTTTTGGTGTAGCTTTTTCACTGCTTTTATATATTGGGGAAATAACGGAGCCTTTCCAGGAGGCTGGGAGTTTACCCAGCGATCTGACCTCTTGGAATAGGGGGTCTAGCATCTCTGACCAGTAATCCCCATCCTGCATGAAAAGGGCCAGAGGGATCCCGTTAGTGATGGTAGTGATGTGAGAGGCTGTTGAGTCATGCTGATTGCAGCTGGTTAGAGCAGTGGTCCTGCTGCGTTGTAGGTCCACGGTCGAGGTATGTGTCCTCATCATTCTTACAGTCTGGCTCAAGGGTTGACGGTTGAAATGGGCAATAAGAAAGCCTGCCCAGATCTCTTACGGAATATGAGATGTCATGCCCTCCTGGGCTGGCCGCATTATCTTGTTTATCGTTCCCCAGAATCTAGTGCTGTTGTTGGATTGGATATCTGCGAATAGTTTAGCCCAGAATTCAACTTCTCTGGTTCTATTGACGTTCCATTTCAGTATCTTCAACAAGCTTCTTTGTTCATGGAGTAGAGAGTTGAGGTGAGAGTCCCCCCGTTTGTATCTCAGCGATCTCAATGTGCTGCTTATGGCCCTTTTGAGTTGTTTCAGTTGATTCCGGTGAGCAGTGGAGATCTGACCTGCATTCCCAGTGTTTTTGTGGAATCTTGCTTTGGCTGTCGTGGAGAAGGAGTTAGCGAGGTTTGCAGTAAAGCTCTCCCATCAGTGAGGCTACCTGCTGACATTTCTTATGCTTGTAATAGAACCTTTGCCGATTGAAGCGCCTCCTCCGTGTTTGCCAGAGCAATTTTGATTCTCTTAAAATTGCTTGTATAATTAGAGAGTGGAATTTCTTCCAACAGTTCCAGTGCCGGCGCCTCTGCTAGGAGGAGTAGTAGGAGTGTGTGGCCTATGGTCACTAACTCCTTTGTCCCCTAGGCGGAATGCAGAGACTCGGTATAATAGAAAAAAGCCAGATGACCGTATAGTCTAAAATTGAACAGGTGGCTGCTGAATAAAAAGAAGCTGCCGGCGGGGAGTCCTTATGGAATCTTCCGTTTAGCGCCCTGAGGTTGATGTGCTCCAAATCTTCAAGTAGGCGTCTGCCTGTTTTGCTTGTTCTGCCATAGGTACTCCTGCATTGTTCTGGGATATTCCAGTACGAGGTCTGTCCTTTTACTTCATCTTCTTCCGAGGAGCCTATCAGATGTAAGTTCAGATACCCAGACAGGATGTGGTTGGGAGTATTCTGATTGCTCATGTGTGTCAATAGCTGATCCACGAGGTGTTCTGAATCTTGTTCTGAATCTTGACCTTGGCTACACCTACCTCTCTGACACTTGCTGCTTTCGATGGCAGCGTCAGGGTGCCCTTCGGCTGACTGCAAGCTCTATAGATGCTGCCCTTCACCCTGTTGTCATCATTCTAACCCGTCTCTCTCTCTCTCGTGTCACCCTATCTTTCATTTGTTCTGTGTCGCCTGTCTTTCTTTCCATCCATTTTTTAATAAAAATTGCAAATGTTTTGAATATGTTCTAGATCTTTTTGCCCGCATACACAGTTAAAATACCGTGCCCGGGTGTGTTTTATACAGTCTTTCTTTCCATCCATCCCATTTTTTTTACACCCAACTCCCTGCCATCTCTTCGAGGTTTCCTCTCCTGCCTGTCCTTTCTCCTCTTCCTTCTTTGCTCTGCTTCATCTCTCCTTCCTGCTTTCCTTTTTAGGTCTCACATAGACAGTACATGTGCTGTCGCTTTGAGACATTTTGTTTACTGTTAGTGGGCTTGGAGCCCTCCTATTACTTACCATTGGTGAGCTTCTCGGCCACTCTTGGGTTGCTTGCTTCCTACTAGCCAGCTCTGCGTTCTGCACTTTCCTCTTCTTGCACGTGACCCTCCCCTAGAGCATGGCCCAAGTACTTGTCTCCTTACACTGCTTGCACGTTTTTTTTGTTGAGCCACTCTATAGAGTGCATCTTTCCTAGCTGGCGCTGTTGTTTGCTTGTTGTTTTAGGCTGTCCAGTTTGACTTTGTCTCTCCCGTGAGCATTCCTTCTTCGCTGTATTCTCCACAGTACTCACTATCTGTAAACAGGCCTTTAAATCATTTTCTGATCTTGTCTCATTTGCTGTGCATTTAAACACAGAGGTCAAATGTCAGGCTTTGTATTCCAAGGGAACCTGGTGTTTGCCTTTCTTTCGCTGACTTCAAAGTGAGAGAATGTATGTGACAATCCATCCTGCTGAGTACCCATCCTGTAGGATGTTATCTTTTCTAGCATACAGCAAAAATAAACTGTGCTGATATTTCAGAATACATCGGAATGAGAACAGTAGAAATGATGCATTTTTTTGTAATTCTGAAGTGTGGTGGAAACAAATATTTCAATACGATCAAAACAAATCAATACATTAGGTGACATTTCCACACTTTATCATTTGTGCGCAGTAAAACTGTGTGTCTGTGCAGATATAATGGCCATTTTCAATTGGAAATGTGTTGAGTTGTCTGTAATGGCAGTGTGCTACCAGACCATGCATTCTCCACTCTACGCCCCTCCACTTTACACTACTCCTCTCTACAACACTCTACACCACTTCACTCTACAGCACTCTGCTCCACTTTGCCTTTCCACTCTTTGCCATGCCACTCCACGCCACTCCACTGTAGGACACTCTACGACACAGCTTGCCACTCTGCGCCCCTCCACTCTACTCCACTCCATTCTATACCCAGTCCACTCCAATATACACCAAATCAATCTACCCCACTCCACTCCAATTTACCCCAATCCACTTCACTACAATCTTCCCCACTCCACTCCTTCCCACTCCAATCTACCACACTCTAATCTAACGCACTCCACCCCAATCTACTCCATTCCAATCTAGCCCAATTTACTCCACTCTACCCCACTCAACCCTACCCTACTCCAATCTTCCCCACTTCAAACTACCCCGCTCCAATCTATCCCACTCCAATCTATCCCAGTCTACCCCAATCTACCTCATTCCATTCCAATCTACCCTACTCTAATCCACCCAATCTACCCCACTACAAGTGCCCCACTCCACTCCAAACTACCCCACTCCATTCCAATCTGCCCTACTCTAATCCACCTAATCTACCCCACTCCAAGTACCCCGCTCCACTCCAATCCATCCCACTCCATTCCAATCTACCATACTCTAATCCACCCCACTCCCAGTGCCTCACTCCACTCTGCCCCACTCCACTCTATTCCAATCCAGTCCACCACACTCTTCCCCAATCTACCCCAATATACATCCCTCCACTCTACCCTGATCTACTGCTCTCCACCCAAATCTACTCCTATCTACCACAATTCACCCAAATCCACCCCACTCTACCCCACCCCTTTCCACTTCAATCTACCCCATTCCACTACAGTCTACCCCACTCAACTCCAATCTACCCCACTCAACTCCAATCTACCCCCCTCAACTCCAATCTACCCCCCTCAACTCCAATCAATCACACTCTTCTACACTCAATCTACCCCACTACAATCTACCCCCACTACTCTAAACCAATCTACCCACTCCACTCTAAACCAATCTACCCCTCTCCATGCTACTCTAACCATGCACCTCCAATCTACTCGTTTCTACTCTACCAGAACCTATCACACTCCAATCTACCCGCCCCACACCACGCCACTAACGTTTAGCCATGCTGAACAGCAGCCACACTGGTGTACAACATGGCTAAAACTCATTGCCAAAGCCAATAGCTCTCGCATAGGCGAGACCTATTGGCTTTGCCAGCGCTTGTTTTAATTGCGTGTGCACATCATGGATTGTCTAGGTCTTACTGACGCCCAAAGCAGTGGGACAGGGGACTTGCAATATTACCGGATTAAAATATGGTATTTTGAGTCCTGAGGCATGACGTTTCAGAGCTGGAATCGGTTCATAGAGTTATCGCTCCCATTTAAGGGTTTATTACTGGGATGTACGTGGTAGATTGGATGGTTATAATTGGTGCGTAGAGTGTTAATTTAATTTGCTGGTCTGCCGGGTGGATTTTCGTCGTGAGGCTCCGCACACCTGCGTTCCACACCCCCATGCTGCCTGCACCTATCGCCCCTCGTTTAATGCCCGCCGGCTTATGCCCATGCTGCTGCCGCCATGCGACATCTGTCGCTCACGTGCCAAAACCGGGCCTTCTGGCCCAGGTCGGCACAGGTGACCAGAAGTACATTTTCATTTTCACATTCCTGCTCTAATTTTGTGGCAGGGGACTAGTGTCGCTGGGTCACCTTCCTGTGAGGAGTAAAGTGGCGCCTTTCAGTCTGGCTGCCGGCGTGTGAAGAGCAGAGCAGGGGTCGTGTTTAGAAACGCACCCAGCACTCAAGTCGAAATATGGGCTTTTCCAATAGCAGTCCGTCTCCCTTTCATTACAGCTGCTGTATTTTTAAACCATTCGGCTTTCTGCAGCCCCAGAGATTTTACTCTGAATCGGCACAGGGAGCACCCTGTAAGGTATTTTTATGGTGCTTGTTTCACCCAAAGGGTGACTCAAAGCACTGAAACTTCTCACTCCAAGATTAATTATGAAAGTGACATTTTATCTTGCATTAAACGTTTCCACCAACATGCTTGTTTGAAATACCACCGTTTAATAGCTATTTTGCTTTAAAAAAAAACTCATGGCTTAATACCGCGCTCTAACGGAGGGTCTTGGGCGCTCTAAAATAAGTCGGCTGAAGTCCGTAAAGTCGCCGCGTTCGTCAGGGCATTGGGTTCGGGATGCACGACTGATTGTCGCTGAGTACTGGAAGGGGCCGGTGGCAGACGGCGCGGGTGCCTCTGAACTAAAGACACGCCCGATGTATTTCTGGTTTCCCACCGCGGGGAGGTCTATATGTCTGGCTCGTGGCCCCGACTCTAGGAGCTCAGCTGGCTGGACTGTGGGGAACCTCTCGGGTCTGCGGGGGTATCCATTCATGTAGTCAAAGATACAGGACTGTGCTCAAACACGGACGAGTGGGGCTGCAAAGCCTACACAAAAAAATAAAACCTTTCAGACCAAGATCTTATTTTTCCAAACAAATACATTTTAATACGTGCAAATGCATGAAAGTAATTTGATTAAACGTTTATAAAAAAAAGGAACAATGCTTTAGAAATTGCAATTGATACGAACAAACATTTGCACAAATAATCTTTAATACGCAATCCAGATTTGCAGAGGGTTAAACAGTTTTCTACAGTTTTGCTTGTCCCGCACCGATACCTGGGATTATCTTTTGTTAGAGGTGTAACCCCAGTCACGTGCAGGAAAGGGCTTTGCGGATGCGTGAATCGGGCGCATCAGGGGTACTTTGTGAAGCTGGCCCGCCTCATAGGAAGTAATGCTCTATTACTTACCGGTAATCTTCATTACTCCGGGTCCCGTTGACCTCGTCCCATTCATTACAAAGTGGGGATAACCATCTCCCGACAGAAAAAAAACAAGAGGAATGCTGGGACCCTAATATTGCCCCTCCCCCGGGAGTTCATAAGCAGTACTTAACCAGCATCCCGCCTGTACAACCAAGCCCATACAGGAAGGCCGGCCATCCGGGAGGGAGGGAGGGGCGTATGAATGGGACGAGGACAACGGGACCCAGAGTAATGAAGATTACCGGTAAGTAATAGAGCATTACCCCCAGGTCCCTTATGTCCTCGTCCCATTCATTACAAAGTGGAGAATACCAAAGCAGAAAACCGGCCTTCCAAACCCACAAGCACACCCAGGAAACCACAACAAAAGCAGCAACCCAAGGGAGCACCGAGAAGGAGGGAAAGGGGGACCGCAGGAAGCAACCGACCCGCAACCCGGAACAGGACAGCAGGGACCAAACAAGGACCGGAGACAACCAAGAAAAAAACAGAAGGCCAGGGCCCCAACAAGGAGGCCGCCAACCAGAGAAATCGGAGACCGGGCAACCAGGACCAAGACCCAAAGGACACGGCCAAGGAACCCACCGGACAAGGCCGCCCAGCCCACAACCACCAGGAAGGCACACAGGACCCGGCAGCCACACAGAGCAAACCGCGACCGCCCCGAAGAAGGCCAAAGAAAGAAGCCAAGACCGGCCAACAGAGCGCAGGCACAAGCACCCAGACCAACAAGGAAGGAGGAAAGCACAGGCCAGAAACCGGCCCACCACACCAAACCGAACGACCCGGCCCCAGAGAGCCCAGAGGAGAAAGCCAACCAAACCCCCCCGAGGAGGCCCAGGAACTAGGAAAGAAAAACCAGCACCCCCAGGGCCACCAAACGACAACCACCAAGCACCCAGCCCAGAGGGAGGGGCCGCAGCAAGAGCCCAGGGGCCGAACAGGAGCGAGACCCCAACCTAACCGAAAAGGACAGGGAAGGAGACAGAGACCCGAAACCCCAGGAGGCCAAAAGCCCCACAGGGAAGGAGGCCGCAAACCAAACCAGGAAGGCCACCAAACCCAGAACAGAACGGGCAGAGGAGGCCAACCCAAAGACCACAGGCCAGAGACGCCCCCAGAAAGAACCAGCCGAAAGCCGACCAACAACGGGGAGGCCAACAAAGACTGTAAACCAACAACGAACAAGCCCAGCAAGGGCGGGGACAGGGCCACCGGCCACAACCCCCCAAAAACCCCCAACCCCAAAAGGGAGGGAAAAACAAGACCGGACAGGAGTCCAGGGTAACCGGGAACCCCCGGCAGCCCCCAAACCAGGAAACAACCAGGCACGAACCCACCGAACCACAGAGGGCAGAAAAAAATAGGTGCCAACAGGGCTGAGGACCGCAAGGCACCCCACACCCAGGCCAAGCACGCAGCAAGGGCAGGAGCAGCGGAAAAAAATGGCCCCAGGGCGCACAGCACCCAGACCAGAAGCCCACAAGACCCGACCCCATCAACGCCGGAGAGGAGTCAAGAACAGCACAAACCAGGGCAACAAACGCAAAAAGAACCAGGAAGCCAGGACCGGAGCCAAGCAACACGCCGATGCAGGAGGACCCGCAGGCCCAACCAACCCCCGGAAGGAGCCCACGCAGCGCCCATGCCAAAGCAAAAGGCAGGGAGGAACAGAGACCCCCAGCACACCACCGCCGGACCACACAGAAGGCCGGAAAAAGAAACAGAGGAAACCTCCAAGCGGAAACCGGAGGAAGCAGAGAAGGCAGAGGGCCAAGCAGCAGCAAAACTGTAGACAAACCCGCAGCCAGGAGGGTGGACCCCACAGAGGCAAGAGGAACACCACAGAACCGCACCCCAACCAGAGATGGGGGGGGGGGAGGGCACCCAAACAGACACACACCGGGAACAGTGCCCGGGGAAGCAAGGGAAGACAGGAGCGAGCCAGGACACCAGAACCAGGAAAGAACCAGGAACGCCCAGCAAAAAACACACCCCAGAGCTGGCCGAAAAGTGACAGCACAGCCAGCAAGCCAAGGAGGCACAGCCCGAGGCCACCCCGAACCAGCAGGAAGCCGGCAGACCCGGAGCAACAGGAGGCAACCCAGGACACGCCAACCCAGGACACGCCAACCCAGAAGCACCGAACACCAGGACCCCACACAGGCTCGAACAGGGGAACCGCAACCCAGGAGGAAGCCAACGAAGAAGGAGCACCGGGGCAAAAGGGAAAACCCGAAGCCCAACAGCACCCAGCGGAAACCCCAGGACCAGTCAGAAAAACGGAAACCCAACCACAGGCGAACCAAGCCCGGGAAGAGAACCGCCGGCAGGAGCAGGCCCAGAAGGACCCACCAGGACACGCCCACAAACCCGCAGAGCGCCCCGCCAGGACACACAAAGAGAGCACAGACAAGGACGCAGAGCCGAAAAAGGCGACCAACAGGAGCACAAAACCCGCAGGAGCGGGAAAGCCCCAGCATACACCCAGCCAGGCATCCACGACGGGAACCATAGAGACCAGGACCCCCCAGGGAGCAAACGCACCCAGAGCCCAGACGGACCCCCAACCGGGAGAACCGCAGAACAGAAGAGGGGAAACGGGCGCCACGCCAAGGACACGGCAGCAGCAAAAGACAGCCAGGCCCAAACAGCAGCGGCACAAACCCCAGGGACCAAAAGACGAACCGCCACCGGAAACACACCCTGGGGGGGACGCAAGGAAAGGAAGAGCAGGTGCCCAACCACACCAGCCTGAGTAGCCCACACCAGGCACCCCCAGGCGGCCCCAACCAGGAACAAACCAGGCCCGACCAACGGAATCCCAGAGACCAGACGAGAGCAGGAACGTCGGCAGAACCAGGAGGGGCGGCCAGGAATCACCGAAGCAAGCCAAAGGCAAGCATAGCGAGTGCCAGGGCAGGAGCAACCAAAGACGGAAGCACCCAGCAAGGATGAGGTAAGCAGCCGGAGACAGTACCAACCAGGCAGACCCCCGAAGCAACCCAAGCACACAGAAGGCCCCGGGACAAACACCCGAAGCCCCAGGCCGGAGCAAAGGAGAACAGAACAGCCGCACATGAGGCAGCACGAGCAACCCCAGAACACAGAGAGGCCAACCCAAAGAATGGGACGGAAGCCGGCAAAACAAAAACGCAAAACCGGACCCGCAGGCAAAGGGGGCAGAGCGCCGCAGAGAGCACCAGGCACGACACCAGGAAGCCCCAAGAGGAACCAGGCGCAGCCCAAGGGACGGGAGGATCAAAGCCAGGCACCAGGAGCCCCCGTGCACCAACCCCGACCAACCACGCGGAAGCCAGGAAGCGGAGGCAAACACCCAGCACACCCAAGCGGAGCAGAAGCCACAACCGAACAGGCCGCCTGCATCGGAGGCAAGGCCCCCCGAGAAAGGGCGGGCAGACAGACGGACCCAGCACACCCAAGGCCAGGCCACAACACCCGAACCCGCACCCGCGACACCCCGAGAAGCAGGGACGCACAGGGGCAGCAAAGAAAAGCGGGGCAGCAAAGAAAAGGGGGTCCGACCCCGGCAGGCCAACAGGAACCCAGGGGAGCCAACAGGACCCCCCGCCAAAGGAGCAGGAACACTGACCCACCACCAGCCGGGGGCAGGGAGCTGCGGAGGAGCCCGGAGCAGGGAGGACCAGAAGCGCACCCCAACAGGCCGCATCCGAGGATGCGAGAGGCGACCCCGCAGAGCAAGCAGCAGGGGGCAGAACGCAAGCCAGCAGACACAAGGCCCCGGGACAATACCGGCACCCCCACGAGCCACAGCCGCCAAAGGGAGCAGCAGAGCCCACATCACCAGGACCCTTGCACAGCGCACAGCCCACGGAGCACCCCAAAAGGAAGCACCTACAAGGCCGGAGAGCACATTGCAATATATTCATGCCACGAGACGGCGACACCAACCCCCCCCCCCTCCCTGCAGGAAACAAGGGAGGATGGGACAGTGGAGCCGGACCCCAACAGCAGAGAAAGCGGGGCACCCTGCATCGCCACAGAGCGCCACAACCAGGGTAACCCGACGTCGCTGACAAAATAGCGACGGAAAGCACCAGAGCCTGTACTCCAAAGGGGCAAAACCCCACAGCAGGCGGGAGCAGTGCACGACCGCCCGCACCATCAGGGGCCCGTCGGACGGGTCATAGGAACCCCAAGGAACACTCCCAGAGGGCACCCGAGACCGGAACCGGGCACCCCAGCACCAAAGACAGACGCCCCAGCCCTCCGTAGCACAACCAAGCACCCGGAAAGAGGCAGCAACGGCCACTACAGGCCGGGGAAGGAAGCTGCCAAGCGGAAGCGGGGGCCACAAGACAACAAGGCCCCCACCGCCAGCATACAGTCACAAAAGCCCCGCAGCCAAACACTCCAGCAGCGCTGAAGCACCGCAGAGCAGTGCACAGGGGCGGCTACAGGAAAGAAACAGCACAGTGAGACAGGCAGGCAGAAGCAGGGAAGGAAGGAAACCGGCAAGCAGCACTCACCCGGGAGTGGGGCCAACCCCAGGAACAAGGCCCCCACTCCAATCGCCATCACACCAGGAGACCGGCAGGAGCCCATCCAGCGCGGCACGCCTCACCCGGCCAAGCTCGGGAAGACGAGCCCGTGACCCGGAAGAAACCGGGAACTCCAGCCACAGCCGCAAAGGGCCGGGAGGCCATGCAGAGCAAGCAGGTCACCGGCTCCAACAGCGACTGACTCCCAGCAAGCCCGGCAGGCCAGGAGACAGCCCAGGGTACCCGGCGCCCGCACAGCCAGGCAGCCGGGCGGGGGGAGAAGAGAAGCACCGCCACTCCAGCCCAGCAGGAGCAGCACCAGCACAGTCAAGTCCATTCTGTCGACAGACAAAAAAAAGAACAGGCGGGATGCTGGGTAAGTACTGCTTATGTACTCCCGGGGGGAGGGGCAGTATTAGGGTCCCAGCATTCCTCTTGTTTTTTTTCTGTCGGGAGATGGTTATCTCCACTTTGTAATGAATGGGACTGGGTGTAATGATGTTCTCATTAATGTCTGATCTCTCTGTGCAACAGGGCGTGTCTGCTCCTCCGTGGCATTGAAAAACGGGTTAGGCATGGGTCCACACACCCACAGAGCCTGAGCATTCTGCTTTCATCTGTCTACATTACACTACTGGCGTCGTACAAACAGACTGTAGCCTTTTTATTTCCGAACAATGTTGCTGGTCAAGTTGAAAACTTTGATTTTTAGCGTGCTTTTTAAGTGACACTTTAAGGCGCTACAAGATAAACACAATAACACCTCGTCATTATTTAAGGCCATCTGCTGTAAACAATATAGATAAACAATGCCCAATGTGTAAATCTTTTTATTATCCTTGGCAAGTTCCCACTAGATTACTTTTTTCAATGTATTTTCGGAACTCCTAAATCATTGACAGAAATATCGAATTGTTTGGCATTAGGCACAGAAAGTTATACCCATCAAAGCCAGCTCAAGACCAATCATTTCAGTTGAGCTGCAAGAGTTTACGCCAAGTTTTTACTATGCTAATTCAACACTAATCGTTTTGGTTTCCGGAGTAACGTGTTACTCGCCGAAAAAGCACTTCGACGCCTCGTCAGGGGTGGTAACTGCTATATAAATGCAATGTCAATACAATACAATACAAAGGAGCCAAAATACAACCTTGCTTAAGGCCATTGCCAACAGTAATTTTATCGGAATACTCTTTTCTAGAGCCCAAATGAACTCTCATCCAGTTATCTGAATGATGAGATATCACTGGGAACAACACTTCAGAGGGGATGCCCGGTCTCACAGGGTTATGCCAAAGAATGGAATGAACAACCGAATCGAAAGCACTGCTGAAATCGACAAATGCCACGTAAACCTTCATCTTACATAACCTCACATACTTTTCGCCTACCATATATAAACACTAGATATTATCCATGGTAGAACATGCTTTCCAGAAGCCTGACTGCTCAATAGGCAGTAACCGAGCAGACTCCACCTTGGAATCTAAGGGCCAGATGTACGAACATTCACATTTGCGAGTCGCAAATTGCATCGAATTGCGACTCGGAATTTGCAACTCGCAAAAATGAATGTACAACAGTGTCTCAGACACTGTTTGCGATTCCCAATGGGGTCGCAAATTGCATGTCTCATTAATATTGATGAGGCAGTCGCAATTTGCGACTCCATTGGAAATGGCTAGCGCTCATAGGGTTGGTGGCCTGCTGGGGTCAGCAGACCACCATGTCTATGACTGCTTTTTTAATAAAGCAGTTTTTTTAAAATGCAGCCCGTTTTCCTTAAAGGAAAACGGGATGCATTTAAAAAAGAAAAATGAAACTTTTCAGTTTCATTTTTCAAGGGCAGGCAGTGGTCCTTGGGACCACTGCCTGCTCTTAAAAAATATTTTCGCACCCATTCACAGAGGGGAAGGGGACCCCTTTCCGTTTGCGAGTGGCTTACCACCCTTTTAAAAAGGGTGGTAAACTGCGAGTGTTTTGCGACCGCAAATGCGGTCGCAAAACAATTATACATTGCAGTCAGACTCGCTATTAGGAAGGGACGCCCTTGGCACGCTAATAGGTTAGCGACTCGCAAAATATGGTTTGTACATGGGGCTGACCAATTTTGCGGTCGCAAACGGGCCGAATTCCCGTTTGCGGCTGCAAAAAACGGTCGTACATCTGCCCCCCTATGACTTAATAGATATTCGGTGAAAATCTTCCCAGTCACAGCTAAACGTGCCGTAGGGTGATAATTTATAGGAAGATTACAATCCTCTTTTTTTTTTTTTATAAAGGGGAATGATGTTACTACCTTTCCAAGACTTTGGGACTGTTTCTGTCTTTAATCAAAAATCAAGCAGTGGCATCAGGATACCAGCCCATATATACGGAGCGACTTTAATAAGGCAGGCAGGTATACAATCAGCTCCCTGGGCACAACTGTTATTTAAATTAGAAGTGGCATGGGCAATTTCATCAAAAGAAAATTCAAAGAAGCTAGAGCCTCTTTTTAAAAGGCAAAGTCCCACATCAAGTAAATCACAAGACGAAGACGTGTGCAGTGCACAAAAATGAGAACAGCATATATCTTCATCTACTGGAATAGGAGTTTTGTTGTGATCCCTACGCAAGCTTTTGGCTATTACTAGCCAAAATTTGGGGATATTACGAGAGGAAACTGCAGACTGAAGATCAAACCATAACTTAGCTACTTGCATAGATTTGTTAATTTCCAGTTCTAATTTGGAACATTTAGAAGCTCTGGATTTATGAAGGTTATCCGGCTGCCTGGAAGCCCCAATATGAGTTTTTTGTACCATTGCAAAGGTGTCCCGAAGTGAACACAAGATTGCCTCAAATTCGACAACTTCCAAAGAGGAGGGAAGCAATGTAAGGACCTCACTGCCAGGTAAAATTATCAGTAAGAGATAGATCAAACCGGCCGTTAATCAGGGCCAAATTTAACTCCAAAGGCCACGATAATAAAGTAGACGAACGAACACAATACTTCATATTTGGAAAACCAGGAGACAAAAGACCCCAAACAGCATCTAATTCAGAAAAGCCCATTTTTCTGTACTTTGAGGCAGTTATCCTTGCATTAAAATCAGCTAAAACAATTAAAATAGATTTGGAGTACATAGCTAAGAAGCTTAAAAGGGTTTTTTGAAGCATAGATAAGGATAAGGAAAAATTAATGGTGGGACCCAAATAAATATTGCAAATTAAAAATTAATGTATTATATAATCTGATCCAATATAAGAACAGTAAACAACGATAGCATAAGGAAGAGCAAGTAATAGCTGAGAATTTTTCCATCCAAAAAACAATCGCAGCAATATGGCCAAACCACCACTATATCGGCCTCTAGTTGAAGGAAGGGCTGGGGAGCAAAAACAGAATACTCATTTAAATCAAAACCGTTTGATAACAAAGTTTCTTGCAAATAAATAATTATTGCACCAATAAAATAAGAGTCAAAATTGGACACAGACAAAAAAGCTTGAAATCCGGCCACACTCCAATAACAAAGTTTCCACGAAAAGCTGGCAAGAAAGATTGCGAGAAAGCACAGTGGGAAGCCAAGACCAATTATTATCCTTCAAGTTGACATTAACAACCTCCGGCCTGCTTTCTCCTTAACTTCCCTTTGAGTAATGAAACTTTGCGAATGTAATTTATAAGAGTTACAGGGAGGAGTGCATCGAGTGGCATTAACACCAGACCCAAACACATGTAGAACATCAATGACCATTTTAAAAAGTGACTCATTATGTTTCAGTATTAAGGAAGATATAGTCTCGGAAAAAAATTAATATTAGACTCATGAACCTCTTGGTCCCATTAACATAAGTCTTCAGTTCCACTAAAGTAATATCCTGTGAAGAAATTAGCCTAAGGTCATAAATGTTAATATACTTAAAACAGCCCGATGGTTCAAAGGAAAACTAGTTTCAAGGGAAGGAAACAGTTCAATAAATTTTAGTACGCATGTATGAGTCTCAAGGATTGTGGATTCTTGCAAAGAAAACGGTTCTCTAGATCTGGAGTCTGACTGTAGTCTGGGAAAGAGCCTTACAGCATTAGGGATACGTTGAAATCTTTCTCTTAAACGAATAGCAGATACACCAGAACTACACTCGGCACTAGAATTTCTATTACTACACACTAAATTTACACAACAAGAAGGCAATACATTTTTGCAAGAAATATCATCAGTAATAGCTGAGCTTCCTTGAGGGATTGTGGAAGAGACCGGGATCCCTGGGACAGTGGGAATTTCCTCTGACTTCACCAATTCAGGTAATTTAGCAGATCTAATTTTTCCCCCAGTTTTTCTTAATTCTTTCAACTTTAGATCATTTCTTCTTCCTCAGACCTTTAGATACAACAGTTTGGGGAGAATTCACACATATATCATCAGCCAAAGAAAAATCATCCTGATGAACATTTACCTTATTAATATTTCAACAAAGCTGTATTTTAGTCACCCCCACAGAAGAGGACTAATCCACATTATTTGTTTCACCCAAAGTATCAAGCTTTGGAGAGCATTTTCAAGACGAAAATTCATCCAGATCAGATTTACCCTGAAAAGTAGAGTCAGAAATCACTATAGTTACTGGCTGAGTATTAATTGCTGAGGTTTTTATGAAAGTTTATCCTCCCCCTACTACACACATATAAACACACAGAGGAATAAATATCATATGGGCAACAAGTCCTAGAAGACTGCAGAGCAGCCAAAACAAGATTACCTTGACCAATGCCAATTGCATTTCAAGTGTATCTGTTTGTAAATGCTCTTAAAATTGAGGATAGCATTGACAATGAATGCTCTCCAACTATAAACCATTTGTTATTTAATTTCAGTAATGAAGAAAGAACAGAGTGAATTGAGGACATCATTCTAGATATCGGTGGATTCACAATCTGTAGCTGGGGCACATTGTCATCAGATTGGGAAACAGAATTCCCCTGCTTCAAAATAGAGGCGTATTTCATTAAAAGCTGATCAAAGGAAAGTGAATCTTCTAAACAAATTTCAGCTGTTTCAAAAGCATAATTTCTTAAATGATTCTGAATAGATACAGAAAATTTGCAAGAACCATTTACGTTTGTATCCTTAAAGAGTGGTAATGAACCATCCAAAGAACCTTTTCCTCCGATTACTACCCTCTGAAGAGAGTAAGATTGCAAGTTATGAATCATAGTTTTGCCTCCTTCTACAGACTGTTCTGAAATAAACTGAGAGGGGTTTAAACAAGAGTTCTTTAGATTCCTGTTCTCAAAAGAGGAGAAAACATTCGGTGTAGTTCTTTTCTTAGAAGTGGAAATAATCCATGAAGCCTCTTGTGAAATGGTTAAAGGTATCGATGATACAAAATTCTCACTGCTGGAAGTTTGATAGGTGATAGTTCTATTCCGCAGTTCTTTAGAACACAGGGACATATCCAATTATAATTGTAATCCAAACGTCCTCAAGTGGCACAACCAGCAGAAGCTTGCCAACACAACCCTTCCTGGAAACGCACTGAAGTTACCGGGTTTGTTGCAGTGGGCCAAGTTCCCTCAAGAGAGTCTAAAAAAAGAATGGATGATGAGAAATATTCTGGTTTTAAAAATTAAATAAAAGTATTCATAAATCATTAGGAGGAGAAAAGATTACGGGCCAAAAAGAGACCAGATGGCCAACAAACAGCGAGCTCCACTATAGAAACAAGCTGCACCGATCAAACGCCAGTCGCCTCCGCTCGCTGTTGAGAGCCGCCGGCACCTAGTGCTCAACCGCTGGGGTGTAGCAGGATATGGAATTGTCTGACCTCAGCGGCCATCAACAACCGCTGCCGCAAGCCTTCACACGCTTCAGGCAGGCAGGCAGGCATACTGGTACTGCAGAAGCACACCACTTGTTGAACACAGTCGCAAACAGCTGCAACTGCTATGGGTGTGGGTACTGCAGCAGCACACCACGGTATTGAACACAGCCGCAGCCGTCTGCACCTCCTGTGGCTGCAATGTGGACCAGAAGGGTCCAAGTGATCTCCTTCCCACCCCCGTTTTTTGGGGGCACTGTGAGTTTCAAACTCCTATCCCCTCCTGCCCACCCGTTTGTCCTCTTTGTGGCCTCCTTGCGCCACGAACAAGCTCATCCTATACCAGTGTCAATGCAGCCCATGGCTGTGTGCTCGATCAGCAAGTAACAATGTACTCGCTCTATTGCGTGACCGAACTCACAATGTTGGCACAGGCAATGGAAAATGCAACAAGGGAAAAGGAGCAGCAATTCAAGCCACCACCCATGCTTCTCTTCAGAGAACCCCTACGCACCTCAATCCTAGAAGAGGGCTTAAAGGCCTCCAAGGCTGCGGTGCAGTACCTACATGCAGGGACACTAGTAAAATGGCTCCTGCCAAACACTCTGTGATTTATCTAGTGCACTCCCAGCTTCCTTTTTGGAGATGAGGGCAGAGGGGGCAGGGTGTTGGGTATTAATCTGGGACTGTACCTCCTAGTGGGGATCTGGCATCCAGGGTGGTGCACAGCTACAGTGTCCCCAGAGAAACCTTTTTAAACAGATATCCATGCTGTTAATATGGTACAGGTGCATGGACAATGCCTTTCCTTATTTTCATGGGGGCCACACCCACTTGGAAATAAGGGAATGCCGCTTTCACATCCCGCAGCCACTAAATGTGCAACCATGTGTTATTTAGTACATAAGGGACTAACAGCCATCTATGTAAAAGGTTTTTCCTGATTCTGGGGACTTACCTGCTCACTTATACTGAATGCCCTGGACAGGTCAGAAATTATTTGGTGGTGGTGGTTGGGGGGGCAGGAGAGGTTGGGGGTTTAGCTGGGAGGGTTGCAGGTTGTTGTGCAGGAGTTTGGAGGATGATGGCAATATAGCATGCTCGGGGAAGCATTGGGGCTGTGCTGGACTGGACGTTGCCGGTGCTCTCTGCCTCAGGTGGTTTTACTGGGTGTGTTTCTGAACTGAGCCTAGTCTTCTTGCACCCAGTAATCATGGGTGCGTAAACATCAGTCCATTCAGTACTTGCTGGAGCAGTATTCCTCCACACTTCTCCAAAGGATACCATTTTGGCCAACTCGTAAACTGGTCCTGCCTGCCTTATAATAAGGCTCAGCCATCCATTCCATTTTTAGGTTTTGCCTGCACAGCGCTTGCGTTGTGCTTGAGAAATCGATTGTTTTCAATATAAACTTAAAAGGAACTTGCATCCCACTTCCTCTCTTTCCTGGCTTCTCATTGGTTCCTGAGTGTGCCACTTATCTTTCCTCCATTTCTGTTGGCTGTAGCATATTTTATTGCATTTACCAATGTTTGTTCCTCATCTGCTTTTTTTTTTTTTTTTTAATAAACTTTATTCGGTTTTAACAACAAAACCATAAAAGTTACACAAAAACATTGAAATATATAAGTCAAATCTCCTTAAACTGGTAAAAAGTCAGATTAAAATCATACTCCCCAAGTGCAATTCAAGATGTAAAGTGCGATGTGCAATAAATACATATGTACAGTCCACAGAAATGTTAAAAACTGCAACCCCCATTTGTATAAATTATGCACGTTGTATAAGTGCAAACATAGAAGTGTACATTCGAACAATAAAAATGCATTGATAAAATAACAGGTTAAACATCCATAAAGGATCGCGATTTAACACAAGCTTTTAGATAGCCAAGTGTAAAAAACAATGACTCCGTTGACAACATCTGTAGGTGCAGGAGTGCGGGCGAACCTGTCTAAAATTCAATCGTTTTAAATAAGGGACCAAAAAGTCCTACGAGGAACTTCATAAAATCTACAAGCAAACATGAAGTGCAACAAATCCTGCGGAGACACACCGTCGCAGCCGCAGGATGGTAACACACTTGCCCTCTTATGGTCTTTTGGTCTAACCAACAGGAGATGATATAGATTCATCCTAAACCTTGTTAAAAGATATTTCTCATGAGAAGACAAACACCCCATAAGATAGGGTTCAGTTGACAAGGTGGTTTTCGTTAATATAAAATTGCGTACACTGGGTTTCAGCAACTCCTTCGCTTCTCTTTCCATCCTCCACAAACTCGTAAAAGCTATTCTGCTTGATTCGACATCCTGCTTAACTATACATTCTGGCTTGCTATACAGATCGCCACGCCCTATCCCTTTAAAACTCTTTTGAATATAATTTAGCCAAGGGATACGTGAGGCTTGTTCTAACAGCATACACTCTCTTAATAATAAATGGTTAAAAGACAGATCTGGATTTAACCAACATTTCAGCCAAAAAATCAGTGGACGTAATGTAAGGATGTCACTAATATAGGGAACCCCCAGTTCTTCATGCACTACTAAATTGGAGGTCCCTTGAGGGACACACAGTAGGCGTTTTAAAAAATTATTTTCCACTACTTGCAGAGAATCTGCAGCTGTATATCCCCATATCTCGCTTCCATATGTGGCAATGGAAAGACTTTTAGCCTTATAAACTTGTAACATGGCCCCAGTTGGTTTTTTCCCTATTCTTGATGAGAATTTAAAAATGGCCGCATTGGCCCGAACCACTTCCCCTTCTTCTTCTCAATTTGGGGTCCCCATTTTAGTTTGTTATCAATAAGAACCCCCAAATATGAGAAAACTTTCGTGAGAGGGACCACAATTGAGTCAATTGCAAATTTAAAGGGCTTCACAGGTTGCTTACCTATTCTCAGCACATAGGACTTGGAATTGTTAATTGACAGGTCCCGTTTACCCATATACCCCGCAAAAGCCTTTAAAAGAGATTGTAAACCAACCTCTGTTCTAGATAAAAGGACGGCATCATCTGCATAAAGCAATATCGGGATGCCGCGACGGCCAACATACGGGTAATCAACCCCGGTTTCCAATAATTCCTTTTCCAAGTCGTTAAGATAATAATTAAACAAAAAAGGGGCTAAAATGCAACCTTGACGGACGCCCCTTTTAATATCAAAATTCTCAGTAACACGCAAATCCTGGGCGAACCTAACATTTGCCTGGGTAGAATTATGGAGATCCACCAGGAAGTTCACTAGGCTAGGATCCACACCTAGTTAGCCTCAGGATCTGCCACAGTTTAGTTCTGTTGACACGATCAAAAGCTGATGACAGATCCATAAAGGCACAAAATATGGACCCCGAGCGTGCTATAGTATATTTACTGAAAATCATAAGAATATTTAAACACTGGGCAATTGTGGATCGACCGGGGCAAAAACCATATTGGACATCTGACAATATTTCGGTTTCCTCTGCCCAGGTTTGCAGCCGCTGTAATAATATCCGACCCACCACCTTAACTGTTGAATCTAAAAGGGAGATGGGTCTATAACAATGGGGGCTACCCCGGTCACCCTTTTTAAAAACGGGGACTATAGTGGAAATAGCCCAGGAAGAGGGGCATCCAAATTTTGCTGCAGCATTAAAAACATTAACCAAGATGGGAGCCCAAAAGAAGGGTCAGATTTAAATAAATCTGGGGGAATCCCATCTGGTCCAGGGGCCTTTTAGCAGAGAGCCCTTCAATCCCTGCAATAACCTCATCAATACTAAAAGATAAAGCTGGAGCATTTAAATCTATTATCTCTGGGCCACAAACAATCAGGGGGACAATCAAAAATAATTTTAAAATGGGACACCCAGTCCTCTTCTGTAATAAAGGCTCCTAAAACGGGGTCCCTATCCCTACCAATGGCTGGGCGATTCACCACTTGCCAAAATTTTGAACTATTTTTCAATACACTTGCCTCGATAAGATCCCGCCAGGCTTCATCTTTTAGTTTTGTCTTGCGCCCGCTAAAGCGGCCTTATATTCTCTACGATAGTTACAGACCACTGATTGTATTCTAGGTATAGATGCAAGAGCTGCCTTCAACTTACCAGCTGCTCGAGTACAATCAGAGTCAAACCATTTAGGCCCAAGATTTCTAGCCCTCACGGTCGGCGCACTTAAAAGGTCTCCCATCTTTCCTACTAAGGTCACAAAAGCTGCCAACAGATAATCTGGGGACGAACAAGAATTTTGACATGTTAAAAGTTCAGGGGCACATAACCTATTAACCTTGTCATAAAACAACTTTGGGTCAATCTGTGTCCATTTCAATCTGCGTTTATTGTCAGTCAGAGTCATAACGCCCCTTGTGGCTACTCCTTCGATATGACTAATGAGTGGTCCGGCTATATGGGCACAAAGCGGGTTATGATCGCTAAAAATACTCTCATCAATAGAGAAACCTGTGATCCACAACTGCAAGGGGGAGGAAATTAATATGTAGTCAATAAAAGATCCTGTCCTAACCCCTTTGTAGGTTGGAGTTAAAAATTTAATGTTTGGGGCCACAAGAGCCATCAGACACACCATGTTGAACTCCTGGATCATGTTGTTAATCAATTCCCTTGTGTGTGGTGATCAAAATGGAAACCACTCCTTCGCGGGCATCCCAGTTCAGATAAACAGGACACCGCAGGGTTACCACATGGGTGAGCATTAAAATCCCCAGAGACCAAAAATCAGAAACTGGGAATCTGTTAGGACGTCTGAAAAAGGAGCATAAGGCAGTTATATTACAATCACGTACGGGACTGGATACTGCGTTATAAAAATTAACCAGTCCCCATCTGGTGCCTCTAGTGTTAAAAAGTAGCACCAATATCCCTCCACACCGAATGGGAACAACCTGGATCTGGCTGTCTAAGGCCACAGATACATATGTGACTAAGCCCCCTTTAGCTCTCCCACTGGAAGACGGGGTAGCGGGGACAAAATAAGCCTTGTATCCTTCTAAAAACAGATTACTTTCAACCAGCCAGGTTTCTTGAAGACAGATTATCTTAAACTGTTTTAAGAAATTGACTAAAGAGGGATCTTGAAATTTAGTTGCCAGCCCAGCAATATTCCAAGAAATAAAATTGCGAGAGGCCACTACACTTGACCTCCCCACGGCATCAACTGAGGGCACTGCATTGTGACCACCCCCTGGCTCCTGTATTACTATTGGCAATAGTCAGTCGCAATCTTCTAATCCACTTAATGCAGAAAATCTGTTTTGTACTTCCAAAAAAGGAGTAGTGGCCGGCTGAACCTGCGGGAAGAGTGGTTGATGCATTCTAACTACTGTCTGTGCGGCTGGTACGGAACTATGCAACCTTCCTGGTCCGGTATTTGTCCTTACATTATAGTCAATAGGACATGTGGAAACCCTGGGCTTATAAAAAACCCAAGGGGAAAGTTCTGATAGCACCTGAGGGGGATTGCGGTTAGCGCCTTATGGAGGATTCTAGCCACTAGATTAGGGTTATTGAAATTCACAATAATACAATCTTTAATACCCACTTTAGCAGATGGCCCCACCCAACTCACCCTACGTGCCATAATGATGTTGTTAGCAATACTCAGACCAGTAGCTGTATTTTGGGCAAACCAATGTGTTAATTTGTTTTTTAGTTGATTAAAATCCTCTGTAGCCCCTATTTCAAGCGGTGGAACATCCCCTAAAACAACAACATAAGGGGTAGATTCAGGTGGGAGGTTAATTACAGGAAGACAAGTTGATTGAGAATCCTGGAGTGCTAACCCTGTCATATCCTTCAATCTAGGCGTCACTACTCCTAGATGGATAACGAGAAATCACTCCACCACAACTACTAGTGGTAATTTTATCGTTATTTGATTCCATTGGGTCTATGACCGCCTCAACATCCCCCTGCAGTGCATTTCCCACTACTGCATCCCTAGCAGTCTGTGTAACACATATCCTGTTAGAATTTTCAACTTTCGAGGTTAAACAGTTACAACCGGTCTGTCCCTTAAGTTTGGATAAAACTTCCTCGATAGCCCCAATTTTCTGCCTTATTGGATCAAGAGAAGAAGACAACAACATTTCCATTTTCCCCCAAAAATGGTCCTCATGATCTCTAATAGAACAAGACCCAGGAACGTACATGCATTAGGGATAAGTAAAGGTAAGTCATTCGAACTGTTTGTTGCTAAGGGAGAAGAAGACGCCTCGATACCGCTATCTAACTTGTGGGCTAATCTACTACTTTTCGAGGACCCACCATTCTTCCCTTTTCTTTTCCTTGCCTGTGGGTCACTACTATTAAGCTGACCTAATTTGGCCTTTTGGCCTCTTGTCTTGGCTTTTACTGGGCTGGAAGTAGTTATCAGCTCTATGCCAGGGCTAGGTAAAATTTGCGTCGAGACTGGAATTAGTTCCGGAGAGAAGGGAAGAGTATGCCGAGAAGGATCGGCATTCCTGATCCCTTCTACTATGGGAGCTGCCAATTTAATAGGAGTTCTATCTTCTAAAGACAGGGGCTCTAATGATAATCTCCTTTCCGTAAGCTGAATTTCATGTATAAGAACTGATTCAGCTCTTGAGAAAAATGCGTCCAGGGTCCCAATCACACTCTTACCGGGGTCATTTTCCGTTTGCTCATTTCCCAAAATGATAAGACTAATACAAGGTGTATGGCAAGGGAAAGGACAAAACAGCAAAAGGATTGGCGCTTAGTAGGACTTGGCAAGACTACAGGTTCATAAAATGCCAAGAAGTAAAAAAACCCGGTTAAAACACTATTAAGAACACATTCGAACACCTAATAAAATAAACTAATTTATAATAGGTGTAATAATACAGTTCCGGGGGAAAAGCAGAGATTAGGACTTGTACCAATAAAATTTCAATGTGCAAAATAAGCAGTGTATACAATATGTATAATAAACATACAGTCCTTATGAAAAAACAGAACTAGCAGCAGTTCAAGCAACCCACAATTTGTGCAAAATAAGCAATGTAAACAAGCAACATGCGGCACTATTATTGTACCTGCGAAAAATAAAACCTAACAACTATCATAGGTTTATACAACAAAGAGAAAGAAGCCAACAATGTACAAGATAAAATATGTCCAGACAAAGTAGAACTGTCCAACACTATTAAGTCCTGATAGACCGAAAAGCAACACCACTTGGGAGAGAGTTAAAATGCAATAGTTCCAGTTAAGAAGGATAAAAATTAAACATACGACTTCGTCTGTACCTGGTGAGGGGTAAGCTCATCGACGTCCTATACGCTCTAAGGGGAACTTTCACGAGCTACTCTAGGGGAAAGAGAGGTGGCCCAGCCCAGCCTCTTCCAGGCTATGACGGGCAAGGACGGGCCCGCCCTTGGCCCGGGCTTCGCCCGGGCGCGGCCCGCGCGCGTCCCGCGCAGCGGGAGACTCCAGCTGGGCTAAAAGCACCTCCTGGCGCTTGCGTAGTAGCAGGAGCAGGCGTGCAGCTTTTGCCTGCCGGGAGTTGTGGTTCCTTCGAGCCGTTCCCCTCACGGCTGTGTGGCAGAAGCGGAGAACCAGAAAAGGAAAGCCGTTCCCCTCACGGCAAAAAGGATTTACAGTGGCCGTTCCCTCACGGTCTGTAATCCGCTCTGCAAAGCGTCCCGCGCAGCGGGAGACTCAGCTGGGCTAAAAGCACCTCCTGGCGCTTGCGTAGTAGCAGGAGCAGGCGTGCAGCTTTTGCCTGCCGGGAGTTGTGGTTCCTTCGAGCCGTTCCCTCACGGCTGTGTGGCAGAAGCGGAGAACCAGAAAAGGAAAGCCGTTCCCCTCACGGCAAAAAAGGATTTACAGTGGCCGTTCCCTCACGGTCTGTAATCCGCTCTGCAAAGCTGCCCCGCGCAGCGGGAGACTCAGCTGGGCTAAAAGCACCTCCTGGCGCTTGCGTAGTAGCAGGAGCAGGCGTGCAGCTTTTGCCTGCCGGGAGTTGTGGTTCCTTCGAGCCGTCTCCTCACGGCTGTGTGGCAGAAGCGGAGAACCAGAAAAGGAAAGCCGTTCCCTCACGGCAAAAAGGATTTACAGTGGCCGTTCCCTCACGGTCTGTAATCCGCTCTGCAAAGCGTCCGCGCAGCGGGAGACTCAGCTGGGCTAAAAGCACCTCCTGGCGCTTGCGTAGTAGCAGGAGCAGGCGTGCAGCTTTTGCCTGCCGGGAGTTGTGGTTCCTTCGAGCCGTTCCCTCACGGCTGTGTGGCAGAAGCGGAGAACCAGAAAAGGAAAGCCGTTCCCTCACGGCAAAAAAGGATTTACAGTGGCCGTTCCCCTCACGGTCTGTAATCCGCTCTGCAAAGCGTCCCGCGCAGCGGGAGACTCAGCTGGGCTAAAAGCACCTCCTGGCGCTTGCGTAGTAGCAGGAGCAGGCGTGCAGCTTTTGCCTGCCGGGAGTTGTGGTTCCTTCGAGCCGTTCCCTCACGGCTGTGTGGCAGAAGCGGAGAACCAGAAAAGGAAAGCCGTTCCCTCACGGCAAAAAGGATTTACAGTGGCCGTTCCCTCACGGTCTGTAATCCGCTCTGCAAAGCGTCCCTCATCTGCTTCTCTTATCAGTTTCCTACCGCCGAAATACTGTTAACATCCGCTTTGGTGGAACTATATTTCCATAAAGTTTTACCCTTTACTCTTGCAGCATATTTATATAACAATTTATCACCCGGAGAGTTTAAGTGATTTGCATAGAATCACAGGATGCTACGCGGTGCCCCCGAAACTCGAACCGGGATCTCCAGCGCTGGAGTTAGCAGCTCTGGCCGCTGCGCCACATCCTCTTCACTTCCGTGTTATCTCTCAGGGAGCTCTTTCCTTCTCCCGGACGATGATTGATGAAAGCAGCTCTTTATTAATTACATAGGAGAAACCGATGCATTACCAATGCTTGTTTTACATCTGATGTTAAACTTCAGTTCCCTCTGACCCAGTCTAGCTCTAGTTCTGTCACTTTCTCTTGTGAGGACAATCGGAATTATGTGGCAAACAAGGCTGAATTATGGAGTAGGATTAACTAAATTATTTAGTTAGTATTATATTAATAAATAAAAGACTGTAACACATCATCTCATTGATTCTAGTTCATTCACATGCACCTCCCCACTGGCCATCCATTTCAGTTTCACGTTCATACTGTGCTTTCTTGCAGTCTGTTATTGCTGACAGTTTTTACCTGAAGAACATCCCTCTCCTGCAAGCCAGTACCATATCTATACTACCCTACCTGCCTTTCCAGTCCTTCAGAGATACCCCCACCATTTCTCCTATTTCACTTGGTGTCCTCTCTTTCTCTGTACCTAACCCTTCCTCAGCACTTTGAATCAACCCTTTGGCAGCTTTCGTCATGTAGCACATTGTCCATGTGACATTCAACCAGGGCCCTCATCTTGCATCCTACTTCCTTCTGTGCTGTTCCCTTCATTTCTCTAAATAACCATCTCAACACCCCTGCCTCACCTTTGCTGTGAACTAAGCACCCTCGTGGTATGTCCACGCAACGTATTTGCCTATCACCAGAATGTGTTCAGTTTTTAGGTCTGGCTTGGCAGCGCAGCTGAAGACTTATTGTTACAATTTCTTTAAAATATACAAAGAGTGGGTTTTGGCTTATCCCAGATGAGTATTACTGCCTCACCTCATGCTACTGACTGTTTGGTGTATCATTCCGTCTCCTATGGAGTACATGCATTGTAATACCCGAGAGACTATTTTTCATCATGAAGTATACTGAATCAACAAACATTAAATTCTTTATCTCATAGATGCATTGTATACATAAAGCAAACGCTCTTTTGCTTTGCTCTACAACAGGTTTTTTTCATTGTTTTAACAGGACTCAAACTGCAGGCCTGACGTGTTGGCTTTTCCAATACTTTTTTTCTTCACACATACCGAAGTGCTAAAGGCTGATACACTAGCAACTTGTCTCTAGTTTCAACACATCTGCCTTCTACCAAGTATTCCAGTGTCACTTCACCTGCCTATAACCATGGTGCTACATCCGTCTGCTCAGCTAGTGTCCTAAAAGTGAGCAGGGACCATAACAGTAAGATGCACACATAGGTCACCTTTGTGTTTGTGCTGGTCAAGGCCCTGCTCCAACTGCATCTGGCCATGTCAGTATAGAGCCTTTCATAGTAAGCCAACATCTCATCATTTCCCCTTGTTTGTGTATTCACTATTAGACCGTCATAGGTTTTGAGTGCTCTAATAAGCTTCTGTGTGTTTTCATTATGTGTTAACCAGGCCACAACGTGGCCTCATCTGTCCCCCTTCTCTATACTGCCTGGCTGTCAATTCTTTATTGTTTAATAATTTGATGCATCCCACTCACCCTCTGTGTTCAGATCTTACCTGTAAGTGTGTCTCCGCAGTTTGTGCCCTTGCACGGCTTCAGTATCCAGCTTCCTCATCTTCACTTCTAATTTGGGTATTATTGAGTGGATATGACCCCCATCTATAGTTGTTATGCGCATGCCCTGTATGAACACTTTAAAAGCTTCCTATTCTAGTAATGTGTTGCCAGTCAAGTCTGTACTGTCCAGAATATATTGTTGCATGTGATAATTAAGACAGAATCTCATAATGAGGCTGCCTGCACCCTCCATGAGGATGCAGGTTATGGCCATGTGTGGGGGACAGTGGTCTGGCAGTTTCCGTGCCAGATATTCAGCATAAGTTGTCTGTCTTTCTTTCTTCTTGAACTGCAAGATTATGCCCAGTCTAGAATGCAGGGCGAGCATAGAAGATAAATACGAGCATTCTGCTACTGCAGCTATCGTGTGCAGCGGGTGTTGGTTAGCTTCCAAAGACTAAGCCATCTTGGGAATGCCACTGATATTTTGGCAATCAAAGTGTTAGGCAGAGGTGGTCCAGACCTGTTTCTTTCAGTGTCCTGTACACTATTAAAATCACATCCCCATATGTCGGAGTTTGAATAAATGAAAGTGTGTGATTTTGCAGCAAGTCAAAGAAGATGATGAAATATTAGGAGCGTACACATAATTTATCAAACGTTGTCTGACATTAAACAAATTATCAATCACCACAAATCAGCCCCTTCGTCTGTTTTTGACTAGATGAGCCACATAAAATGCTCAAGGTCTTATCCAACGCTTCTCTAAATATGTGTTATAGAAGAGTTGACTTTTCTATTTCTTTGGAGCCCTCTGCTTGGATAGATTTGTATCTCTATACCATGTCTATGTAGGTAAGCATATATTTCATCCCATTCCCTTTACATTCCAAGTTAAGAATTGGTTTGTGTCAGCATTAGGCATGTGTAAATAACCTTAATCTGATGCTTGAGTAATAGCCACATTGCTGAGAATTCTTCTGTGGTTTTTCGACCAACGGGGAATAATTTTATACTACACCTCTCCAAATACCGCCTCTCCTAACCCCATGGCCCGGGCCGAAGTTCAAAACTACCATCACTTTAAAAAAGCATGACAATTCCTAACAGGCACTCATGGACCACTCTTTAGACCTTGAGTGCTTGTTTTGGTTCAGGGGTGATAACCTTGTTGTTGGAAAAGCTATCTTTGCCATCAGAAGTGCTGCTGCTTCCATGATTCCCTTATACTGCATGTTTCTGACTGATGTTAGATCACATTAAAGATTTCACAGTCTTGGCATCGGGAGTGTCAATCTGTGGAAGCTGAAAATATTAGAGGATATCTTAGATGGTGCAGTCAGTGAGATCATGAGCTCAATATTACTTATTTTAGTATTATTGTTGTTTTAATTTTGGTTATATATAGAGAACGGACCTATCCGCAAGGGCAGCAGAGCACTTTACAGGGAAAAGTTTATAATTCAGTTAACAAGTAACAGTAAACATGGGATTTGGGTTGAGGAGAGGGAACCTAGAATTAGAACAGGGACTGTTCAGTCAATTCGAAGAGGCAGAAAACTAGGCTGGAAAATGTTTTTTGAACAGCCAAGTTTTGGTTCCTTTCTGAACTAAAGGAGTTTCAGGTTCATTCTGAGTGTGTCAGGAATAGAGTTCTGAAGTCTAGGAGCCAGGCAAGAGAATGTTTGGTTTTCTGATGTCATGGTTGTGACCTGCAGAGGGAGCTCGGAATCTCTCTCATCCATGTCTGTTGCAGGACCAGCCAAGCAGCAAAAATTGATAGGGACTCTGAGATTGGCAGGCTTTGCCCGAACAGATCCGCCACCTTTATTGTTTTTTCAGTGTCAGATTGTTATATGGGCGTCCTGTGGCTTTTTCTCAGTCTCCATGCTGCGTTGCCTATGCCACCGTGGTTGGTTTTGTTAAAAATAAAGCATCAAACGTACGGAAGCTCAATTCCAAACAGCATTTAATGTAGAAAAAGGGAACAAAGTAAAAATATAATAGACAATTTTAATTTCAACTGAGCAGCCTCATACTGGGAAATGGTTATTCTGATATGTCCTTCTAACTGCAGCTTCCTCTCCATGTGAATACCCCGAGGCACCAGACTGGTTCTGGACCATTTTCTCAGAAATTCCCCCACGTGTCGGTAGGTTGTATCATGCGGTTCTGCGTTGGGTCCATCCTGCCCCAGATGGGTCGTCCGGGCCCGCACGGTGAAGTTGAAGCCCAATTCCTCTTTGTCCCTCCACTGACACCACAAGGAGTCATGCGACAGCCCAATTACCTCCAAGCTGCGAACTCTGTCTCCGTCCTCAGAACTGGCCCTGACTCTCATCCTAATGCACCTGATGCCCCCAGGCCATCAGCGACACCACAACAAATCTGCAATTTCAAGGAGGCCATGTATAGAATATTTGGTATAAGAACAGATTCCTCTGGAGCACATTTGAGATTTAAGGATCCACAGTGTTCTCCATTCGGTTTACTGCCAGAGGATTTGTCCCCAATGTCGATGTGCCACTCAACCCAGTCTCAAAACCGGCTCCAGGCATAGCGCGAAGCCCGATGCCATTTAGGGCGCCATGACTGAAACTGCAACCCAAGTTTTGATGCTGACGGTGCCAGAGTGGGACCCGGTAGTCCTTTCGCACTCAGAGGGTCATTCACCACAGCCTCAATCGAGGTCGCAACCACCATGTCCATTCTGATTCTGACCAAACAATGCCATATCCCCAACGCGTGGGGAACGTTCCCAATCCGCACTCTAGTTCGAATTGTTTCAATAATTCAAAAGGTAGTCCAACGTAATTCAAAGAAATTTCCTTTTATTTCATTTAAATTATTTCAATTCAACTTGAATGTCCACGTTTCATTTTTCTTTTTTGTTTATAATTTTTTAATTCATACATGTCCAATGCATTTCGGGCTGCGCCCTTCATCAGGGGATAATTCCTCATTGATATCATGATGTAAAAATATCATTCGAACAATTTCCTCCAATGATACTACCCTGTTTGTGATTTGAAAGCTTTCAGATTATCCCGACGTGATAAACACGCTAAAACAGTTCCCCGACCGCCATCGTGTTTATTACGTCGGGATAATCTGAAAGCCGCTTTCAAATCACAAACGTGGTAGTATCATTGGAGGAAATTGTTCGAATGATATTTTTACATCATGATATCAATGAGGAATTAGCCCCTCATGGACATGCATTTGATTGGACATGTCTCTCCATGGACAAGGCTGACTCAACCCTGAAGCACTTTAAAGAGAGGATTTTGACTGTGCTCTCTTGGTTTGGTAAACCCATACTGCAGTTTCCACAACAGTTTCAACCTTTTTGAGGCTTTGATAGGAGGTTCCAACAGAGGCAGCATCAGACCTTGCGTCCGCAGCCTCGGGCCTCTCAAGACTGAGGCTGGAGATCTGGCCATCAGTGTCCAGGCCCCAAGGGGCCTCCCTCTGCAGACACCACAAAATCACTTTCATTTCCCCTCACATGCCTCATCCTACTCGACAACGCCTTCCAGAACACCATTTATCCATCTCCGAAGAGAAGTGAAAGCTCTCTAGGCCAAGGGAGCTACAGAGACCGTGCTGGCATCAGAAATCTGACCTGGGTGCAATTCCTGTTTTTTTCTGGTGTCGAAAAAGGACCGAGGTCTCTGCCCTATCCTCTGTCTTTGCCCTCTGAATTTCTTCTTCCAGAAGTAAAAGATCAAAACGCTGACCCTAGCTCAAGTTTTGTTTGCCCTGGATCCAGGAGACTGGATAGTGGCGTTGGACCTGCAGGACGCCTACTTCCATATCCCGGTCCTGCAGTCCCACAGCCGCTACCTGCAGTTTCTGGTAGACCACAAGCACTTTCAGTTGTCGGTGCTCCCCTTCGGCCTTACCAGTGTACCTTGGATGTTCAGTAAAATGATGGCGGTGGTCGCTTCCCATCTGCGTAGGTTTGCTAATACCAGTCTTTTTGTGCCTCTATAACTGACTGCTCAAGTCGGGCTCGCCTTATACAGTCGACAACCACCTTCAGACGACGGCCAACCTGTTGACATCTTTGGGTCTTTTCATCAAGATGCCAAAGTCACACCTGACTCATTCACAACAGCTTTCCCTCACTGGAGCCATTCTGGACACAGTTTGTTTTAGCCTTTCCTCCACCTCCACAAGACCAAGACATTCAAGCTCTGCTCCTGATGTTTCAACCCTTGACCTGAGTCTCACTAAGAGTGGCTCGGAGACTTCATGGCCTTCTGGCCTCCTGCATCCTGCTGGTAGACCACACCATGTGACACATGTGGGCTCTTTAGTGGAATCTGAAGTCTCAGTAGGCTCAGAACCAAGGGAACCTTTCAGACATCCAAATGTCAGAGGAGACTGCGAAAGGACTGATGGCTGCTAGATCACTGTTGACCTGGTGACAGACCCATCTCTCTGTGTCTCACCCAGACCGATGATTGTGACAGATGTTTTGTTGCTGAATTTGGGAGATCGTCTTGGATAGGTGGAGATGAGAGAACTCTGGTATTCGGTGGAAGCCTGTCTCCACCTCAGCTTGCTGGAGTTGCGGGCTATTAGCTTGTCATCAAGGGGGGAATAGATCCAGCTTCTCACAGACAACACCACTGCCATGTGATACTGCAATAAACCGGGCGGAGTGGGGTCGTGCATCCTGTGCCAGGAAGCCCTGTGTCTCTGGAAGTGGTTGAATGGGCAGGGCATCTCCCTGATCGTACAGCACCTGGCAGGATCTTAAATGCCAGGGCAGACAAACTTAGAGGTGGTAGTGGGTATCTTCCAACAAACTGAAGAGCCTGGCTTGATCTTTTCTCCACCACAGAGGATGTGAATTGTCCAAGCTTTTGCGCTTTAGTGTTCCCAACGTGGGTCTCTCGGAGAGGCCTTTCCCCATGACTGGGGATCCAGACTCCTATGCGCTTTACTTCCCCCTCCTCTTCTGCCCAGAGTGCTAAAAAAGATCAGGAAGGACGGGCCAGAGTCATCCTAGTTGCTCTGGACTGGACAAGGAGAGTGCAATACCCGGAATTTCTAGCCATGAGCAGCTCACCTCCAATCAGGCTGCCTCTTTGGTACGACCTTCTGCAGCAGGAAGACAACCTACACCTCCATACTGTAAGATTGAGTGGTGGCTGTTAATGGCTTTCGATCTTCCTGGCGAAGTAGTTGCCGTCATATTAGCAGCCAAGGCGTACCTCCACCATAACTGTTTTTGCTGGATGGTGGGAGATGTTTGTTGTACGATGTTCCTCCTGCAGCATACAGCCTCTACAATCACAGTTAGATGATATACGGTTATTTTGCCTTTCTTTAGCCCAGTCGGGCCTTGCTGTGGCCACAGTTAAAGGTTACAGATGCACCCTTTTCACGTATACCTGATCAGCCTCCTGTTTTTAAATCACTTGTTGTGAAGCGTTCCTTGAAAGGGCTGACTCGTGTTCCTGCCAACACTGTTTGCAATGCTGCAGTGGGGCCTTAATTTCTCATTGTGCACCCCATTTCAGCTGAAGCAGTTGTTACTTATGTTTCCTGGTTCTAAAAAAACCATTCCTCATTGCGATCTACTTCAGCGTGTCGCATAAGCAAACTACAATCCCTGTCTGTCCAGCAGCTGTATACCACTTTCTTTCCCCAGACAGCCTGGTGCGTAGAACAAAAAACACCTTTCTTCTGAAGGTTGTCACACACTTCCACATAGGGCACTCCATCACCCTGCCAGCTTTCTTTGCCCCTCCTTATCCATTTAAGGAGGAAGAACCAAGAGGGCTCTGAGCTTCTACATCGATCGCACCAGATAACATTGGGTGGGCAATCAACTCTTTGTGGGTTTCTCTGGGGCGAAAAAGAGGAGAGGCGTAGAGAAAGTGATCATTTCAAGATAGATTGTGTTGTGTATCAAGATCTGTTTTGGGCTGGCCATGAAACAGCCCCTTGAAGGCTTAGTTGCTCATTCCATCGGGGCAAAGGCTGATACCCGTGCACTGGTTCGCAGTGTGCCAGTCTTTGGCATCTGCCAGGCTGCTACGTGGGCATCAGTTTTTACTTTCACAAAGTGTTACTGTCTGGATAGTCAGGTCTGTTGAAACGGGCACTTTGCCCGGTCTGTCCTGCAGGATTTCCTGGTCTGAACTATTCCACAGACCCACCACCTGGAGAGGTACTGCTTTGATATATAGTCACAAGGTGGGGAATCTGGGGTTAGAAGTATACATCAAAAGAAAAAGTTACTTACCTTTGGTAACGCTCTTTCTGCTGGATAACTGCAGATTCCTCACTGATCCACCGTCCTTCCCATTCTGTGGCATTCACTCACCTAGGACATATTATTAAGATTCCAGCCTAGAGATCTGCACACTGGCACGAGCTGATTTTTAAGGGCTCTGTGTTTGATGGTGTGGACATAGATTAGAAAGACATTGACGTCAGCGTGAGGAGGTGGCGGCTATGTAGGTGCCCCGGCGTCCCATTCGGGGCGGAATGGACCCGACGCGGATCCGCAGGACAACACCAACCAACACATAAAGGAAATTCTGAGAAAATTCTTCAGGTACCGTCTGACCCCTGGGGGTGGTATTCACTAGGTGAGCAATCTGCGGTTAGCTACAATATCCACCAGAAAAAGCACAAGTAGCGTTTTCATTGAAGCTGTGCGCTAAAACATGCACATTTTAATCTAGTACATATACATTTTTGTCTAATACAAGTCAATGTGAAAGGATCATGTGACAACAATTAGTTTGCTTTCACAGAAACTTACCTAACATGCAGGTGCCTGGAACGTTTCCTTCAAGGAAACACTGAAGGGCCTTGAAGGGAAGATAATGTTCATATCCACAAATACTGAGTATTCTTCTTGCAGAACCCAGCTTCCTTTGCCAGGTTTGAAAACAAAGTTACACTTGCTAAATTATGCAATGTACAATATGCTGTATCCTGGTTCCCAGGTCTTCCTTGGCCCAGAAAGTCTTTCAGACAATGCAATACTGTGCAAAGCTTTAAATCGGAGGAAAACAATTGTTTCCTAACTTGCACATAGTGAATACATGCATAGTGGTGTACTACATTTTCACATATTTCTCTTTGAGTATACCGAATATAATAATTTCACCATATGAATATATTGTTTATTACATAGGATACTACAATATATTTTCACAGTTCGAAGAGTCCAGTTATTTGCAACAGACTTTCTACTGCCCAAAGTTCTGCCCATTCCCTCCGTCATTGGGTCTGTAGCGAAATGCTAGAACTTCCAGATCAATGATTTTTCACCTGAAATCTGCAACATGTATTTTAATCCAAGTGAACTGAGACAGCATTTAATGTCTGGGAATTAGTTCCACAGCAGAGAAGTCAGAGAACAGAAGCATCTTACTGTTTTCCATGGTGTATGGCTGTTCATCCTGCTAGTTGGAGTTGTTTAGGAAATTGACCTTTTCTTTGTGGTCACCCTGGATTTTTAGCCTTCTGCTGGACCCTATATTTTTGCTGACTTCAGAACTATGTGCACTTTACCCCTGCTAATCAGTTGTACAGTGCCTATGCTCCCCATTAACCATGGCTACATTTACTTATTCCTGATTGGTGCACTTGCCTGAAAGTCTCTAGTAAATGGTGTAAAAAGTGCATCCAGGGCCTGGAAGTTAAATGCCACCAGTGGACTGCAGTACATATTGTGCCATCCACAATGGTGACAAGTGCAAACATGGCGTAATGTCTACATTGTGTAGCCTGACTGTTGCAGTGTAAACCTGCCGAGTGACCTGTTAAAATAACACTTCTTGGCAGGTAAAAACCACCCTGTAAAATGTTATTAGGTCACCACAACGTAGGCCTTGTAGCCCACAAGGCAGGATGCAGAGTATTTAAAAGTGGGAAATGCAGAAAATTTATGTAACCATGTCCCTACAGTGACAAGCCCAAAAAGCTATCTTTCAAGTAGAAGGCCTAGCTGTCCTATGGAGAAAACAAGAGTACAGACTAAAATACTAATACTGTATCTCGGGAATGAGACCAGCTAGAAAAATAATTAAACAACTATTTGTAATAGTTATTAAGAATCCAGTTCAATTGTGAATTCAGATCTTTAATAAGTTTTAAGGAAAAGTAACTTTTACAAATAGCATAAGCCTCTACTAGCTCTCAGCTTGTACTCCGTCTTGAATAGGTGTGAAATGCCTCCCAGGAGCAAACAATAGGCTGTCCTGAAAGTCAGAGAGAACTCCAATAAACTCCATATAATATGCAGGGTAGGGTCTATGGGCTTCATTTTGACAACACAGTGTCAAATCCTGCTTGACAGGTTTGCTGAAAGAAACTTAACATTTGGGGTGCACTTGAAAGGGACAGAACTGGATGCCAAGACAATTCTTGTGGATCCCCTTTCTGGTTGCTGAAGGACAGGATCCTGCTTTTGTCCTCCCAGACCTCAGTCTCTGGGTTTGTTGTGAATACTGATCCTACTTCAAACTGGATTTGAGTGTTTGCTGTGGGAGGACTCCAGGATTACCATATTAGACTCCCCACATACACACCCAGTCATCTTTCAAATGCCTTGACACATGGCATTTTGGACCTGTTTTTAGTAAGGTAAACAGGAACTAGTGATAAAGTGGGTATGGTTGGTTCAGCAAATGTTGACCCCAGTGGTTAGGGAGTGCACAAGACTCCCACCCACTAGCATAGGCATAGCACTAGGCATAAATGTGACATCTCCAGGCACCCACTTCAGAACATTTTCTGGACCTATGGAAGATAAGAAGAGGACTGGGCCTGCAATCTGTGACCTAAGGGGAGCCCTGAAAGACTGGACTTGCTCCCTCTTGTAACAAGACAAAGAAGTGACCTCCAGAACAAACCGAGGAATGGGCTCCAAGGGCCAGTTTGTTGACCTCCTTTGTGGCGGCATGAAGACAACAAGCTGTAAGGGGCCTTTTCCTGGACGTACCCAGCTGATCAGTGGCATCTAGGCCTAGACTGGGCCCTGCTGTTGGCCTCTGCCTGACACCATGTGAGCCTCTAAGTGCTTCTCCTGAGGACCTGGGGGCTTTAGAACGGTACCTCTGTGGTTGGTTGGGACTTAAAAGACTTGAGTTAGAAGGTAAAATGTTTGAACAAGATGAATCTGGTTAATGTGTATTACCTGCGCCCGATCGTGCTTAGGTCTCGGGCTACAGCGACTGTTAACCGTCATTAGCGCTTTGTGCTTTTTGGTACTATTTCTACTTAAAACTTTAAAAATTCATATTTCTAGTTCCCCTTATTAGATTTTTGTCATTTTGGTGCCATTTTGTTTATTAAAATTTACTGTAGTTTGCTAATTCGGTGTGGGATTTGTATTGTTTTGCATTTTGAGTTTTACTGTTTTGGTACTGCATATATATTTTACACATTGCACTATTTTAAGTATGTCTGCTCTGTTCCACAGGTACTAGGGACTGAGCTCAGGTTAACTGACTAGGGTGACTGGAGGGTTCACCCTAGCAAGAATTGTGATTATTGGTCGAGGTGGGCAGTCGCTTACCCCAAATAAAAATCACTTTCTCACAAGAACGCTGTCTTGATTCTCCCTCTCTCTAATTTACTCTGCAGGCTATTACTGAACGAGGAGCAGGGGGAAAAGGGATCGGCGGGTTTGTCAGACCTCTGCACTCATTCCAGCGAGAAAAACTTTGTGACTCCCAGGTGCAATTTTCATGGAGAGCAAATTTTCTAAATGCAGCTCCATGCTGGGTCCCTCAAAATGTTCCAGTCATACAGAAATTCATATGTTTCTATGGGATCATCCCCAAGAATACCTTCCCCCCCACCTCCCCTCCAACCCATTAATGCAGACTTTTTTTTACTCGTTCCTGGAGGTCTGCCAATTGCTTTTGGAGTTCTTGCACACAGGAGCATAAAGTTGTCAGTTTGTAGTCAAAGTCTGTGACTCTGTCAGACAGCCTGGTTTAATCCGCTCTAAGGCTAATGTGAATACCTTAAATTCGAAAGCTTTGCAAGTTTTACTTATGGCTGATAGGATGGCAACTAGTTTGCCTGTTGGTGTAGAGCATTCATGTTGGTCTCAGGTTCAGAGGTTTGTGTGCCTCTGTGCCCTGTTTCGGAGTTAATGGATTGCATAACCTTGAGCTGTGACAGTTTATAGTCTGACTATGATTTCCCCCCAAGAGATCCAGCTGAGCAGGGCCCAATGACTATGACAGAGACTGGGTTAGGGGTGTAGGTTGCTGCAGTACAGTTTGTGACAGAAATTAGACTGGTGCCTTCCCCGTCTACCTATCTGAAGGAACTCAGCCTTGTTTGCTAAACCCTATAATGCACCAGGAGGCACAACTAATCAAAACCATGGGGGCATGGTATTCTCAAGACCTGTAGTTTAGTCCACTTACATTTCCAGCTCAGTTCTTCCTCATGCCCGATAAGATCAATGGGCGTGCATGTCCACTTTATTTTCCCTTGTTTTTGTGATGCAAACAAATCCAACGAGTGCAATGGGTTTCGCCTCCAGCTCTCGGTCAAATCGCATGTGACCTGCACTGCTCTGTTATCAGCTTTCTACCACATGAATTTCAGTCATCCCGACAGAAACAGGATGTATCGGGACATAATAGTGGCTGTGGAAGCTTGTGAGATGCACATCTGGTTGGCTGTCTTGCATGGCCATGCTCCCTCCCTTCTTCTTAAATTAGAGTTTGGAATCTTGCATACAACCCAAAGAGTGCCAGAGCCCATCCTGCTGTCAGTGTGCCCCTTTAACACTCTACATACATTTCTGATTGCTGTATGCTTAGCTCCTACTGTGTCTTCCCTTTACTCATGGTTATAGTTGTTTGATTTGCTCGTGCTGTGTCATAGGCTTTGTTTTATTACATGTTTACCTGCGCTTGTTGATCTTGAAAGGGATTCCGGGTCCTAGATTCCAACCAGACCATTCTTGGGCAGTTGGATTTTGCCTCTAAAAGATTCAGTCAGAGACTAGCAGGCTCTCTGGCGCTCGATCAATAAAAAGTATTCCTTTTCAATTTAGTTTGCCCCAGAGACTGTTGGTGGCTAGCCTTGCCACTTACCACAGATTTGGAGATAAGTTTAATTTTGCTGTGGGAGAATGGAGAGGAAGAAACTGGCTGCGTCGGAAGAAAGCCAGAGAGGTTGTCAACAGCGAAGTTTGCTTCAAAGAACCTTCTGTTTAAGGACATGAGTTCGCATAAAGATCTAGGCTGTAAGGAGACTTAAACAGCATTTCACTGATAACCTTGGCATAGATGTGGAAAGGCACAAGTTGCATTCAAGGAAACAAGGAAGCTAAGAGACTGTTGGCGAATATATAGCTGCTATGAGAGATTTGGCTGGCAGTGCTAATTTGAGACTAGTATCGATCACTATTAAGGGACCCAATAGTAATATTTTTTCCAAAAAGCACATGAAGGATTACTGGGTTATACCAACCCTACCTTGTGAGCAGTCCACTACCTTTGCCTAAGGGCTCGGAAGGTTAAAGGTATCTGTCTATGAATTGGCTGGAGAAGGTGTGGCTGCTGTTTAAGTGAATGTGCAAGGGATACAAATAGAACAAAAGAGAAATGTAAAATAAATAGTGTTAAAGATGCGAGTCAGTAAATCATATGGGAAATAGCTCACTGTCTCCTGCTGTGTAATAATTGTACAAAGTGGGGCACTTAGAGTGTGCCGAGCCGGAAAAGATTCTGTGTGAATTAGTAGTGTAACAGAGGAGGACAGAAATGTGTGAAGGAGTTTCACGTTTCATTCCCACTGTGGGTCTAAACGAAGCAGGTGCACTTGTGTGCATGAGAGATTCTGGGTCTCCTGGGACTATTACTGATACCACCTCTAACAATTATTGGCCAAGGAGATGTAGAAACTGCAGATTTTGGAGAACAGAGTACAATCACCTAGGGGTGCTTTAAAGAAAGGTTAAAACTTAGTAATAGGACTATTTACACTCAAATAGATGTGGAAGAAAATGGGAAGGGTATTATGGGCTGGATAGGTTAAGGAAGGTTAGGCACAGTTTTTAGGCGAGGAACAAATACTTCAGTGATGGTAGCGGAGTAAAGTGATTTGGATTTAAGTGAAATTTTAGTTAAACATAGTTATGTATTTACAGTGAGAGAGTGGTTGGCATAAAGAGATTCGAGAATAGAATTATTTTGAATGAAAATGCTATGCTGGTCACTCACAAAGTGAGAGGCGTACACTTGTGCACCAGGAAAGCATCAAAGGATTTGTTTGGCAATTTGTGCAAACAGAGTATCGTTGAGCTTGTGAACGCTGCGGAGTGGTTGTCCACTGTGGGCAATGCATTTTTTAGTTTTGCTTGTAAATTATTCCTCAAAGTGGTGCACTATGCCTTTGTGGTTGAGCAATGATAGATATAGCCATTCAATTTCTAAGTTATGTTCTCTCTTTAGAGGGAAAACCAAAGGAACTGATTTCTGCCAATGGTGTGCAATTAATATTAGAAAAGATGGAGGATTTTTTTAAAGGGTGTTGTGTAAAGCATTACACCGTTTCATTGTATAGACCGTAATCTTATGGACTGGTCTAGCGGTCAAATAGATTCCTTATAGACGATGCACAGACATCACCGGCTTGGTGTAGAGATGTTGAAACATTTGAAACATATATGAGAGAGCAACTTTGGGCTTCTCATAACACACTCATTCCACTACAGAAGAAAATGCCTTCATGCTATTTAGGAACCAAGAAGGAAGAATCGATCTTGCTCCTGATAGGCTGTATGAGATTGCAAAGGTTGCACATGACACAGTAGGATCTGGAAAGCACAGGTACACGTTTACGATGTGCAGCGAAGAAAGAAAAATATTTATGACACAAAATTTGGAGTTGGCGTAAGGTGCATCAAACCAGGTGTGTGGGTGATGCTCTGGAAGAAGAATAAGAGGGGGTGTGAGGACCATTTATGGCACAAACAGCAGTGCATTCTTCTGTTTTTCTAGATGATGGGAGATGGTGGCCCATTTGTAATCTTGTAGTGATAAAGGATACCCAACTGAAGGCTTGAGAGCATGTAAACATGATAAAGAATTAGAAGATTTATCATTGGGTGTTTTGTTTGTGGGAGGTGAGTTTTTTCTGCATTGAGGAGGAACCTTGAGAGGGACAACGGAATTGGTCACCATTGAGGAACAGATGTATTTGTTTAGAGAATGGCATGAGCTGTTTGAGGGACTAGAGTTGATGAGTGAGGAAAGTAACTCACATTCGGTTACAAATAGTGAGGATCAGGATAGTAGTCAGAACCAGTTAGAAGTTAGAGCTAATAATAACAGCGCTGCAGTATATACGAAGTATGGAAGAGTGTCTAAACTTCCTCATCACTTAAAAGATTTTGAACGTTATTGATTGTGTTTTGCTGTCAAAAGGGAGCTATGTTGTGTCTTCAATAATGATATATTGTGAGACTTTATTCATGTTTATAGTTATTGGTTTTGCCTGAGCTGCCTCACGGGACTGTCATATTTACATGTTTACCTCGTGGCTTGTTGTCTTTGACTGGGATTCTGGTTCATGGATTCCAACTAGACTGCTGAGTCGTTGGATCCTGCCTCTGGAAGTGTTAAACTTATTCCATCTTGCCTTGGAGACTCTTGGCAGCTAGCCTTCCCGCTTTCAACTCCACAGCCCTGAGCTACTTCTCCCTTCGCTCCAGGACTCCCAATATCCTTTACAAATATTATATTCCAAAAATATGTTCCAAACGTTAATTGGTTACTTAGATAAGGAAGTTCCAGAATCCAACACAATGCATCTCCCCCCCTTAGTAAAAGAAAATGTAATATAAGATACTTTACTAAAACAGTTATAATTTAGAATAAAATCTCTAAAACGTGTAACAACACAACCAAAAAGTCCTTCGTTAATTCTATCACCATGTTTCTGTGTTGTAACACTTTCTGTTGAAGTCTCTGGATGGTGCTGCCATCTCTGGAAATAGATGCATCATAAGCATTCTCAATCTCACCAGAAGCATCACTTCCACCAACACCAGTATCCACCAATTGAAATTCCTACTATTCTTTGACTCGCACTTCACTTCCTGATTTGCACCCCATTTTACACTTAACTAACCTCCAAAATGCCAAACCTTTCCATTACTCATTACTTCTAAAGGTTCATAGAATTTTTTGTTTCCTTTCCTCTTTATACCGGACGTTTCACTCTCACAAACTCCTCACGTCCACATTCCTTATACACTTTTTGAACCTTACCAATGTTTCCTTCACCATATCAACTGATGGTTCCACTTTCTTACGCCCTGCCATCCAGCTCACATTATCTTTAAAGAAAGGAAACCTACCACACATGGTAGTGAAAGGATTCTAACTAGTTACTGACTGAGTTATGGGATAAACAGAAATAAATCGCTTAACTTCAACAGTCCAATTTTTCACACCTTTCTTTGACAACTGAGGAGCTGATCTTCACTCCATTTTTTTCAAAATTTGCCTTGAGTGTCAACATTTAGTTATGGGTACCTCCTTATGCGAAGAATTATATACAATATTTCAGTGCCAGAAATTTGCTATTGATACTGCCAATATACTATGGGTGGCCCATATGTCAACAACTACCTCAGTATTTCAGAGTCGGAATTTTCTCATGGTTTCCTCTCTCCAACTCCCTCAGCCCCAAAAACCATGGCTGCCCTCTCTAAGGCAAATATATGCCTCTTGTATGCCAGCACCAGCATTTTGCCATATGTGTCCCTTTATATCCAGTATTAGTTTCAGTATTTCAGAACCTGTGTTGTGCCCTGTTATACCAAGAATTACCTCCAGTGTCCCAGTGTCAGTATTTTTCCACAGGTTACCACATGGCAGGAATTTCCTCCAGTATGCAAGCACCAACATTTTTCCACAGGGAGAGCCCCATTGCAAGAAATACTTGCAGTTTTTTAGAGCCTGCATTTCGCCATGGATCGATACCCTTCCTTATGCCACTAATTATCTCCAATATGCCATAGGAAGTATGTTAGGTGCTGCCATAAGCCCAGAAGTGTATTGCGTATGCCAGTGGTTCCCAAACTTTTTGGACCCGCGGCTCCCTTGACCTATTGGCTATTGGCCGTGGCTCCCCATTATGTTACTTTTTTTCAGCAGGTGGGGGATGCAAGCCCTGCCTATGGAGTACTTCAATTTTTCTCCCTGAAAATGACTGGGATGAAGCCAATGAAGGTAATATAATCATACGGCTTCCCTCTTGCCTGCAGGCCCCACAGTGCCAGCAGTGTGGGCATTCACGGATGTTGGTGCTTCTAGGAGATCACCACTGTGAGGGTGATTAAAATACTCTGGGAGAGGTGTCAGAATCAAAGTACACCTTTTAGTAGATGCTAATGGAGATCGCTTTGATTTCAGATACAAAGGAGAGATTCGCCATCGAACATTATACACAAATTGCAGACTTCTATCACTGGCTGGGGGGGGGAGGGGAGAGGGGGGAGAGGCCGGGGACTCAGGCCAGAAGACAGATCTGTAGGTCAGAGATACCAACCCCAGGGGCAGGACGCAGGACTTGTGGTTTCTCACTACTTAGGCATAACCACTCTCTCTGCCCCAACGACAATCCTGGGATGGACAGTGTGAAACTTTCCGTGAGTGGCCAGGATTCTCATGAACCTTGAGATGTGGCTGGGAGTCAGCAGCATACATATGATATCATAAACCAGTGGAGTTTAGGACCACAGTGTGAGGAGTCATACAGGAGTTAAGCACCACTGGTGATAGCATGGAGTCTGGAGAAGCACCACAGACAGGTGGCAGTGGATTGAGAGTGAAGTGTCACCACCACAGTTATGGGGAATAGTCGCAATGGTTTAAGAAGAGGTATGGGTGTTTGAGGATAGTATTAAGGAGTGTGGGGGGGAAGAGCAGAACTCTGGGGGACTCCACACTGCAGGCTAGTGAATGATGATATGAATGAAGGAAAGATAGATGCCAACTAAGCAATCATCACAAAAGACTGCCAGTATGTTCTCAGTTAGCTCTGGCAGTGCCAGGCGGTGACCTAGCATGGGGGTGAGATGCAGTCAAAGAGGTCAACCAATGCAGGAGAACCACGGTAAGAATACTGTCCTGGTCATTCTACAGATCCCACAAAATACATAGGATGCCAAAATAGAGCTCTTGTTGAGCCTGAATCCAGCCTGAGGATCATCCACCTAATTGACAGATTGCACAATTGATTGCAACTGTGATGTCACCACCTCCTCTAACAGTTTTGTCATATAACGACCATTTGAAATTGGCCTAAAATGTCAATATATCTTTGAGGTCAAAGAAGGTGGGTGCACTTTGTATAGATTCACATCACAATAAAGTTGCACACAGCAATTCACAGAAGCTTCTTACAGGGTGCGGAAGTGCTAGGCGCTTCATGCTCCCTCTTGGATGTGACAGTGCCCCCTCTCTCTTCTCATGTCCCTTTAAAGTCCCCAATACTTGTTTTTAGGCCAGACAAGAGGTAACAGTAAAGTAACAAGCATGCAAACAAAAGCTGATCCCCTGTAACTCCTGATTTTATCACAAGCCTCATAATGTCATGACATGAGCTGAGAGCGATGTAACAAAAAGAGGAGTCTCTTGATTTCAGACCCCAGCCTGTCGCCTGATTCCTTCCTCGCTCTGCTTTGGTGTCCCTCCACATCCCCGGTCACGAGGATGGTAAAAGAAAGGAACGCACCTGCGGAATCTGTGTGTCATAACATCTTTTGCAAAGTAGTGAGATCATTAGAACGGAAATATTTTGATTTTTTTCAGCAATTGTTAAGTTAAAAATAGGGACAGCTGAGAATGGACACAAAATAACTTGATCAATGCAAAGTGAAACCTCCAAACATACATTTGAATAAAGAGCAAACACACACAGAAAATCGATAATGGCAGTCTTTCTGTTATTTGAAACGATTATGGGCACAGGTAAATGTCAGACTATATTAATTGTCACAGTGTTGGTCCCACTTTGCCCAAGTCTTTTGCACAAGGCTATCCGTGTAGATCATGTAAAGTACGTTTGGCTGGAGGGCTGGGGACACATTCACTGTTAGGTCATTGTCCCGAGGGTACAATTAAGTTTAATTTATTTTCACTTCAAAGACTGTCAGGAAGCCGGGGCCGGTTGGATCAGTGAGAGAAATGTCACACAGCAAGTAGGAAGGGTGGTCCCTACCTCCAGGGTTAGTTACAGCGGTGAACTTAAAAGTAAACTTGATAAAACAAGGCAGGAGGAATCAGAGAGGATGTGACCGTCAGGAGATGATAGTGCGGTCACCAGCACCCCCGTGTGGTTATTGGGAGAATGGGCTGCTATGGTAAAACATGATCTAAATATACTGCAATTATATAATTTTTGAGCATCTGTTTGCGGCGCCCCTAGCTAGTTCTGACGGCGCACCGGGGTGCCGCGGCGCACACATTGGGAACCACTGGCGTATGCCATGGCCAGCAGTAGACTCACAATCTTAAAGCACGTAAACAAATACACTCTTACTCACTCAGTCTCTGACTTATACTCACTCCTCACATTCTGTCTCTCCTCCCCACTCACTGAAACTCGCACTGTCCCACATAATCAGTCTACGCATACTCACTCCCATTCACGGTTACTCACAAACAAACATACTCACTGGTTCTCACTCTCACTTACAAACACACTTACATACACTCGCCCTTTGATACTCACTGATTCTGGGCCTTGATGCATCTGCAGCAGCTGCACCATTGATAGCTACAACCCTGACTCACTTAAACGCCCTCTTACAATCTCGTCACTCACTCCTAATCCACTCACACTTCTTCACTCACTCACTCTTTCACATTCACTTATTCATACACTGAAACTCAGATTCTCACTTTCACTCCCATTGATCTTCTCAAGCACTCACACACAGTCACTCTATCACATTTACTCTCAATCACTCTGAAACACACTCACAAACACATACACCCACATGCACAGATTTTTTTTTTTTTACTCACCTTGCTTCCTTGGCTTGCAACTCGGAGGATCCATGGCAGTAGCAGAGCTGAAATCTGGTGCTGGACATTGGAACCAGCAAGGCATGTTTCCCAACGAGGAACCAGACATAACAGCAAGGCCTGGTTTGGTAAGGGGAAGACCTACCTAAATCCTTCTCCCAGCTTCTTGATAGGACTGTAATCACAGCCATATAAGAAGTTGGGGCAGTGCTTGGGGATCCTGCCTTTGCTGCACTGTGTGGCTCCTCATTCGCCGCAGGGATGCACTAATTAGCACATTGACGGCCACTGAGACATGTGCAGTATGTTTGCTAAATTAAATGGATTTCGCCTGTGTGAGAGTATTATAGTTGAACTACACCCCTCACATGCACAATCCAGATAGGTATTCACCTACAGAATGCTGTGTCTTTGAAACAACACTCTAGCTGAGTTGTGTCTCAGTCCCCCTCTTCTTCCCGTCATCAGGAGCTTCGAGACAAGGCCAAACGGGCTTACCTGCAGTGTACATGAAAACACGAAAGTGTGTTTTCATAAACACTGCTTAGTTAAATCATTGGTAGCAGAGGTAAGGGGCAGTAGGTGGCCCCTCACAGGAGGCCACTGATTATAGCTATACTTTGTTCACCCTATTGGATCTTTCTACTTTGCCATTGTCCCAGGATGATACACAGAAGTAGTTTTATGTGCTGTGCTATTACATTTAAAAAATGTACCAACATTCTCTGCCTTAAACTTGTTATTCTCTTAGGGATACCTTCTCTCTGGAAAATACTGTACTTTATAATAGTATCCGCGTCAACTATCTCTACTACTTCTACTTCTGGTCATTTTGAAAAAGAATCCATCAGTACTGAAATGTGACTTTCCATCTTATCCCAGTATTGGGCACGCTGCATCTATGCCCTCTGTTTCCCATGCCATTTCAGGACACCTAATAGGATTAATGAGTGGGTTCATCATGACCTGAGTCTTGTCAAAACTGGCACCGTCTACACCCTCCCTCATTAACTGCTGCATATCATTATCTACCCCAGGAAAACTGTTAATATCATTTACAAACAGCAACATTATAAACGTACATACAAAGCGTTGCTTGGTTACTTACATCAAGAAGCTTTAAGATTCCAACACAACCCTCCCTTCCCCTACCTTCTGCTCTTGTTTAACCCCATCATGATCACTTACATCGCACTGACCTACATGGCACCACCCACCCCACAGGGTCAAACACAGCTGTCGGTGCTAACATCCAAGAAGCAACTCTGCAAAAGTAACCAGCTTTAATACCGACTGGTAAACATGATTCCCTCCGCTTGCATGCGCCGTACAAGCTGCGCATCACTTTAGTCTTTAAAGGCGTATGCACTTCCGACTATCACCACAAGATGGCACAAGGATCCCATGAGTTGGTAATACAAAATTAGTGTAGTAAACAGCGACCACAAATGATTCTTTAGATGTAATAGTGCATTTCCCTCATCTTACCACATAGATTCTCGTTTGCTCTGCAACCACTTGGCTGTCACCTTGGATGCAGTTTTAAACACATTTTGGGTATTGTATGTCTGGTATTTTAAATTGGTGTTTTTTTTTTAAATGTTTGTGAGTATTTATCGATTTAAAAAGTAAGTATTCCGTATTTAATATACTAAATTTATGTTGTTATTTTTACCTATAGCGTCTAGTAACTTCGACGGGTGGACTTGATTGTCATACGCACAAAGATAACAGAGTAAAATCGTAAACTGTACTTCACAGGAAATTAATTATGAAGTGTAAACAAAACACATTAATACCCATGCTTTAATATTGGTTTCCTGATTTGCTGGTTTCCTTCCCCATCAAGAAATCACTGTCCTTGAGTATGTTACTTTGATTTTTTATTCCCGCCAACAGAACTTTGCTTACAACAGAATGGAGTGGCAAAGGCACTATTCCTGCGAGAAGGTGTTCGTGCTGATGACGTACTATGACATGACGGAGCGAGCTGCAGGCAGAGTGGATCCGAGGCAGCTGCAGGCGACACGGTAACTACATTACATTAGCTCGAGGACTTGCTGAGAGTTGTTTGAATTCACCCTTTGGCGCTACACATCCAGGTACTACACCCTCGGGCCTGTTGGTACAGGTAGGGTTACCACCTGGCCTTTCCCGGCATGGCCTGTATGATTTAAGTCTAGGCTGGTAAAAGTATTTGGAAAAGCAGTGAAAATCAGTATTTCTTCCTTTCTAAAACCTAAAACAGTAAATAGCAAGAAATACATTTAAAAAGTATTTGATTGCTGTCTAAATAGTTTAAAAAGGATTATTGCAGCAAACTAAGGGAGAATTGCCATGCTACAAAAGAATCCTGACAGTTTGACACAAATTCTATTTCACCTACTAGGTGTTGGCTGTTCCAGAAGAGTAAAACTTAAACCAATGCAATGGAAACCCTAGTCACAAGCTGTTTTGTTTTTAAACGATTTGAACACAGAATTCTGACATTGATGCACTGTAGGCATGTATTGAGTGACTTCATTCGTTGCCGGAAAGATTTAATAACTACCTAACTACAAAGGCGGCTGGCTTGTACCGAGTGGGGTGTGGGGCACAAAAAAAATATTAAAATTGTCCTACCTTGGTGAGTTGCAGCGTGACGTCCTCCTCCTTCTGGTGTCTTCACAGGAAGCTCCGAAGCAGGAAACTGAACTACCCAATCCTGGTGCTGCTTTCACAGCATAAAAGCAGCACCAGGATTGGATAGAGCGGGCTCTCCCAGCCCTCCTTAGAGCACTGGAGGCCTGCGCGTTCTCAAACCCAGCTATCTAAGACAGCTGGGCTAGAGAACTTTAAAATGCGCATGTCTGGCTGACCGGCCCAAGACAGCCGGCCAAAGAGATATGCACATTTTAAAGTGCACAGCTCCCTGCTGCTGCCACTCAGCATCACTGGCCCTGCCCCATCCTGACACTTAGTTCAGGACGGATGGCTGAAAAATAAAACGAAGTCACATAACTCACACCAAGTATTCCTGCCAAAAGACCTAAGCCATTGTTTCTGCTCTGTTAGCAGTTTTCACTTCTTGTTAAGTGGAAGCACTGACTGGGGCCAGCTACTAGCAGGCTAATACTTATTAGACCACAGGAGGGTCATGCAGACAAAGCTCAAGTTTCTAAAAGTTACTTTTCTTAAATATTTATCTAAAGTCTGACTTCGCCAGTGACTTTAAATTTTTATAAATATTAAAACAGCTGTTAAATTATTCTGGTAGCTTATCCCAAACCCGAGTTTCTGTACACCTCTTCTTGCTTCCGCGGATCCCTAGATCCATCTTGAAGTTTTGTGTTCCCACTGGATGCTCGGTGATTCACTCAACCATCTATCTATGAACGAACTGCTGTTAGTTCTCTGACCTAATTAATCTAGCCATTGAGGGCCCTTTTCAACATCTGGACAACCAGTCTGCTGCTCCAGCAAAAGTGACAAGTGCTTTCCATTTCACTCTATCTTTCAGCTTTGGTGGCTAGTTGCTGAGATCCTAGATTGTCATTTGAGGGTTCCTGATGACAACCTGATTTTTCTACAAGCTGCTAGGAGGAGGTCTGCAAAGTTTCTATACAAGACTAAGTGGCTAAGATGTGGCAGTAGTCCTTGACATATAGGGTGACTCTGATTGCAACTTTGGTTCACATCTGCCCATGTCTGGCATATAAAGGAAATCATTCTTGGCCTATTGAGGTAAAAAGGGAAGGGTCTATACGAATTCGCTTGATGAAGGTTTTCATTCTAAAACCTTATTATGAAATGTCTTCATTTCTTTCTAGCTTGAAGGCATCATCCTGTGTAAGATTGCAACTTTATGCTTTGAGTCTTGGCTTGTAAGCAATTTGACAAGTCATGCCAAACTACTACTTAGAACATTGTTTTGTTTGATGTGGTTACCTCCTGCAGAGTGAAGCAGTTACAGGCTCCATCTCCTCTTCCACTCCTGTTTATAAACACAAGGAGTTCCTGTTTACTCCTCATTCATTCCATATTGATGACAATATTTTACTCCTTGCATTTTTCACGAATCAGGCTCCAGATGCAGAGAATTCCTTGCATTGTTTGGATGTCAGGAGAAGCCCATAAGTTTTTGCTCAGAAGGAAACAAATGCCTTTTCATCCATCTGGCTTTTCTTTATCTACGGAGGGTCCATTCTTGAGAAGCTGACCTCTGCAGCTTCAATTGCTCCTTGCAGTCCTCTTGTATTTCAGAATGTTGTAAAATTGTTGGTCATCCTCTTCAAGAGTGCATCAGCATGCATGCACTCAGAGCCAAAACAGTATTTGTCACTTTCCAACCTCATATTCCAATGGATTTCATCCGCAAAGTATCCACATTGCCTGCTACGTGTATCCTTGAAACACTAGTCTTTGGATATTGGCTCTTGGGCTGTCTTCCATGTCAGACAAGCTCTTTTTCGGAAATAATTAAACCATGTTGAATTCAATTTATAAAAATGTATTCCTAAATTTTGAAAGTGATATACTTGGGCAAAGCTTGTACGTATGGCTTGCACACATTCCTCCCCATCAAAGATGGCATGCTGCATGTTTTAGTGTTTAGAAGCCATTAAAAGCATTTCTTTAAAAAATCAAGCTAATATGTATATTTTTTACTACAGGATTGTGAAGATACGAGTAAGAAATGGCATACCATGTTTTGAAATACAGTGGGAAAAGCCAGGTTTGTAATTTTGTATTTTGCATATCCGGTTTTATTAATGATTCATTTTATTCCAATAGTAAAATATATTTCATTATCAATCACTTTTACATTGTCGGGCTTGATCTTTTAGCCACGTTAGAAGAACTGGAGTGTGTCGCCTTTATAATTCTCAATAGATTTTTATTGAGGTTTTGCATTATGTAAAACAACATAATCTACACATTACAAAATAAACCCTCAAGCTCTTGCTCGCCATCCACCCTCCCACTATTCCTCCATTTTTAACAACGTAAGTTGTTATCAATCCTTCAATAAGGTTCATGAACACTTTCGCTTGGACCTGCAAAATATTATTTTCTGTGGTAACTGTAACACCTGCTCTTCAGACTTTCACCTTATTTATTAAGTTAATTCAGCTCCCAAAGTATGTAAAGCGTTTCTCAGAATCCTCAATCTTTTGGGGTAAGTAAGCTCCAAACATACTTGGGATATTTATCGTATTAGTGGCACCCAAAGATGTTCAAATACATTTCCAGTCTTCAGCCAGAACAAACACTATCTTTAAGGTTCCCAAAAAGAAAGACAGTTAACTTTTTATGGTAGGTGTGAGAAATTGGATTACTGGTTGAGGGGGATGAATCCCTACTCCAGCAACAGCCACAAATCCTTGTCAGGATGAACCACAAAAAGCCACTAAATTAACCTGTGCTTCACGGTAGCTTGGCACAAAAGCAGTCAGGCCTAACTGAGAGGCAATGTGTAAAGTATTTATGCAGCACTTAAACAGTAATAAAGGTAAAACACAACACAAGAAAAAATAAGTTAAACGTAAAAAAATAGCGCCTAAAAGATCAAAGCGTCCACCTTGGACATCTAGTTACGTGAGAGCAGGGCAATGTCGAAACTTATGGCCAACCGCGAGGGAGCGCGGTTCGGATACACAAAGTGGATTGGGCCCGATCTCTGCTTACCTTCAGACTTAGAAGAATTTTTGAGAAAAAATGTGAGAAGGTAAAGTTCAGCGGGCAAGGCAGCTGCGGGTGTCAGAAGAGTCATAGTTGGGGAACCCCTGGATAAAGTTTTGGTGAATATTTCTACGTTCGCACTTAGTCGAAAATCTCCAGTGGGACGAAGCTCCAGGCTGTAACCAACAAGGGCTCCGCAAGGCCAAATACCCCTTCTGCAAAGAGCTTCTGAACAGGATTTGCTGCTGTGGAGAAGAGCATCGCGAGAGCTACCGTAAAGTCAGGCCGACCACCGATGCAACTTGAGCGGCTCGACAAGCAGGTAGGTCCCAGTCTCCTCTCTGTTCTCAGGTCACTTTTTGGCTGAAACTTTAAGTACCAACTTTTGGATCTGGACTGTCTGGGCACCTTTAGCACCACTTCCAAGGCCCCAGGACTGGAAGGGCACCATGTGGAGGGTAAAGACTAAGGCTGGATCCAGGTGTAGGTTCAAGATGGTTGGAGCCTTTTCTGTCGCTGAGGCTCTGATCAGGAGGCCAGCCAACTAGGAGTCACTCTGGTAGTCCTGGGTTCAAGCAGAATGGCAGGTCTCGAGCAGCAGGGCAGTCCTCTGAGTTACGCAAGGCAGGCTTCAGGCAGCAGGGCAGTCCCCTGTAATACACAGCCTGCCGCAGGCAGTAGAGCAGTCCTCTGAGAGTCTTCCGCTGGTCCACAAGTGACCGGAAGAGTGGGTCTGAGGGTTCTAGTTTTATAACTGGTGCCATCTTTGAAATGGAAGAAACGTCTCCCCACAGAAGTGTCTGGAATTTCCTGCTTTCCTGCCCTTGTCCCAGGATGTCTGCGGCACAAATGGCTAATGTAAAGTTCTTTGTGTGAGGGTTGGGGCAGCTGCTTTGAAGTGCATAGCAGAGCCCCCCATCCTGCCAGCACACAGTCCCCCTATTGTGTGGGGAGCAACAAAGGCCAACTACACCTAGTCATGTGACCCAGGAAACAGGCTGGAAGCACCAAATGATTATGAAGTGGCATTTTCAGAATTATAATTTAAAATCTGACTTTACCATTAAAGAGGATTTTAAATTACATCTCCTTTGACACCAAACATGACCTTTCCACCTGCTTCCAAACAAAAGTTAACACTTATTAAATGTAATAATGTAACCCAATGTTATGCTATTTAAGGGGTGGGCTTCCCAGTAGTGAAAAATAAAAGTGTGAGTTTTTCACTACCAGGACATGTAAAACTTAAAAGTACTTGTCCACCCTTTAAATACAATGTACCCTCCCCCATGGGCTGTTTAGGGCCTCCCCTAGGGGTGACTTATATGTATTAAAAAGGACCCTGGATTCCAACTAGTCCAAGGTCGCTCTACAATTGGTAGATCTCTCCCTCTCATGCCAATTAAGAACCTGTAATGGCTTTACCCCTTCAGATCTAAAGAGGCAGCCCACTTTTACAAAGGAACTTACAGAAGCAACATCGATTACTTCTTCTTAGATCTCTATTCGTGGCTTGCACTGATTGACATGAGGGTTGGGAACAGATATGAAAGCAATCACTTTCCCCTGCTCCTAACTCTCGAGGGCAACCTCGTTCCAGCAAACCCGGCCAAAGGCTTGGCCATAGGGGCTTTGGCTGTCACTAACAATAGGAGAAACATCAGATGGGATGGTATTGTTTCAAACCCTGATGCCTTGAGTAAAATATACACTCACTTAGAGCCCTTTCTGATATTACCACATCAGCCCCGCGGATGTATTAGAACTCCATGGCGATTGTTTCACTGTTCTCAGGAACACTTGTTTCACCAAAACCATAAGAAATACCAACCACACGCATACCAACAATCACTCTTGGTATAATAAAGAGTGTAGTGAGGCAAAAACCTCGTTTGTTAAATCCATAAAAAATGGCCAACAATCATTAATCCAGGAAGCAAGGGCCAGGTATAAAGTAACCCTCTAAAATAGCAAGAGAACGTGGGATTCCCTAATTTGGGAGCATGCCCAAGAAGCCATTCGAGCTAAAAATCAAGCCACCTTCTGGCATATATTTAGCCATGAAAGTAAATAGAGTATAATGCATCACAAAACTAATATTCTTTACACGGACTGGGTGGCCCACTTCCAATCCCTCTATAGTAAGGGTAAACTAATTTATACAGAGTGGGACTTGTCTGCCCAGGAGCTGTTGTCCGAAGACAAACCCAGCATGGGACGAAATTCATTTTGGCCATGGCAAGAGCCCGCAAATGATATTCTGGAATTTACCCTGGGAGAAACACAACAGGCTATCCTCAAACTGAAAGCTGGAAAGGCTCCTGGGCCAGACAAAATTCCTGGGGATCTGTTTAAATCTGTACCTGAAATCTGGGCACCATACTTAAACCGCATCTGCAACTCTGTTGTGGCAGGTGCACCTATCCCAGATTCCTAAAAGGTAGCAATAATAGTTCCCATATACAAGAAAGGCGTGAGATCGGTATCGGCAAAGTACCGGCAAATAAGCCTGATAGATATAGCCCAGAAGATCCTTTGCAACCAAGTTCTGAGCCACCTGAACATATGGCTGGAGGACAATAATATTTTGTCCCCTTTTCAGGCAGGGTTCCACCCAAAAATAAGCACTGTAGATCAGGTTTTTAGGTTCTTGATGCGGAGGTGGAAACTGTAGATATCAATGGAGGGAGCCTTTACGTAGCATTTGTGGACCTCAAGGCTGCCTTTGATATGATCCATAGAGACAAACTTTGGGCTGCGTTGAAGTTTATGGGCATCCCCGTTTTACTGGATATTATTGTGAGATTACACCCCGGAAATTATAGCCAAGTAAGAGGGGCCCAGAGGGTGAATTAACAAACTGTATCCCAGTAGACAAGGGTGTAAGGCAAGAATGCGTCCTTGCTCCAACACGCTTTCTACTTTTAATCAATAGTTGTGTCGAATTCCTAAAGGGGTGCTTAAACGATTCCCCGGTCCTGGGTGATGTTAAGATCCCGGCATTGTTATTGGCCGACGACACCCTTCTGGTGTCAAAAATCCCTAGAAGTTTGGAACTATTGTTAGAAAGATTACATTTTTTTGCACTACCAACGGGCTAGCGATAAATGCTGACAAAACAAAATGTAGGGCTATTCATCCCCACAAACCATTCCGAGGAACAGTTAAATTAGGGGGAGTTAATCTGGAGAGAGTCTCTGACTTCGACTACCTGGGCATAAACCTGTCCAACACTAGCTGATGAAACAGCCAGGCTGTCAAGAGTGGGTTACTTCTTAACCATAGGGCTGCTGCCACAATGAATCTTGCTAAGAATACATCTTTTCACCCAATGTCCTCACTACTGGAAATTTGGAGAGCCCAAGCCGTGGCTGCGGCTATCTATGGCTCTGAACTATGGGGCCATAGTAATGTCAATTCGCTGGGTATTGCTGAAAACAAGTTTTTGCGAACAGCACTTAGACTCCCCCAATGTACGCCCCGGGCTTTTTTTAGAGTGAACCTAAATGTTCTCCCAATCGATGCCACAGCGATACTAAAACCAATCTTATACTAGCTGAGATTATGGTTAGTTCCCGAGCTGGAATGCTTCAGGAATGTAGTGAAGGACATCCTTCTATTCCCAGGTGTGTCAATACCCTGCAGTGATTAAGCTATATCAAGCAATCCCTTTCTGCATTGGGGGCCCCTTATATCTGGCAATCTCCAGAGGGCATCTTTGCTTCCTCTGTAAAGGGGATCAAAGATGCTTTCTGGATTAACGAATGGAGGAAGGTATTGGAAAGCACCAGCAGTGGTAGTCGAGCTGACATTTTACTGCATCGCAAATCTGAGCCAAGGTTTGAAACTTTCTTGGACGAAATTAACCCGCCATTTCCTAGATCCCTGTATATAAAATTTAGGTTGGGTACTTTGCCACTTGCATCCTTCATGTGTAAATGGAGATCTCACTCAGAGGGTAGTGCTGCCTGCTCGGCCTGTGGAGCAGTGCAGGAGACAGATGCCGGTTTGCTCTTTATTTGTCCAGCCTACACCAGACAATGAAGACGCTGGATTGTCCCCTTGTGCAGACACCTTGAAACACGGCTTCATAAGCAAGCTTTGCCTATTTGTAGGTCAGGCACTGGGTCTTGTGTGGTATTTCCAATAGCTAAATTCTGAGAAGCAGTCTGGCCTGTTCGTACTAGGATACTCATGCCAACGCCAGAACCTAAACATTGAGTTTATAAATCGACTATAACTATGATAGCTACAATTGCACACTTCTGTCCTGCTAACTATCAAATACAACCTGTCAAGAAAGCATTTATTTCTAGCAAAATATTGATTTTATGCAGATCCGCTTTAAAATTGTGTTTTAAACCGTGAAACCGGCTTTGCTGTATAGATTTTATTCAATTTTTAAAAATGTAATACTGCGGCTCCCTCTTGGGAATTTGAGCTTTTAGCTTGTATTCATTTGTGTAATATACAATGGGTTTCCTATTTTGTGCTGCTTTTATGGTCGTCCACCGAAATAAAGTATTTAAACGACAAGTGTCCACTTAAGTGGCACCATATGTGCTGACGGCCCACCTAGCTCACTAGTAGTATTTAATTTACCGGCCTTGGGTATATGGTATACCACTTTTCTAGAAACTTATAAGTAAATTAATTATGCCAATTGTGTGTAAGCCAATTTTACCATGTTTTAGGGAGTGAGCTCAAGCATGTTAGCACTGGTTAGCAATGGTAAAGAGCACAGAGTCCTAAAAGCCAACAATAACCAGTTCAGAAACGATGGGGTTAAGGCAAAATGTTTGGGGGTGACCCTGCAGAGAGGGCCAAGTCCAACAGTAGGTATATTGTCCTTTTCTTACAATGCCATTAATGAATCTGGTCATTGGTAATGTACTGTGCATTACACAATCTATTACACTCTTGAGTCCTATCCAGATGTCTTTTTGTCTATGCCACAGAAATCTTCTCAGTCCATTGCCTCTGCATCATTTATCAGAATACCTCATGCCCATGGTCGATAGGTTGTGCCACCTGAAGAGAATTTGTGGAGGCTTTGGAGCCAAACATACCTACCCTGTGCATGTCTTGCAAGATTTTAGCTCAGGTGTACAAGACAACCACATCTCGTATGTTGCCATTGCTAACTCCTCTTACCAGGGCCTTTTAAATTCCAGTCTACCTTTGTATAGAATCAGGTCTAATTTGCTCAGCTCATAAATGGCCTTCAGTAACGTTACAGTGTGTAAGGGGTTCTGTGAGTTGACCATCAAAAACCCTAAGGGACCAATCAGCTATTGAATCTTTTTTTAACCAGGTGCCATAGTCATCTTTAAGGGGGTTTCAATTTGAAGTAATTGCCTCCAGCACAAATCAGTTAGTGAGCGAAGTTGTAGAGTTGTGTCCTGTTCTATTTGCCCATTTTCCCATTTGTTAATCTTCGATCTGACCAAATAAGAGGAGCAGGATCATGGCCAATTTTGGAATGGTCTGATTTAATAGTCTTATATCAGACTCACCGGCAGGATCATGAATCCCAATTGACTTTATATTTATTCCATTATGTAGTTTTACTCTTTCTTAAAAATATAAACTATTAAAGATCGATTTAGTGGTACAAAGGGTACTTCAGATTATGGTGGAGTACCCCTGAGGTTTGACCACTAGGATTGACTGCCAGTATTTGGCAGCTGGGCAAGATTATTTCCACCACATAGTCAAAAAGCTTGATTAGTATTTGTTACTGATAAAAGACATAGTTGCATGCCTACTAGTTGATTCAGGACACCTAATAAAGAGGAAAAGTTCTTAGCAACATGTGTGTAGTTTAAATGGTTTGTGAAAACGTCAGTTTCTTAAACGGTAGCTACCTTGAAATGCACCGTTTGTAAAAAAGTAACCCAGAACTATAAATCAATGATATAGGAGAAAAAATATATGTCCTGATATTTAAAAAAAATGTCGAATTATGTTAGAAGTAATTTAGTCAGATCGTCAAAGAAAATCCTTGAATTTGGTCAACTGTTGTCATTCAGGATATCCCTGAGCTTTGATTAGTACAATCCTGGCGGATTCCTGGGTAAAGGTCTGTGTTAGCTGTATTTACATTTTATAAATAGATTTGTTCAGTTTCGAGGTCTGGCTTTTAAGACTGCAGCTGTTTACTCGACTATTGTGTTTCCTAAGGCATTCATTCATAATATACAAACGTAGAGAAACTTTTTGTCTGGTGGCTTCATCCATTGATCTGTTAACGTACCATTCACATTCTGCTTTCCTCTCATTTCACATTGTTCTCATCTGCCTAAATATAGTTTATTTCTCTTCAGTGATTGTGATGGTCTTGTGTTTGTTTTTTTAATATATTTTTTCTTGTTCATGATAACTTTAAATATAGTTTATTTATTTTGCCTGCGCTTCAGGTGCCCAGCTACATGCTCATTCATTTTTTGTCTCCTTTTTGTAGTTGCTGTTATAAAGTATTTAAGTGACATTGTAACATGCTGCCTGCAATATAAGTACTTGGTTAGGTTCTAATTTTATTTTGTCTCATTCGCAAACAATAATAGTAAAATGCATAGTGCAACTGAGAGGCATTTTAGTTTATTTTAAAAAGTACACAGTAAAACAGCCCCCTCAGTCAATGTTTTTTTTTAATGTAAACATTGTATGACAAGCACAGGGTGGACATGTTTAGGTGGTGACGTTTTTTGTTGTTGTGGCAGAGGCTTGTAACAAAAATAACCATTGTGCTAGATTTCCAAAAGGCCTGTTGACTTTGTCAATCTTTGTTCTTTCTACTCTTGTGACAACAGTAATATAATGTTTGATAGAAATCTGTGAACGGTTCCACTTTCCCCCTGTCACAATAATGGCAAATTCCGTTTGACTCTCTGATTTCCTCAATGAAGGAGAACAATTAATTTGCTTTTAGTGTCCTGCCCACTTGTCTTCACTTTATTTCCACCTTGAACTCTTTGTAATTGACACACAGCAGTATGTTTTGGTTTTTGTCCCTACAGCGCTCTATGTTCTGTTACTATTTGTATTTGTGGCATGCTTTAGGTTTCAGAAATCCTTTGTCATTTGCTTGCGCTGGAATGTGTTTGTCTTTCGGAACAACGCTACTGATGATCCAAGACATAACCTACACTATTTGCTGGAAGCAATTCAGTGTCCACAGGTTTACTAAGTTTAAGGGAGTTAAATCAATTTATCTTACAGTCCTACTCTGTCCTACTATGCGATTCAAAAGTGAGCACAATGTACACACCTTTAGCACTTGGCACTTATGCTTAGTCTATGAGATGAGTAGGTTTAGAGACTTAGAACTCAGTAATTCACAGAGTAACTTTTGAAGGTCGATTGCCCAGACAGTGCTTTATCGTGAATAAGAAAAAATATTTTATTTTACTATCGACACACAACAACACAGACAAATATGCTGAACCTGCTAACAACTAAGGAAGGTTGACGGCTAATGCTTCACAGTGTTTTAAGTGATAAGGTTTCTACGTGTGACTTTTGCCCCAGAGTCTGTCCTTGAGTTCAGTTATGCCTTTATTACTCTGAACTGGATAGCAGATCAATATGAGCAAATTAAGTAGGAAGCTGCTATCGACCTCATTTGGACCAGTTGCCTTGATGGCTATGTAAAGGACTCTATTCAAGGGCTGTGTGGCGGCACTGTGGCCGCCCGCTCACTGCTTCATTGCCTGCATGGCCCCAACTGCTTCCAAATGCCTCTCCTGTTTACTAGAGCGATTGTGGTTGGGCCAGGATGAGTTGCAGTCTCAGTAGCTGGGGTCACAAGCTCAAATAAAATACCCCACCTAAGTGCGATAAGAGCCCACCTCCTATGTCACTTGAAAGGGGGAGCAGCTCTGCAAGCAGGTTAAGCAGGAATTTCCAACATTTCTTACTCCGATCATGTTCATAGAATGGGGTGATATGGTTTTTATAATTCCAAACAAAATACTGTCGCTCAGCGCCTATTTACCAGCTAGAGCTAGGACACCCAATGGACTGTAGCCAGTGAAGAACCTAAGCATTACATGAGGATGTTGTGTTCATGGTAACAATTGGTCTTGTGAGACTTAACAGTATTACTTGCTGTTAGTAGGCTCTGAATCTCTTTTCATCATGAATAGACATACTCAGGATTGAGATATAAGTGTTTGTTTAATCATTTTATTAAAATCAATGTCCTATCCTAATGCATAAAATGTGTATAGTTGTAACTATAAAAATAAACAAAACAATGAAAATGATTTATAAACAGTATTTGAAAAAGAATTGCAATATTGTAAAGGTGGTTCAAAATTCATAATTCTCCTGCAAAAAAAGATGAAGTCAACCTCTAGCCTCTAACCCCTCCATTCTTGCCCCTAGCTAAACTGTCTTAGCACCTAAAGGGCCTGTGTGTGTTTCTAAGGTGGCTTGTAACTCGTTTACCTCAGTTGAACATCAGAAGTGTGAAGAAGGTCATTATCCATCTCTGCTTTGTAGTTATGGCATCCAAGCAAGTCGATAGGGCTATGTTGGCCGGTGGCCTTCACAAAGGGGTTTTACAGCTTCTGCTTGCTCGATGTGAACTCCTAGGAAGTCGAAGATTTCCTCACTTCCTTCTACTTGTCTGTTCCCAGCTTAAACACTTTTCTTATTATTTTGAAAAGGGCAGGTCTCACATCGAATAAGGTTAAAATGCATGAATTAATATATAAATGTTGTTGCACTTATCAAACTATAGTAAAGCAAATGTTATATGGTATACATAACGCAACAATACTAAATACAACGTGCATTTATAAATGAGAAATGTGCAATGAACATTCTGAATATATTTATTTAGAAAGTTTTATAAAGCGCAAACATGACCCTTGCGGGTATCAGAGCGCTGTACACACGGCAAAAACATGAATAAACTCCATACAATAGAAGTCAGTATAGTGACACCACAAGGAGAACACAAACAAGATCAGGGAACTGGTAGTGGGCCACACTAGATCCATTTCTCCTAGGGTGTAAAATATTTCCTGTAACATTTAGTAAAACAAGCAAAGTGAACTTGACACAACATAATACAATAATTGACAAACCTGAAGGGTGAGGGCCCTCGGGTAAAATAACAATTAACAACCAAACCTAAAATAAATGGAGAACAATAAGTTGGGAGAAATGTCAGGTCTGTCAGCAAGGGGACATGTAAAAGAGAACACGATGATGCAGTTAATGAACACTCAGGAAAATCGATTTGGCCTGTTTCTTGAAATAGGCAGTGGAAGGATTGGCTCTCAACTCCGAAGGAAGAGTGTTCCAAATTCTAGGTGCCAGTCCGGAGAAAGCATGTTTGTACGTACTTTTCTTCTTGAATTTGGGTGGTTTCAAGAGAAGTGTGGACGTACTTCTTAAGTTCCGATTGGAGCCAGAAAGAACGAGCTTGTACGCAAGATAGGCCGGAGTGTTGTAATGCAAGGCTTTATGCGTGAGACAAGCTATTTTAAAGCGAATCCTCGCTTCAATAGACCGCCAATTAAGCTGCACAAGGTCAGGTGTAATGTGATCGTGAATATATGAAATGATCGTGATATATGAAATGCAATGACGGGTACATAAACAGTGAATGCAAATTTTATGTCGGGGGGGACTCATAGAGGTACTACTTTGTGGAACTGTTGTAGGATGCAAGTGAATATATTCAGAGATCCAGTACATGGGGTTGAAAAGGAGAAAGAATGGTACTTTAAAGTGATCTCACCAGAGACTAATTGGGATGCTTTTAAGGCAACACATCTATAGCTGGGATGGAAAGGGACAGGATCCTGGCAGAGCGTGAGCAGTCAGACCGCTCTGACATATGGGTGAGCTTATGCTTCTGCTGCTTCATTCACCCTGTCTCAGACAGGAAGGGAGCCCTTCAAGCCCGCAACAGCGGTGCCAATTTCCTTCAGCACAGATCCAAACAGTGCCCTACCACTGTCGCTCCACTTTCCCTGGGGGCAAGCTGCCTGACACATTTTACCCAGATCGGCCTGTAGTCCAGGGGTGGGGCCTCCACTGTCCGCCAGTCGACCCAGCAAAAGTATTGCTGCCAACACCTGTGTGACATGGGGTTAGCGGAGACTCACATTGAATGTGGGGTCTGGTTCCTGCATTCTGGTGCTGAGTCTGACTACAATCTTGAATTCGCCTGCGTCTGTCCCCCTGAGGCATCCTCTACACCTGATCGGGTACCTCGGTGTGGTAAGTAGCACCAGGGAAGGGATTGATCACACCTCTGCTTTGCGCCCCAGGCTTGAGACGCTGAACACCTCTGACATTGCTCTCTTTCCATGCTCTATCCCCCTCAAGCAGTCACCATCCCTACGGCCTGCAGGAGCATCGGTTCTTGTCACGGCCACCACGGTCCAACATGGATCTAGGACACCGTGCAGCTCCTCACAATATGGTCAGTGCTCTCCAGGTTCCTGATGGCGCACTGTATTGGAGATGCAGGTAAGATTATGCAGAGTGTTAGGGTGCTGGATGGTAGCTCAGTTAAAGTAAGCCCGCTATGCTGGTTGATCAGCCATGCCGCTCCCTGCAATCTTTGATCCAACATTTACTTCCACAGCTATGTAGATGTAAAAATAAGGTTTTCATATGACTTTTTAGTGTTTGTTTGTAATTAACCGTGTTCTTGTCTTTTACAGAACACTATGTTTTTACGATTGAGCAGGCTTCAGACACTTTTGTAGTGTCGATAGAAGAAGAATCGCTTTTCCAAGCAGCATACCCTAACATTGTGTCAATGTACAATAAAGAAAAGTTGGAAGCTGATGAAAAGAAGCCAAAAGGTAAAACTACTTAAAATTACATCCATGTTGCCTGGCAGCAATAGTCAATAAATATTTTCTAGATTCTAGAAAGTTACATTTACCATAGAGTTGCACAGTTCAACATCTGTTCTTTCCTATTTCTCTTATAGTCAGTTATTTCCAAATTTCCTTAGATTTAATTCTCTTTATTTTAATAAATGTGGTACATTTGATTTTTATAATTTTACAAACCAAATCTCTTTGAAGAACCTATTTCAAATTGTGTTTTGAACTTGTTAAGGAAAGTGCCATATTCAGAGTACCAGGCACTTCAGCTTTCCACAGCTGTGCATGCTTCCCAAAATCGTCCACTGGTGTGAAATAACGAGCATGGTAATTTCCTTTAAAAATGTTTAAGCATCACTCCTCTTTATCCATCCTCAATGAGTCGTCCTCAGTGTGTCTTCCTTTACAATTGCTTGTCTGTTTCCAAGTTACACGCCATTCTTTTACCCCATCAGAAATCAGCTGAAAGCTCCTTCAAAATGTCACCAAGATCACCTGTAGGTTGACTAAGAAATGTTTTCCAACATCATCTAATTTAATATCAGAAGCATATACCTAATACAGTCTCCAAATCCACAAAAAAAGCCTTAAAATAGCATATGTTGGGTGCCCTTCTGAAGCACATATGACGGAACTTATTGGTCAGAATAGACCACGGTATTAGTCATAAACAGACTACATACCTTTGTTTTCCTATCTTATTTTTTAAGACTAATTCTAGCCTAGTTAATTGGGTGAACCTCAACAAATTGTGTGAACACAATTGGTAATTTGGCAAACTAAAGCTCACACCCCAAATATGTTTCTAAAATGTGAATTAAAAATGACTAGACATGATAGTAAAAACAGATTTCATTTAGAAACTAAATGTATTATTTTTTTAGTGATTTTCCTGAATTATTTTGCTGGAAGGAATAGGATATTGCAGTTGTACAAAGTGGATTTCCTGCTAAGTTAGTGAAAATTAAAAGGGAGCTGCCTCCCCATCAAAATCAAATGGAACTCATAACAAAATGCCATTTTTCTGGGAAGACCCAAATAATACCTTTAAAATTCACTTTCTAATTTCACCAGAAATTATAACAAATCGATATTCTGGTGAAATACCATATACAACATCGGAGACTGCCTATATAACTATTCTGATGATAATCACGGTGTAAAATGTTGCATCCCGCCAACTATGAAATGGAATTACCTTGGAGTTTACCGTTAATAATACAATTATTATTATTCTTGGGTTTGTTTCTAATATTCCACATGCACCATTTAAAGCCAGAGGGACAAGAAATGCAGCTTCTTTTTAAACACATTATTGTCTAATATTATTGTCTAATGCCATCCTTCCCATCACACTTGACACTGTCCAAATCTGGATGTCCTCCTTTTAACTACAACATGAAACTCGACAGCTTGATTCATCCTCACTTCTCTTGGTTTCTAAATTGAGAGCTACTTCTCCTTCAAAGACTGTGTAAAAAAAGTCCCAGACAAAATTGTATCCACTCAGCATTCTCTGCACAGTTAAGCCATCTCTCCCATCTACCAACTTTGTTCTACAATCCATGCCTTCATCCCACACCATATCAAAGTCAATGCTGTGCTCACCAGCCTCTCTGACATCACCACATGCCCAAGAAAAAAAACTTCCTGTCTGTTCATTAGTGCCTGGACATTTTCCCACATCTGCACTTTGAAACAACTTTGTATGATGTACAGTATTGTATCTTAAATAAAAACCAGCAACCTTCCAGATAAGCTCAACATCGCCACTGTCTCTACCCAATAGCGTGCACTTTTCTTACTAGACTGGAGATTACAAGTCCTCTAAGGCATGAGCAAGGAAATATGCCTTCTTCATATACCCATCGACAGTCTGGAACAAACGTTTGTTACATCTCCGACTTTTATCATAGTCATAGGATTTTGTTGAGCGCACATATCATCCGAGGGTCTCAAAGCGCTTGCCTAAACCCTAACAACGTGAAGGAAAGAGAAACGGAAGAGTGCCAGTAAGGGAGAAGAAAAGATTAGAAGAGCCAGGTTTTTAGAGTTTTGCGAAATTGTGATTTTTTTCCATACGTAACTCTAATGGAAGTGAGTTCCACAGGGAGGGGGCAAGATATGAGAAAGATCTGCCGCCGTTCCTGGCGGTATGAATCTTAAAAGGAGTGAGCAGATATTTGGTTGAGGACCTAAGAGTTCTGGTAGGTTGATACCAGATGAGTTTTTTGGCAATATAACACGGTCCGTTCCCATAGATGGTCACTCTGCAACTTTCCATGAAGGCTCTGACAACACTGCTTTTTCTTTGTTCCTTTAGTCAGGGTGCTATGAAAATCTTCTTCTACCTGGAACATACCACTCATGTCCTTTTAGCTATATGAACACACACAATAACAAAGGGTCAAATAAAATATTTTGCTATGCAGCAAATTATGTTGTGCTCTGCACAGCATAAATGGATTTTTTTTTGTTTGTATTATATGTTCCATGAGATCACTGTGAACCAAGGAGAATCCTTCCACTCTTTAGACACTGCCTGGAAGTGGACGTCCAACTAGAGGCCCTGACGGTTACATAGGGCCTGAAAGCACAGGGGAAGAACTTAAATTGCCATTGTTGTAGTTCTTTAATGTGAAGTTTTTACGTTCAGAGCAGCTTAGTATTGTATTAATGTTAGAAAAAAACTTGCATTACTTGCTCTAATGCCAGCTTTGTTCAGTGAACCAATTATCACAGTGAAAAAAGGTTACCTCTATCAACAAATATTGGTAAGCAATTTCAGTCCTAGCATATAGCTCAAACCCTCTGATCCTAAAAACATAGAGCATGTTCAGTCTGAGGTAAAATTCTACTGTTTGTAGGCCACAGAGCATGTTCATTTTCATTAGGTATTCCTATCAGTCCAAACGCTTTTCATCTTACAATTAGAGACAATTAAAATCTTTTCCAGTGATTGTATGACTATTGTAGTTGTCACCCTTTTTAACAGTGTGTTTATAGGATTTCATTTTCGATGTCTTTATATCTCTTAGTGGCTAGTCCAATTTTTCAGTGGGGTCTCACAGTTGCCCCTTTGACCCCATTAGACACTTCAGTAACGACAGCCCAGGAACAGCCTCTTTCTCTTTAATCACTAGAGAACTGCTCCAGATTTCCATACATGGAGCTTCACGCCTCCCTTTGATTCCGGCCTTTGAGGAGGTTGGTGCACCTTACTCTGGATAAAGAGCGTGGTTTCCTTTAACCTCCTTAAACATGTAAAGACAGAAACAGACTTAATCTGTTGCCTTGTAAAGCCATCTTGATGGGATACATATTTAGAATGCCAAGATTAATCCAAGGTATTACTTGAGTGGCTTTACAGTTGATAAACAGTGGCTCTAAATACATTTCTAGACATAACCTTATCAGCATTTACCTGCCAAAGGAGATGTTATAGAGGACACTTCTGGCATAAATTCTGTCCTCCCTCATGCTGAGTGTGATGTAGACTTAAGCTGGTGTTTGTTTACACAGATTTACATGTCAAGCCCATTTTAGGAATATAAGTTTTATTTCAGTGTCATTATCAGGACAGTGTGCTTCATTTGACATGACAAACTTCAATGGCTATTCTGAAAATCAGTGAGTAAACACTTATTTCCACTTAAATTAATGGCTGAATGGGGGCGTGGCTAGGCAGCCGACCAAAATGGCCGGGCAGCGCTGAGGCTCCGCCGGGGGAATCCAGCATGATCGTCCTGTCCCCAGAAAACTACACATTAACCCGCTCATAATGCTGCCGCTGGTGCGGATGAAGAGATTGTGAGCCTGCGGAGCCGATCGTCGCCGCCGGAGACGCTTGGTCTGTCCCGTTCAGTGCCGTACAGTGTTCTGGGGCGGAGCCAGACACCGCGCCGAAAACGGGCCCGGAGTGTGACCGTGCCGTGCGGAGAGTGGCGCATCAAGCCCGACGGTACCGGGAGTCCTGGAGTTCGAGGTGAGCGTGGCCGGGCTCCCCCTCTCTTCCTCACCCTCAAGCGTCGCTCCCGGCAACACTGCCGGTTCGAGCGAGAGCCGCCAGTTTAACACCCGGAGGCCCCGCAGTGACAGGGGCTGCGGGAGAGCCTGGGAGGCAGTCACCCGACTGCTCGAACGGTTGAGGGAGGTGGTTGGTGGGCCCTGGGGCCCCGGACATGCACCATCAAGCCACAATGCCTGAGGCGCGGTGGGGTACATCGGCGAGGAAGAGCACAGCTCCCTATGACGCAGATTGGGCGCCATACTGATTGATAATGAAAGCAGCGGGAGCGCAGCAGACAGCGGCCGTCAACACCAGTAATCCTCCACGTGTGGCATAGTAGGGCCCTGTGAATCTGCCTGATAGAAACTACAGTTGGAGGCTCTTTGTAGGGGAATTATCACCATATTGCCCTTCCGGAAGGCGTGGCAGCTAGGGTTCTCATTGCTCAAGCCCATTCTTGGCGGGGCGCCTCCCTTGCCCCCGCAGCGCGAGTCACTCTGCGGCGAACGCTGCGTGTCGGGGGTCCCTGCAAGGTGGTGTGGGCCGTAAAGACCCTAAACAGCGATTGCTGCAGTTCACCAAACCCACGGAAAAACCCACAGAAATGGAAAATACCATAGCGGAGGATGTATTGGACGCGTGTTCCACAGGAGACCTCTCCACAGGCTCGACCTCTTTGCTTCAGGAACTGAGGGCTGGTTTTAGAGCTCTAGATAGTCGATTTGACACTTTGGATAAACGCCTTGACAGTATGGGCGCCAAACTGGATTTGCATGAAAGGCGGCTTGGCACAGTGGAAGGCAGGGTGTCCGACCTTGAGGATGGCTCTGCCCAGGCAGTCAAGTGCTTGGAACGAGTCGAAAAGATCTTAAAGGAGGTTGCAATTAAAAATGAGGATTTGGAATCGCGCAGCAGGCGCAATAGTATTCGCAAACTGGGAGTTCCTGAATCGACCAATGCTGGTCGAATGGACCAGTTTGTAGAAACTGTGTTGATTGACATCTTCAGCAGAGACGCCTTCACCACTGGTTTTACTGTGCAGCGAGCGCACAGATCCTTGGGCCCCGGTCCCCACCCAGGCTGTCCACCTAGGCCCATAATTGCACGTCTCCTCAATTTCCGAGACAGGGACACTGCGCTGCAGCTGGCAAGAGAGCGCGGCGCTATCACATGGCAGGGAACTGCGCTGGCCTTGTACCCAGACTTTACTGCAATGGTCCAGGAGGCGAGGCGTAAATACAATGGCGTCAAGGCAACTCTTCGGAACCTGGGTCTAAGGTATGGCATGCTGTTTCCGGCTCGGCTCCGCGTTGACATTGATGGCAGAGCACACATCTTTGACTCCCCCACTGCTGTGCAAGAGTTTTGTAGAGACTATAGGAGCTCTAACAATCAAAAATCCAAAGACACAGTACGAAGTTCTCCTCCTCATAGTGGTTCGGTAGCCAGCGTCGAGCTCTTTTCTACTGAATGATTCCGGCGAGCACACTGGGTTAATTTGATTTAAAATGTTTGATTTCTCCTTGTAGTAGGACAGAATATGTCTTAAGCACCACAGTTATTGTAAAGTTGGATCCCTGGCGTGGCGTTGTCACCCCCCCATGTGTGTAGCACGTTCAATGTGTAACATGGTGGTAATGTACCTGGTCTATATACTATCTAATTTGTTGCGATGTTTGCAGGATGCATGTGGTTGTCTATTTCATGGGTTTTCTCCCTGCGATTGGGTGCGCAGAGATGGGTGGGGGGTGGCTGGAGGGGATGATTTCATTATATGGCTACATCAGTGTATTTGCAGCTTACTCACTGTTTAACTAATATGGCTTGCTGTGACTCAACAGCGAATACTGTTATTCAATACAAATGGCAGGCTTAGATGACCTGTCCACTTATTCCGACCTGTCGCTCATCACCTGGAACGTTAGGGAGCTAAATAATGTTCGAAAAGGGAAGCACATATTACATTACATGCAAAGACACGGAATTGACATTACATTCCTTCAAGAGACCCACTTGCCCAGAGCTAAGGTCACTACTTTTTCATACAGCTGGGGCCCCCACCGTTATTTCGCGAATTACGGCTCTTATGCCAGAGGTACCACGATAATAATACACAAACGCCTCCCCTTCCAGCTACACAAAGTACGTAATGATATTGACGGGCGCTACACAATGGTGACTGGACGGCTAATGGGTCATAGAGTAGCACTTGTGAATGTATATGCCCCCAATATAGACAGTCCTGAGTTTTTTCACGACCTCCACGCACAACTTCTACAGCTAGATGCTGAATACATATGTGTGGGTGGGGATTTCAATTTATTAATGGACCCGGCTGTAGACAGTTTCTCCAGCTCTACAGACACCAAACCATGGGCATGCCGGGCACTTCTAGATTTGTGCGACTCAGTTGGCTTGGTAGACATCTGGAGACTGCGCTGTCCGGCGGACCCTGGATACTCCCATTACTCGGCCCAATATGAGACATGGACCAGGCTGGACTATTGGTTAGTCTCTCCCGGTCTAACTAATTGGCATAGATCTTCCCAGACTCTGCCGAGAACGTATTCGGACCACTCCCCGGTGGTGATGCGGGTCCGGGTCCCCAGGCCTGAGGGTTGTGAGAGACAGTGGAGATTCCTGGGGCGGGCCCTGCTGGATGAGGCATTTAGGGCAGAGCTCCGTGACGCGATAGAGGAGTACTTCAACCTAAACATTGGCTCTGTAAACTCTTGGGCAGTCCTTTGGGAGGCCTTTAAGGCCTATCTACGTGGGGTATGCATCTCCAAGCATGCTGGAGTACTGAGAGACCTTAGGACCACGATAGCGCGTGTTGAGCAGCAATTAAGGACGATAGATGAGGAGCAGATTGCTGACCCTGGCCGATTCAGTCAGCGCCTTTCCCTTCTGGCGGACTTCAGGGAGGTCGCTGAGAGGGAAACTCATTTTTTAACTAAACACGGGGTGGCCCATCGGTATGGAGAGGGGGATAGACCGGGCCGAACATTATCATGCCTCTTGAAGCCCTCAACTGGTCGACCATGCATCACTGAGATTCGGTCCTCTTCGGGTCGAATCCTCACAAGTACCCCAGAAATAAGAGACGAATTCCTAGACTACTACAACAAGCTATACACATCTAGGGCGACTTATACTGCGACAGAGCTGGGGAGATATTTTGAGGAGATTGCCATGGTTTATTTGGAACGATTTACGCAGGAATTCCTTGTGGAACCCTTCTCCGCAGAGGAAATAATTAGTGCCATAGATGCCGTGAACGGCTCCACAGCCCCGGCCTGGACGGATTTTCAGGTGATTTTTATAAAGCATATAAAGACCTGCTGGCACCCCATCTTTTAGGGGTTTACAATGAGGCGTTAGAGAGCAAGCAACTTCCCCCCACTTTGCGGGAAGCGGTAATAATACTGCTGCCCAAGCCTGGGAAAGATCCGCTGGATTGTGGATCGTATAGACCTCTTTCCCTTTTAAACCTAGACTACAAAATCTTGGCCAAGATGATAGCGCTACGGTTGGCTCTATTGCTGGACCGAATTATCTCCCCGGCTCAAACGGTTTCGTCCCGCATAGATCGACCGCCCTTAATTTGAGAACGTTGTTCGCAGTACTCCACAGAATTTCAGCCGAGGTACCTGCAGCAGCGATTCTCTTAGATACCGAAAAGGCCTTCGATTCCCTGGAATGGCCCTTTTTCCTTGAGGTAATGAGGAGGATGGGCATGCCGAAAGGTTTCATACACCTCACAGCTTTACTTTACTCCGGCCCCACTGCCCGCCTTCGCCTGAACGGCCCGATTTCCCGTTCTTTCGGTTTATCCTGTGGCACCAGGCAGGGGTGTCCGCTCTCCCCACTACTTTTTATTTTAGCGATGGACCCCCTGGTCAGACAGTTTCAAGAACGACATCTACACAGAGGCCTCCAATTTCGGACGGGCCCCCTGCTCATTTCCCTCTACACAGACAACATCATCCTATATGTGCGTGCCCCTTGTGATAACCTGGAACCGCTAATACGGGAGATTATTCGGTTTGGCGGATACTCGGGCCTGGGGATCAACTGGGGTAAGTCAGAAATATTTCCACTCACCTCAGGCACCACGAGATGGGAGTGTGAGTTTCCCCTAAAGTAGTGTGAAGACTCCACGAAGTACTTAGGGATCCACATCCACAAACACACAGAGCAGATTCTTCAACTGAACTATGGCCCCGCAATGCTTAAACTAGTAGAGCAGGTGTACGAGACTTCCAGTCTCTCTAGCAGGTCGTGTGGCGTTAATAAAAATGATTGTGCTCCCATATTTATTCCACAACATACCCATCCCACTCCCGAACAGTTTTTTCCTAACACTACGCTCTCACCTTATTCGGTTGGTCTGGGGAGGTGGGAGGCCCAGGGTCTGCTGGGATGCTATGACCTTGCCGTATGAAAGGGGGGATTTGGAGTCCCTAATCTCCAGATTTATTATTTAGTGGCGCAGTGTAGTTATGCGCACTCCTGGTACCATCCGGATGCACGGATCCCCTATGCCAAACCTGAGGATTACTTGGTTCTACCTGCCACCTTAAATCCTATATTGCCACAGGGATATCCTAGAGACCCCCGTGATATCCAAACTGTCTCTACCACCAGTAGGGCTTGGCGGAAAATGCAGAGAGTCACCAGGGCAGCCGCAATATACTCTCCTGGGATCCCATTGTTGAACAACCCATGGATTCCCATTATGCAAGAGAATCTAGTGCAACGCACACTCACTAAATATTCCATAACAACAATTGGGGACCTTTTTATGGGAGGGCATGTTTTCTCAAGTACTGACAAGGGGAGGTTTAGCGAGGCAACGTTTATGGATCACTTTATTTTTAACCAGGTCCGCAGTGCACTGCGAGCAGGGATTGCTGAGTTTCCCATAGAACCTGCACCATTTACTCCGTTGTCCATTGTCATTGCTGACTCTGCGGGAGACCACTTGATTTCTAAAATGTATAGAGCATGTATGGCCCTGGTCCCCAGCAGAGATTCCAAAATTAGAGAGGCGTGGGAGTGCGACCTGGGCCACCTGCTCCAGGACTTGCACTGGGAATTTTGCTGCACACAACTTAAGGAAGTCACCCTCAATAGCAGGCACAAACTATTACACTTTTTAAGTTTCTATGGAGAACTTATATGACCCCCGAAAAAATGCATAGGCTTAACCCTGACAGACCACATACCTGCTTCAAATGCAGGGCTCCACACGCCGACTTTTCGCACCTGGTCTGGAATTGCGTTAAAATTGGGACCTATTGGCGCGCGGTCTGTAAGGTGATTGCGAAGATGATTGGCTTGGAAGTTGAACCCACGCCTGAGAGCGTACTGCTGGGGTAAGTGGCTGGCTTCCCCAAGGGGGTGCGTCGGTTCACGGCAATAGCGCTATTGTTAGCAAAAAGAGAGATCGCACTCGGGTGGGGGCGTAGGTTCTCTCCCACAGTCAAGGCAAGGTTGCACAGTCTCACATACTGTAACATGAATAGTGAGTTATTCGCTAGCACCCAGCCACCGGCATCTCAGCCAAAAGATATCTGGGGTCCCCTAAAAAGTTACCTACTTGAGTTGAATGCTGGCCCCACCATGCAAAGGCCCGACGGAATTGTGGCCTCTGGAGTAGGATAGATGGTCCGACGCTGTGTAGTTCACATTTGGGATGTAAGTGCTCAGATATGTAAGTCCGTTTTTATATAGCGCAGCTACTCACCCTTACTGGTGGCCGTAGTGGAAATTAAGTGAGCTATTGCCCAGAGTCACATGGTGCTGAGCTGAGCTGCCGCCGGAGCCGGGGATCGAACCGTGAACCCTGTGCTCCGAAGTCAGCTGCCCTGGCCGCTGCACCACACCTCTCCACTGCTGGAAGGGCATCATGGTTTATTTTATGAACTGATTCCTGAGTGTATTACATGCATTGGCAGTCTTTCTGAATGTTATTGTGCATACTCGAGATGTGAATTGTCAGGTAATTAGACCGGGCCGAACGCAGGTTGGACAATTCTATACTTGTAAATCCTTGATTTTTGTAAGAACCATAACTTTCTTTTTTCTTTTATTGTAAAAGCCAACAGTGAGTACGTATACACTGTATGTCTTATTATGAAAATGATAAATAAAGTTTAAAAAAAATAATGGCTGAATCACACACTTTCACCTCTGGCCACTTATAATAGGTACCTCATGTGACCAGCCTGCTTTTCTGCTTTTTTTGGTGATCATGGTAGCAATATCCCTTCATAGTAACATTATTGGACGCATGAGGGCAAACGTTTTCCTACACTAGAGCAGTATTCATCCCATCCTCTTAACACCCTCTGCCAATAGAGCTTTGTAGTTGTAGAGTGCCTTGGGACCCCTAACTGTCTCATCTTACTCAACAATGAGATCATGAGAAGACCTTGGCTCTAGTAAATTTTTGTTTTCCAAGAGATCTGTTCCGATCATCACAGATTCCCAGATCTGTAGATATTAATGGCATAGAATTGTTTTTAGTATAGTCGGGATACAACACAGTAAAGACCCATGACATCTGACCTGCAGAAAAAAGGTAGTCGATTGAATATCTGGTGCTGAAACACCTCCTGATGTCATCACACCTGAATCCGCATGGAAGCGCCTGGTGGCGCAGGAGAACATTTGCTGGGAAGAAAAAGTGTCTGGATCTGGATGGCACCTGAAGAATATTTATAAGGTAAAGAATCTGCAGGAATATGTAGCATCCACCAGAAATATTGTTACCAAAGATGAGTCACTCTTTATTTGGAGGTGTTCCTGAATGATTTGTTCTTAGTCACTTATTTAAAATATGCTTTTCAGGAAATTACAATTCCCAGTCTGTTGAATGAATCTGGTTGCTCCTAGGTAGCTTTACCAGTTTTGCTTCTCTGACCACCTGTAACTGAATGTTAAATATCTGAAAGAGACACGTTAGTGACAGATTCCTTACCTTAGAATATCCCCAGGCGTCAGGCTGGATCCGGAAAGTTTTGCGTAGCAGTACCCCTGCGCGTCGGTAGGTGGCGTCGTGCGGGTCCGTCGTCGGCGTCGTGATCGCCGGGATGACGTCGCGGCCAGTACTTAGACGCCGCCCATGCGCGCTGACGTCAGTTCTTTCTTTTTCCGCGCCAGTAAGCGCAGATCCGGATTGAGCAGTCCCCCAGTCATTTTTTGACTGAGTATTTTTGAGACTTTTTTGTCCAAGTTTTCGAGTCGTTTCGACTCCAAGGTGTCAGTAGGGATGCCCGGCTTCAAGTCATGCGAGGTCTGTAATCGCATGAGGTCGATTACGGATCCGCACCGCGAGTGTCTCTTCCGCCTGGGGCGCGGCCACGACCCCACGTCGTGCCCCGAGTGTCGGTCCCTCGCCCCGAAGGCTTTGCGAGAGCGGTCTCGAAACCTTCTCGAGGCCCGGCACTCGGCTCCGCGCCGCTTGAGGTCCCGGTCGAGGGGCCGGTCGCGGAGCCGTCGTCATTCATCGGGGTCGAAGTCTTCGTCTTCAGGTAAGGCGAAGCACAAGAGGTCTAAGAAGCGTCGCTCTAAGACCTCCCCTCGCCGGTCTCACGACTCGGCTGAGGGTCCTGTTGGTACCGCCCCCGCGGCTCCGGGAGTACCCGTTGAGCCGGCGCCGGCCTACCCGCCTGTTCCGGGTCCGACGTCGACTCCGGCTGACATCCAGAACTTCTTGTCGGCCATGGCTCGCATCTTCGGGCCTCAGGGTTACCCCGGTGCGCCTTCGGGCCCCGCGGGCCCCAGTGGAGGTCCTCCTTCGGCACCACCGGCGGCTCCGGCCCCGATGTCTCCGGCGGCCCCGTCGCCGAAGGACCCCCTCGGATCCAGGCCTGGATCCCGGTCGACGCCGCTTGACCTGACAACACCTCCACCGGCGCCGACCTCCCCGGTACCACTCTCGGCGCTGTCCGAGGTCCCGGACGACGCCGTCCCCAGGTTCTCCCCGACACCGGACACGGAGCCGGATCGACGCCGGCCGACGCCGATTCCGACGCCGATGGGACTTTTCTTCCCTCATGTCCGCCCTCCTTACTTTTCACCTGTTTTGGAGGACGGGGAGGACTGGGAGGGGTCGGAAGACCCTCTCACAGCCCAATGTGAGCCTTATCAGGACTGGGCAGAGGAACTGGGTGATGCCAGTGGCCTGGACACCTCTCCAGACCTTGGCATGCTGTCTCCTCCTTCCGTGGCTACGGAGGAGGGAGCAAGTTATGCAACGGTGTTGCGTAGGGCGGCCGCGGGCTTGCGCCTCGAGCTCCCTACAGTGGCTGTCAGGACTAACCTCCTGACGGAAGTGCTTCAGCCGGCGGCTACCTCCTCGGAGCCACTGGTGCCGTTCAACGACGCACTTTCTGACGTCCTTTTGGGCACCTGGTCCAGGCCCACCACAGGGGCTCCTGTGGACAGGAACGTGGCCCGACGCCATCGCCCGGCCCTGGGCGACCCCTTGTTCCTCTCCCAACACCCCACCCCCGAGAGCTTGGTTGTCCAAGCCTCTACTTCTCAAAGCGCCTTCCCTACGGCTCCGCCGGACAGGGAATCCAAAAAACTGGACCAATTTGGGAAGAAGGTTTTTTCTTCCTCCAGTGCTGGCTTGCGATCCGTGAACACCGCTTGCCTTTTGGGCCGTTATTCCCACTCTCTGTGGGATTCAGTGGCGCAAGTGCTGCCTAAGTGTCCTGAGGAGGTCCAGACACTACTCACCCGTGTTATTGCAGACGGGAGAGACGCGGCGAAGTTCACAATACGATGTGGCCTAGACACGGCTGACTCGCTGGGCAGATCGCTTGCTACGACAGTGGCGCTTCGCCGTCACGCCTGGCTGAGGACCACTTGTTTCTCTGGCGATGTCCAAAACACCCTTATGGACATGCCCTTCGATGGCATCCGCCTTTTTGGCAATAAGGCAGACAGCGCGCTGGAGCGCTTTAAGGACTCGCGGGCTACGGCCAAGTCCTTGGGCCTCTCCGCCTCGCGCCCACCGCAGCAGTCTGCTTTTCGCTCCTTTCGTGGCCACGGAAGGGGCGCCCAGTCACGTCCATTGCCCAGCCACCGGCCCGCGCAGCAAGCGCCTTCGCGTGGCCGAGGACGTGGCTCCCGCGGGTCGGGTAACCAGCGTGCGGGTCAGGCCACCACCTCCGCCCCGTCCGCGGCCTCCAAGCCCTCCTAGTCCATCCTTTCAGGTCCACAGGGTCCGCTATCACCTTCACCACTGGCGTGCCATCACATCGGACAAGTGGGTCTTGGACATTGTCCGAAGGGGCTACTCCCTCCCCTTTGAGACTACCCCCCCAGCCATGCCACCTCAATGCCACCGCATGTAAGGGGATCATTTGGTGCTTCTTCAAAAGGAAGTTGCGGTCCTCTTGGCCAAGGGGGCCATCGAGCGCGTTCCGACCCCAGAAGTAGGGCGTGGTTGTTACTCCCACTACTTTCTGGTGCCCAAAAAGGACAAGGAGGACATGCGTCCTATCTTGGACCTCCGGAACGTCAATCGCTTCCTCCGGAAGGAGAAGTTCAAGATGCTCACCCTAGCTCAGGTCTTGACTGCCCTCGATCCTGGAGACTGGATGGTAGCGTTGGACTTGCAGGACGCATATTTTCACATCCCCGTCCCTGCCGGCCCACCGGCGTTACCTGCGGTTCACGGTAGGCCTCGAGCATTTTCAGTTCACCGTGCTCCCTTTGGCCTTACCAGTGCCCCTCGGGTGTTCACGAAAGTGATGGCGGTGGTCGCAGCTCATCTGCGCCGGGCAGGGGTTCCAGTCTTCCCCTACCTCGACGACTGGTTGTTGAAGGCGGGCTCGGCCCAGGCAGTCGTCTCCCACCTCCAGACTACGGCCGAACTCCTGCACTCGCTGGGGTTCTCCATCAACGTGCCGAAGTCGCACCTGATTCCTTCTCCACAGCTCCTTTTCATCGGAGCAGTTCTGGACACAACGCAGTTTCGGGCCTATCCTCCCGAACGGCGAGTACAGGATATTCAGGCTATGATTCCGATCTTTCAGCCTCTATCCTGGGTTTCGGTACGGATGACCCTGAGGCTGCTGGGCCTCATGGCCTCCTGCATCCTGCTGGTCGATCATGCCAGATGGCATATGCAGGCTCTGCAGTGGGACCTGAAGTTCCAGTGGGCGCAGCATCAGGGGAACCTGTCTGATTACGTCCAGATCTCGGAGGGAACTGCAAGTCAGTTGCAGTGGTGGCTCTCGAACCGGCAATGGGTCATGGGCAGATCCCTCTCCCTTCCCCAGCCAGAGCACACAGTTGTGACGGACGCGTCCCTTCTGGGATGGGGCGGTCACATGGGAGAGGCAGAGATCAGAGGCCTCTGGTCTACGGCGGAGTCCCGGCTCCATATCAACCTTCTGGAGCTCCGGGCAATCCGACTTGCACTCAAGGCATTCCTTCCCTCTGTCAAGGGGCAGGTAGTGCAGGTGTTCACAGACAACACCACCGCCATGTGGTACTGCAACACACAAGGCGGGGTGGGGTCGTGGACCCTATGTCAGGAGGCTCTGCGTCTCTGGACATGGCTGGAACATCAGGGCATGCGCCTGATGGTTCAACACCTGGCAGGTTCCCTGAACGCCAGGGCGGACGAACTCAGCCGCAGGTGCATGATGGATCACGAATGGCGTCTTCACTCGGAGGTGGCGCAAGGACTCTTTCTACAGTGGAGAAGCCTTGGTTAGATCTATTCGCCACCGAAGAGAACGCGCAATGTCATCAGTTCTGCGCGTTGGAATTTACAAGCCGGCACTCGCTCGGCGACGCTTTTCGTCGCGAGTGGAGTTGCGGTCTGTTGTACGCCTTTCCGCCTATACCACTTCTACCCAGAGTGTTGAAGAAGATTCGGCGCGACCGGGCCCAAGTCATTCTTGTGGCTCCGGACTGGCCTCGAAGAGTTTGGTATCCCGAGCTACTCAGCCCTAAGTTGGCAGGGTACGCCCAGACGTGGGTCCCTTGCTCACTTTGCCACTGGATTCAAGATAGCCTGGCTGATGAGGGCTGTGAGCCCGAAACCGGTCCCAGGATGCTTGTTTCCGGTCCAGGGAAGACATGGCTTGGCAGTTCGGGCTGGACTGTTCCCATGAGGCACAGTGTCAGACTGATTTGCATATGGCCATGTCTGAACTGGGGTGGCGGAGTGAGCTAAAAAATGATGATGGATTAAACCCAGATCAGTTGACTGGGGGTGAGTGCTTGCAATGTTCAATACTCCGTCCATCATCCCCTTTGGTTTTGCATTGTTCGCCCTAAGTTGGCAGGGTATGCCCAGACGTGGGTCCCTTGCTCACTTTGCCACTGGATTCAAGATAGCATGGCTGATGAGGGCTGTGAGCCCGAAACCGGTCCCAGGATGCTTGTTTCCGGTCCAGGGAAGACATGGCTTGGCAGTTCGGGCTGGACTGTTCCCATGAGGCACTGGGTCAGACTGATTTGCATATGGCCATGTCTGAACTGGGGTGGCGGAGTGAGCTAAAAAATGATGATGGATTAAACCCAGATCAGTTGACTGGGAGTGAGTGCTTGCAATGTTCAACACTCCGTCCATCATCCCCTTTGGTTTTGCACTGTATAAAGTCAACCCCTGTATGCCTGCACTTTGTGTGTTACCATCATATCGAGGGACCTGCTTTACTGGTAGGTAGAGTACGTTCTCCTGGAAGAGTTTGCTGGATTTCATCTTTAGAAAGAAAATTAAGAAAAATGAGTACAGTGTCTTAAACACTGGATTTGGTACCTATCACCCTTTCAGCACATGAAGTACCAAAGCAGCGTACTCTGGGACCCTCCACCTGGAGCTCGAGGGACGGCTAGACCACAAGGTCACAAGATTGTATTTCTTCTGGTACACGACTACCGATTTCAGCTGTGTCCAATTTCCACAGTCCAGGAATGGAGCATCAAGCACCTAGGAGCCAAGGGCCCCTCTAGGGAATAAACCGGAGACTGTGTTTCAGTTCCTGCGTGAGCCCAGCTACTCTTTTCGATGCGCAGCTGTCTCAAGTTATAATCGCATCACAGGAGCAAGCCAGTTTCTTTATCTGAGAAAGGTGCCTTGAGGCCATTGCACCAAGTAATCTAAGAAGTGTGCCTTCCGGGGTGTTGGTCACCAACACGTCAGGAACCAAAGAGCCTTATGGTAAGAATTGCAGTAGGCCAGCCTTTTCGAGTGTTTGAATAAATCACTTGTCTCACTGTAACCAAATCATAAGAGAAGCAGAGGGACCATAGTCCCAGACCCTCCTGAGTTCACCTCTCTGGCCAAGGAACTGCTGCAGTCTCAATGGGAAGTTTCATGACACCTGTAGCACACCATATCCAACAGAACGCCCCTCTCTGCTTAGCCAGTTGTTGAATGATTACAGGTTTGCAGTGGTTTTTCTGGTGCAACTGAAGGGCCACCTGGAGTTTTTATCAGTGACAGTGCTCTACCTCCGCAGGACTAAATATCTCCTCTGGATTCTCCTCTCCATGTCACTCTCTCAGGGAAAATGGCCTGGATGGTAGAAGGCACAGACTCGGGTAGGTGGTGGCATACTCTTCCCATCTCCCCCCTCAGTCTTAAGTACAGGGTAATGCTCAATGCTGCCCTTAATTGTCACCTTGGACTCCTAGTCTCTGTGTGTAAGTCTGTGTGCCTAAGAAGTAAGCTGACATTTCCTAGTCTCCTGCGCAGTGCAGATAGCCATAGTAGTGCAGCTTTCGCTAACATCAGGTAGAGCTCCGAAGACCTCCGTGCCCTAGCCTCAATTGGCACAGCTGATCCCGATGCAGCTGCCAGTCCTAGATCAAATATACAGGAATTGGTCTTTGCCCGCCTCAAAATATGCACCCATTTTTAATATCTAGGTCACATCTGCTCTGTTTGAGACCACCACGATCTGATCTTTTGATCATGTTGTGCCCCATCAGTGTTGGGCGGCTTGATTCCCATAGCACAGTTCACTGCAGAATCCATGTCTACAATGGCAAATGTAGCCCTGATAAAGCTGCTAGCCCTCCTGCTGCAGACTGGTACCAAAGATTACCTAGAACTGCACCCAACCAGGCTCTGACAAGCTGTCTTGGTCAGTGCTTTGTAAGTGCTGCCATTGATGCACTTGGGGAAAAAGGTGATGGAGTGAATGCTTGAATTAATCTCAACCACTGAAAAGACTTGTTAGTTCATTAAACTATGGACTAGAATGCGACCCAGACAGTGCCCACAATGAATGTGCCAGGCACTCTCCAGTATGTAGGGGAACACACACAACCCCAGCTGTTGGGTCTCATCAGTTAGACCCCGCTTGAGTCCTTTACTACAGCGAGCAATGGACTGCCTCCGGCATCACAGGTTCCACATGGGGCAAGTCACTGAGTTCAATTCTGGCATTCCATTTATCTCCTTTTGTTTTTCTCAGTCACTCATAATTACCATGGACTGCATTCCAGTCAATTTTTGTTTTACTGTGCTTCCTCATGACACCCTATTGAATCACGGTTTTTAATCTCTACTCATGGTAATCACATCTGCCAAATCTAACTCTGTCCATTGAACCCCTAAAGCAGGTTAAAGAAATGTATGAGCCAGCAATTTCAAAGGCTCATAATAATAAGTACACTGTTTCAAAAGACAGCCGAGACTTTGGAAACCACAGCAGTTTGTAGCAGCAATGGCTGATTTCAGGAAGGGCAAAATGTACAGCAAGAAAATTCAATATTCAGATGGTCTATCCATCAGACAGACTGATGCTAATCCTTTCAGTAACCAACTATGATCTGTACCTGTTTGAAAGGCACACCTACCTGTTACTCACTGCTACTGCCACCTTTATCATCTTCTCTACCTTGTCCATGTTTGGAAAATGTGCCTTAAATCTTTAGACCTTAATCTAGAAACCAATGAAAATTTCGATATACTCCCTTTTAGTGGGTATTACTCATTTGAGGAATGCCTTGTGCGGCAACAGAGCATCGACTGCTATGCATCCTTTTTGCAGCATTGTTCCCAGAGCAGCATAAATGGAAGTGGCAGAGTTTGATCTCGCCCTGACTTTGAGATGATTTTGAATTCTTCATGAACTAATCCAAGTCCTTCTTGGTGCCCTCCATGAGAATTCAGTTCAGTGGGGTTGTTTTGGACTCCGGCCTTGCAAAGGCCTTCTTTCACCATAGAGGTAGCCAGATGGTAGGCCACAGCCTGAATAGCAAGATCACCAGTCTGGTGGGCCACACATTTCTGGGGCTACATGCAGACTTTTTGATCTCCATGACACATTCACATGCAGCCCCATAAGCTTCATCTGGTGGAACACTGGTACCATCCTCTGGATGAATAATCAATTCAAAGCCGTCCCTGTCTTTTCAGCCTTGGACCAAGCTTTCTTTGGTGATTACATGCTGCCTTACCTTTTAATTGAATGACCCCTTAGCCTGCTCTGTCCACAACTCACGGACACAACTTACTCATTAGATTATGACTAAGGGCTTTACAACAACAAACTCACAATGAGAGCTTTGCAGGATAATTGGGATTAGTCATGCCACATAAATGTGTGGGAAATAAAGTTTTACTTCGAGTGGTTGATCCAGACCGCTGCTGATTAACACAGGCAATACCATGGCCCTCTTCTGCATAAAGAGGCTAAGAGTACAGCCACTCTCTGCGGATCTGCTGGCTGGCAGTAAATTTATGGAAATGGGATTTACAGCATGACATGTTCTTTTCCGTTTCCTGCATAGCAATGATTAACAACACCAGAGCTGATAGCCTGTTTAGGCGTTTCCATTCCCCCAAATGAGTTGGAAATTTTCTGGGAAGTCCCAAACAACACCCTCCCTGCTGCTCATTTGAAACTCATCTGAAGACCAGGTGCAATCAGTTATATTCCTGCCTTAGGACTCAGTCTGATGTTGGACTCGACAGGCACTCTAAGAAAGAAGATCCAGTGACCGCATCCAGCTGTTCAATGATTGATTTACTTAAATTTAACTTTGAGGAAGGTCGGAGCTTTTGTTCTGTACCTATCCAGCAGTCTTCCTACTTAAATACTGTTGTAAAGCTACTCTCTAGCATTTCATGTGAGTAAAGCGTGGTAAAAGACTCATCACTAGCTTACCACCGCTACAGTGTGTCGAGACGCCGCCTAAGACTTTATTCCTAATAATATATCTTATTTAATGCTGAACTGGTGGCTGATTTGGAGCGAGGATGTGCCTACAATAAGTTTTGTGCTAGTGTATTGGAAATTAGTGTGACCTTGGAGCACTGCAGTTTCACCGCAGCGGTATCCTTGAATGAAAAGATCGTATCAGCACTGGCATGTTGCGTAGCATTAAAGCCACAACTTGCAACCGCTCTCCTCGGAGTATGTCACGCAGCGTGAGCGCCACAATCAGCACGGCACACAACATGTCGTTACCACAACTGTTCCCCTTTAAAAAAAAAAAACCACGGCTCTAATTAACTCACCGGCTCTGCCATGTTGAAGTGCCTTGTAGTTTTGGAACACTTCTTCTCTGTCTACAGGCTGGAAAGGAGAAATAGGCCTGACCTCCACTCCAGGCACTGCCTCATCGAAATGTGTCATTTCCTCTCAGGGAAGCACTCAGAGCTCTGCCCTCTGTTCAGCTCTGTTAAGGAAGAATATTACAAAACATTATAAGAGGACTACCTTACACTAGTACAACCTAAAACTTGGCGTATTTTGTGTACTAATGATCCCCAATCCAGCTACAGTCCAGGCCAGCGTTACAGAATTTTTATATTATTCAAAAAATCAGCACAGCAGATTAGATGCCATTTCAACAAGCACTGAACAGATCTAATTACAGAACCATTTAGATTGCTTGATATATTAAACAATGGTGGCTGCAAGCATGAGCCAGCGACCTCCATTTTTAAATGATATATGAGATCCCAGTTTACCCTGGAAAAAGTGGGTAAAACTATTTGAATCGTATCTAATAGCTATTGGAGCGAAAAGACTTTCTCCATACAGAAAACAACATATTCTAACACACAATCTGGGGGTTCAAGGCAGGAAACTTTTTGAAAATCTAATTGATACAGTTATAGACCATGAAGAACATGAGAAGTAAGTCGATGTATACCAAATGATTTTTCGAAAGGTGGAAGAAAACTTTGGGTAAAAGATTAATGTGGTCCTCGAGTTACACAAATTATTTAGCAGAGTGCAGGAGAAGAATGAAAAAGTAACTGGTTTTATTGTGGCGTTGAGAGGTCTTTCTAATATTTGGGAGTTTGGGACATTGTGTGACTCTCTGATTAGAGATCAATTAGTTAGGTGCAATAACAATTTGAGAATACAAGAGAAGTTACTTACTCACAACCCAGACCTCAGGGAAGCCATAAAAATTGTTAAAAAGAATACAGCATACAGCTTAATGCATCAAAGTAATGAAACATCCTGTGCCAGGAGAAGAAGTACAGGAAATTCAAGAATTCAGGAGAAGAAAGATGATGCAGGAAAGGTCATGGAAGTGCATAAAAAAGCACCAGAGACACGGTCTAGAAATAAACCCAGTACGATAACCAAAAACTTAGTCCAAATGTTTTCACTATGTTAATAGTAACCATGTTGCAAATAATCCCAACTGTCCCGCCTGTATGAGTGTATGCAGAAAATGCAATAAGAGGGGTCATTATGCAAGAGTATGTAAATACGCAGACTAAATATAAGTACGTACCATAGTACATTTTAAAGAAAACAAAGGGAAATATGTCTTCCAGATTGATCCACCGGAAAAGAATTCACATAATGTATATCTCCCATGTAATAATTCTCTAGATGGTGTGTAACTAAAGGTATATGCAGTTTCTTTCTCTCCTTACACTCTTATAGAAAAGAATGTGTTTTTTAAATATTTTGCAAACAAAGGATACAGTTTGCAAGATGCTGACGTTAAACCAAGTGGCTACAACAGAGATCCTATTCTTCTAGTAGGCATGGTAACCATGCATATATCTTTTAAAGATCACTCCAACAGAGGGAAGAGATATATATATACAAAGTTAGACCCATTCCCCATCTTATGAAAGATTCATTAAGGGACGAAATCAGGACACTGGAGGCACAAAGGGGTCATTGAGCCTATAGAGAGTTTAGAATGGCTTGGCCCCATAGTAGTGACCAGTAAGGCTGGGGGTAAAGGAATACGTCTTTGTGTAGACCTGAGGGATCTGAATGCTAACATCTGGTTTGACATGTTTCTCCTCCCTAAGATTAACTAAATGCTAAGCCTAATTGGAGATTGCAATTATTTCAGTGTAATTGATCTATCGTCAGCATACCACCAAGTGGAGCTTCATCCTGATTCTAGGTCATGTACATCTTTTATCACCCCATTTGGTGCGTTCAGGTACTGCAGGATGCCTTTTGGGTTGGCATCCACGTCTGTAGTATTCCAAAGAATCATGTAGCAAATCTTGGATGGGTTAAGTAAAGTTTTATGCTTCCAGGATGATATCCTAGTATATGGCAACACAGAAAAGGAACACAATGAAAAACTAAGGAGCGTATTATCAGCTTTAAGGAAAGCTGGGTTGACCATCAAATTGGTCAGATGACAAATTGGGTTGGGATCTGTCAATTACCTGGGCCACACTATATACAAAGACAGTATATAGCATAAAATTGACCTTGGAGGAGCAGTTAAAGAGCCCCCTGCCCCACCAACATCTAAGGAAGAACTTAAATTGTTTCCAGGCCTTGTCGAATATATGTCCAAATTCATAAGAATTTTTGCGGATCGTGTCTCCCTTGAGGGATCTCCTAAAAAAAGGTTATCATTTCGAATGGAATGAGGATTGTCAAAAAACCTTCAATGAAATCGAGCAATCTGGGCCATAGCACCGTCATTTGGATTTTTTTTATGTCAGACGTAAAACCATTTTGACCACAGACGCTAGTATTAGAGGGATAGGAGCCACTCTCACACATATAAGGGATAACAAGGAAGTAATAGTTGTTTTTGCATCCCGCGCCCTAAAAGATTCTTAAAGCAATGACTCTACTGTGGAGATGGAACCCCTGGCTTGCTATTGCGCCATACTCTGTTTTAAATTATTCTTATGGGGTTTGCCATTCACATTATGCGCAGACCATAAACTACTTACATTCATCTTCCCATCTAGGGGAAAAGAATAGAATGCACCACCCCATGCATTACCAAATGGGTACTTGCCTTGAGGGATATAATTTTAAAATGGAATATTTCCTGGGTAACTAGAACTTAGCAGCATACTGCCATTCCAGGATGCCCCTAAATAAAGACACGTGTCAGGAACACAGTACCGAGGAATCTGTACTCTGTTACTATACCGGGTATAACAAGGGAGTAATGGGAGAGGTGTATGAGTAAGGATGACACACTCACCCTTGTTAAAGAGAAAATAGTTCAGGGTTTGGCCAACTAAACAATGTGACCTACCAAATGAAATTCAGAGTTACTGGGGAATATGACAAGAATTGAGCATTGATGAGAACCTGGTAAGGAGAGGAGACAGACTAGTTCCCCCTAAAGAAAAGGACAGAATAGCTGATGTTGCTCACGAGGGACATCTAGGCAGAAATATCACTAAAAACAAAGCTACTCATTCCCCGGTATGGATTCCTTACTGGAAAGTAAAGTAAGGGACTGCACGAGTTGTGCCTTAGGTGATAAAGCAAAAATTGTTAGGAAAGTCCCGATGCCACCTGAAAGTGATCGCAGCAAACCATGGGACAAACTAGCCTTAGATATTGTGGGACCTTTCAGGAAATCTGCATGGATGGGCAAATACATGCTAGTGCTTGTAAATTACCACTCCCACTGGATTGTAACCAGGGTAGTGAACTCCATTACCACAAAAATACTGATTGAGTTTTTGACTGATACCTTTTTCATAGAAGGCATTCCAAGTACGCTTGTAGCAGACAATGAGGTACAATTTACCTCTGATTAAATTAAAGGATTCCTAACCAGAATGCCCATAAAACATTGCAAAACAGCCTTGTACTGTCTGAGAGCCAATGGGCTGGTCAAAAGTTTGAATAGGATGAATAAGGAATTTGTACAACTATCTAGCATTTCAAGAGAGCCGGTGGACAAATCTTTCTAGAATATGTTATGGTTGTACCATACTGCACCTAATGCAGTTAATTGTGTTTCCCCTTTTGTATCACTCAAAGGCAGACACCCAGGCACTAAACTTTCACATAACTGGTTGAACAGGGGTAAGCCAGTGTGGGTGCAGAGTGAGGAAGTAATCGAACCCATTAAGCAACACCAAAAAGGCTACAAGGCCAGGTACGACAATAAACATGGGATTTTCAGACACGATTGGAAAATTGGAGATTTAGTAGTAGTCAAACTACCTAATCCATATAAAGGCAATTACAGTAATTATTCTAATCCTCTGAAAATAGCCCAGGGCCATAGGAATGTTGTGGTTCTTGATGGAAGGACCTGGAGCATGGACAGGTTGTCTAAGTGTCATACTATTCCAAATACACAATGTAATTGGTCTAGTTCTGATAGTTTTAATAATGAAACAGATAGAAGGATGTTCTTTCATAGGACCAAATCTGTGCCTCAATGGCACAAGGAATATGTAATTAAGTAAATCCACCTGTGTGTGATACATTGCTTCATTGTATTCTGTGTACTGTATAGAAAGATACTCAAATATATGATAATGATAAATTATTTATTGCGTGATTAATAAAAATCATTGCAATCAAAACCTCTTCACAATCACATAATATATAAACACAGAAAACACTGTACTGCAAATATTAACAATTTTACCAATACATTCATAAATATGTCACAAAATCAGACATGAACCATGCAATAAATAGTAATTCCATTGAAGAAACAAATTTTATTTAAAAACGTCAATAATTTCTATAACAAGATATTGCACATATTGCGTGTTAAAGTGCCAACGTGCCATAGTTAGTAATTCCATAGTACAAGGACAATAATAAAGTGCATCAATTATATCTGTCCCAAGATAGTTTCAATAATTACATTGCTTAGTTATTACCCTAATAGCATATACACTTTGTTCTACTAGGTATCAAACTGTGCAGAAGATCTCTTAAGTTCAAATGATAAAATTTAATACATCTCAAACTGGCGATATCAAACATTTTTCAGCTGCATGTAAAAATGTTATCAGCTGGCATAACAGCGGAATCGACTCACCAGATAGGGACCTAATAAGTGCCTGGCGTGCTGATCTAACCCCAATCTTCAAAAATAGGGGTTTCAAAAAAATATGCCGAATGGTAATCAATTTAGGACACGCACATACTATATGAACTAATGATTCTTGTGGCCATCCGCATAATCTGCAGTTAGTGTCTGCCCACTGCTCAATCCAGGGCTGCATACACTCTTTTGTCGGATTTATTCCCATTCGTAGATTTAGAAAGGTATTTTTTATTTTAGCCCAGAAATATGCAGTCAGAATACGTAAAGACTGGTATGAGTTAATCACATACCATGCATGATTTTTCCCTGCTAATGCGGTTTTATCCAACTTAAGGGATTCAGCTTAAATTTGTTTTTTTAAGATCAACTTAAAATTGGGCATTATCAATTCCTGAAGTGCTATTTGCAGACCAATATCCCTTAGGCATGTTGAAATGTGAGATCTCCATTTAACAGTATAAGCAGACTTATTTATTTCTATCCAGGAGGCAGGGGCAGAAGAAAACATAGAGAACATGCATTTCAAAAAAGCTCCTGCCGACACCAAGCACTGCCTTTGGAGACCAAACTCTAGTCTTATTCCTGCTTGCCCTTCTGATCTGGGGATTCCAAAAGTTGATTGAAAGGCCTTGACCACCAATAAATCTAGAAGCTTTGCATCTTTCCCCCTGGTAATGGGTGAGCCGTATAAAAGAGTTGGCTCTAACTTGGCTTTCATGACCTTAAAGATATAATCATAAGATTGACAATTCAACAATTTTTTTAAACTTTTAAAAGCATGAATTAGAACCACCGTTTTTGCCCTTAGGTCTTTAAAATGAAATTTAAAAGAGACTCTGTTGTCAAACACCACCCCTAAATATCTGTATGTTTTAACAACTTCAATTGGTCCTGCTCTGGCTCTCCATATTAAACTTCTATTTTGCATGTCCAATTTTCATGATTTTAGTCTTTTTAACATTCAATTCAAGGCCATTTGTTTGTATATAGTCATCAAAAGCATTTATAAGTCGCTGGAGACCAATAGGTGTGTGGCTCAGACGGATAGTATCATCAGCATATTGGAGGTAGCTAGTTTGCACTTCCCCCAACCTTGGCGCTTGAACATTTACAGAGTCTAAATGCTGGGCAAGATCTGATAAAAATAGGTTAAAAAGGCAGGGGGCAAGAACACATCCTTGCTTTAGACCGTTATATGTACTAATTTTCCTTGATAAAGAACTACCATCACCCAGCCTGACTTGGACCCAGGTATCCGTATACAGAAGAATAATAGCCCTCAACAGTTTCCCTGGGATACCCCAGCCAAGCATTTTTTTCCATAACAGATTCCGAGGCACTGAATCAAAAGCTGCCTTTAGATCAATAAAGGCTATAAATACATTTTGGTTTTTTTAATACAGCCCGCTCTGCAAGTAAAGTTAGTGCTAACAGGTTGGTAGTGGTGGATTGGCCCTTCCGAAAGGCAGTTTGGTTAAACAAAATGATATTTTCCTGTGCAGCCTAATTTTCCAATTCTCTCAATAGACTTGAGGCAAGAACCTTAGCATCAGCATCCGTTAACGAGATTAAACGATAGTTATCGGGATTGTCAACTGAACTGCTTTTATAAATAGGCTGCAATATACTACCTTGCCATGATGCTGGCACAATTTCCAATGTTAGTACTTCATTAAACAATTTGTGTAGGATATCAGCCCACATGTCAGCATTGGCACGAAACAAGGCATTAGGCAGCCCATTAGGACCAGGGGCACCATTTTGCGAAGCCCACGCAGCAGAGTTACTAATTGATTACAACTTACACATTCTAAATTAATATTCAAATCAAGACTGGAATTACTCATTTTCACAGGGGTAATCATCTCCTTGCACATGCCACTCTCCATATTAGTTGTTGATGTACTATTTTCCCCATACCCAAGGCACATATCTTGTTGATTTGCCCCTTGACCCACCGTACCATACAGATTTGTGATAAAAGTTACCCAATCAGTCTCAGATACATTTACACAAAATGCCCTGCTGCCTCCCCTTTCAAGCTTGTTAATTATTGCCCAAAATCTTTTTGCATTGTTTTGTTTGGAGGCAGCTAATAAGCTGTTCCAAAGTCCTGCTTGATAGTTAAGTTTAGCCTTCCAAACTTCTTGTTTATAGACTTTTCTAAGATCCTTCATATTTTCTTTATAAACAGAGTAGGATTGATGGAATCTATGGGCATACACATCCCGAACAGCTCTATTAAGGGATTTTTTTAACTTAAGTAGCTTAGAGGTAAACCAAATGTTTGTACATCTTAATAGATTATTTGGTTCCCTATGCTGTTTGGCAGCAAATTTCTACACCAGGGATGTAGTTATGAGGTTCCATTTGTTGATCATATTGACATCCCCGAGATCACACTGGGGGATCAAATATATGAAATGCAAATCTCTTTAAAAAAAAAAAAAAAAGTATGGGAAGGAGATATGTTGCAATTAGACTACATAATATTCCCACATGAAGGACGTGGCCCTGAGGGGCCACGCGGGTTGCTCACAACCACCTGCTATGCCTTCCCAAGAATGAAGAGTCGGTCAGACAGTAGAGAATACAAGCAGTTAGTTTTATTATCAATACTCTGCAGAGGAGTCCATCATGACCTGCACCATAAGATGTCTGCCGAGGGACTGACTTCCCCCAGGCATAGAAGTAACAATTATACATTTCAGCAGGAGCACAAGACACACCCACCCAGTAACTTTCCACAGAAGGCAGCAAGAGACAAAGGGGGCACACAAGGATGAGCTAAGAGTCTGAGACCGGGCACACACTATCTCTCTCTGGCAAGGTCATTCCATCTGTGCCTGTAGCTGAGCCAGAGGAAGCAGGCTTCATCTCATGGGAAAGGTATGCAGAAGTACAAACAATATATTCATTAGTACAGCGAGGCCCAACCTTAGGAGAAAATGCACCCCAGCAGCTTTCTGCTGAAGCAAGCAGTACATATAATGAAGCTTAGTCCAGTCACAGTCTAATTTGGATTGCGAAATACAAAATGGAGCCACAGGCGCTAACTTAAGCCTGCATTCTATTAGGACAGCTCAGTGGGTTACCTACAAATGTGGCAGCTGCTACTAACTTAGCCTTATAATGCTAACCTAATGTAGCACAGTGCAAGAATAACACAGCTAGGGGATTTTCAGACTAACAGACCCTCCTTTTAGCATTATATGCTAAGGATCTTTATTTGCCATCAGGTAAGGGTCTTTACAATTCTAATCAGGATGGGAAATCTCTATTCACATGATCAATATATTAATACTCAGAAATGTGCTCACGCTCGTTATTAAGCAGGGAAACTATAAGAGACATGTTGGCCTAAAAAAGAATCTACATCAACGCTCATCAACCCTTCGACCTCTTTCTGAAGCATGATCCTAACATTTGTATTGCATGGATATTCTATTCTTAGGAGTCAATGTACCTACTCAATAGACACAACAAGCTAGGAGTCGGTGCATACAAGGGCCTGTTTTCCATTCAACATACTCTTTTCATTGTAGCTGATGGAATGTGCGATAGGTAGATGGGGCAACAAATACAGTGGGAAAAACAGAAAAGGAAGGCAACATTTGCAAACCATCCCCTCAGATGCTAAGTATGAACTTGTAATCCACGGGCAAAGTGAACATTATGATTAGGGCTCCCGGTTTTATGGTATTTTTTTTTTCAACATTTCCGTATGTATTTATCCATATTTATTTTTTGCACATTTATTCTGTATTTATCCATTTTTATTTTGTGTTTTCTGTATAAATGAAGCTGCAATGGGTATTTTTCCACATTTATTTAACTGATAAATGTATACTCGAATTTGAATGTCCAGGAGGTTTCAGCAGTATACAGTGCAATAGCGTTATCTGAGAACACTTGTGTTTTAGAATAGCATAAATAACTGTAGATCTGCACTTAATTAAGCTTAATTAGGAAATCTATTGTCTTTTTTAATCTGCCCCACCTCTCAATCTATACACCTACTGACCTGGCACTCATTATTGACAGTAGAAAAAATATCCAAAAAAGGCCTATTTTCCGCATTTTTCTGTATTTAAAAATAAATACAGACAGGAAACTAAATAGTTTTCGTCTGTATTTATCTGTAAAAATCAGTAAAAACGGAAAACTGGGAGCCCTAATTATGATACAGAATTTAAGACTGGCTTATTGTCATGTTCGGTCTGTAAATGAAGTCATATGTTCTCACCCACCTTAATCTCCCCCGCTCCTGGATACAAAAACGAACTGTCATTTTAACTATACATTCATTTGCAGTGCGGAAATCAATAAATGTCATATCTGGGACTGGAAAACAGAATGGAAGGTACACCAATCTAGACACTTGCATCATCATTTCATGTCCTCCTGTGCGAGGAGCCAAAGTAACAAACACATGTTCACAAGAGAAGCAGGTGCTGCATGAACCTGAGAGTGCACAGGATACTTCTCATTCAGGGAGTAGGATGTTCCTAACACTATTATTAGCACAATAACAACTAGGGATGCAATCTTGCACTTTCTAAGTACCGACCCCGCTCTGGACAGGGAGGTGCAAAAGGCCATTTTCCTCATCAGTTGGGTGACGAAACGGCTACATGGTGATTGGGAGAGAAATGTAACACAATGGAATTGGTGACCAGGGAACAGGATGGGCAAAACTCTTCTTTCCAGTATCTTTCAGAGAGCCATCACTGGTAGGCTCCTATTGTTCATCTGGCGTAGGCGCTGTTGAGCACCGGCGGTGGAGCTACTCGTCTAGCTCTTTCCAGAAACAATCCTCTTCACTCAGGATAGGGCACCCCCTCTCCTTGGAGGACACCGTCAACTAATCCTGTCCAGTGTACAGGCCAGTGCACCAATCTCTTTCCCCTATTCTATCGCTGGTACCTTAGACAGGGTACCTGCACCCTATTCTTCATCCTTGAAGTCCATCCCTACTAATACAACTTTCCCTCTGGTGCACTGTCCTTCCGTCGGGGCACAAATGGTGCTTCAATACTCCGGGCACAAGGGGGGTCAAGGAGAAATGGGGTCAGACTCAAGAGGACCAGAGGGCAGAGACTCAAACACAGGCGAGCCCACGGGCTGGGCTCAATGGGCTAGGACTCGAGCACAGGTGGACCAACAGACCGGGGCTTCTGGACAGCCCCTCTTTCTTATTGTTTTTCGGTGGTACTGCCTCGTTCAGCACTTCTTTGCTCTGCAGCTCCGCCTCTATTTTATTAAAGTAGATGGTCCATAACGAGCAGCCAGGCTGTGCATCGCGTCCGGGCCTCTCTGGTGACTGCAGAGCGTCCCAGACCTATTAGTAGATAGAATGCACACTTTCAGTTAACCAGCAAGGATAAAACTTTTTCTCTCCCAACACCAAGTAGTGGGGTAAACCTTAATTCATTTACTAAGCTCTGAAAGAACAATCCGGACATACTTTGAATCATTACATCTGTCCATTCCTATATTATTCATCTGAAGAACCTCAAAAAGAGAATTTCAAAGCAATGGCTTATTTTTTTTAATTTTCTCTAGCACGCTTGTGTTCAATAAGTCATAGAGATCACGACACAACTTCTACTTTGTGAACCTTCGCTGCTGTGCAGGTCTGCAGACACCTCTAGAATTATTTGTCCAAGGGAGCCAACATGAGTATTGCATTTTGTGACCATGCTCTCACGTTATAGTTGTGGCAGGAAAATTTAAAATTGCTAATTATATATAACTGACAAATTAAGCATAATGTAGCAAGTACATGAATTCTCCAGCAAAACTTGTGCTCTTCAAACTGTTAACGACTAAAATGTGTGGTGCGCAATTACCGGGGGCACACAGGCACCCTTCCTAGTATTGTGCATCATGTGCACCATACAGTACACAGGCTGAGCAATGTCTCATCCTGACAATGTGCCTTACTTTCAACTTAGACATCTTGACTTCAGTACCCACCCAGCAGGGCATACTACAAACATTCTTTTATTTCATTTTAATCATTTTCTGCAAACGCATTATTTTTTCCCACATCATCTGTTACAACCCAGTTACTCAGGCTAACTAATAAAGGACTTGTGATGTCTCTACAACTGTACGTAGTGTTGCGGTAACATGAACAATAATGGTGGTGCCACCTGGGCATTCAGACGAAAGCCACCGACATATAGTTCCCCTTAAGGGTCAGATAAGGGAACATCAGTCTAGTCTACCCGTCCTTTCCTCTCCAGTTCAATTAAATTCCATCAATTTACAGAAAGGAGGGGCAGTAACATGGCTGACTTCAAGGTGACACGTTTTCCTTAATCATGACAATTTTCCCAAACGGTGTTATTTTATAGTCAGTTAGACATGCACTGGTGAGGTGCTGTGTCTCTGTTTATTCTAGGGCATGTTTACAGCATCCAGTGAAAGAGTGGCTAAAGCGAGCCCAACCAATTGTCTTATGGAAATGGCCACCAGCATGACCATTCCTAGACAGCTCGGGCGGGCTCAAAAGACAGAAAGCGCACAACAAGCCATCTTGTGACTTACAACACAAAACAGCATACAGCAATATATATACCAAGCACAGGAGCCGAAGAAGAAAAACGCTATTTCAAGTGTTAGGCATTCAGAGTTAAGGCTCATGCACCCCATTTAATATGTTAGTCGCCAAGGAGCTAATCTCCTACCCCCCTTTCGACAGTAGGTGACCTAAGCAGGTGACCTCCTGTCGACAATACTTACCCCTTTTGTAGCTGGGCACGAGCAGACTGACTTATCCCAAAGGCAATGTATAAAGTATTTGTACCAATACGCACAGTAACACAGTAAAGACACCATAAAAGGACACCACACCAACAAGACAATCAATCCACAAAAGACAGAAACGCACGAAAAAGTTGAACAAGAAAACAGCCACTCTCTAAAAGTGCCATTTTCAAACACAGACTTCAAAGCCCATATTTACTAAAAGATGCGTTATCCAATTCTTTGTTCTATTGTCTATCTTATCCCTATGAAAGATATACTTGTTAAATGTCACAAAAATTCCCCATTCCGGCCTATCAGCAGGACAGCCCCTCAATAGTGAAAAAGGAAAATTGTATTTTTTTACCACCAGGACACGCCACACACACCAGCACACATCCGCGTTGCACATACACTGCACCCTGCCCAGGGGTGTACCCTGGGCCTACCATAGGTGTGTCCTATGTACAAACTGCACACAGGCACTGCGGTGGCAGGCCTGAGGCATCTTTTCCGGGCTACCCTTGTGGGTGGCACAATCAACGCTGCAAGCCTACTAGTAGCTAATTTATTTACCAGCTCTGGCACAATCTGTGCACTTCACTAGGGATCTACTAATAAAACCACTATGCCAATCAGGGGGAACCTAGCACAATATCCATTTACACAGAAAGCACTCGCACTGTGACACTGATCTGCAGTGGCAAAATACCCAAAGCATCTAAGCTAGCAAAAACGAAAACCAGCACAGCATCAAAACATAGGGGGTAGAGGCAAAAAGGTCAGGGGAAACCACGCCTAGGATGCCATGTCTAACACCATGCAACTGTACGGCCCTGCAACTTTGCTGTGTCTAAAACTTGTATTTTTAAACTTTGTATAGATGCCCTGTCTTTCTGCATGGTCTTAAAAGGCGCAGCAGAGCCTATATCTCTTACCAGCCAATGTTATTCCAAACAAAGACCTATCATATATATTCTATAAGCAATACTGCCAAAGAATGCGCCTAGATCAGCGACAGAAAAAAATATTGAGCAGCAAAAGAAGCATAATAATAGCCAGAGCAGCAGACAACTGGAGGGCCACATTTTTATTTTTCCTTTGACAGCAACAACCAAAACAGCCTGATCATCACAGCACGAATAGAAACAGCAGAAAGAAAAGGACAGCATTTGCAAACTGACATTTCTGAAAGCAATGCTATGGCTGTCTCCTGCTGGGCCCCTCTAAACTGTACGTACGCATTTTAACTCCCTTTTCATTCCCTGCTAACTATTTTCCTGAGCAAACCCTCTCTGTACCATCATATATATTATTATTTTTTTTAAACTCTTTCTGCTTCATTTCTTGTCCAACACTATAGTACCCATCATTCTTCAGAATACCATCTATCAACTTTCTTTGAAAACAAACCAATATTTACTGTACGTGCACACTAATCTGATCAGAAAACATTAATCCAATAACCAACTGAGTCACAAAGAATCTCATGCCACTGGCTCCAGGACATTCTATCCCATAGTGTTGTGGAAACTCTAAATACACACCTTCACAAAACTCATGAACCAAATCTTTTAGCTCCTGCGTTGTTCTTTCAAGCTGTACACAACTAACATCTTTTGCTGGCACTCTGCCCTTCAGGAGAGTCTGGCTCCGCGCTGTGCATCTCTGCCAGTTTGTGTGAGGAGCTGGGCATGGCCCCCACCTTCTCTTGTCTGCTGCTTTGCTCTGAGTCTCCCTGCTGGATGAGCCCCCTCCTTGGGAATTCCTCTCTTATCACACTGAAGGCCATAGCAAACCTGCCACACACTGAATTCACAAGCTCTGGCTTTCAATTTTGAAAATCCTTTTATTCAGCATAAAGACACACTACACTGCCCGGAGTGCTTGAAACACTTTTTTCCCAATTAAATACACGTTCTATTGTGGGTAAATCTAAATGAAACACACCCACTCAAATCAATCATATGTTAACTTCTGAGCATTGCACCGGATTTCTGCGTGCCAATTTTCAGAATGCAGTTCGTGTCTGAAGCTGGAAAGCTTCAAATACCCACACACTGCTCCCTTTCCATAATTTCTTTGTAGAACTCCTGCCTCCCCCCCCTTTCATGGAGAGACCGAACACATTCAGTGCCACTGAATTATGAGCTTGTATTTGACCTCTCCTTACTGCACCTTTAGAATGCGTGTCTGTTCAGCATAAATATACATTACCTTGAAGCGTCCCAACACTGTATTCAATTTAAATGCGCATCCCTTTTTTACATTTTTCTCATGTTGTACTCTTCCTATGTCAAAACAAATGTCATTCTTGGTAGTATTTCTGATCAAACTATATTTTTATATATTCATCATTATTTTTATTTTTTTTATTCTTCAAAATTTAAAGTGTCATCAGGAGGCGCCAGCTAACCTCCTTCCAATGGGCATCTGCAGAACACAATGACAACAAGAGACCAAATCAAGCTCATTGCAGACATTGTCAAGAAGGGGCCACACTCATCATTTTGCCTGGCAAAGGAAATTGCAAGTACTTTTCCCAAAGGCGGTCCTCAGACCGTGTCAAACAAAAACCCCTCACAACACAGCTTGCTGAGGCAAGGCATCCTTACCTCCACACGAAAAGCACTGTCGCTACTCACTCAAACAAGCATTTCACAGGCACTGACGTCGGTCCACAAACCTCATAGCACCCAAACCACAAATCAGCCCGGAGACTGCATCAGAACAAAACAGTCCAAACACTGCACCAAGACAAGAAGACAGTCCGGAGACTGTACCAAGTTCAAGAAGACAGGCTCTAGCCCCAGACCTTTTCAAGAGAAAAAAACCAAATTACCAGTTGGCCTGGCAGATTGTTCATAAACACTCTGTGTCTTTCAATAAGGGTCCGCAAACCCACCAAGTTCAAACCAAGACAACCCAAAAGACCGTACCAAGACACAGCCCGTCGGCTTGTGCCGTTCAAGCAAGGCAGTCTGAAAACAGCACCAAGACAGTCAGGAGACTGTATCAAGACACAGCCCGCAGGCTCGTGTCATTCAAGAATGGCGCCATTTTTCCAAGAATCAAATCACTCACCTGGTGCACTCAGGTCGAGTCAAATTATTCTCCACTGCCGACTCTTCGGACCCAAACGGTCAACTCCAAGGTTTCGCCTGCTCAGGACCCCAGCCGGTGATCACCAGAAGAGGAGACGCCCGATCAGCCGGGCGGGGCAGCTGCGAGAACCAAGCTCGGTCTTGTGTGGGGTACCCCGATCCGCCCGACCAAGCGCACCCCCGACCCTGCAAATCACCTTGCGGGGTCCCTGTTCGGGTGCCATCTGAAGGACGTGGCCCTTAGGGGCCACGCGGGTTGCTCACAACCACCTGCTATGCCTTCCCAAGAATGAAGAGTCGGTCAGACAGTAGAGAATACAAGCAGTTAATTTTATTATCAATACTTTGCAGAGGAGTCCATAATGACCTGCACCCTAAGATGTCTGCCGAGGGACTGACTTCCCCCAGGCATAGAAGTAACAATTATACATTTCAGCAGGAGCACAAGACACACCCACCCAGTAACTTTCCACAGAAGGCAGCAAGAGACAAAGGGGGCACACAAGGATGAGCTAAGAGTCTGAGACCGGGCACACACTATCTCTGGCAAGGTCATTCCATCTGTGCCTGTAGCTGAGCCAGAGGAAGCAGGCTTCATCTCATGGGAAAGGTATGCAGAAGTACAAACAATATATTCATTAGTACAGCGAGGCCAAACCTTTGGAGAAAATGCACCCCAGCAGCTTTCTGCTGAAGCAAGCAGTACATATAATGAAGCTTAGTCCAGTCACAGTCTAATATGGATTGCGAAATACAAAATGGAGCCACAGACGCTAACTTAAGCCTGCATTCTATTAGGACAGCTCAGTGGGTTACCTACAAATGTGGCAGTTGCTACTAACTTAGCCTTATAATGCTAACCTAATATAGCACAGTGCAAGAATAACACAGCTAGGGGATTTTCAGACTAACACACACCAAGTTAATATTGATTGCTGTATAACTAGTTCTTATTAATGTATTGTGTCCTTATCACTCCTGTTAATGGTTTCACCCGCATCCATCGACCCTCTATCCCTCGCCATTCTCCACTGGTGCATTTCACTGTACTGACAGTTAGCATCTTTGCTGTGAAGGAGACCTTGGAGGGTCGTATTCTGTACTGTATAATAAAACGTAGCCAAATTTACTTGGTGAAGCACTTCTTTTTAACATTTACTAAACAAACTACTTCCTTGTAAGGAATAAGGGCTCACTTTACAGAAGTTGAAGATGCTAACTTTAAAAAGACAGCTGGCTGTGTTTGAGGATGTGAAAGATGTTTACCTCCACATACTGTCCCTGCAGGAACAACATAGTACCCCCATCCTTTTTTGAGAAAAAGCAGGACTGCTTATATGGGACTCTTGTATTTGGTCTCAGGGTTGCCTCATGGGCCATTACCAAGATTCTGAACATGGTGGATGCATTTATGGGGAGCAAGACTCTAACCCAGAGAAGGCAGCATCTAAACCTCTAATGCACTGGGGGTGTAGCTTGTGTCCTGCAATCACATGCTAGGCAGAAGCTCCGGTCGGCCTGATGGCTCCGTACCCCTGTACTCTGGGGCCAATGCAGTCTCTGCTCCTTCCAACTGCACCTTACTTTTGAGATCAAGTACAGAACGGGGTGAGAGGGCTTAAAAGTAAATACAAGTAAGAGAGATATAGCAAGACTATGGAAGGCGACGACCCCACCTTCGCTTTCGGCATGGAAGAATGGGTTGGATTTTAGCATGGGGCTGGAGATCCCGATATTTAAGGCCAGGGGTTGCCCGCAAAAACACCCCAAAATTTGGAAACGATGGGCAGACTATCGGGGCCTGGAACTAGACCCAATACCCCCGGTGGATTCACCTATATCTGTCTTGATTCGTGGTAACTTGAGTTGGGAACTGGGACTGTTATGGCGGGGCGGTGTTACTGGAGATGGGATTTGTGGTGATAACCGAAGTGTGGCTGTGTGCTGGTGCAATAGGGTGGGGTGGGGGGGGTTTATGATGTTCAAGTTATATTGCATCTTTGATACTGTTGACAAAACTATGTAAATCAACGGTCAAAGGTAATGACTTGTAATGCTGGATATGGCAGATGTTTCCTGGTTCAAGGAGCACTGCCCTGTATATGACTTTTGGCATAATAAAATGTTTTCCCCCAAAAAAAAGTAAATACAAGTAACTGTGTACGCAGGGAATCTTGAACCTTTATCATAGCACAATTCCTTCTATATGACCCGCTCCCTACCACCACTCTCTGCATGTGTATTATGTGGGTAGATGGTGAGAAAAGGAACTGAGAAAGGGAAATCTGAGAGCATATACAATTTTTAGAACTAGCATTGAGCTAGCTTTAGCTCTCTTGCAATAAAACAAAAGTCATTCATACATATACTTATCCAACTAGGGGATTTAGGTCAGCCCACTTCATCCATGATTCAGCTGCCTGTCTTCCACATCTTCCTTCAGCCCACCAGAGCATAGAGTATGGGGTGTTGGGTCAGCCCACTGCAGCCATTGGCTAGCCTGACTGTGAGTGACAGTTTTCTTGATCACGTGTCCTGTAAAATGCACTTCAGTGCAAGGGTTGATGGGCCGTTTGCTTTGGCAGTGCTTTTTTTTTTTTGTTGCATTCTTTATCCTTCTTTTTTTAGTCATCCATGTGTGCTTTAGCTATATCTTCAGGTTATAGTAATTCAAACAATATAGCACCTTACCTTTTCTTACAATATGAAACACATTTTTCTCTGATGTGCATTAAAAAAAAGTGATTTGCAAGCAAATGATCACCACATATTGGGGGTAGCATGTTTTCTTCATTTTTGTGGCACATTCTTGCAAAAACTTTTTTTTCAAGTAACCATCGCACATGGTTGTTAAAGCCAGACCATTTGGCTTTGCCAATGTTTGTCTTCTTCTGCTGTGAAAGGTGCTTCTAGGCAAGCATGGAAGGGCTTTCAAATGAAGTCAGTAAGGATCATTACGCTGAACAACTCGTGCTTAATCACCATTATATAGACCAAAATAATACATTTAATAACAATCACCAGTAAATGACCGGTCCTAGCAATGACCCTTATTTGCATAGAAATAAACTTAGCACTATCCCCTCCTTCCACCAGTCCTCAGAATTGCACTTTGCCAGTATTTTTGATGTTGCAAGTATTGTACTCATTCGAATATAAAAATATATTTAATGTGCATTTAATTAATCTGTGTGCTTTATGTTTTTATGTTAGGTAAGAAAAATAAAACCAAAGACAAAGGAGTGTCTGATCCAGATGATATTGCTGAACTCATTTCGCATATGAATTTGGCCCCTAAAATCCAAACCTTTCCAAGTTGGGATTCGGAATCTAGTTTGAAGGCACTGCCGAAAGAGTTTTCCAATTCAGTGACTGAAGCAAGTCCTCTTCCCAACAGTTTAGAGCTACAAAATGATTCCCCGGCTTCAGACATACCTCACTTTAAAACAGACTGTGCCTCTGAACTGTTTCTGCCAGACACAGACTTGTGCACCTCTGATCCACTCTTGACGGTTACCACGAAAAGGCAAATTCATGCACCCATCAAGTGTTTGGCATCACCACCCAAATCTGTCTATCATGGTCTTGAAACACCATCACCAAGTGTCTCCTCTGTGATTTCCGAGCTGCAATTGAGTAACATTGATTGGGACACAGAAGTGTTTGTTCCAGATGCTGACGTAGGCACCTCACATTTGCCTAAAACAGTGGAATCTGCAAAGCAAATATGTCATTTCGCCAACCTTTCGGCATCGCCTGCCCATGTCAGCAAACTGTGTCTTGAAGCCCCATCGCCGAATGTCACGTCTGTGATTTCCGAGCTCCAGCTGAGTAGCATTGATTGGGAATCATCCTCCTTTTGTAGCTCTCCACAACTAGAAGCTCCTCCCAGGCCTGTTTCCAAAAATGTGGTTGATAAGAAAGCGGCTCCAGATTGTGGTAATTCTACAAATCAACCACACGATAAGGCAGTTAAGAGCAACACAGAAAATACCATTCCTCTCTCAGTTCATCAGGCACCAGCAGACAAGAATGGTGGCACATGTGTCTCTAGTGATGGCTTCGTGGTGAGGCAACCTCTTGAAGAGAGAATCCTTTTGAAGAATGGTTGCCAACTGTCTTGTCCACAACCCAAAAAGCAACGGGATTTGAAGGCAGGTTGCCTAAAGCCATTGTCTCTCGTTGAGTGCAAAAAGCAAGCCTCGAATTCTTGGAGTGGAAACAGCTCTGTTCTTCGTTCACTACGCCCAGGGGAGGCACCAACACTGCCACCAGGTAAGCCCTGCCAGAGATCTCTGTCCCAAAGCCAAGTGGGGGACCCATCAAAGTTGACGACTGCTGCTCAAATGTTGGGGAATAAGACAAAGTCAAATTTGTTAAAGCCGAGTGTTCGGAGGATTGAGGCAATAAATGCAAGAAAAGTCTTGGTAAGCACGTCATTAAAGATGCCTGCCGTGCAGGTGAAAGAGATGACTGCTGTGGATGCAGTTCCAAAAATATGCAAAAAGACTGGCCTGAATAGCATGCCTAAGAAGAGTGTCTGCCGCAGTCCTCCACGTTCATCCAGCGAAGACAGCGACATCGGGGACATAGGCATCAAGAAGCAGAACTTCAGTGTGAAGGGGCACTGTGAAAACTATGGTCCTGCCCAACTACTGTTAACAAATAACTGTGCAGAAAGGTTGGCCCTCCGCATTGCAGAGATAAAAATAGGTGCTGGCAAAACAGAAAGACCAGGTTTGCAGGGTTCCAGAAACCATTTTGTCTTTGACAATGCATCTGTATTATCTATTACAAATGCTTCTGTAACCACTGCTGAGAACACTTTCCAGAGAGCTCCCCTCAAGGAACTGCAATCATCCCCAGGACCCCAGAATGCTGACAATTCACTAATTTCCGATAGCCCCCTCCCTTTGTGTGAGAGAATAAAGATGAGACTTCTGCAGAACACTTGAAATATTGCAAATTATAGTGCTCCACAGAGGGTTAGTGTTCTGGATTTTCAACTCACTGTTCTGTGAAGTCTTATATGTCTGTACACAATGCACATTGATATCAGCAAAAACCTCCAAGTGACTTTGAGTCATCTGTCATTGTGTATGACTTGCATTGACAGAAGGCATTGTATACCTGGGCTTCTAGCATGCTTTGTGTGCAAATCAAGCCCTAGACAACTGTAGTTCAGCTCCAACCATGCAGCTTAGTCTAGTAATGAGAGATGGCGACACGTGTTTTGATAAAACCATTACTGCTGTTGAAGAGAAACTATTTCCAGGGCTCTGACATGCAGATAAAATGCTGTTAAAACAAATTCTGTTCGTCTACCACGGTGATAGGAAGCACCTATACACGAATAATTTCTCCTGAAGACTCTATGATGGTGCAAATCTCAACATATGGCTCAAGAACATTTGTGTAATAAGTTGCACTATATGTGAACTAGAGCCTTGTTACCTTAGTGTGTGTTACTGAATCAACAACTAGGATTTTGCATTCTGGAAACACAAAGGGCATATGATTTTCTTATGGCAGCTGATTTGTGAAATTATGGGCAATGTGCTCTTTTCTATTTTATATCTGTGGTACAGTCATCGTGAAGTGCAGGTCTAGAATGAGTGAGGTGCGCCTCACTGAGGCGCACTACAATTTATTAATAGTTTTGCAATTATTAAAATAACAGTTTTTGTATAAATACAAAGGAGTATTTTTATATCTTTTTATGTGATTGACAGTATTTTGAGTCCCTTATGTCTCCCTATTGAACATGTGTGTACTTTTTTCAGCTGTTTTATGTATACACTTTTCCTACTTTGTACTTAATGAATTATCGCTATATTTTTATATGAAGAATTTCTGTGGGACAAAAACCTATACATTTAACTGTAATAAAAGTATGAGTGTCCAGTTATTAAAAAAGGCTATGAAACAGATTGTAATTGTTTTAAGTTACTTATTTGTGAAAAACTGTAGCTGTGTGAAAGGCAGCTGCTTGTTTATACTGTGATTAATTGTGATGAGACTTATTGTGGCAGCACAGGAGGGAGATGCCAAGGACATCATAAAACTACAGGTAACCTTCAAATGGCATTTCGTGAACTGCTGTTTGGTACGAAACTTAATTCACCTACAATTTTTGTGATAGTACCATCGGTAGGCAAACTTTTATTTCCATAACCGATAACATTTTATTTCTATAGTTGAAACTGTTACAACACAGTAACTGCAAAACATGTTTTCCTTTGATCTAACCTGTGATGAGCACTGGGCAAAGTAGATTAATCCCCTTAATAGTAAATGGAGCTTTACTGGGAGGCTTAAGATCGAATGAAGAAGAGAAAGAGAGCGGAGAGACAAAAGAACAGCAGAATGATAAAATCATCAGGCGCACGGCAAAATAGCCTCTCTATTATCGCACGTCCTGTTCCTGGAGAATCAGTGGCAATATATTACAGATCCATCCGATTCACCCCCACTCAAGGTGACCTGGGATTAGCAAATCTCTACCTTTAGTGGCTCCTCGTCTTCAATAGCATAGAGGAAAGTTTTGGTTGCTTCCACATTTATGACGGTCTACTGTTTACCTTGGTGCACCATCTTCAGTCTCACTGGATATGTGATGAAGATCTGAATATTCAAATCTTCCACTTCTCTTTTTGTGGACAGCGGGGATTTTTCCACATCACTTCATGGAGCTTGGGTCTGGAAAAAGAAATATATAGTGATGTAAAAAAATAAACATTGTTTTTTGTAATCACGATAACTAGCATCCTGTCTCCCCTTCTGCAGAACTCAAAACAATCATTACTGAATCCCCAACGCCTTCACACCATTCCTGAGAAGTCTATTCACATCTACCATCAGAGCGAGATGATCCTTCCAGTGTGCATGGAAAGTGCTGAGCAAGTCGTCCATCTCATGTGGTACATTGTCCATTTGTATGTTAGGTGGGACTCCCAGAGCTCTAAACACTGCTTCTTTTTGCAGATTATCTTTCAGTTTCATTCTGGTTTTCCCCCATATCTTACTCTGTGCACACATACCTTCCAGTGCTTTATCTTCCCATATGAATTCCCCATCCTCCAAACTAATCTGCAATGAAGCACCCTTTAGTTCCTTTTTTATGCCAGCAATATTTGGGCGTAAACTCCTCCCAGTAAGCGTTATTATACTTCACAATTAAACTAGTCCAGATGGCCTCTTCAAAATAACCGGGGCGGGTAAATTTGTCACTGAAGCCCGCTAAATACTGTTTCACCAAGAGGCCACAAAGAGCCGAATTGACAGTGGGCTAGCGTGGCAGTCAATGTGATCCCACCTGCGGCATCTGGAGGATGCATTGTCTACCGCAGCTCCTGTGCACCACTTATCCCCACATCGCCTCCTTTGCAATCATTCATACTAGAGTTGTAGTCTTAGTGTACGGTTTCCCAGTGTGATGCTGCTGCTGCTGCTAAGGTTGCCCGGTCGTTGCTGATGACCTTTCAACATCAGTTCAGCACCCATCACCCCCAATTCAAGTAGGGGTTGTGGGGTTAGAAGATACCAATTTACTACCATCAGCCACTCTCTCCAATTCCTCTAAGCCTGGGGTTAGGGTATTCTGTAGCACACTACACATAAGCTCAGAGGAGCCTTCATTAAAATCACTGCCCAAGATGCAATGGGCAAAACTCTTCTCTGCATATATCCTCAGTATGCCACATCGGGTGACAAGGATCTGCTACAGGAAGAGTCCAAGCCCCAGCTGGCTTTGCTGCCCTGAGAGGTTTTTAAATGAAAGAAATCATAAACATTGCAACCGAAATGCCTGAATTTCTGCCAAAAGGAAATAGCACTAAGAAATAATGGGAGCTCAAAATGAAAAACAAACTTTGATATCTTTGACCCTGGTTCAAATTCACTTGTTTTACAGAGGTCCTGAGTAGATGCCCCCTTGTCATTGATTAGAGATTTTAGAATGTCCATGTTACCCGGTGTAAAAAAAATAAGTAAATAATTCTAAAGTCTGTCTGTAAGGATTTTTAATTTGGAGTTCTGATAAATATTTCTAATCGCAGATTCCTCACCTTAGAATATCCCCCAGGTACAATATTGGATTTGGGAATTTTTCATAGCAGTGCTCCTGCTTGCTGCTAGGTGGCATCATGGGGCTCCAAGCTGACTCCATACGTACCAGGAAATGAAAGCAGTGCCCCATATAAACATCACCCTGTGCTCTGAGGCCAGTTTTGTGACATTGCCTTCTGACACGGATTCAGAGCTCTGCTCCTGACTTTTTGACAAATCCAAACTTCTCCACAGTGTGCTAGGGAACAATGAGATATTGGTCTCAGACCCACAAAAAGTGTGCCTATGGTGCCTGAGCTCAGGACATGACTCAAAGTTTTGTGATAAGTGCACGGTCATGCACCCAAAGGTTATTAGAGATTGTGGTGTGAAGCTCTATGCTGCCGAACACAAAACGTTGCAAAATTCATTAGATCCTGCAAGCTAGTCTCTACTGATCACTGGGACGCTTCTCTGACTGCTCCAATTCTTGCTCGAAATTCAGATGCAAGCATAAAAATGTGAAGCTAGACTCGACTCCATCTCTACTCTGATTCCAGTGACGTTGATATGTCAGTTGCACACCATTGAGGTCATTGGCCACAGAGCCGATCCCTCAGTTGATCCTGACATGCCCTGAGTTTTCCGGACCGTCATTGACCCAGCAATAGATCTAGTCCAAGGAGGCCATGCTGTAAATTTTCAGTGCGCTTCCAGCTCCCTGTGGTGTGCTTCCGAGCTCCGAGAAACCACAGGAGCCTCAAGTCGGGTTATCACCTGCAGGTCCCTCACCGGCATTGTCTGCTGCCTCTAGACCCATAAGTGGACCCGTATTGATCCTGGTATCACCTTCCACCAAGCATCCAAGATCCATGTCTGTATCTGCCACCTCGACAACGGTGCTGATGCCGCCGGTGCCAGTTGATGATCCGGTGCCTCTGCTGATGTCTAATCTCGAACCCACATTGGCTTGACCTGTGTTGCATTATGAGATTAAAAGCGCACCCCGACTTTAACATTGTGCCTCTACCACATAGCAGCTATCTGCATAGGCTCAATTTTGTTTTTGACTGATTCTGACCCTATGCCAGAGCAGGGTACACTACAAGATGTTAATGATGATGACGGGGAGGAGGATGGCTTACTCCACTCATATTACACTGATGATGCCCTATACCTTGATATACAAAACGCCATTGCTCTCTCCCCTGAGGCAGAGCTTGACTCACTGCATGGGCCACCAACAGAATAAAGTGCTTTGTTCGCAGTGGGGGTTCGGAGGGCAGCTGAAGTACGAGAATTGTAGCTGCCCTCCATTGAGACTAAGACCAATGGTTTTTATGGAAATCCTACAGCCGGGCCACGCAACATGTGAGACTTGGCTCCCATTCAATGATGCCTTCACAGATACTCTTGTGGCTACCTAGTCGAAACCATGTTCTTGCCCTATTCTGAAATGGCTGGTGGCTAGACATCATAAACCATCATTTGGTGACTTGGGTTTTGTCATCAAGCACCCCACTCCAGACTGTCTAATTGTACAGGCCTCGACTGCAAGGTGAATTTTAGCTCATGTCCAACCCTGTCTTCCGGACAGAGAATCCAAAGGGATTTACTTCCTGAGCAAACCTGTTTTCCTCTGCCAGCTTGGCACTGCGCCTTGTAAATGTGGTCTATCTGTTGGGCTGATACACACATGCCTTTAGGGATAGGGACAGCAAGATTTTGCAGCGGTCCCACCGGATTTTGGGGCCTGTGCGGTTCAGACAATACATGATGGGCAGGACTTGGTCAAGAGTGAGCCTAGCCCTGCCTATGGTAGGTTGGATAATTGAAAAGCCAGGTCTTCAGCTTCTTGCAAAATTCAAGAAGAGAAGACGAGGCTCTAATGTGGAGTGGGAGGCTGTTCCTTGTTTTAGCAGTAATGTAAGAGAACGCGTGTCCTCCTGATCTGGTTCTGTATATGCCTGGGATGTGTACGAATAGGAGTCCTGCGGAGCGGAGGTGTCTGGGTAGTTGGCAAAAGATGATGCAACTGTTCAGGTAGATAGGGCCTAATTTGTGTAGTGTCTTGTATGTGTGTGTGTGTGTGTGTAAGGAGTTTGAACTCAGTTTGTTTGTGTATCGGGAGCCAGAGGTGCTCCCAAAGGTGTGATGTGATAGGAGTTCTGTGTGGAAGGTTGAAGATGAATTTGTCTTTCGAGTTCTGTATGGTTTGTAATTTTCTCCTAAAATGCTTAGTGATCCCGGCGTAGAGGATGTTCCCGTAATTCAACCTGCTGGTGACTAGAGCATGAGTGATCTTCAGGGCATGGAACTTGTGCGGTCTGCCTAGAATCAATGTATTTTAACAATTGAGCAACAATTACGTGCTTCACCAGTGATAAAAGCACCAAAGTAGATTGAGGTTTAAAAGAAATCTCAAAACCTCTCATCCAACTCATCTCGAATGGTGCTGTTACCTGCTTGCTTGCTCATATTGATCACAATGTCAATTCAGCCCTTTGTAGATCCTTCTCTGGCAATGCTGCTAGAATCTGGAATACCCTTTCTCTCATCAAGCATGATTCTTTTTAAATCTTATGGAAAACATCTGCAATGGGATTCTTCAACGTGTAATCTTCGCAGACATTGTTAGTGCAGCTCCCTGCTCTACGTTCCTTTATTCATTGGTGGGTCTAGTCTCTTTATACTCTCCTCTAAATCTGTAAATGTTTTTCTCACGCTTAAGTACATGTCGGATTCTCTTTAAAGTTGCAGTGTCAATCTCTGACAAGCCACACACGGTTCCTCTCTTTTTGTGCTTCGTGTTGCCTGTCATTATCACTTTCCTCACCCTTGTGACCATACTCACTGTTTTAAAATTTGTTAGACTTTTACATCCCCATTTTTAGCTCAGTTGTTGACCTTTATAATGTCCTAGACTAATTGCTTTAGGAAGGTATTCATTAAGTCAAAATCTATGAATATGATACACATAGAACTCAAGTTACATCATAAGTGTACCCCAGTAGTTTCTCAATTCAATTCAGTATATCCTCAAAAAGACACACAAGCACCATAAATAGCTTCAATAGTGACTGTTTAATCTCACAGTTATTATAACAGATCACTGTAGGGAACGTTTCAAAACAGAAAATAGGGTTGCTCCAGGGGGAGTGTGGAAAAAGGATTGTGCTCGTGAGGATAGAACAGATGTGTAGGGAGGGAAATCAGAGAGTAGTAAAAACAATCAATTACACATAGTAATGTCCTTAGTAAACTTTACAAAAGTAGCACCAGTTTTACAATGGGGCCTGTCTCTCATGGATTCGAAAGTACCTTTCTGGTTCTTGATGTTGTACAGAGTATAATCTTCTGTAAAGAGGTAGGGATGAGGTGAAGTAGGGTACAGGCCCACTAGGGGAAAGTGTTGACGTTTCGACCCTGGCACATAGAGGGTGGTTTGTATCCTCTGCAGGCGGGTCTTCCTCAGGACGTTCCCTTTAGTGATCTGTTATAATAACTGTGAGATTAAACAGTCACTATTGAAGCTATTTATTTATACTGAATTGAATTGAGAAACTACTGGGGTACACTTATGATGTAACTTGAGTTCTATGTGTATCATGTTCATAGATTTTGACTTAATGAATTCCTTCCTAAAGCAATTAGTCTAGGACCATTGTTTTCTATACCGAGCATTACCCAGGTCCATGGACTAGTATGGGTCACCCCATTATTTTATAATGGACCTTTATAATGTCAGCAGAATCATGTGCTTATATTATTGTTTGTGGCTGACTGCTTCACTTTATACTAACCGGTTTAGGTTGACAGTAATTTCTTTTACCACCTGCCCTGAATGCTCAGGGCCTTGTCACCCTGTTGCATGCTCACCTGTGATCTACTAGGATTTTATGTTGCCACTATTTCAGTCTTTACCTGTGTATTTTCCTTTCTTATTGTACAGTGCTTACATCTGCTATTGTGACTCACTGTGACCTCTAAAGTTTTGTTGCACTTTTAACTTGTAACCTGTATAGCCCTGGATACTGCAAACATGCTGTTCCATTACCGACGGTTTGTTGCTACAAATTTGTGTGTACAACCTCCCATTGTAAATCATTATCCTTACTGTACAGCACATTGAACGCCTTTTCAAATGGAGTTCACTCTATGAAAGAGCTCTCGTCAGTGTTGTTTTCATGATGCACTAGAAGGTTGCGGTGTTTTGGTGTGAATCAGCACTACCCAGGGTTTCAGCACTGTTGGGTAAACTTTAAGCACCAAGAAGACAGTTTTAAAATGGTTTACCTTATATTTCCGTGGCAGAAAACTATTTATTCAGTTGGAATCATCAAGATTTCCTACAATCCCCATCTTATGTGGAGTTCCAAAGGGTTCTGTCCTCATCTCCATATTTAACCTTTTCATAGTGCTATTGGAAGTACACCTTAGACAAAAGGACATTTCTATTGCCAATATGCATATGACACCCAAATATGTTAGGTTGTTATTAAACATTAATTCTCCTTGCACCTCATTCAAACCTGAATATCTTCAGTATACCTTAAACTCATCTTAACCAAAACTGAGTTTGTCCTTATAAAAGGAGGAATTGACAAAGCTGTCATCCTGGAATGGCTCGACAACCCCCTAGTCCACCTCTCTTCCTCTGCCAAATCTGTGGAATGTTCCCATGGATTCCTCATTATCTTTCAAGGATCACATGAAGAAGAAAATGCAAATAGCATGCTTCCAGCTTACATTACGGCATAAAATTAAGCTGGTGCTCCTAGCTATGCACCACAGATCAAGTCCTTATTCTGCCACACATTAATGGAGGTAATGCTTGTCTTACTGGTCTCCCTAAATCCTCATTAACACCAGCTAAATAGTGTTTCATCCAGCATCTCAATTAATTACTAACCAAAGCAAGTTTCACACATTTCCCCAGCTTGAAAGATATGTATTGGCTCGTTCTCGTTGCCAGAACTTTTCAGTGTGTGTTGTGTGTTTGTTATTCCTGTGTTCCTTCAGGGTTTTGGAGCTACTTCTATGTTTCTTCAGGATGGTTATGTGGAAGTCTATTTAGTATAGCCATCTGCTTCTCTTAACAGCTGCTAGTACCTGAGCCACAGTCTGTTTTTGCAAATATCCAAAGTAGGGCAAGCCCTCCACCTGTTTTCTTCACAAACAAATAAGGGGAGTAATAGCCTGCTCTCTTGCTGGGGTTAGGGCTGGCTCAACAGCTCCTAAAAAGAGGACCCTTTCTTCCTTCTGCAAAAGCTCTTGGAAAGCTATTTAGGCCAGAGTCTGCTTGGATGACATTGGTTGTGGCAGCTGTAGAGCATACGTAATCTTTACCACAGACCGGACCTAAGGTGGTCTCGGTTCAGAAGAGGTAGAGGAGGGTAACTTTTAACCTCCACATTGAACTGGAGTGATCCTCCTAAGAAGGTGCAGAGGAGGATGGCTGATGCACGGGCATGCTGCTGTCTCCTCAGAGACCAGGGAGCAGGTTGTTCTTCCCACAGAAGTATGTGCTCTTTGCCTGCCTTCTCTCTGAGTAAGAGGAGTCCCTGACCAAGGTCTTTGCAAGAAAGAACTTCTTCGCCTTAAAAGACTGGTGGCCTTTCACTGGTTGTTAAAGAGGAGGGGTCCTGGTGGTATAACTTGGATGGCGATTTGGCCATGACCGTGCTCATCTTAAACTGCTGAAGGATCTTATCCGTTAAGAGATTAGAGGTTTTCCAGTGTTTCCAGCTCTAGAGCAAAAGACTTGAGCCACAGCTGCTAATAAATGGCCAGATTGCTGCTAATATATTGCCAGATTTGACTTCGAGGTTCTGCTATCTTTGTCATTGAGGTCCATGAACATCAGCAGCTTCTGTACTGCAGCCTCTGGGAATGGTGGGATTTGTGTTGACCTACAGTATGAAGAGTCCACTATAATGGTACATTTTTTCTCATACGTCACCACATTCCTGTCCTCTTTGTCACTGTGGGAGTATATTGGTTTACAATTCTGAGAAGCTCCGATATCAACTACAGACTGAGTGGGTGGATTGACACGATTTGCTCAATTGTATTCTCATGCCTGCTACTAGGGGGCCTACCTGTGGGGCTTTCCAGTGTTCAACTAAACTTCCTGACCTTCTCCTATAGCTGTATACTGGTTTACAGCTTCCTTGAATATGTTCTGGAATTGACTCGCATTTTAGATCTATGTCAGGTTTTGGGGCAGCTGTATATGCTTTTCCCACCAAAGCCTCATTCCTAGTAGTCTCTGCTTCGTCTCCACCTTTTCAGGCCAAAGATGATTGGAGGAATCAGCACACCAGTGGCTTACAGATAACTTGATCACACCTGGTAACTTGATCGCACCTGAGGCATGTGATCGCTGTGAGCTCTTTTAAGCCTCTGATTCCGCTAGGATAGCCTTGATCTTTGTAACAGTTTGTGTCCCAAGTTCCTGATTCCGGAGCTATTGCTAATCCTTCTTTGCCAAGTTTCCCAATTCTAGAGCTATAAAAAAAATCCTTATTCCTTGAACTAGCACTGCCCTGCTGTTCATCTTTGTTTTCTTGTTTCCTGGGCTAGCACTTTTAGCGTATCCTTGTTTCTTGAACCGCACATTCCCTTTATTATTAATGTTTTTATATGTATGCCTTGTATGTTGGTTATTCTATATCCTGAGGTTGCCTCTTGAGTGCCTGTTCCTTCTGCGCTTTGACTTTCTTGTTACCATGTGCAGAGCTTCCACATAGGACCACTTTTCTTATCTGACTACCTGTGTGATATTGGGCAACTCTATTACCAGTATTCTTGGGGCAAATCTATCATCAGTATTCTCTTCACTTTGTCTACCTTGCTACCAGTCGTTGCCAGACAGAACCTTGACATGGATTCTCAGATTCCCAGATAGAAGGAGTGGACTGTGCTTGGCAGGCTGAGCGGAATGCTTATTCCAACTCTCCTGTGACTGCAAGAGGAGCAGGGTGAGCTGCTGTGGTAACTAAATCATAGAAGTCTTCAGTTTATGGCAAGCTTACCAGGGGCAGGCCCTCGTATTCTTGGGTATAGGTCTGCATGTCAGTGTCCAGATTAGTGCCTGGTTCATCCTAGCAAATCTTATTGTGGGGAGGGGGCCTTGGAACAGTGAATTGCTCACTCCTCTAAGAATTAGCTGTTGCAGTTTGGATCAACGTTGGGCCTAGCACCTAGATTTCATGTGAATGTGCAAACGCAGTGAGGGGGAACAATGCTTTGCGCTGCTTCTCTTGCCTCCGTAGCTACACTAAGACCACCATGATTTTTTTAAATTTTATTTTATTGAAAGTTTCCTCATCTGCATAACATTAGTACATTTGGATCGTCATGTGCCTTGAAGCGGCATGTACAGCTAAAATATCTGCACAGACAAATCCTCACAAAATTCACAAATGGTATCAACTGTCTCATACCCTCTTTTCCCCCACCCTTCATGAGAAGGCCACCCTGATCTTCACAGGGAGAAACAAGAGCTGCACTAGGACCTGATCCAGAAAACCCACAAGGATCTTTCCAGCCATCAATTTCATATTGTTAGAAATGGGGGTCTCTAGTTGGCAGTGGTTGGCCACTGTCCAAGTAGGGACCCTTCTTCCTAAGTCAGGGTAAGAGAGCCACACCCTTTGATAACCCCTGCTCAACCCTGGGGTAACGTAGCACGAGCAGCTAGGCTTATCTCAGAGGCAGTGTGTGAAGCATTTATGACCATACACAGTAACACAGTGAGGAACACTACAAAGGGACACCACACAAGGAGTTATAAAAAATAAGTATCTTTATATATAGACTTAACACAAGACCAATAACAATAAAAAGCCACAATACTGTCAAATAGGATCACTCTTGGAATGCTGCAAAAATAGTTCAAGTGCTCAAAGAGGAGTTCAGTTCAAAGCAGTGGTCTCTGCGACCCTTTTACTTACGAAGTACCTGGATTTCGTAGCAAAGTCAACAAATTGTCGCAAAGGAGCTGTAGCGATGAATTTCTGCACGCGAGGCCGGCGATGCGTTAAATCCTTGCCGCGAGGGAGGATGATGCGCCGATCTGCTGATGCGTGTGGAGACGATGCGACAAAATTCTGCACGCTAGACCGCTGGTGCGATGACTCCTTGCCGCAAGGGAGGAGACGAGGTGACGATCCTGTTGCGTGTGCGATCGGGTTGCGATGCGAAGAAATGGCGCTCCGCGAGGGAGCGACGATCCTGATGCGATGAAAATGGCGGACGCTCGGCGTCCGCGCTGCGATGTCGTGAAGCGATGATCTCGGTGCGATGACTCGATCTTTGGTTGCGAGCACTCGGCGGCAGCAGCGCGATGATTTTTCGGGCGCTTTCGGCTGCGGCGGCTCGCAAACGTGCGTTAGCGACGATTTCAGCACTCTCTTCTCTGTAGTAGAACTAGAGGCCCTGGAACTCACAGGAGCCTCACCTGCAGATAGAAATCCTCGCTGGGAGGAATCAGGAGGCTGGTGGTGAAGTCTGATGTGCCTGAGACTTCAACAGGAAGCTACCTCTCTCCTAGCCCTTGGGTGATTGCTTTAGCAAGATTAATAAAAGTTCTCTCAAAGTCCTTTTCCCTCTTCTTCCAAGTCCAATGGTAACCACTGCAGGCCAATCCAAGAAACAGCACACAAGCACAAGGATAGTCACCTCCTGCAGATTCCTTCAGTTACACGGACAGAGGTTCGTCTTGATGTCCAGGAGCAATACACCTTGTAGGGGTTTCAGCACAGATATTTATACCCCAAAAGTCTTTGTTCTCAAAAGCTACAAGTCACTGAGCCTAGCCAGAACCAGTTCTGTTCAGTCCTGGAGCATTTTGTTTACCAGGCTGAATCCTTCCTTTCAGGCTATCAGACGCACAGTAGGAGGTGGAGCCATCATTCACCTTGCCAGGCACAGCCCTATTCAAGTCAAGGAGCTACCCCTCCCCATACTCCAAACACAGATCTCTCTATTCAACCCAGGTCTGGCTCAGCCTGCCCTGTCCCTCCAAAACCAGACAGCCAATACACATAACAGCAGAGCACACTGGAAGGCTTAGGCAAGAAAATACCTACTTTCTAAAAGTGGTATTTTCAAACACAGAATATAAAAATAAACTTTCCTAAAAGATGTATTTTAATATTCTGAGCTCAGGCATACTAAATTCGTTTTTCTACCATGTTCCTGGGGTCAGTTAGGACTATAGCATGTAATAGTCAAACTGCCCATTCTGGCCTATGGGGAACAGGTAGCCTTACAGTAGTGAAAAACGAAATTGGGTGTAATTCACTACCAGGACATGCTACTTACACCAAGGCATGTCCTACCTTACACATACAATGCACCCTACCATAGGGGTGACTTACATGATGCCAAGGGAAGGTAGGGGCTGGGAAGTGGGTGCACTTCACAGCCAAGATGGCAGTTCTGGACTGCACACAGACTCTGCAGTGGCAGGTCTGAGACATCATTTACAAGCTGCTTCTGTGGGTGGCGCAAACCGGCGCTGCAGGCCCACCAGCAGCATTTGGTTTACCAGCCCTGGGCACACACAGGCCACGCTACTAGGGACTAACAGATAAACCAAATAAGCCAATCATGGATATACCAATTCACATGTCATCTTTACACAGGGAGCATTCGCGCTGTGGCACTGAAGGGCAGTGGCACAGCGCCCAGAGCATCTAATACCAGCAAAAACAGGGGGACAACAGCGAAAAATGGAAGGGAGACCCACGCCAATGGTGCCAGGTCTAACACGTGTCCCCTCCAGCTGAAATGTGGGGAGAACTACCCATCCCCTTGGAAGTTCTCATTACTAAGGCGGAAAAATCTGGACAGACCATCAGCATTGGCGTGTTCTGTACCATGGCGGTGTTCCACCGTGAAGTCCATACCCTGTAGGGAAATAGACCACCTCAACAACTTGGGATTCTCACCCCTCATCTGCTTCAACCATCTGAGGGGTCAGTGGTCTGTCTGAACCCGGAAGTGAGTCCCAAACAGGAATGGTCTCAGCTTCTTCAGTGCCCAGACCACAGCAAATGCCTCACGCTCAATTGCACTCCACCTCTGTTCCCGTGGAAGTAACCTCCTACTGATGAAGGCTACAGGTTGGTCTAGTCCCTCCTCATTTATCTGTGACAGAACGGCCCCCACCCCATGCTCTGAAGCGTCTGTCTGGACAACAAATTCCTTAGCAAAATTGGGCGCCTGGAGTACGGGTGCTCTACACATGGCAGTTTTGAGGGCATCAAAGGCCTTCTGACAGGTGTCAGTCCAGTTCACAATCTTTGGCTGCTTCTTGGAAGTCAGCTCAGTCAAGGGTGCAACAATGTTGCCATACCCCTTGACAAACCTCCTGTAGTAACCCGTGAGTCCTAAGAAGGCCCTCACCTGGGTCTGGGTCCTTGGGGATCCCAAGCCAGGATGGTTTCAATCTTAGGATGCAGGGGTGCCACCTGGCCACTCCCCACCTGGTGTCCCACGTACACCACAGAACCCTGCCCAATCTGGCACTTACTGGCCTTGATTGTGAGGACTGCTCTGCACAGCGCCATCAACACTTCCCAGAGGTGGCGCAAGTGGTCCTCCCAGGAGGAACTAAACACTGCAATGTCATCCAGGTAGGTGGCACTGAAATCCTCCAGCCCAACCAACACCTGGTTGACCAACCTCTGAAAGGTGGCAGGGGCATTCTTCATCCCAAAGGGCATCACACGGAACTGGTAGTGCCCATCTGGTGTGGAGAATGCTGACCTCTCCTTTGCCCCATCAGTTAAGGCGATCTGCCAGTACCCAGACGTCAGATCAAACGTGCTGAGGTTCCGGGCAGCCCCTAACCGATCTATGAGCTCATCAGCTCTGGGGATGGGGTGCGCGTCGGTTTTCGTGACCGAATTGAGACCTCGGTAGTCCACACAGAACCTAAGTTCAGGGGTGGCACCAGGCGTCGCAGCTTTTGGTACCAAGACCACGGGGCTGGACCAGAGGCTGCTAGAGGACTCAATCACCCCTAGGGCAAACATTTTGGAGACCTCCTCCTTAATGCAAGCCCTGACCCTGTCAGTCACTCTGTAAGCCTTGTGCTTGACAGGAGGACTGTCCCCGGTATCCACCTCATGGACGCACCAATCAGTGACACCAGGCACCAGGGAGAACACATCAGAAAATTGCCCCAACAGTTGGTGACAATCTCTCTGCTGCTCAGGGGTCAGTGTGGTGGAGAGGATCACACCCTCCACTGACCCATCCTTCTCTCCTGCACACAGGAGGTCAGGAAGAGGCTCACTCTCTTCCTCCATCCCATCATCTGTGGCAAGAAGCATGCCCACTTCAGACCTCTCAAAGTGGGGCTCCAGGTGGTTCACATGCAGGACCCGCAAGGGGTTCCTGGGAGATTGAAAGTCCACCAAGTTGGTAACTGGACTTTTGCGCTCCACCACCTCAAATGGACCGGTCCACTTATCTTGGAGCGCACAAGGCTCCACTGGGGCCAGTACCCAAACCTTCTGACCAGGTTGAAATTCGACCAGAGTGGCAGTCTGGTCGTGCCAATGTTTCATTTCCTCCTCGTTGGCTTCCAGATTTGCTTCAGCAATTTTTCTGAAACGCCGAGTCTGGTTCCTGAAGGCCAACATGTAGCCAAATACATCTTGGGGAGGTTTCCTGGGAGATTGCTCCCAGCCTTTCTTGACCAGACTCAGAGGTCCTCTAACCGGATGGCCATAGAGCAGTTCAAAGGGACTGAACCCTAAGGACTTCTGTGGCACCTCACGGTAGGCTAACAACAGGCATGGCAAGAGGACGTCCCGCTTACGCCTCAGGGGCTCTTCCAGGCCCATGATCATGCCCTTCAAGGTCCGGTTGAACCTTTCAACCAGACCATTACCTTGGGGGTGGTAAGGGGTGGTGGACTTATAAGTTACCCCACACTCCTTCCACAGAGACTTCATGTACTGGGAGATGAAGTTGGTCCCCCTGTCAGACACCACCTCTCTGGGGAACCCAACACGGGAGAAAATCCCCATCAGTGCACGTCCCACCACGGGGGCCGTCACTGTCCTGAGCGGGATGGCTTCAGGGTACCGGGTGGCATGGTCCACCAAGACCAGGATGAACCTGTTTCCCATGGCTGTCTTGGGGTCCAGAGGCCCCACAATGTCAATGCCCACTCGCTCGAATGGGGTACTAACAACTGGAAAGGGCTGGAGTGGGGCCTTGAACTTCCCCCACTCTTCCCACTTGCCTGGCAAGTCTCACATGTCCTGCAATGAGTGTCTGAACTCTTGCGCATCTGGGGTCAATAGAAGTGGGCGGCCAGCTTCTCAAAGGTCTTGGTCTGCCCCAGATGTCCTACCAATGGAATGTCGTGAGCCAACCCCAGTAGGAAGGCTCTGAAGCACTCGGGTACCACCAGCACACGGGCTGACCCCGGCTCAGCAGCCTTAGGCTCGCTATACAGGAGACTGTTCTCCCAATAAATCAGATGTGAACCAGACATGTCACCTGCTGCCTGGGCTGCAGCCTGTCGCCGCATACCCTCAAGAGAAGGGCAAACTCTCTGCTGCTCACAAAATTCCTCCCTGGTGGGTCCCCCTTCCTGCTGCCAATGGGTCAGCTCAGGCAGGTCCCCCAGTTCGGTGATCTGCTCCCCGCTAGGCTCCAGGGCATCCCCCTCAGGGTCTGCTCCCTCCTGGGCCGTGGGAACCAAGGGGGCCGGCTTCCCGCGCTCCCTGCCCCTTCTCTCTAAGGCAGGGATCTGGGCCATACTCTCAGGCTCCAGGTCCTTCTCAACACCCTCCTTGGCTGCCATGGACCGAGTGGTAGCACACGCCCACTCAGGCAGACCCAACATTTCTAAGTGAGATTTCCTCTCCACCGTAGCCCACGGGGAGTTCTCTAAATCATTGCCCAACAGACAGTCTACAGGCATGGCGGGCCTCACAGCCACCTGAAGAGTTCCTGAGACCCCCCCCCCCACTCAAAGGGAACCTGAGCCACCTCACATTGGCTCTCTGAGTTGTCTGCGGACACTACTGGGTAGAATGCATGGGGGACAACCTGGTGTCCAAAGACACCAACCGGGAGCTGACAGCAGTTATACTGGCTCCTGTGTCTCTTAGAGCCTCCACCCTATGGCCATTGATGGTCACCCACTGCCTGTACTTTTTAGCGTTAGCAGGCAGTGCAGGCTTAGGGACCATCTCAAAGTCTCCTAATAAGACAAGGGTCAACTCTACGGGATCCCACCCACCTTGGGCACCCATCTCCTCCCCTCCCAGGGCTACACTAGCAAGCTGGCGGGGTGGTGCACGGGGTGGTGCATTGGTATCCCTCTGAGGACACTGGGGATCAAAGTATCTGTGGCCCACTTGACCACACTTAAAACAAGTAAGGGGCCCCCTCTGAACAGGCCTACCTGTCGGGGGCACTGGCTTCTTCTCTTGGGGAGGCTGGGACACCACTCCTTGGTTCCCTTGGGAATTACTTTGGAGCCCTCTTTGGAACTCCCTCGGTTTACCCCTGTCCCCCCCACTTCTCTGCTGGGGACCCTGCCCACCTTTGGTGAAGTCTCCTACTGGACCCTTGCGAACCCGGGTGCTCACCCAGCGGTCCGCCTCCTCAGCAAGCTTCCTAGGGTTAGTCAGCTTGCAATCAATCAGGTGCTGGCGTAGCTCAGGAAAACAGTTACTAGATAAATGCTCCCATGCAATCAAATCATAAAGCTGCTCAAAAGTTTCTACTTTGCTAACTTTTACCCAGCGTTCCATTGCTCTGCAAAAAAAAGACATATATTCAACCCACGTGGTACCCTCTAGCTTCTTGCAGGTCCTAAACCTCTGCCTATACATCTCAGGGGTCAAACCATAGCGGGTCATCAACGCTGCCTTCATGTGGGCATAAACCATCATACTTTCTGGGGGCAGGTCCAACAAGGTATCCCTCCCCTCACTCACAAAGCGTCCCCACAACCCCGCTCCCCAATCCTTCTCAGGGACCCGGTGGGACACCATGGCTAATTCATAAGCGGCAAACCATTGCCCAATATCTTCACTTTTGTGGAAATCCTTAATAACCTCATTGGGTATATACACTCTATTCTCAGTATGCACTACAGGTATGCTGCCACCAGAGGAGGAGATCTCTATACTCTTTGCTTTAATCTCCAACTCCCTCAATATTCTCTCATGCTCAAGTTTCATTTTCATAATCTCAAATTCTAACTTCTTGTTCTCTAGGTCCCTCTGACCATCCATTTTAAGCTTAGCCATCTCCATATTATGCCGCCTATCTCTCTCCCTGTCCTCCATCTCCTCTGGGGACAGACCCTTAGCGGACACACTAGTGCCCGGGCTGGAAATTGCTTTATCTCCCACCAAATCTACTACTTCACCCTGCTGCTCTCCTGCATTCTCTTCCCCCTCCACAAGCTCTCCCATATTCTTAGGGGCATCCCTGGCTTCTAGCCAGGCCTTCAGCGCCTTGTAATACTCCTCTCTTCTAGTGAGACCTGTGATAGGGACTGTGAAGTGTTTGCAAAAATATTTGAGCTGCTTGGCATTGTAGGTTTCTAATTTCTCTTCTTCCCAGGAGAGATCCTCCAAGGCATTGGATCTGGGCTTGCCCATTGTAGCAATAACTGGCAATATTAACCAAAAATAGAATCAAAAGGGGCGTGGCTTGGCAAGCCAGCATGGCGGACGTGTGCTGAGCGAGCTCCGTCCAGCCCGCCATAAATCCTTCATATATCCTTGTCCTCCGATGCTTGATTGACCGTAAAGGACGACTCTGCGGTCCCGGGGCTTGAGCGGCATCGCCTGAGCGGATCTGGGCTGCCTCCTGGGCCCATAGTGGTGCATTCGCACGCCGGCTGGAGCGGGGCCGTGAGAGGACGAGACCTGGTGGACTGGGCTGCTGCGCGGTACATAGATCCTCCCCAGTGCGGGGGTGAGAGCGACAGCCTCGGCGCCGCCTTCCCGCGTGGGAGCGAAGTGAAATACCCCGGAGGTCGGCGGACGGGCGGAGAGGGCAGGCGGGGAGCCGACCGCCGCTCCGTGGTGTGGCCTGGAGCGAAGACTGGCTGAGCGGCTCGGCGGCGGGATCGAGCCGCGGAGGTGAGGTGCAGCGTTGGAGAGCGGGGGCCACTGTATGCGCCTGGGATGATATTGGCCCCTGGGAGTGCGACGCCCTCGGGGACCCCTTTGGCGGTGGTTGGGGCCCGGAGGTGTGTGCGGCCTGCGGGCCAGGTGACACGGGGCCTACCTTCCAGGGCCCCTCCCCCCCCCTTGGCCAGCATTGCAACCGGGGATCGGCGGCGTTGTCGCGCCGCGGAGGACGGCTGTGGCGATACTTGGAGGGTCCCTAGGTCCATCGGGGGCCCCAACGAGTGTAGATCCACCTCTTTTCCCCCAAGGGGGGACCCCCCCAGGTCATACGGGGCGCCCCCTGTCGGCGGTCGGCCGGTCCGAGGGGGTGCCTTCTGGGCCATTGAAATTGGCGGTGGCTGGAGCACGCAGGGGGGGTGTGCAGCCGGGTGGCGTGTGTCCTAGACTGGCAGTGGATTTGAGGTGCTGCGGGCGCCTGGGGGGGCCCTACTGGTGCTCCAAGACGCAGTTGATTCGGCGGTCGATCGGGCCTTGCAGGGGTTGGATCTGAAGCGGCGCGGACTCCTGGAATACTCGTGGGCCCTGGTCTTGGGACGGTGCAGTATCGGCTCCCCATCGGCGGTCGGCCGGGCCGAGGGTGCTCACGTTTGGATTAACCCTTACTTCGTCATCAGCTCTCCTTTGGCTTGGGTGAGGAGTCCCGAGGGCAGATATGACGCGCGACAAAGGTGGCGGAGGCTCGACCAAACAAGGCCCTATAGACAAATTTACCGGCGCAGGAGTGGCAGCTGGGCCGCCCGGAGGGCAGTCAGGGTCGCTGCCCGACAACGCGGCACTCATGGCGGCCATCACTCAATCTAGAGACATGCTAGATGCGAAAACAGGAGCGGTGGGCTCTGACGTCATGCTACTGAGGCAAGATTTGCGCAACGCGGTGTCACGTATTACCGAAGCTGAAACCCGTGTCTCTGGGGTGGAAGACGATGTCGCATCACTAAAGATCAAAGTTGCAGCCATGGAGAACGCGCACAAGGGGCTGGCACTACGAGTGGAGGATGCTGAGGGACGGGCCCGACGCAATAATCTCCGATTCGTTGGGTTTCCGGAAGGATGTGAAGGGGGCAACATGGAACACTTCCTCACGCAGTGGCTGGAGGGTTGGCTCCCTCCGGAGGCCCTATCCCGCTGCTTCATTGTCGAGCGGGCCCACAGGGCGCTCATGCAGAAGCCCCCCCCGGGGGCTCGCCCACGGCCAGTTATCGCAAAACTCTTGAACTATCACGATCGTGATGTCATATTGAAACAGGCCCGAGCCAAAGAGCCCCTACTTTACGATAATGCACGTATCCTCATCTTTCCTGATTATACGCGACTAGTGCAACAACAGCGACAATCATTTATGGCAGCGAAGGCCCGCCTGAGAGACCTCAAGCTTCCCTATGCTCTCCTGTTTCCTGCCCGCCTCCGGGTGGTATACCGCTCCCGCACGCACTTTTTTGATACTCCGGAGGAGGTCTTCAAATGGACTGATGAGACGGTGCAGGTGAGAGCCCATACGCCCCCTGGAAGAGAATCTGATTCCTCATCGAGCGAAATGGCCCGGAGAGGCCCCCGGGGACAGCCGAGGGGTAGCAGACGGTCACGGTCTCGGCGCCGCTCCCAGTCATGTGGCGCCTCGTCTCGGGGAGGTTCAGCATCTGTGTGCCCGATGTCGGCAGATGGAGGTGTGGGCCCACGTGGAGCTGCAGAGTCCTAGACTGGTGAACGCTAATCGGAGGAGACTATGACATGGGCTGGTTTCTCTGCCAGGCCTTTGCTGGCGGGGGACATGCCCAGGGGTCACGGGCTGTAAGTTGGGGATCCATTGGTCGGGGCAGATTCCGTTCCCCCGTTGGGGCTCGGGGTCTGGCCCCGCCGCGACAGATGCTTCAGTGTTTTTGAGGTATAGGGTGGGGGTTGGTTGGGGGGGTTGTTTTTGTTTACAGATCGCACAGTCACGGTTGGTCCATTGTCTTTCCTATATGTATCGAAAAGTCCCCATACTTGCTGTAGAGGTAGATGTCCGCTCAGATGGCTGGTACCCCCAGTAGGGAGCAGGTGACCCCGGGTTCTCTCCGCATTGTTAGCTGGAATGTTCGTGGGGCCCTGGACAAAATTAAACGCAGGGCCTTGCTCCGCTATGTTAAAAGGGCTGGGGCCGACATACTTATGCTACAGGAAACACACCTCATGGGTACGAAGGCCCTCTGCCTTCAGCGATTTGGGTTTCAGCAGGTCTTCCACTCTGGCTTTACAAGGGGTTCACGGGGGTGGCAATTCTGATACACCGCAGGGTCCCATACGTTCTAGATAAACAGTGGTCAGACACGCTGGGGCGCTACTTATTTCTACAGGGCAAGATCGGGGCAGACCCCCTGGTGCTGGGCAGTGTCTATGCACCCCCCCCCCCTGCAGTGGAACCTGGTGGAGCGGTTGATGACCCTGTGGACGGACATGCCGGATATGCTATCGGTAGTTGGAGGGGACTGGAACGATGTCATGGACCTGACCAGGGATCGATGGCGGGCTGGGGGTGGATGGGAGAGTGGGCGTACCACGAGACTGCATTCCTTGGTGACGGGACTCGATTGGATTGATGTATGGCGGCGCCTTCACGGCGATCGCCGAGAATTCACCTACCTATCCGCGGTCCATGACTCCTACTCCAGAATTGACTATCTCTTTGTTCCCAGGTTGGCGGTCGGTAGGGTAGTGTCGGCGGAAATCTTGCCCCGGGGCCTTTCCGATCACTCCCCAGTGGCCCTCACGCTCCAGATTGGTCGGGGGCGACAACCGTTCAGGTGGCGCCTCTCAGTGTGGCATCTGCAGCATGATGACTACAAAGAACATATGAACGACACTATAGATCACTATTTTGCAGCTAACACGGGGTCCGTTTCCAGTGCCGAGACCTTGTGGGAGGCTTTGAAACCCACACTGAGGGGGGTGGATATTTCTTGGTGTGTGGCAGCGCGTAGGGAGCGTAGAGAGGAGCTGCTGCGGGCGGAAGCAGAAACGGAAGCTCTTAATCGTAGGAGCCGGGAAGCAGACGGGGGCCGCTCCAGGAGGCAATTATTGATGGCTCAACAGAACTATGCGGCCCTGCTGATGGACGAGGCCCGCCAAGCCTGGCTTGCGACGCGCAGCAGAGTGTACCAATGGGGAGATAAATCCGGCAAGATGCTGCATCGACTTTGCCAGGGAACCTTCCATTCCCAGGCTCTGCCGGGCGTTTTGGGTCCAGTGGGAGAGCCGATTACGGACCCCCTGGCCATTGCGGAAAGCTCTGCCGCCTATTACGCGGACCTTTACGCTCCTAAGGAATGCCTGTCGATTGCCGTTATAGATAAATTCATCGCCGATCTACCACCCAAAACAGTGTCAGATGAGGTGAGGGACCAGTTGGAGCTACCACTGACGGACGACGAACTGGGCACGGCCTTGGGGGATCTTAATTCCGGGAAGGCGCTGGGACCCAACGGGTTCCCCAGTGAATTCCTCAGACACTACTTCGTGCAGCTGGCCCCTTATTTTCGCCCTGTGATAGAGGAGGCTAGGGAGCGGGGCTCGCTTCCTCCAGACTGGAGGCATGCGGAGGTGGTAGTGTTTCATAAACCGGGCAGGCCGCCGGAGCAGCATTCCTCATATCGTCCGATTTCTCTCTTAAATGTGGAGGCGAAGGTTCTGGCCAAGGCCCTGGCCAATCGCCTTTTGCCCCATATCTCCACCCTAGTACACCCTGACCAGGCTGGGTTTATGCCTCAGAGGGCGACCAGGCACAATATTAGGCGAGCGCAGGTGGCGATAGCGGCTATCCAGCAGTTGAGGGAACCAGCGGCGCTCTTATTGGCCGATATGGACAGGGCGTTTGACTCCCTAAGTTGGGTCTATCTATTTGCTCTATTGAGACGACTCAACCTTGGACCACGCTTTCTCTCCTACCTAATGCTCCTATACACGGATTTGACAGCATCGGTGCGGGTGGCGGGGGTCGTCTCATCCACCTTTTCCATCGGGCGGGGCACGCGGCAGGGCTGCCCCCTGTCCCCATATTTATTCGCGCTAGCTATGGAACCACTGGCCGCCTGGGTGCGTATAGATGCGCAAGTCCGAGGGTTTGAATGGGCTCCGGGTCTGTCCGATAGGATTGCATTATATGCGGATGATGTCCTGTTCTTCCTTACGGCTGTGGACAGGACGGGGCCGCGGCTGCTGCGTATTATGCAGATTTTTGGGGAGACCTCGGGACTCTATATGAATCCGCGTAAATCGACAGTATGGATTCTAGGGGATCAGACGGGTATGGGCGCGTGGACCTCCTCGGTTCAGCGGGCGGTGGGGGGACTGTAATATCTAGGGGTGTTCCTGTCGGATGTCCCTGCAATCTCCTGGGAGCGCAACCTGGCTCCCGTATGGGAGCGGACCCGGGAGGACCTCAAGTCCTGGTCCCGTATGCCCCTGTCGTTATATGGCAGATCGGCAATATTTAAAATGGTGGCGCTTCCCCGGCTCCTCTACCAGCTGCAGAATCACTCCTATCAGATTTCGCCACGATGGTTCAGACAGGTGAATGCAGCGCTTGGGCAGTTTTTATGGGAGGGGGGAAAAGTACGAGTAGCTCTGCGCACCTGCTTCTTGTCCACCTACTGCGGGGGGCTAGCGTCCTCTGATGTTCTTTCGTATTATCAAGCCTCGCACTTGCTGGTTCTTAATGAGTGGTGGTATGGCGATAGAGGAGACCCGGCATATGCTGTTGAGAGGTGGCTCATGGGGCGCCATTCACTTCAAACAATCCTTTATTCCGCGCCATTGCGGGGCTTGCTGCCGTCGGTCACGAGGGTGGTGTTCCTGATTTGGAGACAGGCGCTGCGACGTATGGGATGGTGGAACACCTTGACACGGAAAACCCCCCTCTGGGAGAATGGGCGACTACCTCAGCTGGCGGCTCTACAGGGGTTCCGGGGGTGGGATAAAATAGGTATCTCAGTCTTAGGCGATGTCATGAGGGGCCAGACGCTTAAATCACTTCAAGAGCTTCAAAACGAATTTCATATGCCACGCTCCCAGTTCTATCGCTACCTTCAATTTCGGCACGCCCTGTCCCCCAGCTTGGTGGGCCTAGAGTCCTTACCCGAATTCAGCCCATTGGAGGCTAAGGTCTTCATGGGAGATTTAACAGACCGGAAAATTTCCCGAATATACCTGGTTACTCATTGCTCCCCCACATTACAGAAGCTCCGGGGGGACTGGGAAGAGGATGTGGGCACATTGGAGGAGGAGGACTTGACTGAGGCCCTGGCAGCCCCGCGGGGAGCAGCTATAGCGATGCGACTCCGCCTTGTCCAGTTCAAATATTTACATACGGTCTACTATACGCGAGTGCGCCTGTGGAGGGCAGGGCTGATTGCCACCCCTGTGTGTCTTCGCTGTGGGAGTGGGGAGGGCACATTCATTCACACGATCTGGGGATGTCTCTCCCTGGACCGCTTCTGGAGGGGGGTATTTGACTATCTCTCGGAGGTCCTGGGGTGGGAGCTCCCTCGTACACCGCAGCTGGCCCTACTTCATGTTATGGGGGGATAGGGGGCAACATCTATAAGAGACACCTCATGCAGTTGGGATTTACACTGGCGAAGAGGGACATTGCCAGGTCTTGGAAGGCGCCAAGGGCCCCATCTGTGGCCGCATGGAAGAATGGGCTTGACTTCAGTATAGGGTTGGAACAACCTATCTTTGTCGCTAGGGGATGCCCACGCAAGCACTACAAGATTTGGAAACGCTGGGCGGACTATCTGGGCCTAATGTTAGACCCGCCATCAGGATCAGAGACCCATCCCATGGGATAATTAGTATGTACGTCTTGGGGCTGTGGGGGTGCAGTGCGAGGGGAACTGGAGGGACTCATTCGCCCGGCTATGCACATCGGCGATGGACGGGACTGTGCGGACATTGTGCGATCGGGGGGAGGGTGGGGGGGGGGAAGTTGGGGCCTACAGTTTTTTTTTGTTGCATATATATGTTCGAATGTCATTGGAAAAAGTCAAAGTCATCATATCTATATGGTTTGATTGGGCAGATGTCTCTGGGGTACGGAGCTCTGCAATACATGTGCACCTTGACAAATAAAATTTGTTTAAAAAAAAAAAATAGAATCAAAAAACCTCAAAAACGTATGTGGTTGCGTTATGGTCTGCACTCACTAGTAGTGTACACTATAATTACTGTATGCGATCATAAATGCAAGTCCAGCTCCTCACCGCTGTCCACCAATGTTAGAAATGGGGTCTCTAGTTGGCAGTGGTTGGCCACTGTCCAAGTAGGGACCCTTCTTCCTAAGTCAGGGTAAGAGAGCCACACCCTTTGATAACCCCTGCTCAACCCTGTGGTAACGTAGCACGAGCAGCTAGGCTTATCTCAGAGGCAGTGTGTGAAGCATTTATGACCATACACAGTAACACAGTGAGGAACACTACAAAGGGACACCACACAAGGAGTTATAAAAAATAAGTCTTTATATATAGACTTAACACAAGACCAATAACGATAAAAAGCCACAATACTGTCAAATAGGATCACTCTTGGAATGCTGCAAAAATAGTTCAAGTGCGCAAAGAGGAGTTCAGTTCAAAGCAGTGGTCTCTGCGACCCTTTTATTTACAAAGTACCTGGATTTCGTAGCAAAGTCAACAAATTGTCGCAAAGGAGCTGTAGCGATGAATTTCAGCACGCGAGGCCGTCGATGCGTTAAATCCTTGCTGCAAGGGAGGATGATGCGCCGATCTGCTGATGCGTGTGGAGACGATGCGACAAACTTCTGCACGCTAGACCGCTGGTGCGATGACTCCTTGCCGCAAGGGAGGAGACGAGGCGACGATCCTGTTGCATGTGCGATCGGGTTGCGATGCGAAGAAATGGCGCTCTGCGAGGGAGCGACGATCCTGATGCGATGCGATGAAAATGGCGGACGCTCGGCGTCCGCGCTGCGATGTCGTGAAGCGATGATCTCGGTGCGATGACTCGATCTTTGGTTGCGACCACTCGGCGGCAGCAGCGCGATGATTTTTCGGGCGCTTTCGACTGCGGAGGCTCGCAAACGTGCGTTAGCGACGATTTCAGCACTCTCTTCTCTGTAGTAGAACTAGAGGCCCTGGAACTCACAGGAGCCTCACCTGCAGATAGAAATCCTCGCTAGGAGGAATCAGGAGGCTGGTGGTGAAGTCTGATGTGCCTGAGACTTCAACAGGAGGCTAGCTCTCTCCTAGCCCTTGGGTGATTGCTTTAGCAAGATTAATAAAAGTTCTCTCAAAGTCCTTTTCCCTCTTCTTTCAAGTCCAATGGTAACCACTGCAGGCCAATCCAAGAAACAGCACACAAGCACAAGGATAGTCACCTCCTGCAGATTCCTTCAGTTACACGGACAGAGGTTCGTCTTGATGTCCAGGAGCAATACACCTTGTAGGGGTTTCAGCACAGATATTTATACCCCAAAAGTCTTTGTTCTCAAAAGCTACAAGTCACTGAGCCTAGCCAGAACCAGTTCTGTTCAGTCCTGGAGCACTTTGTTTACCAGGCTGAATCCTTCCTTTCAGGCTATCAGACGCACAGTAGGAGGTGGAGCCATCATTCACCTTGCCAGGCACAGCCCTATTCAAGTCAAGGAGCTACCCCTCCCCATACTCCAAACACAGATCTCTCTATTCAACCCAGGTCTGGCTCAGCCTGCCCTGTCCCTCCAAAACCAGACAGCCAATACACATAACAGCAGAGCACACTGGAAGGCTTAGGCAAGAAAATACCTACTTTCTAAAAGTGGTATTTTCAAACACAGAATATAAAAATAAACTTTCCTAAAAGATGTATTTTAATATTCTGAGCTCAGGCATACTAAATTCGTTTTTCTACCATGTTCCTGGGGTCAGTTAGGACTATAGCATGTAATAGTCAAACTGCCCATTCTGGCCTCTGGGGAACAGGTAGCCTTACAGTAGTGAAAAACGAAATTGGGTGTAATTCACTACCAGGACATGCTACTTACACCAAGGCATGTCCTACCTTACACATACAATGCACCCTACCATAGGGGTGACTTACATGATGCCAAGGGAAGGTAGGGGCTGGGAAGTGGGTGCACTTCACAGCCAAGATGGCAGTTCTGGACTGCACACAGACTCTGCAGTGGCAGGTCTGAGACATCATTTACAAGCTGCTTCTGTGGGTGGCGCAAACCGGCGCTGCAGGCCCACCAGCAGCTTTTGGTTTACCAGCCCTGGGCACACACAGGCCACGCTACTAGGGACTAACAGATAAACCAAATAAGCCAATCATGGATATACCAATTCACATGTCATCTTTACACAGGGAGCATTCGCGCTGTGGCACTGAAGGGCAGTGGCACAGCGCCCAGAGCATCTAATACCAGCAAAAACAAGGGGACAACAGCGAAAAATGGAAGGGAGACCCACGCCAATGGTGCCAGGTCTAACACATATCCAGGGGGTTGAGGACAGTATCAAGAAGAGTATGGAAATACAATTTGCAACAGGCTACAAGGGGCACCAGAAGTGGTTTGGGAACACCTGATAACCTGTTTCAGGTTCAGAAGATCAGACATGTCAAACCTGTCTGCCATGGAGTCTACAAACCATGAGTGAGCAACAGCCACGGCAGAGTATTTCTGATAGAGGCTTCTAACAGCAGATTTCTCACTTTTTGAATATTCCCCCAGGTGTCAGACTGGATCCAGAAACTTTTGACCAGTACCTCTGCACACTGGGAGGTAGTGCCATGTGGCTCTGCACTGACGCCCGTCCACACCAGAAATAATGTGCAGGGCCTATATAGGTGACATTCTCGCACACTGACGTAAGTTCCTTTCTTTCCGCGCCACCAGGTGCTGATCTGGAGCTACCTCTTGCCCTTCGGGACCTCTTTTCTTTCAAAATACTTAGTGTCCCAGGTAAATGTCACCTTACAAAATGGCAAGTTTTAAACCCTGTAAGGACTATCGCAAACAAATGTCTGTGACAGTTCCTCATTAGGTTTGCCTATGGTGCCAGGAGTCCCGCAACGTTTCTAAGGCCTGCAGTTACTGCACGTCTATCAAGTAGAAGGCCTTTCGAGATTGAGGCGAAATTCTCTGTTGCCAAGCACCGTAAGGCTCCTAGATGAGACCAGTCCAAGTCGAAGTTTCAGCGTCGTTTCCAATTCAGAAGTTGCAGGAGTCATTTCCGAGGTCGGACGTCATCACCCTCCAAGTCTTTGGGTACGTTTAAGAAAAAACACAAAACGTTGAAGTGGCACTCGACCCCTTCCTGCCACTCACAAGCTCCCGAAGTTGATCAATATCAGAGCCCATCTCCCTGCTTGGCCCGGAACAACAAGAGTTTCCTGGGCGGTCTGCGACACCGACATAGTTCAAAGAGATACGCAATGCCCTCTTCAGATCCTTACCACCTCCCTCTGGTGCACCATTGTGTCCCAAGAAGTCAAGAGTCCCTCCATCTGAGGTAATGCCGGCAGGTTTGCCCTTTGTGCCAGGTGGACCCTCCGAATCCACCACTGGTCCTCCTCTGACTCGTTCCGACTTAGCCTCTGACGCCATGCTCCACGCCAGTTACTAGAGCCACGACACTGGAGGACGAGGTGCTCATTGTGCTCTCTGAATCAGTGCCCTATGAACTCAGCTGAGGCTGCGTTTGGCTTCCTTAGAGTGTTCACTGCCCCACTTGACTTGCCACCTCCACAGGGAAGGGCACATGTATTGCATTCCTTATTTGGCACAGATTCTGACAATTTTGCAAGGCAGGTGATGAAATTGGGCAACCATACCATGGGGAGAATAGGTATCTTGACCTTCAAGAAGCCAGTGGCCTTGATACTTCCCCTGAGTCAGGACTCCTCTCACCCCAAGATCCTGCTACTGAGGAGAGCACTTCTTACACCATAGTCAGGCGTAGGGCAGCTGAAATTTTTGATCTCCATGTCCCCACTTTAGAGGTCAAAACCAATGTTCTAACAGAAGTGCTGCAGCCGGGGCAAACATCTACTGAGTCCCTCTTGACCTTCAATTAGGAACTTACAGATACCCTTTTGGGGGCTTGGGCCAGACCTTGCTCTGGCCATCTAGTCAATCACCAGATTGCGTGATGCCACCACCCTGCACCGGACGACCCTGCATTTTTGTTTCTGAACCTCTCCTCTGAAAGCTTGTTGGTGCAGGCATCTACAAGTCCGACGAACATGAATACTTTCGGACTAATCCCCCCAACAGGAAGTCCAAACGAGTAGAGACCTTTGGTAAGAGGGTATTTTCTTCCTCCAGCTTGGCCCTCAGATTTGTGAATGCCAGCTTCTTCCTGGGATGCTAGTCTCATGCTCTTTGGGATTTGGTGGCTCAATTCCTCCCAGTGGTCCCAGAAGGCCTTCGGCCTGACCTAATCCAAGCCATACAGGACAGCCACGATGAGGCTAAGTTCACAATTCCTGGTGACTTGGACACCACCGATTCATTTGGGTGTGCCATTGGCACCAGCGTCGCCATTTGCTGCCACGGCTGGCTATGGTCAACCATTTTTTCAGGCGATGTCCAATCATCCATTATGGACTTGCCCTTTGACAGGACTCCCCAGTTTTAGGGCAAGGCAGTTTCTTCCCTGGAGCAGTTCAAGGAGAGCAGGGCCACAGCCTGCTCCCTGGGCTTATCTGCCTCACCGGCCGCAACAGCCCTACCATTCCTTTTGTGGCTTTGGCAGAGGTAATCTATACATTCAGCCTCAGCAAAGTGCCCAGCAGTTTCGGGGCCGCAGCACCAACTGCCCTGTAGTCCGGGTCAGTGTGGCTCAGTCCACTGCCCACCTCACAGCCACACCTGACAGACCCCTTTAGCTGGCCCTTAGTGGAGCACAGCCACCTCCTGGTTGGAGACAGGATCCAATGATTCTTGCCAGGTTGGCAGACCACCATATCTGACAGGTGGGCCCTGAAGATAGCCTGAAAGGGGTACACTTTGCCTTACAATGCCACCCCACGGCATGGGTCAGTATCACCATCACCAGAGGTGGAAAGTTGAGGAACCTTAGGTGGAAGTTGGCCTTCCTGTGCTGCAAACTCTGTCTGTACAGCGTTGTTTGGTGCTTAGCTTGCAAAATGTTGAGTGCCAGTGCCCAGTGCTATGCTCAGAATCCTGCTGCCACTGCAATTGAATGTTGGCCCACTGAATACCAAGGTTGTGTACTCCTAAATCCACCTCAAGCCTGTTCAATATCAGTAGCGGCCTGTGGAGGGAGTTCCGTGGGGCGGTGAGGCGGGGCGGGGGAGGTGCAGGGTGGGGGTAGTAAACACCGGAATATGGATGAACGGAGGTAAGAAAACAATTAAATAAATAAAACGAATTTCGTTGCGCGTGCAGCGCGCGCAACGAAATTCGTTTTATTTATTTAATTGTTTACTTACCTCCGTTCATCCGTATTCCGGTGTTTACTACCCCCCACCCTGCCCCTCCCCGCCTCACCGCCCCACGGAACTCCCTCCACGGGCCGCTATTGTTCAATATACTGCCAGACACTCCTTGCCACTTTATCTCACTCTTGCAGGTTCCTCCTTTCTCCCTTTGTAATGTTTTTTTCCATCTTTCTCTTCCCCCAACTTTCAGTTGTGTGTATTTTTTCCCTCTCTCGCACTCGTAATTGTCTGATCCCGCAAAATAAGTGCCGGTCCCCAAAAATAAGTGCTGGTGACCCCACCAGCAACCACCGGCTCAAGTTAGGCACTGGCTTTGTTTATAATAGTCTGCAGCAGCTCCAAGTTTTGGTAATGATCCCTCACTATAGGGTCAAAATGTTGCTCCACTGAAGGAGCCTCTGGGTAACTTTGTTTAGAAGCACGCTTCCCCCCCATCATGTCAGACAAACTGATAGGGGAAGTGAGCACCTAAATAAAGAAGGGAAACCAAAGCATTTACCATGATGTGTCACTGCCTAGCAATGCCGACGCGAGAAAGCTAGACCGCAGGTAAACTGTAAGAGGACAAGCGTTAAAAGTAGTATTATTGAGGTCCGTTAATGAGATAACATTGTGGGAGCTGAACCCCAATAATTTACCTGAAACCCAATATTTTTACCAAAATAATTCGTCCCCAGTAGATCTACTGGTTAGAAACTACACTCCTCATTAGGAAAGCACAATTTTAGTAGAATTAAACAGAATAAAACATTGGAAGTAAAAACTGAGTTCTAGATCAAAAATAGGACAAAAAGTGAGTTTTGATTACAGAATAGTCTGACTGCGGTTCATAGAAAAATGCATGAAATACCATCTGAAAGAGACACGTTAGTGATAGATTCCTTACCTTAGAATATCCCCAGGTGTCAGACTGGATCCGGAAAGTTTTTTCGTCAGCAGTACCCCTGCGCGTCGGTAGGTGGCGTCGTGCGGCTCCGCGTTCGTCGCTGGCGTCGTAGGCGCCGAGATGACGTCACGGAGACTACTTAGGCGCCACCCATGCGCGCTGACGTCAGTTCTTTCTTTTTCCGCGCCAGCAAGCGCAGATCCGGTTAGAGCACGTACCTTAGTCACTTTTTGACTAGTTGTTTTTGGGACTTTTGTCTCTAATTTCTATATTTTGACTCCTGGTGCCACGTAGGGATGCCTGGTTTTAAAACCTGCGGGGCCTGCCGCCGTACGATGTCGGTGGCCGACCCCCATGGCGTCTGTCTCTACTGTCTAGAGCGCGACCATGACTCCCGGTCATGTTCCGACTGTCTGGCCATGGCTCCGAAGGCTTTGCGGGAGCGGTCCCGAAAGCTGCTGGAGGCCCGACAGTTGTCTCCGCGCCGTTCCAGGTCCAGGGGTCGCTCGAGGGACCGACCGCGGAGTCGCCATCATCGCTCCTCGGGGTCCAAGTCTTCGCCCTCGGATTTGGGTAAGCGACGTCATAAAAAGAAGTCGAAGAAGCGCGTACGCTCTCCGACCTCCCCTCGTCGGTCTTCTGACGCGGACGAGGGGACCCGGGGTCTTTCCCCCGCGGCTCCGTTGGAGCCTGTCAGTCCCGCTGCCTACCCGCCATACCCGGGTCCGTCGGCGACTCCGGCCCAGGTGCAAGAGTTTCTTGCTGCCATGGACCGCCTTTTCGGGCCTAGGGCTCCTGCTGGTGCGCCTTCGGACCCCGCGGTCCCTTTTGGGGGCCCTTGCGCCCCGAGGTCCTCCGCCGGCGGCCCCGGCGCCGCAAGGTCCTCCACCGGCGGATCCGGCCCCGGCGCCGCAGGGTCCTCCGCCGGCGGCTCTGGCCCCGGCGCCCCCTGCGGCTCCCTTCCCAGCGCCGCCCTGGGTGCCGTTCGGCTCACCTCCGTCCTTGCCCGCGTTTCCAGCTTGGAACCCGGATTGGGCCTTGGAGCCGGAGCGGCGCCGGTGGCGCATTTCTTTTCCCCTGTGCCTCCCTCACCGTTGCAGCCTGTGCCTCGGGCTGTTGGGGAAGAGGAGGACTGGGAGGGGTCAGAGGACCCTCTTGCACGGCAGTGTGAGTCCGAGCAGGAGTGGGAAGAAGACTCAGTGGATGCCAGTGGCCGTGACCTCTCCTCTGAGCCTGGGTTTGTGTCTCCTCCCACTTTCATGGAGGAAGGCACAACCTACACTGTGGTGCTCCGTAGAGCAGCTGAGGCTCTTGGCCTTGAATTGCCTACTGTTGCCCTCCAAACTAACCTCCTTACTGAGGTGCTTCAGCCTACAGCAAGTTCTGTGGAACCTCTGCTTCCTTTCAATGAGGCCTTGACGGATGTTTTGATGGGTACCTGGTCTAGGCCAGCCACAGGGGTCCCTGTAGATAAAAATGTGGCCAGACGTCACCGTCCGGCACCGGGTGACCCTGCCTTCCTGACAACTTGTCCGACACCGGAGAGCCTGGTCATTCAGGCTTCCACTTCCCAAACAGCATTCCCTACCGCTCCGCCGGATAAGGAATCCAAAAAGCTGGAGCAGCTTGGCAAAAGGTTGTTTTCCTCTGCCAGCCTGGGGCTACGGTCGGTCAACACCACATGCCTCTTGGGCCGCTATTCTCACGCTGTGTGGGACACGGTGGTGCAAACTCTGCCCCAGTGCCCCAAAGAGGTTCGGGCTGTGCTTTCCCAAGCTGTTGCAGAGGGGAAGGATGCCGCGAAGTTCGCCATTCGGTGTGGGTTGGACACCACGGACTCTTTGGGAAGAGCCATCTCCACGACAGTGGCCTTGCGGCGACATGCCTGGCTGCGGTCCACGGGGTTTTCGGGGGATGTCCAGAGTTCCCTCATTGACATGCCTTTTGATGGTACTCGCCTTTTTGGCGATAAGGCAGACAGTGCGCTGGAGCGTTTTAAGGACTCTCGGGCTACAGCCAAGTCCTTGGGTCTCTTCACCTCCCGCCCAGCCACGCCTACTTTTCGTTCCTTTCGTGGCCGCGGCAGGGGCGCCTCTACGCGTCCGTTCCAAAGGCCTGCGCAGAACCAGCCTCAGCGTGGCCGCGGGCGCGGTGGCCGCCTTGGCGGCACAGGGGGCCAGCGTGCGGGTCAGCCCACCTCCGCTCCCGCAGCATCAGCCTCAAAGCCTTCCTAGTCCGCGCTTTGGGGTGCACCCCACGCCGGTGGGCGGCAGGATTCAACATCACCTCCCCCACTGGTGTTCTGTCACTTCGGACAGCTGGGTGCTACAAATCATCCGAAGGGGCTAGTCCCTCCCCTTCGAGTCTGCCCCCCCATCCATGCCACCTCAGTTCCACCGCATGTCGGGGGATCACTTAGCGCTTCTCCGACAGGAAGTCACGGCCCTCTTGGCCAAGGGGGCCATCGAGCGCGTTCCTGGGCCAGAAGTAGGACATGGATGATATTCCCACTACTTTCTGGTCCCCAAAAAGGACAAGGGGGGCTTGCGCCCCATCTTGGACCTCCGGAACGTCAATCGCTTCCTCCGGAAGGAGAAGTTCAAGATGTTGACTCTGGCTCAGGTCTTGGCTGCCCTCGACCCTGGAGACTGGATGGTAGCGTTGGACTTGCAGGACGCATATTTTCACATTCCCGTCCTGCCGGCCCACCGGCGTTACGTGCGGTTCGCGGTAGGCCAGGAGCATTTTCAGTTTACCGTGCTCCCCTTCGGCCTTACAAGCGCCCCTCGGGTAGTCACGAAAGTGATGGCGGTGGTCGCAGCTCATCTGCGCAGGTCAGGGGTGTCAGTCTTCCCCTACCTCGACGACTGGTTGTTGAAGGCGGGCTCGCCCCAGGCAGTCGTCACCCACCTTCAGACTACGGCCGACCTCCTGCAGTTGCTGGGGTTCTCCATCAACGTGCCAAAGTCGCACCTGAGTCCTTCTCAGACGCTCCCCTTCATCGGAGCGGTTCTGGATTCGACGCAGTTTCGGGTTTATCATCCCGAGCAGCGAGTCCAGGATATTCAGGGTATGATTCCCATCTTTCAGCCTCCATCCCGGGTTTCAGTCAGGATGACCCTCCGGCTCCTGGGCCTCATGGCCTCCTGCATTCTGCTAGTGCAACATGCCAAGTGGCATATGTGGGCTCTGCAGTGGGACCTGACGTTCCAGTGGGCGCAGCATCAGGGCAACCTGTCCGATCTTGTCCAGATCTCGGAGGGCACTGCACGACCATTGCAGTGGTGGCTCACGAATCGCGATTGGGTCAATGGCAGATCCCTCTCCCTTCCCCAACCGGAGCACACAGTGGTGACGGATGCGTCCCTCCTGGGATGGGGCGGCCACCTGGGAGAGGCGGAGATCAAAGGCCTCTGGTCTCCGGCGGAGTCCCGGCTCCATATCAATCTTTTGGAGCTGCAGGCGATCCGACTTGCACTGAAGGCATTCCTTCCCTCTGTCCGGGGAAGTGTAGTGCAGGTGTTCACGGACAACACTACCGCCATGTGGTATTGCAACAAACAGGGCGGGGTGGTGGCGTGGACCCTATGTCAGGAGGCTCTGCGCCTCTGGACATGGCTGGAACATCAAGGCATTATCTTGGTGGTTCAACACCTGGCAGGTTCTCTGAACGCCAGGACCGACGAACTCAGCCGCTGGTGCTTGATGGATCACGAATGGCGTCTGAACTTGGACGTGGCGCAAGGTCTCTTTCTGCAGTGGGGAGAGCCGTGGTTAGATCTATTCGCCACCGAAGAGAACGCGCAATGTCATCAGTTCTGCGCGTTGGAATTTCCAAGGCGGCACTCGCTCGGCAACGCTTTTCGTCGCGAGTGGAGCTGCGGTCTGTAGTACGCCTTTCCCCTATACCACTTCTGCCCAGAGTGCTGAAGAAGATTCGGCGCGACCGGGCCCAAGTCATCCTTGTGGCTCCGGATTGGGCACGAAGATACTGGTATCCCGAGCTACTCAACATGGCGATCGATCCCCCGATCCGACTGCCTCTTCGGGAGGATCTTCTGTCGCAGCAGCAGGGGACGGTCCTCCACCCGAACCTGTCCAGCCTCCACCTCCATGCGTGGAGATTGAGCGGCGACAGTTTACAGCTTTCGATCTTCCTCCCGAAGTTTGTGATGTCATTCTGGCAGCCAGGCGTCCCTCCACTAAAACGGTATACGCCTGCAGGTGGAACAAGTTTGTGGCATGGTGCACAGCAAAGTCTGTGGATCCCCTTTCTGCCCCTCTTTCTGAGGTCCTTCTGTTCCTACTATCCTTGGCTCAGCAGGGCTCTGCTCTGGGCACAGTCAAAGGTTATCTTTCGGCCATCTCCGCCGTTCTCAGGCTTCCAGATCAGCCTTCTCTCTTTAAGTCCCCGGCTGTTAACCGTTTCCTCAAAGGCATTACACACACGTTTTCTCCCGTGCCTTTCATAATGCCTCAATGGGACTTAAATCTTGTCTTAACCTATCTCATGTGCGCTCCCTTCGAGCCCCTTCATAACTGTCCTTTACGTCTTCTTACTCTGAAGACGGCTTTCCTGGTAGCTATCACCTCTGCCAGAAGAGCGAGTGAGCTCCAGGCTCTTTCTTCTAAACCTCCTTTCCTTTCTGTTCATCCGGACAAGGTGGTTTTAAGGACCCGTCCTTCTTTCTTGCCAAAGGTTGTCACGCCCTTCCACATCGGGCAGACCATCACTTTGCCCACTTTCTTTCCGCCTCCGCATCCTTCAAAAGAGGAAGAGAGGCTCCATCGTCTGGACCCAAAACGTGCGCTCTCGTTCTATCTAAAGCGCACACAACAGTTCCGGGTGGATGACCAGCTCTTTGTTGGCTACGTGGGCACCAAAAAAGGTCGGGCCATGCATAAACGCACCATCTCTCAGTGGGTCGTTTTGTGCATCAAAGCATGTTACTCCTTGGCTAAAAAGGAGCCTCCTGTGGGGCTGCGTGCCCATTCTACCAGGGTAACAGCAGCCACTACTGCCTTGGGACGCGGCGTTCCCTTGCAGGATATTTGTCATGCAGCCACGTGGGCCTCGCTGCACACATTTACCAAGCATTACTGCCTTGACAGTCAAGTCCGGAGAGACGGCTTCTTTGTCCGTTCTGTTCTCCGTGACTTTCTGGTGTAATCTTTTCGCAGACCCACCACCGGGGTTGGTATTGCTGGGGTATCTATTCTAAGGTAAGGAATCTATCACTAACGTGTCTCTTTCAGATGCACAAGTTACTACTTGTGTAACGATATATCTGTAAGTGACATTAGTTAGTGATAGATTCCTTACCGCCCCACCCATCCTCCCTGTTCTGCGAACTAATTCTAGGGTTAAGGTCATCCCTTTCAGGGCCCTAGTTTCATGGCACCAGTGGTCAGTTTCTTGCATGGCTCTGCGTTCCTGGCGCGGAAAGTCGTGTACAGAACTGACCTCAGTGCGCATGGGTGGCGCCTAAGTAGTCTCCGTGACGTCATCTCGACGCCTACGACGCCAGCGACGAACGCGGAGCCGCACGACGCCACCTACCGACGCGCAGGGGTACTGCTGACGAAAAAACTTTCCGGATCCAGTCTGACGCCTGGGGATATTCTAAGGTAAGGAATCTATCACTAACTAATGTCTCTTACAGATATATCGTTACACAAGTAGTAACTTGTGCAATAAGGCTCAATTACAGAATTACAAATAAGGCAAAATCACAAAACTAAATCCCTAGTTAGGCAGAATATAAGCAAGAATTTCTAAGTGTACAACTCATAAAGAGACAGACACAGTCCATAAAAGAATCTAAGTCAAATGGACATAGGAAATGAAGACTTCCAGTCACAGCAGTCCTAACGACAGCTGAAAAACTCAAAGGTTCAAAAGACAGAAGAGCGCAACAGGAACCCCAATCCTCAAGCCTGAGTTTTTATACATAAATCACACTTTCTATAAATAGATTCTGCAAAGTCAGCATAGTATGATCACAGTGACAAATCAGAAACAGCCACATAATTTTGTAAAGTTTCAGTACTAACCCATTTTTAAGGTAAGAGAAATCTTCCATCTGCTCCTTCCGGACCTGCACTCTGGAGATGATCAACACAAAATGAAACATCCCTCTAACAATGGCTTGTAGAATGTGTACATCTACACTAACATTTCCAGTGAAAGTCCTTGAAAATGATACTTCGTGTTGTACGTCGCTAATTCGTTTACGTCATTCTCTTGATGCACTGTGGAAACAAGGGGTGAAATGGCTTGCAGCGGGACACTGATTAGGAGAGGGAATGAGCAGGAGCAAGATGAACAGAACACCGGAAACTACATTCATATTTAAAATAGTGGCGTCTTGCACATAAATGTGGCATACATATTCATGACATTATTTATAATTCTAAGTGGCCTAGGTAACTCGTTCCAAGTGCAACATCATTAGTTCATCGGTTACGACTCTGCATCATTAAAAGCACTAACTATGAAAAATTATTTTCACCCAATATTTGCACATTTTGCATATTTTTGAAAACGCTACAACCACATGCAAACAGAAGGACAGCCACCAATGGAAAGCAGCTTTGTGGCCCCTAGCAACTACAGCACCGACATCACCACTAAAGTAGCACGACGGCCCAAGTAAATAAAATAACCCCTGGACCATTGCAACACTGAAACAGTACAGTGGTCCGGCTAGTAATGCACAACACTGTCCCTAATCAAGATGGGGCAGAAACTAGCATGGGGCTGCCTCCCAATCGCTCGCTGGGGGAGGCAGCTTGCGACTCCTGACCCCACCATCTAAATTGATGCTTTAACTGTGTTGACTTTTGACCAACTGCTGTAATCGTCTCAAGTGATAACTCCTGCACACATCTTCCAATGTACACCTCCAAGTATAATCACTGTAACTCTCTGTAACCCCTGTATTCTGCTACTGTTGTAAAGCGCTCTGATGCCTTAGGGGCATGCCCGTGCTATATAAAATTATAAAAATATAATAGCCGCTACAGCAGGCTAAATCAAGGAAATAAGGACATAAATAAATGCAAACAGTAAGTCCCTGAAACAAACAGATATAAATATATAAAGCACTTTAATCAAAATTGGCGAATGTGTTGAAGACAGAGAAAATAAAACAGGAAACCTACCTGTGTGTTAAGTCCTGCCTATATGGCCATATCTCTGCACTCCCCACTTCCATATTCGTGGGGGCATGTGTTTTTTTAATTTTATTTAGGGTGGGTGAATGCTTTGCACGAGCCACGGAGTAGCTCATTTAGTGAGGACTCTGGTGAGGAAGACGGGCAAGGTAGGAAATGATGGAGATGCTGCAATATATGCATCTCATGGACATACCTGTAGCGGAAGGAATGAGTGCCTGGATCCACCTCAGCATCCTCATCGGGCTTCTCAATGTTCTGCTAGTGCTTGGCCTGATGCATGATAGATGGGCAGGACTTGAGGGTCTGGGCAGGAGGGAAAGGCAGAGAGGGGCAGACTCGTGGGCCTGGTCAAAGTTGTTTGTACAAACTGGGGTAACTCACACCTGGAGATTTACACTACATCCTCATCAAAGGAGGAAGAGGGAACTGGACCTTCTCTTCTGTTTCTTGAATGTCTACTACCCTTGGTCTTACAAATCCTCTCAATAGCAAGATTTCTTAAGGTGGTTACAGCCAGGCCACACCTCTGTGGATGAGAAACTGCGCAGAATGTCATTTGTTGCAACACAGCGACTCACTGACTCCAGGACCCTAAAATATAGGGCATTGCTGCCTCGCCTCCAGCCAATAGCTTCCAGATCTGCCCCACCCCTCCTCCACCTGTTACCATCATGGCACAAACACCTAACTCAGACCGGGCAGCTTATGGGTGAGAAAAGGAAGGACCCATGACCTTTTGAGAATAGGTTGCTTCGCAAGACCCAGCCACAACCCGACAAAGAATTAAAGGGGCGGTCCCGGGCTTTAAGTGGGCCGGGCCCATCGGTAGTTCTAAAAAGCAGGTGCTGAGACGTGTTCCTATCGGGCTCTCCATTTTTGCCCTCATCCGAAGGGTGAAAAAAAAATTCTTAACTCTGCAGCAGTGCCACCCTTCACTGCCTTTGATGTAACTTCAAAGAGGCTCGTTATAGTTCTTTCACAGTCTCGTTATTTCAGAACTGAAGCATTTTCAATGTTATATACAACAGAGCCATATGTGTTGCTTATTTATCTTATGCAACTAACAACCGTTGACAAAGCCAATAGTCCTGGCTTGTTGTAGGTGTAATGTTACTTGTATTATACATCTGGATGTAATGACAAAAGCAGCAAAATAACAGTGGGGCGGCACACTATGCTAAGCAAGGATTTTTAGCTTACATGTTTTAGGCCACGCCCTCAATTACATTGGCCACGCTCCTTTGAGAGACCCCCCAGTTTTTTCACCACCGTTAAAGCCCTGGGTGGTCCTCGGTATCCCAGCCCAGAGTCGCGGTTCCTACCTACCTACAGTCTGCCCTACACTCCTGCCCAGCAATGTGGGTGGACAAACAGAAATGCACTTTCCTCAAAACCAGGACAAGGGCACACAATGACTATACGTAGATGGGAGAATAGACTCCACACCACAACGTGGAGATGGGGGTTTTTTGCGTGAGTATCTATAGAAACTGCACTGTGAAATAAACATTCTAGTGAATGAATAACGTCTTCACATGTCGTCCGGCAAGGAAGAGCCCTCTTTTAACCATTTTTTTAAATCTAAATACGGGGTCAATACATTATATGATGTTATGAACTTTTGTATCCAATATGGAATTTCTCGATGCTATAGTTGGGTTGGGACTTTTTTAGACCTGTGAGAAATGTAGATGATTATCAAATGCCGTGATAAGGACATTTGCAGATGGTGTATAGGTTTTAAGGACAATTCTCCTAGTAATTATATTTTATTACCTGCTTACACATGTGGGCAAGACTGAGATGTGGAAGATGGCTGAACTGGTCCTGGCAGTGCATGGGGTTAGCTCATCTACTTAAACTTAACTTATCTGGTGAATTTCGGATGTTTGGGTGTTTTTAATGGTGCTGACAACATTCCTTCAACAGACATCTTTCCGGTAATGTGCAAGTTTGTTATTAACATAGGTCAGTGTGTTGTTCCTCAGCAAGCGTTATGGTTTGTATGCACTGAGAGCTGGGACACTGGAATTATGCGATTGTGCAGCTATCGTGTTTTCCACATAATTATGGATTTGCCACATAATCCACCATCTGCAGTACAATCTGCAGATTTTAACAAAAAAAATGTGTTTCTAGCTCAAACGATTTAAAAATTACTAAAAACGCAGTGGCACGTGTTGCACGCAGCGGAAGGCAATTGTCCAGTAGTGGCCGGCACGGATCGGGGGTGGGAGGGGGCAGGGGAAGCGGTGTAAAAAAGAAAAAAAATGACTTACCTTGTCGCCGCATCTCTCCTCCGTAGCCCCTCGCTCCGGACGCAACAGGAAGCACACCCAGGCTCCTAGTCAGCCAATCACAACGCTGCAATGTAGCATTGTGATTGGTCTGAGCACAGAGGTCGCCGTTCAGACGCTGACTGGGAGCCTGGGCATGTTCTCCACGCATGCTGTAATGCAGCCTGCGCGGAGAACATGTAAAGTGTGCATGAATGTTTGGCCAGCCCGAGATGGCCGGCCAAACATTCATGCACACTTACAGTGTGCTCACCACTCTCATGGCTCCTGTCATGAGAGCAGCCCTGCCCCGCAAATCTGCCGGACATCTGGACAAAATAAAATGATAATAACAGAAGTTATTATAATTTTATACAAAATAAAATGATTATAACACAAGTTATTATTTTATTTTTCCTTAACTTCTCTGCTAAAAAGCAGTGGGGCGACGCTCCTCCACGTTAGCGGAGGAGCCGCCACTGCCATTGTCAAAAGTTGACTGGTCACCCTTCTGTTGTTTATTGCTACATTTGGGTGTTAAACTTGTACTAAATGAGGTGCACTTTATGCCCAGATGGTGCTAACAAGTATAAAAATTAGAAAATAGTGAAGTAATACTATCATAAAACGTGCTGCATATGCCACATAATTTTCCTTTCCGCATAATTTAGTCAACCCTGACACATAATTTGGTCCTCTCCTGCCACATAATTCCAGTGGCCTTGACTGAGTGCCAAAGTCACTTCTTCAAGGCCCCATGAACTTGCCATTAACTTCCTCAAATACTGAAAATAACATCAATTGAGCAAAATGCACCTCACAATAAAACCCATGACCTGTGCGTTTATTGATTTTACTTCTCTTTTCCCTGCCAACTTCAATTTGGTGCACGCCAACTTTCAGGCAGATGAAGCGTATGTTTGTTTGTTTAAACGTTAACTTCATTGCTAGTGACACGACGAATACATTGCATCGTTTTGGAGAGTTGCAATGTGCTCTGGGTTTGCATCGCTTGGCCGGAGTTCCATGTGACAGAGATGTTCGTGTGCTGCGGCTTGAGAATGCGTGTTGCGTTACATCCGAGCATTGTAGTACCGCTGTTTTGGAGTTCTCCTGATGTGAAAACAATGTATCGCATAGGCGCATGATGACTGATAGGTGAATTTTGCTTGCTGACAAGTTTTGTAATATTATGCATTTGAAGTCGATAAAATACATAGAGAGGAGGTGAGAGCGCCTCGTCTGCAACAAGCCCTTTAATTGCCTTCCTGTGCAGCGGGACGGCCGTCATCTGCCTGGCCTGCCCATGTGAAGGCATTTGAGCTGGGGGTCGATAAATCTCAGTGGGGAGAAAGTCACACCTCAGGGGGTTTATTTTCCACCTTGGGCCTTTGATCTTTCCTTTGAACTCCACTGTTCCAAATCACGGGTCTTCCCAGGGTGCCTGTTCCTTCATAAAAAGGGATTCCCCGCTCGGCCTACGTCAGAAATCTGAACTCCTGAGACAGTTTGACATCTACCGCCGGCGGCAGGGAAGAGCGCTGTTTTACCGCACTGTATCCGTGCCGCCTGGAATACCGTGGCTTGGATGGGATACCTATTCTGTGCCTGTTCGACACGGGGGCTGCAATCTACTGCACGGTGCACAGTGTGTATAACTGCTCTTCATCAGGACGCAGCCTATTCGCTCGTGGACCACCTTGTTTGGCGCACCCAGCGTGGAGGTCATGAGCCTAAGCATGCAGGAACTTGAATTTGGCTTGGACACTGACCCGCCCTATGACCCGGGCTACTTCTCTGCCTCCTGGGACTGGAAGGGCATGTCGGACTTCTATGTGCGGAGCCAGCCTTTGCCCCCACAGAGCCTGTCTCCGACAGCCTCGTTTGGATCTTGCTCTTCGTCCCCTGAATCCTCCTATCCTTCATCCTCCTCATCCTCCTGCCCAGGGGGCGGGCCAGGCTTCGGGCAGACGGACAGCGGTTACATCGACTTCCTGTCCGGCCTCAGTGGGGACCCGGAGGCGAGCCGGGGACACACGAGGAAGCGCAAAAGGCCCATCTCCCCGGAGACTCGCCACAAGGCCAGCGAGAGGGAGAAACTGCGCATGCGCAACCTGGCCGAGGCGGTGCACGTGCTGCGGGAGTCCCTGCCCCCGGCCTACACCGAGGGCAGAGGCGGGAACACCCTGACCAAGGTGCAGACCCTGCGCTGCAGCATCCACTACATCAAGGAGCTCATGAAGCAGTTGAGCGCCGAGCACAGGGCCTAGGGCTTCGAGGCGCACGGCAGATAGTGCGTGTCTGCCTCAGACACATGGACTTCCCCCCTCCTTAAAGAAGGACAATGTATAACAGGAGGTGGAGGGCTGCACGGTTCCCGGGTAAGAAAGCGCACGTCTGCCTCAAACCCTAGGACAATCTGACCTTTGCCCTTCCTAAATAGACGCTTAAAAGTGGAAAAACAGAGGGGTAAGTTTACACAAGGACCCGGGAAAGAAACAACTGTCCCATTACCCATGACGTGCCGGGACTGTTTAGAGGGACACATCAAGAGACAGTGGATAGCTGATGGGAAATGACCAGGGTCCCGAGACCACAAGCATGTGACACGCCTGACTGCCCCTGGCCGGATCCTCGGACCACCGGACTCCGAGCCATGACAAGCTTGGGGCTGAGACCCAAACCAGAGGGGTCTGGACTTCCACCACTGCCGGACTCCTCACAGAGAGAAACACTAGCATATTCTGATGCCCGATAACCGGGGGGCTGTGACTCGGGAGCATTACAAGGCGAAGGAAAGTTGTTTGCTCCCCCTGCACCCCACCTGGATAGAATGTATGTATGTGTGTGCCCTGTAGTGTCTCAGCGCAGCAGCCAAACCACAGACAATCTATGATCCTTGCCAAGCTCCCCGGAGAGACCGAGAGGCGCTGCCACCCTGGGCCAGAGGCTATGGGCACACCGAAGCTATGGACTTGCACATCATTCGCTTTATAACCAGGCCTGATGCCTTTGCTTTCTTTATTAGAACATTCTACCCTCATGGGGTGGAATGTTCTAATCGCTACCTGGGCTGTACCGGCCATTAAAGGACCGGTCATGCTATTAACGCTGCGCTGCTATGGCAGGCTATAAAACCATATTATACAATCTCTGACTCTACAATTCAATTCAAAGAAACTGTACATTTACTTTCAAGTTAGAATAGAAAATGTCTGAAACAACCAAAGTCAAGTTGTATTACAGTGGCCCTGGGCAAATCAGTTGGTCTTGGTTCATTAATATTCGTTTTACTCTAGCGTGCCCAGCAGGGAATGATTATTGAAAAAACAATTAATGAATACTACTCTTGCATCTGTTAGATTCTTTACGCCAAAAGCGGCGTGCAGGCCACTGGAAGGCCTGCCCCGCCCGCTGTCTTTCCGGAATGGAAGTGATTTATGAATAACATGTATATAAATGCACATATCGACTTTAGCGAACGAATTCCGTTTTCTTATGCCTTAGATGGCTATAGTGTTGTGACCACAATGTAAATAAAATATTTTGACTTTAAAATACGTGTTTTTGTTCTTACCGATGTGGTTGATTGACGGGTGAGAGGGTGGGCGTAAGGCGGGGGGCGGGGCACTTATCCGAGTGCCATCTCTCTTCTTCATGGAAGTGCAGACACTTTATGACGTGCATTTCCGTCCTTGCAGCTATTCGTTGGAGACCGGTGTGATAGCTCAGCGGGTTAATGCACAATAGGTACGGACGAGCCTACTCATACCTTTATTTCCCCGAGGTTGGCAACATGTGTAGTATTATTTAATCATGGCGGGACTGTGGCAGCATCACCGCGTGCACACTGACAACAAACATGAAACCTGTTTCAGAGAGTTTGTCAACAGTTTATCAATGTCGTAAAGCAGGCCTTGTGGTACCTGTCGCAGATGCTGCTGTGATCGGAATGTTTTAGCTGCAAAGAGTGTGTTTACATTCAATGCAGCTATTATGATTTCTCAGTAATGTTTCAGACATTCTCCAGACACCAACCTCTCTTGCTCAAGGCCAGATGTGCGCAACTGCCGTGGTTTGTGCTATATAACACACTCGCTAGGCGTGTCCTTTTGCATATCTATCTGCATAGTTCCTACGAAGCCACTCGTGTGGCTCCATCGGTCAGTTCTGGCTTAGCTGCAGATGCATTCTGGGAATTGCAGTTCACATTTTAGGCATGCGAAACCTGGCCTGCAAAGTGCTGATGGTTAAAATGCCATGACAGGCTAAAGTGTGTCGCATGTGTGACACTGGACAGCTATACTATGATCACTCGGATTTTGTCGTTGCCCCATTTAATTTGTACCTCCTAATCACTCCAACAGGTGCTGATGTTTTAAGCTCAAAAGGGTGGACTCTCTAGTTTACTGACTTTAACCGGGTTTGCGACAATATGTGGCCATAGGTAATAAAGCTGACTTTCAAAATGCAGACTACTTAAAATATCAGCTGAATTTGTCAAGGAAATAATGTTTTGCCCTTCATTATTACCAATGACTATTTCAAAAATATTGAATTAATGTTTTTTTTGTTACATGCTTTTTTAAATCTAATTGTACTGTAATAACCACTTAGTGCCCCTTAACGCTTCATATCCCTGAACCCATAAAACCCCAAACTACCCATTACTGCTTCCCTTCCACGAACCCTAATACCCCTTAAAAACTCCTTTACGCATCCTTCCCTGAACTTTAGAAACACCTTACTTCCCCTTCACGCATCCTTCCCTGAACTTTAGAAACACCTTACTTCCCCCTTCACGCTACCCTTGACTGAACTCTAAAAAATCTTTACTATCTATTAAAGCTGCATTCCCTAAACCCTAAAAAAAACCCTTGCTAATACTTAATGCTAGCCCTTCCTCAAACCTAAAAACCCTTTACTGTCCCTTAAAGGTACCCATCCCTAAACCTAAAAAACCCTTACTTCCCCTCATTGCTACTCTAACTTGATCCCTAAAACCCCTTACTACCCCTTAACTCTATCCTTCCATGAACCTTAAAACCCCTTACTACCCTTTTACGCAACCTATGCCTGAACCTAAAAACCCCCAAACACTTACTGCTACCCTTCCCTGCACCGTAAAATCGCCTAAAGACCCATTAATCAATCAATCAATCAATCAATGGTACCACTCACTGAACTACCCGTAACTCTACCCTCTCCCTGAATCCTAAAAACCCTTAAGTAGGAGGATGCCCCCTTGTCACAGCTCCCAGTACACTTACGTTTGCTCTGCACAACGTTCTTCTATTTTTTTAGTCAAAATTTTTTATATCTGTTTTTCAGTAGACTTAACTTTTTGACACAACTTGTCTGCAGTCTGCTTTTTTACCCACAATAGTTTTTACTGCAATCCCAATGGGTCCCTCTAAGACCAGCTAGCGATGTTCCTGTTGAAGTTGGGGGAGTCTGCCTGTGCACCTGCTGTTTCCCATGAGAAACAGCAGAGCTGCACCATGGCGCACGAAGGCTTTGGATGATGAGTGGCGGTGGTCCAGCCTGTTTTTTTCCTGTTTTTTTAAAAAGAAAAATGGCCACTTGATTAACAAAACGAAGACCTCTGGAATGCAACAAGCGGATTGCATTTCTCTTTTTCTGCTGTGTAAAGGTAGAAGGGAGTAGACCAGTTTTTTGTTTTTTTAGATCTAAAAGTTACGTTTAAATTAAGATACATTTTTTATAGTGCCGTAAAACTGCAAAAAGCGACAGCAGGCGCTATGCAAGTTAATTGGCTATGCCACACTGGTAACAGAAGGAGAGGAGGCGGAATCGGGAGCCCAAAGCTTAACGTATATTTTGAGTATGAGATGTGAAACGTGCTTCAACAGTATTGATGGACTAGCCCACCTCAAAACGTGTCCAGTCCCTTTACACCCTCCATTCAATCACCCGGGGGAGGCCCCACTGAAAGGAAGCTGAGGTTCCAGGCCCGAGGGCTCTGGGGCGGCAGTAACCCCCTCCCTCCTGTCACTGACGTCATAGGTCGTGCTGTCAGGATTCCACTTCTGTCACACCTGGATACCCACAGGACGGCTCCATAGACTTCACAGCAGCCCCTCGCCTCTCTCGTGTCTGTTATTTCTTTTAAGTTCCGGTGTCATCCATCCATTGTGTACACGTGCACGGCCTACACTGGCTCAGACTCTCGGCACCTTACAGGCCTGGCCCGCCTTGAATGCTCAACATTTGGCAAGATGTCCCCTACATCTGGAAGCCTGTGAGAAATATGTTTTTCATTAGTATTACCTGGACGGGAAATTTGTAATCGATATGTATAAAAATATTGTTCACTGCCAGGCTATTGCGCCACAGATGGAAAAGAGACAAAATTGAGCAACACGTCAGGCAACGTTGAGAGAGCAGTAGTATTAAAGTTTGGTACACAGTGTGACACACGTTACAGACCCGTGTACAGACTGTGACACACCAGGATGGAAAATGACTAGTGAGGACTGTGGGTGAAACGTAAGGAATGTCATTCAAACGCGTCCGGATACCCTCACGGGTAATAAGCTGCGCAGTGGCGTAACAATAGCCCTGCGGGGGAAGGGGGGGGGGGGGGTAGGGGTGTCAGGATTTCAGGCCCCCTCACTCCAGAACTGATAGCTCCTGACTGGGCGGTCCGGAGGGGCCTCCTCCAGGTACCCTGCCGGGGGTCCCCTTAAGTTTCGTTACGCCACTGAAGCTGCGCCATACAAATCTAGTGTTCTGAGGGGAGGGGGGGGGGGGCAAGGGGCAGTCAAGCCAAGGCCAATAAAAATATGTGAGATTGGAGAATCAAGGGCCTCTCATCACATTCTCCGGGGGAACCCCATCATTTTGCATTATGCCACTGGGATGGGAAGGGGAGAGGCCACCAGAGGGCGTTTGGTCCCCTTCCAAGGCTGGAGGTGCCCGAGGAATTTTTTTTATCTCTACAATGGCTGCAAGGGAGTGATGTGGTGTTAATTTTTCCTTGATTGGAAGAAGGAAGAAGAGAAGGGGACATGGAGCATTCGGTCTGTGGCTGTAATGAAGGGTTGGTGGAAGCTGCAAGGGGAGTAGTGATCTAGTTGATGGCACTGGTTGTAATAGATCAGGGTTTAGAGATGCTGCACTGGCGAAGGAGGTCATTTGATGGCTACTGTAGAAGGCACATTGGCTCCATGTGGGAGTGATGACCAGCAGAGCAGTGAAGAGGGAAATGCATGCATATAGGACAGGATACTATGGACGTTATAGCTGTGCAAGGCCCAAGCTCATATGACGGAACATGTCTCGAGGACATGGTTGGTTTAGCTAAGAAGGTAAATTTGAAATCCAGTCCTACTCAACACAATTAAGGATGTGTAAAGTGAAAATATGGGTGAAGCCAAGAAAACTTCCCTCTTGGCAATAGTGGGTGGAGTCTGTGGCAGCATGCACTATCCAGAATAAGTGCAAGCCTGGTTCAATGACCTGAACATCAACAGCTTTGAACCCCAATGTTCACACAATGCCAAGTCACTTGGACTTAACGCAGACACCAACCTCACCCTCGAGGAACACACTGCCAAGAAAACAAAGACGGCCTGGTACCAGATCTCTCTACTGAAGAAAGCAAAATCATTCCTGCTGTTCAAGCTCTCAAACCCTTCCATCTGGATGGTGGAAACACCCTGCTCCGTGGCTTCACAGCCTCCACACAGACCCTCCTCCTTTAAGAATATTGTACATGCTGAGGCAAGCCTCACCCAGGACCTGAAGAAATATGATCACATCACCCTATGGACGGACGATGCTCCTGATGGAAGTCCACTGGCTCTCCTTTGCCAATCCGCACCATCTTCAAAACCAGCTGTATCCTTAAAGCCATCATTACCTGCACCCCATCCCATCCGCCTGAAAGGCTGGAGCTCTTCTTGGGAGCCAAGTCTGTGCCGTCTCGCAAGAAGAGCTCCAAAAAAGCTCAGTCCCAGCTGCCAAGAAAGTATGGGAAGTAGTGCAAGAGGAGCAGGAAGGAGAGTTATGCCATCTACAAGCTCACCATATCTCCTGGGTCTCAGTGCACCTATAGCCAAAACACATCAGACTGGAGATAAAGAAGTGTAAAAAAAAACAAAGTAACAGGCCTTTCCCATCTATGCACCCATGATCTGGAACAGCATATCTGCAGCCCTCAGGTCAGCCCAACCCTGCTCCTATTCAAGAAAGAGTTTAAGATGCACCTCTTTAAAGCGCTCTACATCATGAAGCAGTAACAGTCCACAAACCAGCTACCGCTCCAATCCCTTGTTGACAGCATCCTTGCTTTTGATCCTGTACAGTGCTCCACTGCTTTTGGCCAGGTTCGCTCTATACAAATACCACATACATACATACAGAAACAGATTTGTTAGACTCCAGGGATCTGCCTAGCCAGTTTGTCCCGCTACCGCTGCCTTTAGTTCTGACTAGTAGCAGGGAAACACTACAGTGCCCCTACACCATCCATTCCCTGCCCACTCGTAGTCTCACCATAAACTTGAAATACAGCAGTGCACTATGGAATTAAAAAAGGCTGCTGGCGGCTTGTGGCCATGGCTAGGAGTGGGGATGAATAACTGCTGTAATACACTGATCCATTTTACCATCTCTTTAAAATAAAAACAAACTATGCCAGCTTGGCAAAGTGCAAAACTGGTAAACGTTAGCAAAAAGGTTTAAAAATAAACTACACAAAATTGCAAAGCACAGAACTTTGAAAGTCAAATTTTTTTTAATGTGGGCATTTATAAAGGGCAGACCTGGCTTTGGGAAATAGCAGATCATTGTACTAGGGTGTCATGTTAGGGGTTTTGATATAGCAACAATATCTATATCTTGGCTAAGCAGACAATCCAGGAATCATTTACAAGAGAGGCTGGGAGGAAGTGGGGTGAAAAGGGGAGCAAAAGCAAGTGGGCACCTTAGAGCAAGCTCAATGCAGGGATGTGCAAATCTTAAGTACATTAGTTGGTACATTTTAGGATTTTTGGCCCCTTTGAATTGAGTAAGATGCCCTGGAAAAGATGGGTGTTCCACTTGCTCCAGAAATGTCAGCGGGAAGAGACAACCCTGATATTTACAGGAAGGAGCGCAGCCATTTTGCAGTCTCAGGGAATAGACTGAGAATGCTTGTCTCTGGTGGGTTTCTATTTTGCTAGTGTTGAAAAGGGTGTGCTACTGGTGTTGCAAAAGTCACTGGACATGTAAGACTTTGATGATGGTTACTAACTTCAGGGGAGATGCAGAAGCCATTGAAGATTATGCCGGAGTACAGAAGGAGCAAATACATTTCATTGAGTGTTGAGGTGATGTGGCTCACATTTCTTTGCTGGTCATGGCATGCAGAGGTGTTGAATTTCTTTTGTGGGTAACAGAAATAACCTTAGGATGTCTGTCAGTTGGTCATTGCCACTGCAAAGGTGGGGCGAGACTAGATCCTGAAATGTTTCCGTAAAGTTCAATTTTGGGAGGTATAGTTTTATCTACTAAAGTAGTGGTAGGCCATACCATGCCATCTGTGTTTTCTTGCTAAAGTGTGATTTTAAGGAGAGGTGGCTGTCAGTGTAGACATGAGGAGTTTGGCAGTTGATATTAGTTGACAACCATATCTGAATTTTGATGAGCGCGACGTTGCTCATGAGAAGCAGGAACTCTGTCTTTTTGGGATTGAGTTACAGGTATGCTTGGATCATGTAGGACAGTATGATTGCAAGGCAGGACTTAAAGTCCCAGATGCAACTGGCCACTCAAACATTGAGGTACAGCTGAGTATGCTTGTCATATTTTGGGGGATGGATTTCATGGTTAGAAAAGAGGATTCAAATGGTTTGCGTAAGGGTCGAACATTAAGAGGAAGAAGATATCTCTTGGAGGAAGTCCATCGGTGACTGACTGCAGCAGTGATCCGAAGGGTCTCTTTTGAGTGCGTCATTAGTGTTTGGTTGGTAACGTAAAGAATTCCGGTCCTTGTCCCAAGTGCCCATCTTGAAGTTTATTGAGTAGAGCATAGAGGTCAATGGTACCCAGTTCTTGAAGGTGAGCTAGCTGTGCGGATCACCATTGTTGAAGATACCACATGTGGTAGCTCAGTGGACTAATGCATCCACTCAAGGGACTTGTGTTTGATCTCACAGTCACAGTTTCAAATTCCCAAGGGTTCACTTAGCCTGTGTACCTTCTGAGATCAATAAACATAAGTACCATTGTGATGGGTAAAAGTAAATCTCTGTTATCTGTCAACAGCACCAAGAGATTCCCCAGGGGTCAACATGCACTGAACAATTATGCAAAAGGGCATATTCCCCAACCTGGACAGGTGCTAGTTGCAATGACAAATAAAGTAAGCATGAACCCAGACACAGTCCCTAAACAAAAAGAGGACCTATTTTATTTTAACAGTTTGTGGCAGGTAAGCTGAATAAACTATGACGTGCCAGTTGCTGTTATTAGGACGTGTTTGAAGGTGATGTAAAAGGAGAAGTTATATGTGATGAATAACAGTTGTGTTCATCATGTTATACTGGAGAAGGTACAGCAATGATGAGATTTGGGTTTCTCCCAGGTAGTTGATAATCGGGAGGAAAGGATAGATTTAATGTGATTTTGAAAGTCCTTAGTAGGAGGGGCTGTAGGTAAAGTTGTGTTGTTAAACCAGGCTTCCAAAAAACATCAAGATAGGGCTAGCTTTTGCCTGTGCTTAGAGTTAGAGTATTGGATAGTGGTAGGTTTATGGTTAGAGACAAGGTTATGGTTTGGATTAGCTTTGGGTATGTGTGTATGCTTAGTGCTATGGTGGGCTGCATCTAGCAGGTTCTACCTCCCCACTCAAAGGAGCCAATGACAGCACCCAACCCTGAATTTATTATCACAATTCTTTATAACAACGGCTATACATTGAAAAACAGCTCTAGAATTTAAAAATGCTTTTACAATAGCAGCAGATCAGAGGGTGTCTCTTTCATAAATGAAAGTTTAATGCTGCGTTTTATACTTTTCACTCATGCACAGGCAAAACCATCCATATATCTACTGTGGGGGGACGATCCCCAGGCCACCTACCATCCAGGTGAATGCCCGGGACCCACCCCTCACCTACCAGGTAATGGAGATATTGAGCTCTGATGTGAGTTCAGAGGCTAAAGCCCCCACACTACACAATGTAGCGATCCTTCAACTCAACCACAGTGAAAATACTCAGAACGAACATATACTTATCAATCGCTCAGTGTTATCCAGCTGCGATGACTTGCAAACTTTCTCTGCAATTATATAGAATATTTATTTATTTATTTTTGGGGTTTAATATAGCGCACACTAGACATGGAGATATCGCAGCACTTTACACAAGAAGTTTCCCATGCATGCGCGCAGTTTACAAGAGAAAAGTTACCAATTAACAGAAGAAAGTTACAAAGACTCCACATGATGAGAACCAATAGGGGCACTGAAAGTCACTGTAGTGTTATGAATAATGAACACCCAGTTTCAGTGGAGGGAAGGGTCGTAATTGCGACAGCCCCACTGACTGAATTTGTAAGTGTACCTCAAAGATGACGCATGCCTCAGGGTATAAAACCCAGGGATTTATCCGTTAAAAAAGAGGATTCTTCTTGGAAAGGGAAGCTATGCTGGATTTGAGAGCGCCACAACAATGCACTTGGATTATCAATGCCGCTCAGAAAGACACCCTTCTCATCAGCCAAGAGGATGTGTTTCTTGTTAATGACCGATGACATACTATAAGCCCTTACAGGCCAATACAAAGTGTTGGGGATCCTGTTCACTTTTTAATTTCTAATAATTGCCTGTGCTAATGGGTTACTGAATATGTCTATAATTATCATTTGTTATGGTCTAGATTAGCATGTATTAAAGGTGTCAATTAAATAGATTACACCACTAGGCCACCTGGGCACGGTGCTCCGTTGCCTTACCCACCAACAAGGGGACAGATCACAAAGGGTCAAACGTGAAAAGGTCTGTGCCCTGCTAGGATTGATGGACACCATCATGAAAGAACATTGAAGGGCTTTAATCAAACTATGTGGAATCTGTCTCTAACTTCCTTTACTGGCACAGAGTTTTACCAGCTCTGCTCTGAGATACGTGACAGAACATTCATGGCCCTAGATTGTATGTCTGATCGACTGTATGTCTGGCCCCAAATTTCTCTTCTTGCACCATGCAGTGATGAACTTGAGGAATACTTTACATAAACAGAAACATTCTTTGAGAATGTGTTTGTGCACTCTTTTTGTCCTACTGTCACTAGATCATTGCCATCCACCTGAAGGATAAATACATCTTGGGAAGCACACATGCCTCTGCAAATAGCTTTTCTTCATATCTTGAAAGGAATATATTCGGCAGCTAAGCAAATGTGCTGTGCAGCTTCTGAATACCTAGGATACCTCTTCTTCCCTGGCAAATGTGTCCACTAAGGTAAAGCTTTCTTAATGAGTATGATGAACTGTCCGCTACCCCAGCCTGCCTGGTGAAGAACCCCAAAGCTGTGCAATGAGCCCTAATGGAACCAACAGCATGCCCCTGCACAAGCACCTACTTAAGGAACAAAATCACTGAATCATAAGAAAAAATATCTTTCCTCCCCTTCTTGCGCACAAATGTTCTGTATGCCCAAAAGGTCCTCTCACATGAGCTGTACATTTTGCTCGATCTTTCCCATGAAGTTCTCTTGGAAAGACTCAAGGATGGGAGAATCGGGTTAAGCATAGCTCTGGCTCAAATCTTTTCTGTCAAACTGAGAACAAGCGGTCTATCTACCTCCCTACATCTTGAATTACAGGAAGCTAAGTTATGGGGTTCCCCAGGGCTCAGTTCTGAGCCCAGTGCTATTCAATGTTTACATGCGTATCTGTGCAGAGTGGTAGAACCTTGGGGCTTTAATATTATGTCGTACATAAATGATACACAATTGATGCTAGCCTTTCATCAACTCGATGAGTTAACAGTTGTTAACTTTCAGGGCTGTCTCTTGGCTGTCACCAGTTGGATGCTTAAAAGCTCCCTGAAATTTAATTCTGACAAATCAGAGATTGTTATTTTTGGGACCACAGACTCCAATACATTAGAAGACTATGGCCTAAGGGAGTGGGGGATCTATCCTTTCTACTTCAAGTGCAGACGGTGTCGGTGACCTGCTTTATGGTTTTGAAATCCTTGGGAAAGATCTTTAACTTTTTCCCAGTTTACACACAAAAGGTTATTGTCCATGCAACGATTACTGTTAGGCTGGACTGTGCCAATGCGTTGTATCTTGGAGCGATGGAAGATCTGTTAATGAAGTTGCAACTGGTTTGGAATGCAGCAGCCCATCTCATTCTGAACATTCCTATAAGACAATCTGTCAGGGAAGGGCTGAAGAACTTGAACTGGCTTCCGATTCAACAAAGAATCAAATTTAAAGTATTAACATTAACTCATGGAGCCCTACACGAAAAAGGCCCTCTGTATTTACAGGAAAGAGTGAAAGCATATGAACCCCAAAGGGCCCTCCACTCAGCCAGCAAAAGATTGGTGCAAATTCCTTTGTTTCGGAAAGCTAGGGCCAGAGGAAGAATGTTTTCTGTCAGGGCTTCAAAGTTATGGAATGCCTTGCCAGGGAGCCTACATGAGACTGATTCAGAAGCGGTGTTTAAGGCCAATCTGAAAACATTCCTTTTTAGGGAAAATTAATTTAAAGTAAAATCAGCCTGTCTAGTTAGCTCAGCTCTGAGACGCTTCCCTAGAAGAAGCTGTGCACTCAACAAATGGCCATTCATTAATTCATTCAAGAGGCAGTAATAAAGTCTGGAATAGAAGAATACCGAGCTTCCTAAGCTCTTCCGGGCACTCCGTCATGTGGACAGCTGCATGTCAAGCATACCTTCTGAAATCCTGTATCTTACAGGGAGATAAGCCATTGTTTCAACCAGAGCCACTATTGTACAGACGCTTCACCTTACTGTTGGACCCAGAAAGGATCACCAAGTATACCCTTCAAGCACTTGACTCTCAGAGTAGTGAAACTGAGCATTCCATGGCTTGCTCAGGGAGGTGGTGTGAAGTTAGAGATTCAGCAGTCAAGTCATTGGGTGACAAGTAATAAGTCACTACCTAGTCAGTACTTTGATTTGTAGAAAAGTCAGTACTTTATTGTTATGGCACACAATAAAGAAAAAAGGATCACTAAACAATTCAGCAGATGGTTGTTAATCAGGCATTAAAGAGAACAATATCCTTGCTACGCTATGGGCAGGTTTTTTCTAGTGCAGTACCTTAGCCTTTGGACTTATGTGAGAGGAGTGTCACTGTTTGGGAAATATGATATTGCATTGTGCTTTGCTTATTCTCATTTAAAGCCAAATCTTTCAGTGAGCCTCCACTTGAGTACACTTGTCTCTGCCCTTAGGGATCAAAGTCACTATAACTTTCTTTGTCCCAATGGAGATGTTCATAAAGTCCTTTTAAAGGCTCTTCCATTGGAGAGGCTGCCCCTCTCCAATGGTGCGCACTTAGCACAGCCCACCAAAAGAGGATACTCAGCCCAACCAGTGGAGTTAACACTTTATATTGCGCACTGCCTTCAGCCAAAGGCAGGTCACTGCAGCACCAGCACAAGTCTGATGTGTTGAAGGTGCATAGGTGTCAGCAAAACTAGCGGTCGAGGGCAACTTGATATTTGGGTCTTCCTCTGAACCAATCTTAATCCTCTTCTCTCAAACAAGAAGGTGCCCATCCATCACAGTGGTGACACTCCTGCAGACGGATATTGTTGGGTTTTCTTTAGCACTTGAAGATTCTAGATAGTTTGACCTCATAGATGGTCGCAGTTACCTCAGTGCTCGTACTTCTAAGCACTAAGGTCCTGATTACGAGTTTGGCGGTCTTGGAGCGGACTGCCATGCCAGCGCCCCGCTCCAAGACGCCAAACCCATAGTCAGTCCGCCTGCCGGATTACGAGTCGTAATCCTAGCAGGCATTCCTGCTGCGGTTTTCCCACAACGGTGCCTTTCTAAGGTTCATAGGAGATCCTTAGAAAGGCACCGCCATAGGAGCGCTGCAGTCTGTTTCTGCACGGACAAAAAATTACAATGTTGTGCATTTCTGTCCGTGCATGAACAGGGGTTGTAAAATACAGGGGGGCACAACATGTGCCCCCCTGCATGCACCCTGTGCACAGAGGCAGCAGGGGGCCCTTTGTTTCCTCCCCACCTCCTTTTTCATGGCGGGCTCACTGCCATGAAAAGTAGGGTAGTGAGGAAACTCGTAATATGCTCGGCGGTGCCGCTGCAGCACTGCCAGCATATTACTCTTCCTCAGACCGCTGCACCACCTCCACGGGATCAAGGATCCTGGCAGTAGCAGCGGTCCAGTGGCGGTCCAACCGCCGTACTTGTAATACGGCGGGTGGAATGTCAGTCTGGTGGTACACAGACGGCCACCACCGAACTCGTAATCGGGCCCTTAGTCTCAGAGTAGATCTCTTCTGAAAGAATTCCAGGACACTCTCAGTCACAGGTGTTGATGTTGCTTTTAAAAAGATGACACATCTGGGCTTCTGGACCTCGTTCAAAGCCTCTCGATGCAGATCGCAACCCACGTCATTGTGCTAGCATCACAGAATCTTGCCTCATCTCCTTGCAGCCTATACTTCTAAGCAGTGACTTCCTAACGTAAGGACATTTCCAAGCAAGTCCATCCTGCAAATTCAGTCCGCTTTCTCATCCCTCAAAATAGGATGCCAGCAGCCAACGTGGCAAGTCCAGCAGAGTCTTGCCCAAGTTACAGGACTCAGTCAGTACCCCAACGCTGCAGCTCCAAGAAGTCTCCTATTTGCAACTGGCGTGGGATCCCATGCTTCAGGTCGGGAAATCATAGCATGCTGACTAGAAGTCTTGTCTTGCAGACAGTCCTAATAAATATCAGTTCAGTTCTGTGACCGGTTTTGGGTAGTTCTGCACTTTTGTGACTCCTATGCAGATTGGTCTGGTCATGGTATTTGTAAAAAGATCAAGCAGGAAGGAAGGTCTGGTCATGGTATTCGTGACAAGAGCAAGCAGGAAGGAATGGGGGCTGGTGGTCTCCTCTCGGGAACATCCCAAAACAAGAGCACACAGGCAAGGGAGGATTTCCCACTTAACTTGTTAGTATGAGAGAGGCAGTGTCTTCCACGAAAAAATGGGATAGGAAGGGACAAGGGGGACTCCCTAACCTCAAAGGGACCCTCTGTCTCCTTTCTCAATTTCAACAACACTCTACTGTCTGACCAAATGTAACAGATCCCTGGAGTGTTCTTGGGGAAGCCCTGCAATGTACATTTTGTGGCTAGGCTCTCCCTCCAAGATGTCATCTTAGGTATCATACAAAGTATGCCTAAAAGTAAATGGAACCCACTGGGGCTGTAGCAACCTATACTGTCTCGATTTCCACATGCATTTTTCACACATGTGCAACACACAAACACGCAACATCTACATGTCTGTAGTACACGCACACACAACCATTACTTTTAACCAGGTCTTTATCCAGGACCTGCTTATAGGAGACTATCAGAATAATTTCAAACACTTTCTCAAAGCAGATAACAGGAAAAAAAGGCTGCCCCAACAGTCAGTCCTCTTCAATCCAGGGAGATGACAGAATCAAGGTACATTTGGCGAGCCTTGCTTTGGGTTTCATTCCACATCATGGAAAGGCCACAGTGCACATGCATGATTGTCATGTGTGCTGAGGTGGGATCTAATACACTACAGCTTGCTACGAAGACTTCAAAGCAGGGGTGCATGCTTTACTGAGCTATGCAGGGGACCTTTGTCCCAATAGGTGGCATTATTTAAAATGCGTGGTACATTTCCTCTAAGACATAACAAGGTCAACTGTTTCAACAATGTAAACAACCTTGCTTAGAACTCAAATAACCAGTTCATAATGTTTTCATCTACTTTTGGGTTTGTATCTTTGCTCGCCTTTTTCCTGTCCTTCGTCTCAACTTCCCTCCATGTTGCTGTTATCAAATTAAACAATTCAACAAATTGGTTCTTCCATTTCTTTTCTTTCATCTCTGCTGGAAAATGGAAGCATTGTTTCCCAGGCTTAGAAACAATGCATCCTGACCTCTTGCGTTTCTGTGTTTTTGGTGTCCCATCTTGCCCCCCCTGGGACTGTTTCTCTGACTTTCTGGCCTACAGTTATGGACTTCAGTATTCCCTCATTTAATTGTATCATCATCCTCTGGTCCTTTCTTCTGCCCCAACCCCGCGACCACATTTAACTTACTAGAACGGGGCACGTTGGGTAGATTTGTTGCCTCAACAGTCTGACCTTCATTCAAGGCCACAGATAGGGCAAACTTTTGGGAGAGCACCAGGAAAGGTTAAGGATACTATTAGCCTGCAAACACCTGTGGCTATGGCAAGGCCAACTGATTACTTGACCCCTGAACTGCAGCGGGAACAAAGTAGCTATAGTATTCAGCACAGCAGTCATATTCATTGTGTGGTACAATGATAATATTTGAACCCTTGATATGAATGATGGCTCGCGAGACACACTGGTGTTGTGTTATGATTCATGAATGATGTGACAAGTTTAGATGACCTAAACTTACATCCAGTTCCCACCCAGAAGGGGCTGGAAAAAGTTGGGGTGAGGGTGGCCCACCCAGGTATCAGGCTGTGCACCCACCCCAGAATGCACTCAACAGTCTTTATGCCCCCCCAGGCAGATTGGGGACGTTTACCTCCAATCTGCCCCCAAGTCCACTAGACATCCAGAAAAAATGGTGCAAAAACAAGGGAGGAGTGGTACGGCCCACCTAGGCATCAGGCTGTGCACCCACCCAGAATGGGCGCAGCAGTCTTTCTACCCCCCTACCCGGGTTTATTGGTGGGTTTATGCCAATTCTGCCCTCAAAGGCAGGGGGGAAGGCCACTATAAACCAGGGATTTTATTTGCTTTACGAAAACAAATATGTGATATGGGTATTCCGCCCTGGTGTTGTGCCTATACACGACCCCTACAGCTCCAACCGTCTTTTTCCCACCTGGGATGCACAGCATCCCCCCCACATGGCAAGTGAGAGGAAATTTGGATTCTTTTGGGTGCATTTATGACATATGGATCAGCAGAGGGTGGTAAATTCACATTTCCTCTTACTTGCCATGCTGAATTTGCTTGTTAGTCCAAAATACAACCCGTTTGCTGCATTTTACAGGCCCCTGCGGGCTGCCACCCAGGGAACCCTACTAAACACAGAAATTCCTGACAACTAGACATCCAGGGGAGGCCAGTATGGTGTGACACGCATGGAGCCCACAAAGTTTTCTTACCCACAATGCACTCCAAACCATACCTATAATCACTAATTTGCCTCCCATTTCTGTGACGCAATGCTCGTATGGTCCCTGGTTTGATCCGTTCCTGTTCCATGTGCAGGCCCAGCCACACATGTGCAGTACCTTTTTTATCAGGGGAAGTATGGTAACACTGGGTGATAGGAAATATATGAATCAGTACAAATTCTGGAACTTTCCCTCAGAAATGTGAGCAAAATTGATGACTTTAGGCAAAGTTTGCGATTTACATGGCACTGTGGGTAAAAACACACTGTGGGATCTACACAAGGCACACCAGCCTGGAGTCCCCTAGGTGTGTATTTTTTTTAAATGTCTGGGTTTGGTAGGTTTTGCTGGGTGGCACCCGAGGCCTGGCCCAAATACCGCAGTTTCTACTATCGCTAAAACAAGTAATTTATTTTCACGCTAAATGTTTATATCGCCACATTGCTTTTTGGGGTCCGTTGTGTTGAGGAAGCCAGCCATGCCATACAAGTAGGATAGTGTTTTATCGAAAGAACGGTGGGAATGCTGGGTTGTACACATTTTGTGGATCCCTGCAAATTCTGGAAGCTTCCGTCACAGAAATGTGCAGGGAAATGTGTGATTTTAGGCATAGTTTGAGGTTTACAGGGCATTGCTGGGAGGTCCATGAAAGGCACCCCATCTGAGACTCTAGTTTTAAAAAATGTCTGGGTTTTGTGGGTTTCCTTGGGTGGCAGCCACGCCCAAATACCACAGCTAATGAATCCCCAAAACAGATCATTTTTGACAGGAAATGTTGATGTCTCCATACTGGGTTTTGAGGCTTGCTGTGTCACAGCTGCTAGGCCGAGCCAGAAAAGTGGGGTAGTGTTTTTATTGGGAGAAGTGTGGGAATGCTGTGTGGTATGAATACTGTGGATCCCTGCAGAATCCAGACATTTTCCTCACAGAAATATGAGGGATTGTGTGATTTTAGGCAACGTTTGAGGTTTGTAGGGCTTTGTGGGTATGAAAAGGCCATAGACACAAGGTTCACCACCCTAGACTCCCCTGGATATCGGGTTTTCAGAAATGTCTGGGTTTTGAAGATTTCCTTTAGAGGCAGCCGAGCTTAGGCGCAAATACTAGAGCTACCCAATAGCCAAAACAGTTTATTGCGTTTTGGGTCTTATAGTGTCGTATGAGCTAGGCCAAGCCACACAAGTCGGTAGGGTTTTTATCAGAAGAAGTTTGGGAACACTTAGTGGTAGAAATTCTGTGGATCAACGCAGGTTCCCGAAGTTTATCCCACAGAAATGTGTCCAAAAAAAATATGATTTTAGATCAAGTTTGAGGTTTGCAGGGCATTGTGGGTTAGAAGACTTTGTGGAATCCATGCAAGGCACACCACCCACACCTCCCCTGGGTTTCTCATTTAAAAAAATCTCTGGGTTTGGTAGGTTTCGCTGGGTTGCACGCCAAAACTGGTCCGAAATATAGCAGCTACCCCCATTGTTACAACAGGTAATTTTTTTGATAGATGTTGATGTCTTCATATTGAGTTTTGGGGTCTGCTGTGTAAGGGGCACTAGGCCAAGCCACACAAGGAGGTAGTGTTTTTATTGGGAGAAGTGTGGGAATGCTGGGTAGTACGAATGTTGTGCAGAATCTGGAAGTTTCTGTCAAAGAAATGTGAGGAAAATGGATGAGTTTGAGCTAAGTTTGAGGTTTGCATGGCATTGTGGGCAAGAAAAGGCCATGGGATCCACACAAGAGACACCACCCTGGACTCCCTGGGTGTCTAGTTTTCAAAAACGCCTTGGTCTTGTAGGTCTTCTTTGGTGGTGGATGAGCCTGGGCCCAAACACCAGAGCTGCCCTCATCGACAAAACAAGTATTTACATTTTTTTACAGGCAATGATGATGTCGCTACATTGTAGTTTGGCTCTTATTGTGTTGTAGGCACTAGGCTGAACCACACAGGTGGGTAGCATTTTTTTTTTTAGAACACATTTTATTGATTTTTGCCAATATCAAGCTCGAAGAGCCATATTATACATATATGTTAGGATATATCATAGGCATAAGTATACAACATAATATCACAAAACTTAACAATAAACTTGCTGCGGTAGAAAGAAACAAAACAAAAGCAATCTCACAGAGGCTTAACCATGTCCCTGTGTCGCTACCCTGAAACGCAGTTCCTTTCATCCCTTTATTAACAGTAATCAAAAGCTATGTATTAGCCATGGGGCAGTACTTCTGAGTCCAATTATGTGGACTGTGGTGTGTGTGGGGCCAAAACCATACCCCTGTAATCAGCCGAGCAGGTGGGTAGCATTTTTATCACAAGAAGTGTGGGAACACTTAGTGTTAGAAATTCTGTGGATCTGTGCAGATTCCCAAACTTTCCCTCCCACAAATAGGAGGAAAATGTGTGAATTTAGGCAATGTTTGAGATTCACAGGGCATTATGGGTGAGAACTCTTTGTAGGATCCACGCAGGGCTTACCACCCTGGACTACCCCGGATTTCTAGTTTTCAAAAATGTATAGGTTTGGTAGGTTTCCTTTGGGTAGCATTGTATCCCGGGCACAAATCTCGCAGCTAACCCCCACCTTCAAATCAGGTCATTTTTTGACAGGAAATGCTGATGTCCCCACATTCAATTTTGTGGCCTTCTGTGTCACAGGCGCTAGGCTGTGCCCCACAAGTTGGGTAGTGTTTATCAGAAGAAGTGTGGGAACGCTGACTAGTACAACACTTGTTATAATGAATTGAATTTCTCTTTATTAATTCCTACCAAATGTAAGCAAACGTGCAAGAAAGATCACAGTTTTTAAATAACCCTCTGAATCATGATAGTATTGGTAACCACAAATTCAGGGGTGTACAAAAACCCACTAGTCCTAAATTCAATGTCTTGTGCACATTTTAAAAAACATAGATTTCCTTCATACCCATTTTTCATTCATTGCATTTTACTGAATGCTGCATGATTGGTACGCAATGAAAAATCCTTACAAGCCGTGCAGCTCAGCTGTTGCATCTGGGTATTGCATGTTTTTAGACAACCAACAAACACTGTATATCCCTGCGACCAGAAAGGTCTGATGGATGTAATGGTATGTCACTTTTGTAAATCTGCCACTTAGGCAAAAAATTACAGATGAAAAAATTGTCACCAATTGCTATTTTTCCTACTTATTTTCATTCTTTTTTATTTCAACAAATAGGTTCCCTTACAAAACCATGAGCATTCTACACAAATTTCCCCTTGCTCAATTCAGACTTTTCAAATATGTATAGTATTCCGGGCTTGCCTATTGATTTCACACCTGTTTGCACCACAAAAAGTTGAAGCTGTGAAAAAATAGAAAAATGTACTACCAGTCTCGAAAATGCACAATCTGTGATTTAAAAAAAGTTTTTCTTTTACAACTCTGCATGTTCATGATAGCTGGGAGGATAATGATCTTAGCACAGCAAACCTGTTTGGGAAGACAAAAATGCACTTTTTACAGCACCTTTTCCCCATCCCCCCAAAACAAATGTTGCTATAATTTGGCTTTTTTCTCTGTTCTCTACAGTGAAATTCACAAATTCTGTGTACATTTAGAATTCCTAAAATATGGGGGAAAAGGATGCAGTTTGGCCTGGATACCATTTGTGGAAAAAAAGTTACGAAGGCCTAAGAGTGAAGGGCCCCAGACTTTAGAAAAATGGCTCAGCACCGGGCATGGAAAAGGCTGGGCAGCTAAGGGATTACAGATACCAATTGTTTTTTTCCCACTGTAGCTCGTTTTCATAAAAAAACTATTTTAATCTGGACTCAAAATGCAAGCCAGACCAAATGCCTTTGCCAATGCTTGTTAATAAGCACATATCCTCTTCAAATGTATATGGCATTCTGTAAACTATTGCTTCATTACTTAGGACTTTCCTTACAAGCATACACACATATGTTCATAACAAGGAGTTTTGGAGATTAAGGATTCCAACGATACTATGCAGAAAAGTTCCGGAAATATAATGTGGTTGCTTTAAAATGTCATGTGTTTCATACAGCTCCTAGTGTAGTTTTCCCTATGTTAGCCTCACTGTGCACGGCCCAGGCCAAATTAGCTTTGCACACGTTACTACATAATCACTTTTGCGCCACATTATATTTTCACACAGAACCTGCAGTTGTTTTCTTGTTCTATTCTTTCCTGGGATGTAGTCTAAACAGTAGACAAGGTCCAACAACAATGTCCCTTGTTATTGTGTTCTGGTTAGGCACTTGCACCTAGACACAACACAGAAATGCAGCTGCTGTTTATGAACATGTGAACCTTGTCAAATAGGTATCCACATCACTGTAACACACAGAGAGAGACCAATATTTCCTGAGAGAAGATCAAGGCTGTATCTGAGATGTAATACATTCATCTGTGTATGCGAAGGTATGGGTTCCACTACTAATCCCAGAGATATTTGCTGTACAATCAGTTTGCTTCGGTAGAAGGGGAGGGGGATTAGGGTATTCTGTCTTAAAATATGACAGGGCTTTTCATAATATACGGTATATTGACAATGCTGATGGTGTTTTTGCTAGGCAGTTGTTTTCTAATTGTGGCACGTATACTGCATTTCAGATCATAATAGTTTAAATAAAGATTTCACTTTGTGCCTCTTTCATATCTTATTTTGGTCGAGTAGGAGTGTGAGCGAAAGAGAGTGTCCTGTCACTGTGATTCCTGAGAGGCTTGGGAGTGTTGTGTTCTGGGGTGTCCATCCACTTGTTCCTCTGGTTATGAGTAGGAGGACAAGTGAGACACTATAGCTAGTCAGACTCGGGCTCATGATACTGGGGACACAGATGACCTCTGGGACATCGGGTCATACTTCCAAAAACCGGGACTGTCCAGGCAAATCCAAGGTGTTTGGTCATCCTACTCAGCACCTGCACAAACGAAAATGCCTCGACTATTGCATAGCTACCTCTATACTGCATACTCCACCTAGACCCTCATTAAGAATTGGGATATTTCACCCAGAGCGATAACCACTCGAAGTGTGTGTGCGCGCACCTGAAATTACCAGGTCTGAAAATTCTGCAGTCAATAATTCCCAACCGACACACTGGGTCTGCTGTCACTAAAGCTGCAGGGCATGAGCTTTGCTTGGCCCCCGCCCACCCCTTGCAACAATCCAGAGGGAGTAGACAACACACCCCGAAAACAGGCACGTGTGTGCCCTGGACCTTTTCCCCCTGAGCCACCACCTCCACCCCTCGCCACCACTCCAGCTGACACTTTCTGGTTACTCGGATCTTGAGGGCTTTGGCCAGGCAGCACATCAAAGCTCACAGTCCTGTGGTCAGAGGAGAATACATTAACAATATACATGCTGGAGTGAGAGGCAGAGGGAGCTAACAGCATAGTATGGTTAGGCTTGGAATCATGTCAACAGCGAATAGTAGCGGAAACAAAGGTTAGTCCACAGATGTAGCGCTTGCACGCTGAAAAAACGTTCACCTCTTGCACAAAAGCGTAAAACAAACGCATCACCTAGAGGTCTAGGTTGAATTTAGTGTCCCAGCTAGAATATTTAAAATTCCTTCTGAAAAAAAGATTGTTGCCTGTATACAATACATCCACAAATCATACACCTGGAGTAAGAGGGCAACTGTTGATGACGTTTCTGCGACTCTAGTACTGCCCGAGTGGCTCTCGGCGGCCGATAGGGTTCAAAAAAAGAAGCCGCTGCCGAGGGATACGGAAGTCCTACCTACCTTGACCTCTTTCTTTTTTTAAAAAGACATCTCTGGCCTGTAGAACTATTAAACTGACGGTACCCTAACTCTAAGGACGCGAGTTTGTCTTTACCTTATCTCGCACTGCACAAACTTAACTTGCATTCCGTACAGCTTCTTCGTTTTCATTATCCCAATGGCCGAATCGGGAGCGCTGACTTGCAGCAAGCGGAAGCGGGAAAACGAAGCCAATGGCGGCTCCGAGGACGGTCCCGAAGCGCGGGTATCTCCCTTCGCCGGCTTCCAGCTGCAGAGGGTCCTCGGGGATTCTGCCCGTGAGAAAAGCATTTTTCTGCACGGTAAGGTGAATGATGAAACAGGCGCTCAGAGAGATGCCGTGGTGATCTTAGAGAAAACCCCGTTTCCTGCAGATAATATCCCCGACATACTTCATGGCGACCCTGAGCCCAAACTGCAGATGCGCAACGATGTGTACAGCACGTACAGCCTGCACCCCCCGTCGCAGCTGAATGAGGTAAAGACGACTCTGATTTTCCCAGCAACAGAAAAACATATTAAAAAATTTCTGCGGCAGGAGGTCTTCCTCATCGAGGAGACGGGGGAGGATTACAAGAACATCACCCTACCCTTTATTGAGTCGCAGAGCTTCAGTTTACAGTGGGTGTATAACATTCTGGAAAAGAAAGCCGAGGCAGACCGAATAGTCTACGAAAATCCTAGTCATACGGATGGATTTGTCCTCCTTCCTGATTTTAAATGGGATCAAAAGCAGATGGATAACTTGTACCTAATTGCAATTTGCCATATTCGAACAATAAAGAGTCTGCGAGACCTATCCAGCGAGCACCTTCCCTTGTTGAACAACATCTTGAACGAAGGCCTGGACGCAATTCGAAAGCGCTATGCCATCAATCGGAGCCAGCTGAGGATATATGTTCACTACCAGCCTTCTTACTATCACCTTCATGTCCATTTCACTGCCCTCAGCTACGATGCCCCTGGCACCTCTGTGGAGCGCGCTCACCTTCTGTCCGACGTCATCCAGAACCTGCAGCTGGACTCCCAGTACTACCAGAAGCACACCATGACCTATGCCCTCAGAGCGGATGAGCCCTTGCTTCAGAAGTTCAAAGATGCGGGGAAATGCTAGTTGGCGTGACAACTGAATTCTTCATTTTTATTATATTTTGATAAGTAGTTCTTTTTTCGATTAAATGCATTATTTGTTTCACATGTCTGTTGGTCTGAAAAGAGAACGCATCTCCTCTTTTCATTTTAATTATACCCCTTAGATGCAGGCTGGAACACTTGCTTCATATCTATGGAGGTATGTACAAGATAGTTGATCTAACTGATTTGTATAATAAACTTCAGAATTTTTTAAATCATTGATGAATCAGTGTAATTTTGAGATGTAAAATAGTCCCTCATGCATTCTGAAGAAAGCACCCCATAGCACACTGAATAATAAACCGAACAACCAATAGCATGAAATGAGATGAGAATACTCCACTGGGCACAGCCAAAACCCAAACATATGTATATTTTCAAAGATTGGCCACAATAGGTCTTGTAGACAGCTGTGCTATCAAGTCTGACCTAAAAAAAGGTCATGGATGCATTGAGCAACATTTGATAAATATGTTCCTTCCAGCCAAAACTAAAGCACTCCAGGTGTATGCCAGTGGTAGCAGCAATGGAGGATGGGCGAGCAGGCCAAAAAATACAAGTAATAAAGCATAAAAAAAGTACAGACCCGAAATGGCAAAGCACAGACTACAAAGCAGCTCTTTTACAAAACGTTTAGCAAAAAAACCTCAGTAAATGCAATTGCTTAGTAGGATTTTTGTTGGAAAATTCGACACTTAAGGAATTTCAGTGTCATAAGCATACCACATTACATCTACAAGGTATGCATTTTGAAAATGGAATATTTTATTTTTTCAGTTTCTTTTTATTTAGAGATGTCCCCTAATGTTTAAAATGTGGATTTTCCAAATTGCTTCATAGACCCTGACCTACTAAGGGCACTCAAAGCACGGCTGCGTGCCATTATGTGGTCACAATACTGCTACCTGATGCTTCTTGGTACAAGATACCTTGGGGGCAGTTTATCCCTTGTATAAACTTAGGGCAAGATTTACTTATAAATCATGCAAAGTAGCGCATCAACCAAAGTTGCTGCGCTACATAGTGCAAAAGGGAGACAGCAGGACAGCGCCATATCTACAAAGATATGACTGTTTTGCTGTCATCCCCTACTCTGTAGCATAAGAGTGTGCTTGTGATGTCTGACATAGGGTTTGTATTGGAAGGGTACCATTAAAATACAAAATACTAAACTTGGACGTAGCCTAAAACTTTTCTAACTTTGTATGTGTTCTGTAAGTTTTACATGTGTGCTGTACATTATAGCACACATGCAAATTTAGAAAAGTTTTGAGAAAAGAAAACTTGTCTCAAACGCTACCCCTGCAGCGATGAAGCATACACTTTTGGCACAAAGCCCTGTCTACCTTTTTAGGTCGAAGCCTGAAAGACAGCCCAGCTGTCCGGTTTGCTAAAGACATCTTGGGGACATTCAGAAAGCTGACCTAGGAATGTATTCCGCCCGTTGCTTACCATTGGCTTTGTGGTTTGTCACTCACATTTTCTGACTATTTGCTGCCTTTTTTGCTTTAAGCTGTCCAGCTTGAGTTTGTCTCTCCTGTTGCTAAAAACTTCTTTTTTTTTTTTTTTTTACTGTATCCTTCCACGAACTCACTTTCTGTAGTCAGGCATTTAAATCTTGTTCTTATCTGGTCACATTTGCTGTACATTCAAAGACAGAGGTCAGATGTCATGCTCTGTCTTCAAGGGATCTTGGTGTTTACTTTTCTTTCTCTGACTTCAAAGTGAGAGAGTTTGTGACAACGCTGAGTACCAATGCAAGAGGAGAGGGTGTAGGATGTCAGGGACTGTCCGGGACTATGTCGGGAACACAGTCAGGGACTTGGGCAAGGACTGGGAACTGGGTAGAAAACGTACACAGAAAGAGTAGTACAGCGCTGCCCAGGATCATACAGGAAGTCAGAGGAGAAAAGGGGATCCAAAGGGGAAGCCTGTACAAGTGAACAAGATGGGCGAGACTCAGAAAGGAGAGGCATTCATGAGGCGGCTCAGCATTCAGAATCACTACACCCAGGACGGATGTGCAATACACATATATAAAACAAAATTAACAATAAAGGGGATGTGGGGTAAAGCACTCGGGAGCCCCACACGGTAAGACTGAAGCTCAGTAAGTTCCTCACCCACAATTGCTGTTACAGATACTGACTGAAAATACCCACATATAGGTTATGTATGCAAAGGCAGGGTCTGTGGAGCTTATACCTATGGTGATGTTATAACAGTAACTCAAAGACAATACTCGCAGTGAACAAGAAACACCACCTAGGTAGTCAGCTGTGCCCACGGATCCTGGCGATCAAACAGGAACACGCAAGGCAGTAACAGCAAAGGGGTAGAACTAAACACAAGCACAATAGACAAGGAGCTAGCGAGGAGTGCTTAACGTTTTTTATTTTTTTTTAAACGTTTATTTAAAGTTTTATTGTATCATATAACAGTACAGTTCAGGCAGGGTTACAGTGAGTCATATATCATTGGCAGCCTCTCGTATCAAATGTCTTAGCTATAATACATGTGGTGGAACAGTACATACAGACGTATAATTCGTATCCGAATAGAGTAGAACAGGCATCCGAGGCATTACATTAACATTAGGAGTGTATACTCCATAGCATTGATCTAAAAGTAGGCAGTACAATTTAACTCAATTCCCCCAATCTGAACAATATCTCTTGGCGTTGAGCAGACCTGTGAAAAGAAAAGCAGTATATGTACAGTATTTCATTAAGAGTGATCATTGAGTATCCCCTTGTGTTACGCATGGATCGTTAGATAGTAGGTATCCTTTAAGAGGTCCCCAGATATCCCTAGGTGTGGAGGATCGAGGTAACAGTTCGGCGTATATGTGTGTCTGCTCTTGACAATATATTAAGTCTGCTAGCCACCTTTTAAATTTCGGAGCTCGTCCCCTACCCCACCTACAAGCTACCTGGCGTTTAGCTAATAATAGCGATAAGGCGAGAAATTTCCTATATGTTTTGGGTATCTGTTCTGTGTACCCTAGTACTGCAAGTAGTGGGTCTCTCTCCAGGGTGCTATCCGTCATTTGTTCGAGTGCTGTGAATACTTGTTCCCAGAACTCCCGCACCTCTGGGCATTGCCATGCCAAATGTAAGAATCCAGCTCCCGGCTGTCTACATCGTTCGCATCTATCTGCAAGATTGAATCTATGCTTCTTCACTGATGTATAGTATAGGCGTTGTAAGAATCTATAATGTATCACCCGTAGCCTGCAGCTGGCCGATATTTGTGCAGTTTGGAGGCAGCAGTAGCGCCATTGACCATCAGTCATTTCCTGTCCCAACTCCTCCCCCCAGTGTGTACGGGCCGGGCTACTGAGTTCTTCGCGGTGCGCTCGTATTGTGCTGTATAGACCTGACACTAAGTGTTTACCATCTGTGGATCCCAACATTTGATGTAAAGGAGTGAAATTTATCGGCTCTTGTGGGAATGTTGGGATGATTGATCGCATCCCTTGTCGTAGTCGCACATATAGGAACCCATCCAAGGGAGTGTATTGTATTCCCTGAAACATGTGATCCATAGAGAGAAATGTCCCTGCATGGAAGAGATCTCCCCATGTGCCAATATGAGCTCGTCTGCATAGGCCTTGAAACCCCTTCTCCTGCAGTAGTGAAAGGCCGGGATGATATGACAACGGGATTCGAGAGGAGTAAAGGAAGGGTGATGCCAGCAGGGATGTCAGTCGGTTCCAGGCGTCAACTGTGCCAGTGACCGTGGTAGGCGGTGTCGTGCGTGTGCGCGCTGGTCCATGTATCATGCCATTCAACGGCACAGGATCTGCCAGCCAGTCCTCCACGGCTACCTGTGGCATGTATCGGGAGGGATATATCCATTAGTAGGCGTAATGAGCCTGTGCGCTAAGAAAATATATCTCAAAATCTGGGATATCGAACCCTCCCTGATGATACGGCCTTGTTAATATGGACCATTTAAGTCTCGGCTGTTTCCCCCCCCCCCCCCCATAGCAGTCTGATGAGTTCGGTACGTAGCGTTTTAAAAAAGTAGGATCCAGGGTGGTAAGGTATATTCAAGAATAGATATAAGAATTGCGGGAGTATGACCATTTTTATAAGGGACGCTCGTCCCGCCAACGAGAGGGGTAGTGAGATCCAGCGAGTCACGTTAGCGGCAAGTCGCGTCATAGCCGTACCATAATTCAATCTAATCGTCTCTTTATCCCTCGTTACTTGTATACCAAGATATCGAAGGTCGGATTCACACCATTCCAGTGGAAAATCAAGCTGGAATTGAGATACTGCTGCCGTGAGAGGAAAAATGTGGGATTTTCCCCAGTTGATTGTAACACCAGATAGTCTGCCAAACACTATAAATTCTCGGAGTATGGGGTTTAGATTTTGCTGAGGGTCTCTAATGTACAATGTTACGTCGTCTGCATATATGGAGATTAATATTTGGCGTAAACAACAATGAAATGCTTTATCCTGATGGTACTGACGAAGCCGAGAGGCCAATGGTTCTATCGCAATGGCGAATAGGAGTGGGGACAACGGGCACCCCTGTCGCGTACCTCTTGTTATTGTTATCGGGTGGGAGAGATGGCCATTTATCAATATTTTGGCAGTGGGATGGTGATACAGTAATTTAATCCAAGATATAAAGAGGAGCGGGAAGTCCATTCGCTGTAGCACCCCGAATAAATAATACCACTCTACAGAATCAAAGGCCTTGGTGGCATCTAAAAAAACCGCGGCCAGTGGAAACTCTGGTGCTACCGTCTGAATCAGGGAGAACAGCGTACGGAGATTATGGGAGGTGGCTCTGCCTGGGACAAATCCCGATTGATCAGGAAGTATGAGTTTGTCCATAAGGAGAGTCAGACGGTTGGCCAGAACTTTAGCCAATATTTTTGTATCGCAGTTCATTAGTGACAATGGGCGATAGGAGTCACAGGACTCTGGGTGTTTTCAAGGTTTTAGTAGGGAGGTGACTATCGCTTCCCGCATCGAGGAAGGGAGTATTCCCACTTCCATGGATTCTTCGTACACTTCTTTCAGCACCGGTGCCATGATATCTATGTAACTTTTATAAAATTCAGCCGGTAGGCCGTCTGAACCCGGCGCCTTCCCATTTTTCAATTGCATTATTGCTTCTCTAATTTCATCGATCTCAAATGGTAGGCACAGAAATTCTCTCTGTCCATCGCTGAGCCATCCAAGCGCCACTTCTCCCATGAAACTGTCAAGTTCCACTGGCTCTTGTCTTTGGGACGTATACAGTGTCCTGTAGTGCATAATAAAAGTATCTAGTATTTTGAGTGAGTCTCGTTGCACCACTGCCCCTGGACCCTGTATCTCCAACATTTGGGTATTAAATCTAGGGCGTCGAGTCATCTCCGCCAGTGTTTTACCCGGCCTTTCACCTTCCCCATATTTGCGGGCCTCCCAGTATCGTCCCTTAAATGTCGTCTCCCTCACCGCAGTTTCTTCATATTCGGACAGTTTCTCTCGAAACTCTGTGTGCATCTGTCCTGTCCCCCCTCGTCCCATTCGTGTCTCCAGTCCCCGCATCTCCGTCTCCAGTCGCTGTAGTGTTCTACGTATATCTCTGAGGACCCCAAAGCTTTTAGAAATGCAAAACCCTCGTATTGTTACCTTAAAGGCCTCCCATATTATTTCCACTGTGTCAACTGATCCTTTATTCCTGCTAAAGAAATCTTTAATTTCATTGCCTAGTTCGGCGTGAAACACTATGTCTAATAATGCTGTAGGCTGTAATCTCCAGCTTAGTCTGGGCCTATCATAGCCAGGTAATGTGAGTGATATTTTCACTGGGCAGTGATCTGAAAAAGTCCTGGCTAAGTGCACTACATTATGTATGGCTGTCCCCAGCCCCTTGGAGAGTAGACAATAGTCAAGTCGTGCCCACGTCCCCCTATGAGCCGTGAAATGTGTTCCTTCTTGGGCTTGTGGATGGGTATACCGCCAACTATCAATGAGCTCACCCTCTTCCATTATATCCCGCAGTGCCTCCTGTGAGTTTGTGTAGTGATGCACAGCTACATTAGACCTGTCCTGTGTGGGATTTAGGGCAATATTAAAATCCCCCCCACCCCCCCCACCCCATATTACGTGAGTGGACCCTATCGATACTATTTTGCCCCACAGATTAGTAAAAAAACTCAGGGCTATCTGTGTTGGGACCGTAACAAGTTACAATCGTGACTGAGTCTCTGCCCAGCCGGCCCCATGCTATAACATATCTACCGTGTGGATCCGCAATCGATCCTGCCAGTGCGAAATTGGTCTGCTTTTTAAAAAGAATAGCCGTTCCTCGTGCGTATGAGGAGTATGAAGAGAAAAGCCTACAGCTCGCCCATTTGCTAGCAAAGGTGTTTGGGGTGTGTGGATTAATATGAGTTTCTTGTAACAAGGCCACTTGTATTTGTTGCCTATCCATGTATGCCAAAACCTGCCTTCTCTTCCTCGGATCTCCAAGGCCTCTGATATTCCATGACATTATCCTTATCGTGGATTTATTCTCCTGTGTCATTATTCCACCCTATCACATCTCGATTATTGAATTGCGTGTTGCCGTACTGCAGTTGTCGCATATGTAAAGAGACCTGTTTTCCAAATGCATACCATACATCTTCCTCACTGCTGCTCTGAACTCCCCGTCCCCCTTCCCCACCCTCCCACTGAAGCATCCCAATTATGCCAGATGTGAACATCCCTCCCCCCTCCCCAACAGCCAATAACGTATCAATCATAACATGAATATCCATTCTCCCCCAATTCAAAACCGAAAGGAGAACAGTGGTGAAAACAAGCAAGCAAAAAGAGAGAAAGGAAAAAACCAAAGAAAATAAACCCAATTTGTGGGGTATTCCCAGTTGGGGTTATACAGCTGGGTGGCCCACGAATACCTCTCACCAGTCCAGGTGCAGTGCGATCTGTTCTTAGTCCCTGAACCGGTTTCGAGGGTGTCCGGCTGCAGATTGTCTCTGTGCCCTCTCCGAAGCCTGGGTCATCACTGAGACCGTTTCCCTGCGTGCAAGGTGTCCTGGCCCAAGTCCATGTCAGGTGTTCTAGGCCCGACTATATTGTTTGCAGGTGAGGTGAGTCGGATCGTTGATTTGTGCGTCTTTGTATCGATTGTCATTCCCGTTCTGGCGTTCGTGCCCGTGGCGAGTCCTCCGGCGTGGATGGCGCTTTCCTCTGGTGTTTAAGTTGCTTTAAGAATTCTTCCACCTGTTGAGGTTTCTTAAAAAAAGTTTGAGTCCCCTGATGTGTAATGCGAAGTCGGGCGGGATAGAGTAGGGCATAGTCGATCTGGGCTTGCCTTAACTTCTGCTTAACTGCGAGAAATTTCCGCCGCTCTTCCTGTACATGCATCGTGAGGTCGGGGTACATGGTGAAGGGAATACCGTCATAGTGCAGTTGCTTTTTCTCCCTGGCCACACGCAAAGCCACATCCCTGTCCCTGTAATTTAATAGACGGGCGATGATAGGGCGGTGAGTGCTCCCAGGGGGCGGACGCGGTCCAAGAGATCGGTGAGCTCTTTCCACGATGAAATGAGAGAGTAATTCCTTTCCCACCACTGCGATCAGTAATTTTTCTATGTACTCCTCCATCTTGCCCGTGTTGGTACTTTCCGGTATGCCCAAGACACGTATGTTATTTCTGCGACTTCGCGCTTCGATGTCCTCATTTTTAGCTGCTATGAGCTTGAGTAATTTATCCATCTGTGCCGTAGTTTTATGCACTTGGGCCGTAGTGTCTTCCACTTCGGAGAGGCGCTGTTCGGCATCTGTAATGCGTGTCTCGTGACCTTCTATCTTGCGGGCTATTGCATCCATTCTTGTTGCCATCGTGTCCATTTTGTCTGCTATTGTCGCGAACCCTTGTCGCATTTCCAATAAAAGTGACTTCATGTCATCACCGGATGTCGATTGCTGGTCTTGCTGCGATGTTTCTTCCTCATTGCAGGCCTCTGCTTGTTGCTGTCGGGTGGACTTTTGGCGTCAAATGTCAGACGCGGTTGGCGGGCATCTGGCTTTCCCATTTTACTGCGGTCCCTGGACGTGACTCCAGCGTTGTCCTGGCCGTAGTGAGTTCTCGTTTACGTCTCACAATACCACCCTGCTCCTGTAGTCTCTCCGGTGCTGTGTGAGCCTAGTGTGTAGTGATCCTTCAGCCAGTGAGTCCGTATTATCCCCAGAGCACCTAGTGCAGTCCTTCCCGCTTTCGTGCCAAACACCCAATCGTGTTTCTTGTGATAGGGCCTTGGTGCGTTCACCCCACACCGCTCCCTCAGCCCAGTTGGTGTGTCTTAGGCCTTACCCCTTTCGTTCATACGGTGTGGTGCTCCGGTCTCACTGAGTTTAGGGGTACCTCAGGCCAGTGTCTTCAACCGTACCGTAGTGCTATATACGGCACTCTTCAGAACGCTTAGCTGTTGCCTGAGGAGAGCAGATCAGGCCAGTCCGTGCCCGTGCATACAGACGATATCGCCGTGACTCACCGCCGCATATGATTGGGGACGTGTCTGGTCCTAGCGTCGTCGATCCTATGCTGGCGTTAGCGGGGGATCTCTAGTCAGCTTCTTCGCCGGCTCTCCGTGTGGGATCGTCTCGCTCCAAGGTACATTCTTTAGGGCAGGTGTGCCTGAGCCCCGGTACTGCTCCGCCTCCCGGTACAGATATCGCCCCCGCCTCCTATAGCACAGCCAGGACCTCCGCTTCCCCACTTACTGGAGATGTTCCGTTGCTCTTCAGCCGCCGGGATTCGGCACTTCGCAGGCAGCTTTTATGGCCCGGCCTCTTCCGCCATTTTCAGCCCGGCCTATCCGCCTCGTGGGATCCGCGGCACTTGCGTAATCAGCGCCGCCGCTCTAATGCACCAGGAGTTCCCGCACCGCGTCTCGGTCTCTACTTCCAGACCCCTGTTCCTGCTCGGAGGTCTTGCGGGCGAGTTTATAGTTACCGCCGCTGGGTCCCTGTTCGTGACTGCTCCTCACCGCTAATTGTTTGATCTTTGTGGCATCGGTAGAAGAAGGATTAATTCCGGATTACGGCGCCGGACTGCGGGAGCCTCACGCTGTGGCGGCCATTCCGCTCGTGCGCCACCTAGTGCCCCCGAGGAGTGCTTAACATAAAAGGAAGGAAATCACAGGGCACACTTGGCAGAAAGCAGGTAACAAACATACAAGGTAACAAGCAAGACCGCAGAATAGAAAGACAGCAAACTAGAACTGGAACCAAGGAAATGGGAAGAAAGGCAGGGACTGGAAAAGGATATACAGAAGGGGAGGCTACAAGGGTATACTAGAATAGTGCAGGTTACGGAACCAAGAAAACAAAGTAGCATTGAAGGCAGTGCTGGCGCAGGAACTAGAATTGAGCAAAAGCTCAGGAGTCAAAGTAGCACTGCAGACAGTGCTAGTTCAGGAGAAGGGAAACTGCTGCAGGTCAGGAACAAGGAATGCTAAGGCTCAGGAATCAAGGTAGCACTGCAGGCAGTGCTAGTTCAGGAACAAGGGAAACTGCTGCAGTTCAGGATTTGAATGACTAAAGCTTCAGGAGTCAAGGTAGCACTGCAGGCAGTGCTAGTTCAGGAACAGGGAAATTACTAAAGCTTCAGGAGTCAAGGTAGCACTGCAGGCAGTGCTAGTTCAGGAACAGGGAAATTACTAAAGCTTCAGGAGTCAAGGTAGCACTGCAGGCAGTGCTGGAACAGGGAATTACTAAAGCTTCAGGAGTCAAGGTAGCACTGCAGGCAGTGCTAGTTCAGGAACAGTGAAATTACTAAAGCTTCAGGAGTCAAGGTAGCACTGCAGGCAGTGCTGGTTCAGGAAACAGGAAATAGCTACAGCTCAGGAAACAAGGAGTCAAGAGAGCACTGCAAGCAGTGCAAATCAGGAACAAGAAATAGCTGAAGCCCAGGAACAGGAACAAAGAATAACTATAGCTCAGGAAACAAGGTAGCACTGCAGGCAGTGCTAATTCAGGCACAAGGAATAGCTAGAACTCAGGAAACGAGGTAGCACTGCAGGCAGTGCTAATTCAGGCACAAGGAATAGCTATAGCTCAGGAATCAAGGAACCAGGATTAACTATAGCTAAGGAATATCAAAAGCTCAGGAAACAAGGATCGGTCTCACCGGAAAACAGCTACAATGACCAACCCTGGGCTGAAGGGAGCTGGGGCTTAAAAGAGCTTGCAGTACTCATGCGCATCAGGTGTGAGCAGGCTAGCAGCAGCCAGCCACAGGTGAACTGAATTCCTCCACCCATCCTTGGCCTGCAGGGGTGGAGACAAAGCAGTGAGCAGGGGATTATAGGTAATGGAGTTTCCAGCATGAGCAGACTGGCTTCCACAAAACCCGGCATGGATTGGGAATGGATGTCAATTCCTAAATGATGTCCAAATGCCTGGAAGTCAGGATATGCATACAGGGGAGTGTCTGGAAGCATATTAGAATACTGGAAAGCCCCACAATTCGGCCCTCTGGTGGTGGGAACGAGAGCACAGGGAGTAAATCGTGACATAGGATGCTTTTTTTTTTTCTAGCACTTAAAAAAAAAAAACTGCTAATGTTTCAGAATATATTCAAATTAGCACAAACGAAGCCCATTTTATTTGTCATTCTGAAGAATGGTGGAAACATGAATACGATCAAAACACATGAATACACTAGGAAATTACATTTGCACACTATATTGTTTGAGTGCAGTAAAATCGTATTTTAGGGCAAATGTAAATGGTCATTTCTATTGAAAATGTGTTGTCTATAATGGCAGTGCGCTTCCACACCATGCATACTCCACAATATCTTACTCAACTCTTTGCCACACCAATCCATTGTACGACACTCTGCTTTACGACATGTCACCACGCTACGCCCCTCCCCTCTAAGACACTCTACAACACGCCACTAAACTCCATGCCACTCCACTTCACTATACCCCACTCCAGTCTATCCCACACCAATCTATCCCACTCCAATTTACCCAACCCTACTCCACTTTGCTAAAATCCACCTCACTCCTCTCCAATCTACCCCACTCACCCAATCCCAGTCTACCCCACTCCAATCTACCAACTCCAGTCTACAGCAACCCACTGCAATCTGCCCCACTTCAATCTAACCCAATATACCCCACTCCACTTCAATCTACCCCAATCCACTCTACTCCAGTCCACCCCCCTCCACTCAATCTAACCCAGTCAACTCCAATCCAATCTATCCTGCTCCACTCCAGTCTAACCCACTCTACCCTCATCAATTTACCCCACCTCAATCTACCCCACTCCAATCTACTCCACTCCAATTTACCTGTCTACTCCGATCTAATCCATTCTACCCCACTCTTACCCAATCTACCCCACTCCACTGCTGTCTACCCCACTCCAATAAATCCCACTCCAATCTACCCAACTCTAGTCATCCCTCTTCAACCTACCCCATTCCAATCTATCCCTCTCTATTCCAATCTACCCTACTCTAATCCACCAGTCTACCCCACTCCACTCTTCCCCAATCTTTCACTCCACTATTCCCCAATCTGTCTCACTCCAATCTCGACTCCACTCTAATCTATCCAACTTCACTTCACTCCAGTCCTATATACCCCACTCCACTTTATCCCAATCTACCCCACTCCAATCTCCCACACTCCATTCCACTCTACCCAATCTACCCTACTCCAGTCTACCAAATGCCACTCATATTTCCCCGACTCCCATCTAATCTAAACCACTCCACCCCATCCACCCCACTCCAATCTACCCTACCCCAAACTACCCTACTCCAATCTACCCCATCCAATCCACCCCACTCCATTCTACCCCAATCTACTCCACTCCAATCTACCCCATCCCAACCTACCCCTCACCACCCTATCCAACGCCACTCCAAACTGCCCCACTCCTATCACGCTCCAATCTACCAACTCCACTCTGCCCCACTTCACTTCAATCTACCCTACCATAATCCACCCAATCTATCCCTCTCCAGTCTACCCCACTCCACCCTAATCTACCCCACTGCACTCCAATCTATCCCAATCCACCGCATTTCATCTTCCCCAATCTGTCTCGCTCCACTCACCCTGATCTACCCCACTCCACCCCAATCTACCTCAATTAAATCTACCCCGCTTCCCCACTCCAATCTACCCCACTCCATTTTATTCTACTCTTACTATAATCCACGCAATCTACCCCAACCCACCCCATTCCACTCCAGTCTAGCCAAATCCACCCCACTCTTGCCCAATCAACCCCACTCCACTCTATGCCAATATATCCCACTCCACTCTACCCCAATCTACCCTACTCCTATCTACCTCGCTCTAATTTACCCTAATCTTCTCCACCCAATCTACCTCACTTCAATCTACCCCACTCCAATCTACCACGCTTATCTACCCAACTCCCCCACTCCACTCTACCCCACTTCACTTCAATCTCACCTACCATAATCCACTGATCTATCCGACTCCAATTTACCGCACTGCACTCTAATTGAATCCACTCTACCCCAATCCACTCCACTCTTCCCCAATCTATCCCACTCCACAACATTCTACCCCAATATATCCCACTCCACTTTACCCCGATCTAATCTACCCCAATTCAATCTGCCCCACTCCAATCTATCCCAATCAACTCCACTCCAATCTACCCCACCCATCCCAATATATCCCACTCCACTACATTCTACCCCAATATATCCCACTTTACCGTACCCTGATCTACCCTACTCTGCCCCAGTCTACCTCAATTCAATCTGCCTCACTCCAATCTACCACGCTATTCTAACCAACTCCCCCACTTCAGTCCACCACACTTTACCCCACTCCAATCTACACCAATCCACCCCACTCTACCTCCCCACTCCTCTCTATGCCAATCTACCCCACTCCACTCTACCCTATTCTACTCTACTCCAATATACCCCACTCCAATCTACCCCACCCCACTAACTTTTAGCCATGCTGAACAGCAGCCATACTGGTGTACAACATGGCTAAAACACATTGCCAAAGTCAATACTGCGCGTATAAATGAGACCTATTGGCTTTGCCGGTTCTTGTTTAGTAGATAAGGTGTTACGTCAAATAATATAGGGCTGCATGGGAACTCCCCTGTACTACCAAAAGCGCGCCCCCTTAAGGTAAATTCTAGCGCTACAAAGTAAATCCCAATTCAAGACAGCCGATTTGTATCACTTTTTGTGACACTGCACCACTGCAAAGCCTTGGTAAAATTCTCATTTTCTGCAGTCCTTTGTTTTTGGTCTCGTTTTCGACATTGTTCTGCTATTGCCACTCCAGGACAGCTACTATGACAAATATCGGAATGGGATGCGGGACCCCTGCTCATTTTCCCACACATCCTGTGGGACCACAGGGAAGAGCGAATGAGAAGTGCCAAGGCCTGGGCAGCTTAGGGGAGTTCTCTGTTATGTGACCGTTTTAACATCCTACTAGCACCGGGTCCAGCTCCTGTGCTTTGATGTGACTGGGGACTCAAAGTGAGACCCCCCTCTCCCTCCCAGCAGAGGTGCCTAAACAGACACGTGCGCTTTATGGTCTTGTCACTGACACTCGGAGCTCAATTAGCAAGGCCGCTAAATGCAACTTCCTTTCATCTGCTGATGCCAGGCAGCTGGGGGCCACCTCCCCAGACATGGGAAGGGACGGGCCGCCCTAAGTGGCTGGTATCATTTATGTGCCAGCTGTTTATTCACCCCCTAATGATCCCTCTGTTTATCCTGGGCTTTCAGCGGCCGCGCTTTATTGTCGTCACAAGGGCGTGCAAAGCATAGCACAGGCACCAGTGCATTAGGAAGACCAAGGCTAGGCCACAGTGACTGGGAAGGAACGAGGGTAGACCCAATCCATGACATTTTACACGTACGGCATACATAATACACATAGCACCGTTTTGTAAGCCCAAAAAATATTTTTAAATACATATGAGTAATTTTAACGTATTACATATTGCTCATACAAAGCTGCAAGGAGCATCAGGGTGCTGAAGATAACTTTTTTTTGTCCCAGCAAGGCCATCCAAACCAAAACATGATCTGACTTGGAAGAGCATGGTGTGCGGAGTCCGGTTGAGACAGCATGGCAGAAATTAGCAGTGGCCATTTAATTGGCACAGTCCTAGACAACTCACTGTACAGTTAGAATTAAATATTTATGTTACAAATACTTATTATTTGAGGCACAGGATGCAACAGCGAATTTTGTCAATCCACAAGCAGGTAGCCCATTTGAAACCCATTATTACAACAAGGGCCTAACTAAGGGATTAAGTCACAAAGTTTAGCGAGTTGGACACCGCGAAGCCCACTCAGTCCCCAAAACAGGCCTGGCCCTCAATCTCTTGGGAGATTTCGCTGTGTGCTTTATTGCCACTTCATCACTGCTATGCCACTGCACATTGCCTGAAATGCCGATTCGGGAACTGGACAGTTGCGTTTTTATTACGGAGCAATCCCTGCTATAATGATTATTACACTTGATCTATTACAAATGGTTGACTGGAGCCGGGAACGAGAGATTGGGCATTCGACTGAACACGTGAAGATGAAAACATGTACTGGCCGAATAAAAGTACCAGGTAAACCATTCAAGAAATAACCAAAACATGAGCTAAAACCAAGAGAGGCCACCAAATGTGCCAGCTGAAACCACTTTACACCAATAGGTAAAAATACAGCGTTAAATATTATCAGACGCCAATTTAAGAAATGTCAGAATATCGTATACAGAAATATCATCTGATCTAAATATTGTGTCGTAAATATCATTTGCAAATATATAATTCCTTCAGGTGTATCTTTTCTATAATTAATTCTAACTGGGTGACATTTTTGTAAACAATATTTAGGACACAATATTTATGGCAGACAAAATCTGACAACGTAATCCTGGTACCATGCTGAAAAAAATGGAGTTAAAACTGATAGATACAGCAGGTCAGCATTATTCCATACCAAGAAGCAATTTGAATACATACTTTCTCCATGTCAGTTCATTAGATGAACCCAAATTAATGTGCAAGCAACTGGAGCCACTAGGGACCCTTTGTAACTGATCAACTTAGATTATTAACAGTGATTGCCAGAACTATTTCTTTTCGCTTCATGAGTACATAAAACTCAAAGGTAAAGCTGTTAACAATGCTAAGAACTTTTCCTAACCATCTCTAAGCGGTCTGGGTTGAAATGCGGAGCACTCGCCCAAAATGGAGAACAGCGTGTTTAGACCAAGCTGTGGCAGGTAATAGCATAGTTATAACATCTTAGTGGGCTGCTTACCTACAGAGTGGGTGAGGGAAGATGTCTCGGGGTGAGGGGTCATAAATTTCATCCAGCGGACCTGGACCACCTCTCAGAACAGGTGGTTGAGAATGGCTTTTGGACACCAAGGTCCATGTATTGTTTTTAAAATTACATAGTTTGATTGAGATAAGTTTGAGGGCACTCGGTCACAGGTATTGTTTGAAAAATTGTCTCCGCTCTCAAGGAGCGGAATGGATTAAATTGTGTAAACACAAAAAATAGGAATTTGATTTCCAAAAGAAGATGGCAGGCAATGGTGAGAGATATGAGCAGTGTTGTTAACCAAGTTGTAGACCAATGCCATCAATTATATGTCACAAATGTTTATTTAATGTCTCATTTTCAGAATTGTTTTCTAATTATTAATCAAATGAGTAAAATATGACTACAACTGCAAAGTCTTTTCCACACACAAGTGACCTCTGGTTGGTTTCCTTGCACCGGTGCTGCTGCTACTCGCCAAGTCCTGGACCCTAAAAGTCATTTTTGCAAAGAAAAGTACAAAGTAGATCATCGTCTAAAAATTAGCTCTAAGAGGCTGATAAGGCACGGTCAGCTGTCTCTATTCAAAGGAGTCTGGCACTATTTGCAAGGATTTCACTTATCTTTATCACAACTGTGGGTTGCACCACCAAACTCAAGTTCCACAAATGATTGGGTCCATCCAATGTTGTTAATGGTAAATTTCTTTATTCTTTTTTGATAAAAACAGCCAAGCAGCCAACGCGTTTCGTCCAGCTTTAGTGGACTTCATCAGGTCTGTAAGAGCATATACAATGTATAGTGTATAATACAATACAGTGTACATACACAAGACACAACATTGATACATAAGAATTTTGTCACAGTTCTAACACAAGGATTCCAATTTCGGAATCCACATATGACATTTACATATAAAATTTTACATACAGAAATCCACATATTGATACTCACATTTAAAAGCAACATTTGAACATAAAAAACATAAAACAGACACAAGGACAATCCTCTTATATGTATAAACGCCAGAGAGTGTTGACATCTAACTAAATATTGTGGTGACATGATTTAGAAGACACTCGCAAGAAAAGTCAAGCAACATAGAATAAAAGAAAGTCAAGGTGTGCAAACTGTGAAATACAGTATCATTTCACTTATCTGCCTCTTGGTATTGTGACTTTTTCCATTCGTTTTAAGAGTATTAATTCACATATGTAATAGAAACACTTAATTGTGTGGAAATGTTAATTCTTGACAGGCATGTGGTACCCGAGACCCCCCCCCACCCCACAAAGATATTTGAGCCTTTTTAGGTCAAGACAACCTGACAGCACAGTTGGCTGGTTGCAAAAGACATATTGTGGATTTACCAAGAACATACAGGCACTCGGAGCCCACCACTTGTTTTTTATTGGTTGGCTTCCTGTCACTCTCATTTGCCTGCTTCAAATCCATGGCAATCTTGTGTTTGTCCCTCACTTGGAGCATAGCCTTTTTACCATCTCTCTAGATTGGCTATTTTTTATGCTTTCCGCGCTTGCTTTTCAACCACTACTTTTTCATTTTGGGTAAGCACTCAACTAGAGTGCATGTGTTTTCCAGCTCTCTCCCTCGAGTACTTCTCCTGCACTCTGTGTTGCTCACTGTTGCCCATGAGCTTCTCATTTCCCCTCCATGTTGCTCTCACTCATGTCCTCCCCATTGTTGCTGTCTCACCCATTCTTCTCCCAAACCCTGCAGTCCATATTGCTTCCGCTCCCCTCCCTTCCTGTTGCTTTCCCCACCTGCACCCTCTTACTCTGTTGCTGTTTCTCCCCCCACACACTGTGTTTCACTCCCACCTACACCCTCCATGTTGCTCCCCTCACCTGCACCCTCCTTGTTGCTTCACCTGACTGTGCCCTCTGTGTTGCACCCCCCCACCTGTGCTTAATATGACGCTTTTGCAAATGTTTTTCTTTTTATTTGTTGATCCAACACGGATCTGCAGATCAAAAGAAAAGCTGCTGCCTCATAGGCTTTTCCCCCCTTATTTTGCCATGCTGCACAGCATCGGGGATGCTGTGCAGCCTGGTTAAAAACCATTAACACCAGTAGGTTTCAAAGGCAAGACCTATTGACTTTGCCAATGTTTGTTGTAGCTGCAGTTAGTAGTGCATATTTTTTTTTATTTTTAAAGATATTTTAATTGTTTTCACTGATACACAACTTGTCATCAAGAACATTGTCGACAGCATTTCAACTACAAAAGTCATCATCTCCATTGTTTTTTGCAGCGGGTACGTCCCTTCCCACCCCCAAGTCAAGGCACATACAATTACAACTCTGTTCCATATGTATTGGAATGACCAACTGACTCCCCTACTCTTCTTCCTGTGTTTTCCGTATCAACTGTTACATCAAGCCTCCAGCTCAGCAGAACCTAGCACCCCCACTCCTACATTTACCTCCTCCTCATCCTCTTCCACTCGCACACCTGCCACATCCTCCTCCCCTTTCTTCACTCCTGCCTCCATTTCCCCTGCTTCTCCCTTATCCCCCGAAAGGCCTCCAACAACCCCATCCAGACATCTAGGTCCTCCATTACCTTATCTTCCACCCTAGACATCCTGGAGTGTTTTTCCTCACCTAGGGCCCATTCAATCATATCCCTACTCCGCAATGCCTCCGACAGGATCTTCTGACCAAGCGGCTATCGCCACCTGTCTTTTGGCAACCACCAGTGCCAATTGTAGGAACTTCCAGCGTATCACCCTCTGCCATGGCTTCTTAACTATATCCAGAAGGCAGCCTTTTGGGGACTCTCCTACCACAACACCATTCACCCTTTCCACTCTCTCCCTTACTGTCATCCAGAATGCATGTACCGTCGGGCAAATCCATGCCACATGGAGGAAGGAGTGCCACTCCGCACCACACCTTGTGTGCCCGTCTGCCACCCTACCCACATACATTCTGCTCAATTTAATTGGTGTCAGGTAAGTGCAGTGCAGATAATTGAAATGTATCAACTTGAACCTGACATTGCAGAACACCCGCGGGTAAGTGCACAAGCCCATTCCCATTCTTTCTCTGTCATATTGTCCTCCACATCTCCACACCAGGCCCATTTAGCTGACAAACTTCGCTTCACTCTGTCCCCCTTGAGCGCTCCATAAAACAATGACACCGATCACCGTGCACATCTAACCGATAACAGCGGTACCATTTCCAACCCACTCGGGCCATGGAAAACCCTGTCCAGATCTCCCAAGCTGTACTGTCAAGCTTAGCATACTGGAGGAACTGGCCAGGCCCCACCATGAACTCTGTACATGCTTCCTCAAATGTAATGAACCTCTCATCTGGGTACAAATAGCCCAGCTTTTTACAACACCTTGCTCTCCTGCAGGCCACTGACAATGCTTCACCACTGTGCTTAAACAGCACCAACGACCAATTTTTCCTTATCGCGATGGCTATGTCCTCAGTGCCCAGCACCCTGTCCAGTCTCCTGTATGTACCATGTGTTTGCGAGTGACAGGAGTATTCTCTAGCTTCTGGATGCATCTTCTTACAAATGTCCACTCATCCCACATTATTGCTCTCAGCGATTCCACCATAGCTGGCTTTGTAATCGGTCTCGGGGGCTTATTGTCCAGATCCCCATCCAACACACAGTTAAAATCTCACACCCACAGCAACCTGGTGGCCATGGCATTCTTTACCAGATCCTGTATTTTCAAACAAAAATCTTTCTCATTGTTAGGTGCAGACACTTTCAGAATGCAGATAGCCACTCCATCTAGCAACCCCTACACCAGCACATATGTGCCTCAGAGTAGTTGAACTTAAATGGCACACCAGGCGCCACCCATACTGACACTCCACGGGCATAGGTTTAGGAAGTTGACAAGTACAATTGCCTCCTTCACTTTTGTTTCAGCTTACTTTCCTCCTCATCTATTAAGTGAGTTTCCTGAAGGCACGCTATACCAATCCCCTGCCTACGCAGGCAGGGCATCCCCTCTATGTCTCTTCACATACCCCACTAGTCCTCCGATATTCCAAGTGGCTAGAGCGGTCGACATTGAAGCTGGGTTTAGGAAAGTAGGATCTTTCTGACATATACCCCCATTTTTTGCCTGATGTCAGTGTGTTTTGACTGTAGTTCACTGGGATCCTGCTAATCAGGACCCCAGTGGTAGTGCTCTCTCCTCTAAATTTGTTGGTAATTACTTTGTACACCTCACAATTGGCATACTGGGGTGCCATTATAAGTCCCTAGTATATGGTACTGAGGTACCCAGGGCATTGGTACACCAAGGGTCTCCCATAGGCTGCAGCATGTACTATGCCACCCATAGGAGCCCATGCAATTGTTTCTGCAGAACTGCCATGGCAGTCTGTGTGAAATTGTGCTTGCACCTTTCACTTTGGATATAAAGGTTTCCCTTATATCCCGGTCACCGCACTTTTAACCTGTAAGTCACCCCTAAGGTAGACCCTTTAGTCCAAGGGCAGAGTGCGTGGTTCTAAGAGTGTGGGTACCCCTACAACCCCGACTCCATTTACTGGGCCTTGTAAGTGCGGGCCAGCCATTATAAGGTATGTAGTTGACACTGGCAAGTTGAGATGTCCAACTACATAATGGCTGCCCGAACCTGATTATGTTTGGTATCAAATATGTTGGAATCATCCAACTACACTGATTCCAGTGTTTGTTGCATGCACTGGGGGGCTCCTTAGAGGACCCTACCATTCCTACCTGTGTAGCCTTACAGGGTCTGACTGCCAGCCATCACTGCTGGTGACCCTGCACAGTGTTCTGCCCCCTTGCTGATGAGCTTAACTTGGGCAGGGGAAGCTGAACAAAGGATTTCCTGCAAAGGAGTGGTGTGACCACCTCTCCTTTAGAATTAGGTAGGGCGGGGGTGCTTCTGAGCACCACCAGACGGCACTGAAGTGCACATTTGGTGCCCTCCATGCATAAACAAGTTTTGCCCAGTTCAGGAGACCTTGGTTCCCGCTCTGGCATGAAACCACACAAAGGACAGGGGAGTGTCCACCCCCCTTCCAGCTCCTCCCTAGGGAGGTGCCCAAAGCTCCTCTAGGTGGCCACTTGACACTTCCATGTTGAATCTTGGCCCCTGGGAGCATCTGACTGGCTAGCACAGTAGCGTCCCTGACCCCTCTGATAGGTAGGTCTCCAGTGAAGTGCTATTTCCCCTTTTTAGGGTTACTTAAGGTTAATTAAGGTTTCCCCAGAGAGTGAGTCCTTAGATTCGTCCCAACAACAACTTCTAGATCCGACTACCTATCGTCTGAAGACTGTCTAAAGAATCATTTGTTGGTGGACACTGGAACTCTGCTGTTCTTCAAGCCAGGACCTACGACAAGACTGCTTCTGTGGGAAGATTCCTGCTGCATCTTCGTCCCTGTGCTTTTCCATGTTCTGCAACTCCGTGGCGGTGCATCCTCCAAGTCACCAAGGACACAGCCTGCATCCCAACTAGAAGGAATATTTCCTTGGAGGGAAGGCGTCACTTCCCTGCATCTGCAGGCACCTCTACATCAGCGACCGGTTTGCAGATCCTGTTGTCCCACGGACATTGCCCGGCTCTTCAACTCAGAGGGTGGTTTGTTGATTCCCCAGAGATCTGACCTGTTTTCCCTGCAACTTGGGCAACTGTAATCCCTCTCCAGCCGACGTGACCTGCCTCTCTGTGAGCAACGTCTGTTGTTACCAAGGCTTGTTGGCTCTCGTCACGAAAGATCTTCAAGCTCCAAGAAACTCTAGCCTCCAGCACTGCACACCTCCAAGAATGAGGTCCTACCTGCATTCTCTGCTTTGTGGGCCTTCATCTCCTGTGCACTGTTGAGGCTTCCTTGTGACTCCCTGTGCCTGCTGCCAGAGGGTCCTCGAGGGGGCTCCATCGATTCCTGCTTGCTCTCCTGCATGCTGAGGGCCGGCCCAGACTTTCCAGTGCTGGGTTAGTCCCACAGAACTTGCTGATCTGCAACACTGTATCTTCTCCCGCATACCGTTGTTTGCGTTTGCCAAGGTTTGTTGGTGGTCCTGCCGGCCACTGACCTTCCTGCACTCGTGGACCAGCATTGAACAGCTCGTGGATGGCTCCTGTGCACGTGCATCATCACCTGGGCTCCACAGCTGCTGCTTCATCATCACCGTGCTACAGCAAGAAAATCCAATCAGGGCTGGTATTGTGCTGCTGTGCCTCCTGGTCACCTCTAGTTGGTTTGGACTCTGTCTCCTCTGCTTTCAGGTTCTTCTTGTCTGGATTTCTCATCTTGGTTCCACCGGCCTGGTCGACAAGACGCTGTAGCTGCTGATCGTCCATGAACTTCAATTACCTTCTATGGGCGTTTCTTTTCACTTCACCCCTATGCACCTAGGCTCCCTGATGTAGGTATCCTGGTTCCTGGGGTATCCACGGGTGAGGTGGCTCTCCAACCTTACTTGATCCAAGTGGTTCCTTTGGGAAGGGTCCTAGAACTGTAAAATTCCAACCGCAACTTACCCTGTGTTATCTTATGAACGTTTGACCCGGTGTAACCACTCTGCACCTGGGCACCTTGGAGGTCCCTGGCTACTCACCTTTGGTGGTTCCCTATTACCACTGTGGTCCACCATCCTTTTGGTACTTACCTCACATTCCACTATTTTAATATATGGTTTGGCCCCCCCGGTTGGGCCCTCTGTGTTTTTCAATGCCTCTTACCTCTGTCGAAAGTTTTTCTTATGTGTAACTGATATCTCTGGGTAGGAGATATACCAAGTTAGTGTGTAGTAATAAATATAAAATATTTTTATACTCGCCTGGTGTGGTTTTTTTGTGTGTGAAAAGCTTACTGATTGAGTAAAGTGGTGAATGCACTTGCTTTACACCCCTCCTGGCTAAGTCTTAGCTGCTCTCCACAGCTACCCCATGAGAGCTCTGGTTTTCAGGGACCTAAGCACTATCACTCAGGGTAGCCTTGTCTCGGTGCACAGTACCTCACCATAGGTGGACACTATATACTGAGCCAGCCTCCTACACTGGGGAACTGGGTTTGAGTCTCGGCAGGGGCGCTCAACATCCTGTGGATCTGGGCAAATCACTTAAATCTCCCTGTGCTGAAAAAAATGAATGTGTTCGTCTGTAATGCAACTGGTGCTCATGTAAAGCGCTCTGATACCTTCAGAACTATTTCATGCTATAGAAAACTTCACCCCCCTAAAAAGTGCCTATCATATAACTTTGCGCCATGCCATCCCAACCTTTTCCATCTGGTATCCCGGATCGCCTCCCTCCACCCGCAACAACTCCCCCCGTGTCGACATACAGAATTTAGGTACATCACCCACATCCTGACCAGCATCCCAGCTCTCTCCTCAGTATAAGTAAATTTTGTAAAAACAGAACTTGCAATATCAACGCCCCCCCACCCCCCTCTCAATTTCCCTTCCTGGGTAAACACAACAGAACAACCACACAATGTGCATACCCACCATGTTCATTCAGTGTCTCTGCACCAACCCAACCTCTGCTATCAAGAACAAATTGTCCTTGTGCCAAGGCCTACCACTTATCTAACCACTAGCTAGCAATCTACATACGCAGGAGCAAGGCAACACCCAGCAGGCCTCCAATCCAAAATGGACGAGTCACCACCAGGGGCCGCACTCCAGCTACCCTATCAGTCCCTATCTAAGTTGCACAGCCAGCCACATCTATGCTTTCACCCATTTCAAACAATGACTGTACATGTCCCATTTCCACTCTGCAGTGTTTCCCCCTTCAGGATCAGTTGAAGCTCTTCCATAGTTCCTTGCAGACCATGCCTTAGTTCTCAACGAAAGACCAGTACCACCAGTCCCCCCTCCATGCCAGCATTCAAATGGCCTCCTCAGTGTCCACTCTCTGCTCCTCAGATTCGCCATCGTCATCTGTAGTCCTTTCCCGCTCACCACCAATCTCTATCTCGCTACCTAGCTTACCATCCTGTTTCACCATCACTCGGCATGAGCCGGGTTCTCTGCGTTCCCAACCTGGAGGAAGAGCCACCTTCCCCGCTTTGGCCATCTCTGCTCACCTACACGGTCAGACGTGTTCAGTCCCTCCTTGTTGCCTAGCACCCTGTCCCATACCTCCAGCCATGACCATACCTCCTCAGGTCACTCAAAGAAGTGGGTCTTGCCATCTGCAATCACTTTAAGTTGTGCTGAGTACAGCAGCATAATGGATAAGTTCATGGCCCTCAACTTCTGCTTAATGTCCAGAAAGGATTTCCTTTGCATCTGCACTTTGCGCATATAGTCTGGAAAGATGGCGATGTTGTGATTCTTGTGACGTAGCTCACCCACTTCTCGGGCAGGCCTCAGTATTATGCCTCGATCCCGATAATTGAAAATCCTCACTATTATAGCTCTCGGGTTGCCCCCAGTGGCGGTTGGGCTATCAAGGCCATGTGAGCCCTCTTCACTGCAAACACGGGACAGAGATCCGTCAAAGTCAGTGAATGTTTTATCCAGTTCTCCAAGAAGCTATTCACCGAGGAACCCTCCCCTCTCTCCGGGAATCCCAGAAACCGAAGATTGTTCCTTCGAGATTGTCCTTCAGCATCCTCAGCTCTATTTTCCAGTGTCACAGTTGTGGCTGTAAGGCGAGACACCTGTTCTTTGAGGGTTGTGACTTCAGTCTGCAGATCCCTGAGTGTATGTTCATCTGTCGTAACACGTTCCACCACCTTGTGGAGGCCTGCACGGTTCAGTCCCACATCAATCGAGACTGCGCCTATCTTCCCCTCCAGAGCCGTTCTAGAGCCCTCAATAGCCTCCAGCAATGCTGCGTGGTTCGGCTCATCCTCTCGCTCCGGTGCCTCCGCCACCAACAGTCCTCATGGTAGGCCACTGTGTGGTGGTGTACTGTGTGATGGTGTTGCCCTTGTACCCCTTGGCTTACTTATCCTTCCCCATCGTGAGAGATCTGGGCCAATGAGGGGTCCCCCGCCCACCAAAAGTTCCCCCCCAGGTACCTGTCCATTTTTTTCAGCACTATTCAGTGCCGCACTTGGCCAGCCAACCAAGCACCACATATGAGGGTAAGGCAATCAACGGGCTCAAGCCAAGCAGTCTGTTACCTGTACATAGCCCATTCACTCACCTGAACCCTCAATCGGTTCAACTGCACAATGGGATCTCTAGCCCTCCAGCTCCTCGACAGTTCACAGGTCAGTCTTATGGGGGAGCCCCCATCCAGAAGCACCACCTCTCCTCCGGTTGTTGCAGCAAGCTCCACTTCTACTTTGCCCGCATCAGCACTATGGCCCCAGGACCCCTCACTCCAGGCCAGACTCATCGTGAAGCAGAAGACCTTCCTCCTTCCCCGTCACAGCACCAGCAGGCCATTGAGACTCCCAAGTCCATGGGCGTGTCTGCAATATCTCCTGCCACTGCCCCTGCTCCACTGCTTCTCTCCTTCACGAGGGCAAAAATAGGCCAATCCTTCTGGTGCTGATGGTACTGCTCTCAGCCTTGGCCAACACCTTCCACCACCAGGGTCGCTCGCCCTCCTTCAGCCGCTGTGCAGCCGCGGCACCCTCAGCACTGCCATTGTCTCCTTTTGCTGCAATCTGCTGCTGCCTCTCTCCGCAGTCCTGCTTGCACCTCAGAGTGTGGACTGCAAATCACTAACGTCCCCCGTGCACACCAGCCAACCGCATCAGGCCACACCTGCGAAATCCAGAGGCCTCTCCGAGCATTCATGTGGCGCGGTCCCTGGTAGCCTCCTGCACCTCCAATAACCCAGCTCAGTGTGTTCCAGTTCTTCCAGGGGGTGGGGGGGGGAGATAAAAGGGAGGGACAATCCATTTTCAGCGGGTCCCCCTGTCAGGGCCGCTTGCCCTCCGACCACCGCCTTGCAGCCGCAGTAGGCCCCAGCACTGTTATGGGACACAGACCTCTCCTGCTGCAGGCTGCAGTGTTTTCACTCTGGCCCGCTCTCGCCTCAGAGTGCGGACTGATGATCTCCGGCTTCCCCCCGCTCCCGGAGGCCTCTCCAATTCCCCACTCAGCTCGGTCCCTAGCCTCCTCCAGCAGCCCTGGTGCCCCGTTCAACTCGTTACAGTGCTTCCAGCGGGACAATTTGTTGTCTGTGGGTCCCCAGCCACACAATGTGGGACGTTTGTGGATGCACAGCACAGGATGATGCAGGATTTTACTTAGGGTCAGCGGAGTGCTCTTAGAGAGCGTCCAACTGGTCATCTTGGTTGGCCACGCCCCCCCCCCATTAATGCATAGTTATTGGAGGCGCCCGATCAGAGGGTGGATTCCATGCCTGTCTGGACTTCACAATTCAGTGAAGCCTTTCTCATCATCCATCCCGAACTGGAAGTACATGTATCCATAGTAGTGGATCACTTTATTCTGAAACATTGATTGGTAAAAAGGATTGCGGAAGAAGGACTCCGTTCAGGTGTCATGGATGCACTAAATAGTCCGATTAGTGGCTACTAAGGACTTTTTTTAACACTCCGCTGACCTGGCAAAGAAAAGGACAGATGCCAATGGATAAAAAGAGTACCAGCATAGCGTGGATACGCGTGGTCTTTTCCATGATTTGAACGACTTGAGATCTGCAGGTAAACAAGCATTTGCAATGCAATAGGTGTCGCCTTTGATTAAGTTAAAGCAATTTGCTTTGCTAATGGTATTGTATAGCAAAGCAAATGGCTTTAACTTAATGAAAGGCGAGACCTATTGCGTTTTTAATGCTTGTCTTTCTTCGTTAGGGCAATAAAATGACAACAAAGACGAGCATTTCACCCAAGAGTTTTTAATTGAACTACTCATCATAGGATGAGCTATAATTGAAGGAAGTTTGCATAAAGGCACGGACAAGCCACTGAAAGCATAATCGCATACGTTTACAGCTTCATGCTCATTCTTTTTGGCAGATAAAGCCACAGAGGCTAATGGAAGCAGAGTGATTTCATCTCGCTATGATTACCACATCCGTGTCTTGTAGGGGTGGTGGGGGCGGGCAAGTAGTATTGTTTGAGTTTTGGAGGTGGGGAGAGAGAGGGCACAGCCAATCAGTCAGCCCTTTTCCACTGTGACCTCCGTGCAAGCTGTCGACTTGGGAGATGTAGATCAGTGTTCGAGCCTCAGTGTAGGCTCAATATGCTGTAAATATTTGTAATTTTTTTTTAAATCACTTATTATCCGCCTGCACTATATAAATGCACAAATGTTAATAGCAGGGAAACAGACGGCCTGACCATTTCCTCTTGCTTTTGGTTACCGCATCTGTGTTTCGTAGGGGTGGTGGGGGCGGGCAAGTAGTGTGTGGGAGGGATAGGAGGTGGGGAGAGAGAGGGCACAGCCAATCAGTTAGCCCTTTTCCACTGTAACCTCCCTGCAAGCTGTGGACTCGGGAGATTGTTACTGTATCAACACCATACACAGCCAAACGGAACAATGTAAGAAGTAAGAACTTCTATTTCCTGCTTATAGGTAATCAACTTTCAACCTTTCTTCGCTACTTTTTAGAACTCCCCAGACTGCAGTTATTTATCTCAATATTTCAAAAAACCCCGACATAAAATGTGCCTGATTTACAGCTAGAGATTTTCTCTGTCCGACCTTTTTTACTTGAATGATGCTCTCCTTACACTACATCCTGTCAGTCAATGCCTCTGAGCGTCCCCTACTCTGTTACAAGCCTACCACCAGAGTCCCTCCTTAGGAATCCTAAACTATTCTTCTAAGTCACCACCCCTGCAACACCTAGCCTTCCTCACCTGTCTACGCACCCTGCGCCCATAAATCACAGCTTCTCCCTGTGTGTAACCTCTCCTTGCAGTCTGACACCTCCCCCACCCTATTTACTTATCCCACTTGCATGAAGTCAGTCTAATAAGGTCACCAAACTCCAATTAATGTGTAGCCCCCACCCCCACCAGAAGTCCGGAGTCTTCATTAGAGCCTGTCAGTGCCACTCAAGTGCCAAATCCATCCATCCATTCATACTACCCAAAATCGAATGAATGTAACAACTGTGTACACTCTATCCCTGGCCTCTGTACTATCAAACTGAGAGTCTAAATTGCAGGAGTTAGTTTTACTGTGAACCTACAACCATGTCACTGGCTTACCTGGCAGAAAATAACTTCCAAAGATTTTGATTTGAACATACCAACAACCAGCATCAATGCCAGATCAATCAATACCTGTGGTTTCCAGCACAATGTAGTGGCGACCTGCTGTCATACATGAATGGTGCTTCTCTCGGTTGGCTAAAAACATATAATGAGCGCTCCCTAGAAATATCATACAAAGAGAGACTCAGAATGTTCCACGCATCTCACAGCAATATTTGGCTCAGTTTTAGGTGCACATTAAGTTGTTCTAAGTACTTACTGCATAGGTTTATCCTTTTTAGCTTTGGGTTTTGACAGCAAAACTGTCAAGCATAACTTTCGCGAAGAATATGTTGTTGACTTTGGGTCCACCATTTCTACTTTTTGCTTTCCTTGACTGACTTCTTTCAGCTGGTGGCTGGAGACTTTGTCAATCACGTCTTGGCTCAGCCTACTGAAGTATTCATCTTATACCTATTGGTATTAACTGTTTGGGACTATCCTTCCAGGTCCACTTAAGTGCTTGCATTTTACTGCATGAGGGGCTACTTACAACGATAGCATTCTATGTCTGCTCCTGCTGACTCCCTCTCGAGTGTCTTGCTCTAATGTGCTAATGTTTCATGTGTTAGCCCATTAAACCCAGACCTATTGGCTTTGCCAGTTCTTGGTATTGCATCTAGATTGGGCACACTTTTATCAACATAACCTGCATGCTTAGGGAAATGCAGGTAAACATTTTTTACAAAACATGAAATCTTTTTTTTTTTTAAACAAAACTTTTAGAAATAGACATAGAAAACACCCTCAAGATTATTCAAGGGGTTTCATCACTGATCAAAATCTCTACTAAACCAAACAGAGCAGGTGATATGATACTAAAAAAGTTGAAGCCTAAATATCTTTAAAAAGTATGTTATTAATATGGTTTACAAAAATATTGCCCTATTGGAGATAATAATAGAAAACTACACCCTAGAGAGTGCTATTGTTGTAACGAAATGTAGGCCACACTTTTTATGTCAGACAGTATTTTGTTATCAATATTGTGACATACAATCGAGCTGGCATTCCTATGGTAAACCTGAATACAAAGGAATTTACACCAATTCAAATGTCCAATTCAGGCATTAGTTCCATGTGAAAACACGAATCCATAGGTGGTGTTTCTTCTCTCCAACAGTTGCAACCGTAAATATATCTGGCGCGGTGAGGTGTGAGCATGCTCACTAGATCTATTTATTGGTAGATCTGCCTTGCTTAAATAGAGTTCCATGTATCTGACAACACACAGATACAAACATTCAATCAACCTACTTTTTTAAGAATATGGACCTCCAGCAACCACGCCAAGAAACAACGAAATGCAATGTTGTTATCGATCATGCGAGGCATAAGAGTTTAAGAGATCTAATATCTAGGTCAGAAGCTTAGGGACCGTCCACTCATGGACCATGCCTCTCGAACAGACAAGTGTTTAAAGACGGCACCTTTGAACCTTCATAGAGTCTATCGGTGTATCGGGCAAAAGCCTGAAAGTGGTATATAGGGTGTACCAGGCAAGAGCCTTAAAGTGGTATATAGGTTGTATCAGGCAAGAGCCTTAAAGTGGTATATAGGTTGTATCAGGCAAGAGCCTTAAAGTGCTATAAAGGGTGTATCGGGCAAGAGCCTGAAAGTGGTATATATGGTGTACTGGGCAAGAACCTTAAAGTGGTATATAGGTTGCATCGGGCAAGAGCCTTAAAGTGGTATATAGGTTGTATCGGGCAAGAGCCATAAGTGGAATATAGGAAGTATCGGGCAAAAGCCTTAAAGTGGTATATAGGGTGTACTGGGCAAGAGCCTTAAAGTGGTATATAGGTTGTATCGGGCAAGAGCCATAAGTGGAATATAGGAAGTATTGGGCAAAAGCCTTAAAGTGGTATATAGGGTGTACTGGGCAAGAGCCTTAAAGTGGTATATAGGGTGAATTGGGCAAGAGCCTTAAAGTGGTATATAGTGTGTATCTGGCAAGAGCCTTAAAGTGGTATATAGGGTGTATCGGGCAAAAGCCTGAAAGTGGTATATAGGGTGTATCGGGCAAGAGCCTTTAAGTGAGGTGGCATATGCTAATTCTGAATGTATTTGTTTTCACTCTGACACAGTTCCAGCCATAACACTTCACATGATGCTTTGACATCAATGGTCTTGACAGAATTATGAGATATGATGGTTTAGGAGCAGGAAGTCCCGTGAACAAGGACCAAAGCACGTCAAAGGTGCTTTTAATATCTCACAGGGACTACAATGGCATAAGAGAGTTTGAGTGAGATCAATGACTTTGAGACTTTGTTAATATATGCCCTGTATCCTACTTCCCAGAGAGGGCCGAATACAGGTTTCGCAGTAGGATTCTTGATGCATGGTTCCTCTTCTTTGCTTTCCAATTGACCAGCAACACCACATCCTGCTTGGGCTCTTTTACACGTAGACGCTCTTCCACATACTCTACACCATCCTTTTCACCCAGCAAACACCCCTTTCCTTGCAGCAGGTTTCATCCCTTCTATAAGGGCCGTTTCTGAGTTGCCATGCACACCATTTTATGTTCACCTTGACCTTATATCAGCATTTGTTGTTTTTTTTTTGTACCCTGCTTGCACAGATGCAGATGAAAGCTCATAACCAACATCATTATGAGAGAACTAGTTAAGGTAATGAAACTGTCCCATAAAATAACAAGCATTTGCATAGCCAATAGGTCTCGCCTTTGGGGCCATATAAGTGTTTAGGTAGAGCTATTGACTTTGCAATGTGTTTAAGCTGTGCTGTAGAGAAGTGTGGCTGCTGTGCAGCATGCTGAAAAGTTGTAATAAAAAAGTGCCAGAAGCATTTTTGTTACCTTATATATGACCAAGAAGGCCAAGAGTCTGTGAGAGAGAGTCTGTGAGAGAGAGTCTGTGAGAGAGAGAGTCTGTGAGAGTCTGAGAGAGTCTGAGAGAGTGTCTGTGATAGAGTGTCTGTGAGAGTCTGTGAGAGAGTGTCTGTGAGTCTGTAAGAGTGTCTGTGAGAGTCTGTGAGAGTGTCTGTGAGAGTGTGAGAGTCTGTAAGAGAGTGTCTGTGAGAGTGTGAGAGTCTGTAAGAGAGTGTCTGTGAGAGTGTGAGAGTCTGTGAGAGTGTCTGTGAGAGAGTGAGAGACTGTGAGAGTGTCTGTGAGAGAGTGTCTGTGAGTGTCTGTGAGAGAGTGTCTGTGAGAGAGTCTGTGTGAGAGTCTGTGAGAGTGTCTGTGAGAGTGTCTGTGAGAGTGTCTGTGAGAGTTTGTGAGAGAGTGTCTGTGAGAGTCTGTGAGAGAGTGTCTGTGAGAGTCTGTGAGAGAGTGTCTGTGAGAGAGTGTCTGTGAGAGTCTGTGAGAGAGTGTCTGTGAGAGAGTGTCTGTGAGAGAGTGTCTGTGAGAGAGTGTCTGTAAAAGAGTGTCTATTAGAGAGTGTCTGTGTGTCTGTGAGAGAGTGTCTGTGAGAGAGTCTCTGTGAGAGAGTCTCTGTGAGAGAGTGTCTGTGAGAGAGTGTCTGTGAGAGTCTGTGAGAGAGTGTCTGTGATAGAGTGTCTGTGAGTCTGTGAGAGAGTGTCTGTGAGTCTGTAAGAGAGTGTCTGTGAGAGAGTGTCTGTGAGAGTCTGTGAGAGTGTGAGAGTCTGTGAGAGAGTGTCTGTGAGAGAGGGTCTGTGAGTCCAGCTCTACCAGTAAAACAGAAGCGCGAGACGGTGTGCAGTCAGCTGAGTTTTCTCCATCTTATAGTCCACTATTGTTTTCGTATCCATCTGTTGAAAATGTCATAATTTGGTTTATAAGGCTGGCTAGTTTTTCAATATTGCATAGCCTAATATAAACGCTGAAAGGAAAAATAAACAGTTTCGACTAAGCGTCATTTGGCAAACAGAGCATCATGTGTTTCTTAAAATAAAGCAGTCTAGCCGCTTTCAGTCACTAATTTACATTTAAACAATGTCCTTAAAAAGAACACATGATTATTGGAATGTTATGTATTTTACACAGCGCTTTGTATCTTGCATCTGTCACTGTGAGCTTCACAAAACTGCAGATTGTGGGTCACTGTCATCCAATATACTCCTTGAAATTATTTTGCATTTTAACTGGTGATAAAACGCCGATGTTTGCTGCAAGATCTTATACCGCTCGCCAGAAACAGCGCCTTAAAAGCAGGCACTGAGTCACGGCGCTGTGAATCTTTCTGCCAACAGTTTTACTATGTGTCATTTTGTTTCTAGAGAGAGTTTGTCGCTGTTCTCCAACTACATATAATGTAGTCAGCTCCTGTCTGTATTCTGACGAGACACTCTATGAAAATTAGGAGTTCCTTAGCCATGAGGCAACTGACAGAAAACATGTCTTAATGTGCTGAGTCTCATTGTAAATTGCAAGTGCAAAGATCACCACAGTTTCTTTTAACAATCTGCCTGCAGATTAACACAACTAACAGAAGCGGAAGCAAGCACATTTAGTGGATAACGTGTGTCAATTATATAAACAACCCGTGCGTTCAACAGTGTTAACAAATAAGTTAAAAGCGTCGTGGTCTCACATGATCTATTTATTTTTCAGTTCTACCGCACCCACGAACCTTTTTCTTTTTATTAGAAGTTGACATTGGAGGTGACAGAAAAAGCAGCTCGTAAGATTTTCAAATGAAATAGGCGCCACAGACTGAAAGTGAGTGAAGTCAATGCCTCTCCATAAAATTATAAGGGCAGGAGCAGACGAAAGAAATAAGCAACAGCTCGGGAGGGGGAAGAACAGAGGCAAGAAGCAACAGAGGGGAGGGGAGGGTCGAGGGATAGATAAACAAGCACCAGAAAATGTCTACTGTCTTAGGCGGCATTGGCTTAGTCGGAAGTGAATTGCTCCTTGAAGAATTCACATCAGATGCTTCCGAAGTTAAGAATAACAAGCTAACGAGGAGGGAGGGGGAGAAGGGAGGGGGTTGAAGGGAGGGGGGTAGTGAGAGCAGACAGCAAGGTGGTGGAGGAGCATGATTCACACGCCGGAAGGCTTAATGAGCCATGACAGAAGCGCGTGCTGTGCGCGTAACCGCACACTGTATGCCACGGAAAAAGCTGTGGTCGCACTTTTAAAACCCCACAACTAAATGTCTCGCCAGACCAGCGCAAGCGCTGGATCAGGGCGAGACCTAAAAACCCAGCACAAAAAGTGACTGTTTGTATTTTTTTTTTTTACAACACTACATTTAAAACAGGAGGCATAAAAAAAGCAATAAAGAAATGAAGTCTCCAGCAAGGCTACTTTTGTAGGCTGAAAAGTACATGTTGTAGTTACTTATAGGATTGTGCTGACAAACAGGAATGCATGTGTACAAACAGGTCCAGGCTTCGCTTTGAGGCAGTCAGTCACCACCTTTCTAAACTCTTCCCTCTGACTCTTCCCCCTCCACCTCCCTTTTACTCATCTCAAGCCTCCTCCTACTGTAATGAGCTCCAAAACAAAAACAAAAAAACTATTTCTAAATCCTTCCCTCTTCTATCTCTCCACTATCCTTTTCGATCCAAATAACAGACTAACATATCCACCACTCAAATTACTTTCATATTTCACTATACTAATTCACCACTAATCCTTTATGGGTTCCGGAGTAGAGTGCTACTCACCCAAAAAGCCCTTCAACACCCCATCAGGGATAGTAATCGCTATATAAATGCAAACCTTTTCCCCTCTTCTATCCCTCCACTATCCTTCTCAATCCAAAAACTCACTACCATATCCACCACTCAAACTTCTTTCATATTTCACTATACTAATTCACCACTAATTCTTCATGGGCTCCGGAGTAACGTGCTACTCGTCGAAAAAGCGATTCAACACCCCATCAGGGGTAGCAAGCGCTATATAAATGCGAACCTTTTTCCCTCTTCTATCCTTCCACTATCCTTCTTAATCCAAATAACTGACTAACATATCCACCACTCAAATTACTTTCATATTTCACTATACTAATTCACCACTAATCCTTTATGGGTTCCGGAGTAGCGTGCTACTCGCCGAAAAGCACTTTGACGCCTCGTCAGGGGTAGTAAGCGCTATATAAATGCAATTACAATACAATACATACATGTCATGGTGCAGCAGGCCTTCCACCATGCTGTGACACTGAGCTTCCATTTATACAATCTACTTAGCTAAGCATGAATTAAATCAGCCAAATGGTTTGCAATAACAAAACAGACATGTATGACAAGCAGGACCAGGCCTCGCTTGGATGCAAACAATGGTCGAAGGTATCTCATGGGGCAGCAGATCTTCAACGTGGTGTGGAAATACCAAATGCAAATATACAAACAGCTTAGCAAAGGGTATACCACATAGCCCCCGACCACTATTGACATCTCTACATCAGTTTTATCAGTGCACGAGATTAGTTTTACCTCCCACTGTGGATCAACACCGAAGCCCTACCATTCCCAGTGATGCGAGTCGAGAACCTCCAAGGTGCAAGCATGAAGGTGGCTGATAGAAAGTCCCATCTCCGTCAAGGGCATTAGAGTTTCTCAGTCACAAGAGGGAATGATTAAAATGTTCCTCACCTAAGAGCACAACCACTGGAATTATGTATTTCTGTGGCAGTGGCATTTTCCACATTATGTTTTCGCTGCACTTCCCACATAATCCATCATCTATTGCATAATTTGCAGATTTAAAAAAAATGCTTTTAGCTCAAATGGGTCAAAAATGACAAAAACGCTACCACACTTATTGCAGTGCAGTGCAGTGGCAGGACTTTCGTCGCGGAGAAGCAGACCACCTTATAATTGCTGATTGCAATAATTGGGTGCTAAACTGATATTTATGAGGTAAAGCCTGTGCCCAAATAAAGTGTAAAAAAAAGGCAAAAAAGTGAATTAAAACTGCTTCAAAATATGCCTCATTACGCCGCATAATTTTCCTTTTCTTGCTGCATAATGTAGTGAACACAGGTGCTTGATTTGGTCCTCTCTTGCCACATAATTCCTGTGGCACAGGCATTTTCTTTCAAGCAAATAGATTTAATTTAAATTGCTGATGGGTGGTGATTTTCATGTAAAGAATGGGCATGCTAAAAAGGTGTACTTCGCTGAACAATGCCGCCTCAGTCCCCGCCCATTAGATTTTACAACCTTTTAACCCGACTGGGAAAGGAAACACAGGACAGCTGTTCAGGCGCTCTTGCACCAGTTCAGCCCCGGCTTCCTCCCAGTTTGAAACCCCTTTGTAAAGAAGGTGCTGCCAGATAGGCCTGATGAGCGCAGTGCCACCTGCGTTGAAGCCATGCATGAGTCTAATAAGCCTTTGAGTACCAATGATCCATGTACGAGGAAAGGTGCCGGTGCTACCTACTGGCGAGTACCGGCCCATTGAAAACAATGGTAACTTTACTGCCAAAGCTACTGTAGTGACCTGGGGAAGGGCACTAGGACCCTGCCATGGACAGAGGGGTCAGGAGGGAACCGGGCACCACATCCGGTCAGGGGTGTGGGGAGGACACTAGAAAGGGAAGGGGACCAGAGGCGGAGTGTGCACAGCCAGCTCGTGACGACGATAAGAATAAAGTACCCAAATCCCTTACCGGTGTCCTGTGTATTTGTGGGTCCGGGGACGCGACAACTGGCGACGAGGCGGGATCCTCATCTGGCGACCACCGCTGCGTGAGGGACCGACGACGTGTGTAGGAGAGGCTGAACGACGGAGCCAGGAGCCCACCCTGGTCCGTGACGTGGGAATACATCCGACCGCCAGAGAAAGCGGTAAGAAACTGAAGTGCCTGAAAATAAAGAAAGCGCCAAACAGGGACAAGCGCAAACGAGCGCCTGCAAGAGATCGTGCCTGCAGCCCAAATAGCAGAGAGACGCGCGAAGTTCAAAGGAACTATCGCGAGAGCAGGGCGGCCATCTTAGAAACAGGCAGGTTGGACCAATCAGGAGCGAGGAACAAGGGGCGGCCATTTTGGAAGGTCAGGCAAAGCTCAGAAGATAGAAACCTCGTGAGACTACGGTGGCCATTTTGAAGTCAGGCAAAATAGGCCAATAGGAGCAAAGAACAGCGCGACGGCCATTTTGAAGTCAGGCGGCAACTGAAACCAATAGGAAAAGGCAGAAAAAGAAGAAAACAGACAAAAGGAAAGGAAAAACAGTGAAATAAAAGCAGAACACAATGGAACCAAAGGGGAAATAAAGAAAAAGAAAAAAAAAAAAAAAGGACAGGGGAGAAAATGAGCGACAATGAGGAGAAGAAGAGCACGCAAGCAATTTTCCGCAGGCCTCTACCATTTAGCCTATCGGAGCCGCAAGCAGGCATCAGGTGGGAGAGGTGGATCAGAAAATTTGAGCGCTACATGAGCGCCACGGACGTCCCGGACAACAAACAACTGCACCTACTTCTGAATCTCGCAGGGGACAAAATAGAAGATCTACTGTTAACTTTCCCCGACGATCAAACAGCGAATTACAAGGGAGTGATAAAGTGTCTCACACAGAAATTTGACCCTCAACGAAATGTCGATTTTGAGAGGTACACGTTTAACACTGCATGCCAGCAAGGGGAAGAGAGCTTAGACGATTTCGCGACGAGACTGAGGAAACTGGTCGCGTATTGCGAATTTGACAAATTCGACAATGAGCAAGCAATAAGATTGCGTATTATCGAAGGTTGTCAATCAGTGGAGTTCCGAACACGCATCCTGAAGGAACCAACGACGCTGGAAAAGATATTGACAATGGCTCGCGCGGAGGCACGGGCCACAGCGTAGGCCAAACAGATGGAGACGGGAAAGGAGAAGAGAGTGGCGTCAGCATATCGCGTCACTGGGAATTTCAAAAAGAAAGAGTTCCAGGCGCCAGTCCCAACAAAGAAGTGCGACCAAACATGCTACCGATGTGGCCTCGAGTTCCCACATGTTGGTGCCTGCCCAGCAATGGGCCAGAAGTGCAGGAAGTGTAATAGGGACAATCATTTTTCAAGCACGTGCATGACCAGACAATTCAGAAGCGAGAGAGGCAGAACAATGAGACCACGGATGACCAGCAACAGGTATGCACGATACATGGAAACGGCAAATCGCAGTTCCTCTGACGAGTCCGAAGAGACGGCAGCACCTGTGAGAGTAGAGAGACTATATCTAATGTCAGACGCACCCAAGGAGGAGAAAACAACAGAGCACATTCATCTCGTGGAGAAGCAGCAAATAAAGAAAACCGCCGCTGTAAACATTGATGTGGGGAACCACCAAGCAAAGTTCGTGCTTGACAGCGGAGCCACATGCAACATCATGTGCAGCTCAGAATACGAGAAAATGAAAGTGAAACCACAGCTATAACCGTCGACCGTGGATGTGTTTACGTGGGGCTCCAGAAGACCAGTAGAAAACATGGGAAAATTCATGGAAACTCTAACATACAAAGGCAAGTCTTACCAAGAAGAAGTACACGTGCTCAAGGGTGATATCCCAGCACCATGCCTGCTAAGCAACGTGACGGCACAGGTGATGGGGCTACTAGCAATGACATGCCACATGTCAGAAACGGAGAACATTCTACAAGAATACCCAGCCATACTGAAGGGTCTCGGCAAGCTAAAAGGAAAACAGATAACTTTACATATCAATGAGTCAATTAAGCCGGTGGCCCAACATCATAGACGAGTACCGATCCACCTACAACCACAAGTTGAGGAAGAGATAACTAGCTTACTGGCACAAGACATCATTGAACATGCTGAAGGGCCAACGCCGTGGGTATCCCCGATTGTGGCAGTTCCAAAGAAGGACACCTCAAAGATCCGCATCTGTGTAGACATGAGGATCCCAAACACCGCAATCGCAAGGGAACGTCACCCGGGGCCACACCTCAACGACATGATCAGCTGTCTCACTGGGGCCTGCCGATTCTCGAAGCTGGACCTGTGCAAAGGGTACCATCAATTAGAGCTAGATCACCAGTCCCGGTACATCACGACATTCTCCACACACCTGGGTCTGTTCAGATACAAGCGACTGAGCTTCGGAATATCATCGGCAGCGGAGATATTCCAGGAGACAATAAGGCAGGTGATAAGGCCGGTACAGAACAGCCTCAACTATAGTGATGACATTTTGGTATTTGGCAAAACAGACAAAGAACATGACACCGCTCTGCGTCAAGTGTGTTCACAGCTGGAGCAAGCGGGCCTGATGCTGAATGGAGACAAATGCGAGCTGGGGAGAGGGGAATTGGTGTTCTGCGGACACATCTTCTCCAAGCACAGGATGAGGCCAGACCCCAGCAAAGTAGAAACGCTGAAGAACGCAAATCCTCCAACGGATGTTGCAGAAGTGAGATCGTTTCTAGGACTTGCCAGCTACTGTGCTCGATACATACAGGATTTTGCCACGGTGAGCACACCGCTAAGAGAACTGACCAGACAAGGGCAGAAGTTCGTCTGGTCCCAGGAATGCGACAAGGCATTCGAGGACATCAGAAAAGCGGTGATGGCTGTGGAACATCTCGCTTACTTTGACCCGCACCTGTGCACTGAACTGACTGTAGATGCCAGCCCGGTAGGACTAGGGGCAATACTAGCGCAACACCTGCCAGGGAGAGACTCACCAAGAAAAATCGTCGCGTATGCCAGCAAAAGCTTAACAGACATTGAGAAGGCATACTCGCAACCAGAAAAGGAAAGCCTAGCAGTGGTCTGGGCGTGTGATCACTACCACATGTTCATCTACGGGAAGCCATTCACCATCATAACTGACCACCAGGCACTGGTAACGATCTATGGCAGCCCGGCCGCCAAAATGTCACCCAGGATTGAGCGCTGGGGCATAAGGCTGATGGACTACGACTTCACGATTGTACACAAGCCACCGAAGGAACACAACCCGGCAGACTACATGTCGAGACACCCGCAGCCGCAGGCACAGACGATGACATCAATGGCAGAAGAGTACCTAAATTTCATACTAAAGCAAAACACCCCGGCACCTATAACACTAGTGGAGCTAGCAAAGGAGACTAAGGACGATGCAACGCTGCAACTGGCCATGGAGACAATGAGAAGGCAGAGATGGAAGCACGTCAACAATAACTGCACATGGGGAGAAGGAGTATGCAAGGAAGAAGTATTGGCTCTAAAGAAGATACATGAAGAGCTGTCTGAGACAGACACAGGAATAATGATGCGAGGGACCAGAATAGTGATCCCGAATTCACTCAGGCGGCAACTGGTCAATCTGGCTCATGAATCACACAGAGGCATGGTAGCAACGAAGAAACTGCTAAGAGAGAAAGTATGGTTCCCTGGCCTGGACCGCATGGTGGAAAACACCATCATGACATGTCACCTCTGTCAGGTGACGGGCTCACCAGCCAAGCATGAACCACTACAGATGTCCGAACTGCCAAGAGCGATGTGGACAACACTAGCAGCTGATTTCTTAGGGCCACTGGACACAGGCCATTATCTGTTGGTAGTCATGGATGAGTACTCGCGATTTCCTATAGTGCGACAGGTGTCATCAACATCAGCAACAGCAACACTACCAATATTGGATGACATCTTTGCAGCCTGGGGCTCACCAGAAACACTGAAAACAGACAATGGTCCTCCGTTCTCAGGAGAAGAGTTCCGCAGATTCATGGTATACCTAGGAGTAAACCACAGGAAGATAACTCCGCTGTGGCCGCAGGCGAATGGAATGGTGGAGAGGTTCATGGGGAGCATCAAAAAGGTAGTTCAAAGAGCGAAGCTGGCGCAGATATCGCTCGGCCAAGCTCTGTGTCAGATGCTACGTGACTACAGAAACACGCCACATAGCACCACAGGAAGATGCCCGGCAGAGCTAGTACTGGGAAGGACATGCAGGACGAGACTACCGCAAGTAGAAGCAATCATGGCACCAGAAAACAGCTAAGGACAGAGAGGCGAAAGGGAAGATGAAAGACTACGCAGATGCCAGGCGACACGCCATCCCGTCACACCTGAAGGAAGGGGACACAGTGATAGTGCGTCAACGACAGCAGAGGAAATCTGACAGCATGTTCTCCAAAGACCCGCTGACAGTAACGAAAGTGAAGGGCCCAATGATCACAACGGAGTCAGAACACCAGAGGATCACACGGAATATCTCACACTTCAAAGGACTGAAGGAGAAACATGAAGAGGACCAAGATGAGGAAACAGCAGAACAAAAAGGGTCGGAGAGGAACGGACAGGAGCAAGGACCAGCGGAAGAGCAACAAATGGAGACCGGCTCAAGAAGAGCATGCAGGAGGCCCAAAAGACTAATAGAGGAAATGTAACGGGCGAAAGCACACCGGCACGTCAGCTGACAGGCTTGCATCTATGACCATCTACCGATCTATGGGTTTGACGTGCTCGTCATTTCTTTGTGACCAAAGGGGGAGATGTAGTGACCTGGGGAAGGGCACTAGGACCCTGCCATGGACAGAGGGGTCAGGAGGGAACCGGACACCACATCCGGTCAGGGGTGTGGGGAGGACACTAGAAAGGGAAGGGGACCAGAGGCGGAGTGTGCACAGCCAGCTCGTGACGACGATAAGAATAAAGTACCCAAATCCCTTACCGGTGTCCTGTGTATTTGTGGGTCCGGGGACGCGACAGCTACCTACTTTGGAACTGAGAAACCTGGTCCGAATCTCAGCTTCGCCTCTTACATCCTGTGATTGTGGGCGAATCACATAATCGCAGCGTGTCCAAAAGAATAAATGACCTGATCTTGTGTAATGTAACTAGTGGTCATGTAAAAAACTCCCTTGGGCCGAGTTCCGCACTATTCGACATTGCTGCATTTTGAGTTCCCAGCAGGCCATGCTCATCCTTCCTCTGAAGGGGCCAGGATTACCTGTGATGACCACGCCCACCGTCAGCGGTGCAAGGCAGAAGTCAGCCTTCAACAAAGCACGCACAGAAATATATAAATCAGTTGCTGGATGTTTACAAAGGACATTTCTGGTGAGGGCTCATTCGACAGACACACAGATGTTGTTTCTACAGTCTGCATGCTGCACCGTTAACACGTTTCGAGTAACAGCTTTAGAAGTGCTAAAAGATGAAATTCACCTCGCTTGACTTTGCCATCACGTCCCCGTGTTGCTTTGCTTTCTGTCCATTTTGCCGCTGTTTACTGCCACCTAGTGCTCGTTTATGTAAACGGGAGGCAGAGAAAGGACAGCATGAGATTCCAGGGCTTTTAAAATAAACAAGCGCGGTACCGCAAAGGCAGCCGCGTGTTTATTTTCGCATCGCGCTTTCACTTTAAGTGAAAGCGCGATGCAAAAATAAACACGCGGCTGACTTTGCCAAAGCCGAATTGAGAAGAAAAAAGTGCGTAGGGACTAATGAAAGAGAGAGTGTCACGCCGCCAGTAAACGATCCAATTCTGGTGGGCGGGGGCCAAAAGGAGACAAGGCGGCAACAAGGAGGGACTAAGAAGCCTCCTTTACAATCAGAAGCCAGCGTTTTGCATGGAAGATGATGCTACCCAATTAAAAAGATGGGCGGGGCTTCAACTCCGCCTCCGAGAGCTTCGGAATCTGTATTGATTCCAAGAAGCTCTCGAATGCCGAGAGCAGCGCATGCGCGCTGCTATCACCAGCCGAGACCTAAAAACAATAGCAGACAGGCACTTTTCCGATGTGCAAAAATATTATTTCCACATCTTGAGACTATACCCCAAACACTCGCCTTAATTTGTTGTACTTGTGGTCCTGAAGAAGGTGGTTCAAAAGTAATCAGACCCACCAAAACGTGCGTTGACCTGGATGTGTGATACCCGACCCACAACACTGTCACGGAGACTGTAGTACATTGGTCTCTATGGTGACCATTATAGTGTATACGACCTTGGGAGGGTAGGACATGATTTGTTGAACGAATGAGTATGTATGTTGGTGTGAGAGGCCAGTATGCAAGTGTGGTCAATTTGTAGGGGTTATACATATGGATTTGAATGACATACAGCATTGTCCATTTTAAAAAAAACCCAATGCGTATGGTGACTTTCTGTAATAGATAAAATTGTTGACTATTTATTTAAAAAAGTGTGGAAAGAAATTACAGATAATATGAAACATTTTTACCCTTTTTGATATAAATTATGAAATAATGATTTCTAACAAATACATTTTATTTATAAAAATTAAAAAGAATTGTATGTTTACTATGCACTCATTGCGAACAGCCCCATAGAGCTGCAGTCAGCCTATACAAAAGCAATATAGGTCTAGTGGGAGTTTTCTGTGTTGATTAATGATTGTTGTCTCCCAGACCTTAAAAATAACTCATAGGGGGTACCCTTGATAGTGTAGTTATTGGAGATAACCTATGGGGTGTTTAAAGTGCACTGGGTGTAATCAATACTCTTATCCCCTCTATTTCCAGCTGTGTATACCCTTTAATATCCTTTGGACATGCCAATAGTGCCTATGTCATGAGGGTCACGACGATTAGCTCTTTAAGCCACCAACACTCTCCATGCTAGGGCATGGGGGAGCATACTTCTAATGTGCAAAGTGAAACAACAAGTCCAAGGATCCCATGTGCAGTCCGCTAATATTAGATCTGGCCTAGCATCAGAGTGGCAGGTAAGCTTTAAGTACCTCTTTCAGAGATTTTTATTTTCCGTGCATAAAATTAGTTAGAAATTGATGTTTCCGGTTGGCAGTATATACACAATGTCCAAGCAGGAGCCACAATCATAGTCAGGGTAAGTTAGACACACAACCTAAATTAACCTGTGCTCACCCTCTGGTAGCTTGGCACAGAGCAGTCAGGCTTAACTTAAGAGGCAAAGTGTAAAGTGTTTGTGCATACTTTAATTACAGTAACACGGTGAAGACACCACAAAAAGACTCCACATCAGCTTAGAAAAATAGAGAATATTTATCTGAATAAAACAAACAAAATGACAAAAACCCAATAAGTATAGAACTCGATATATGAATTTTTAAAGATTAAATGAAAAAACAGTGCTTAGAAGTCACTAGCGGTCAAAAGGTTACTTGAGGTCGCGAGGGACTGGTGCAAATCCAAAGTTCAGGTCGACTGCGATGGAGGGCAGACCGGCTACAGAACCCTCACAGAGTCTGCTAAGAAAGCACATTGTATGGAGCAAAGCGGCGACGTCGAGAACACAATGCATGGGAATTTTCCGCGCAGTCGGGTCACTGCGTCGGAGATGAGTCTCGCAGATGGCGTTGAAGATTTGGCACTGCGTCATCATTGAGCCTCGCAGACGGTGTTGAAGAATCAGTGCTGCGTCGTCATCGATTCAGCACTGCGTCGACGTCGGGGAGCGATGTGCTGGTTTTTCTTGCGAAGTCGGGTCAATGAACCACTTTTTGCAGTAAAACAGCTGTAGCACCCACTTCTGAGGCCCAGGACTGAAGGGGGGACCTCAGGCAAGGATAGGACTCACAGATGGCAGAGACCAGCAGCACCAGCACAGTTTCAAGAAGTCTTTTGTGTCCAAGAGACTTCAGAAAACAGGAGGCAAGCCCTTGGAGAATCTTGGGTTCAAGGATGAAGAGAGCTGGTACAGTCTCTCTCACTCCCAGGCAGGAAGCAGCAGGCCAACACAGCAGAGCAAGTTGCCAAGTGGCAGTCCCTCGTACAGCACAGCAATCAGCAGGCCAACACAGTAATGCAGGTAGCAAATTGGCAGTCCCTCCTATAGCACAGCAGCTCTTCTTCCAGGCAGAATGTCCTTGGTTCCGGCAAAGTTCTGATTTGGTGGTGTCAAGGGTCCAGTAATTATACCCAAATGAGTATGCAGCTCTTTGTGTGGGGACAGGCACAACCCTATTCAGGTGCAAGTGTCAGCTCCTCCCTCCCAATCGACCTCAGGAAGGCCAATCCGCCTGGTGATGGGCCATCAGGATGCAAATGTCACACCCCTTCTCCTTTTCTGTGACTGTCTAGAGGGAATGCACTAAGCCCAGCTGTCACCCAACCCAGACGTGTATTCAGAGACAGGCTGAGGCACAGAATGCCTAAAGTAAGAAAATGCCAACTTTTTAAAAGTTGCATAGGTGGTAGAATGCACTCCGTGTTTTCCAAAACAAGCTTAATGTCATTTAAATAGTGGTAGCGTGCAATCCCGAAGTGAGCTCCATCCACACGCACTGAGAAAGTTTCAAAGAAAATTGAACCTCGTCAGGCCCCAACTCGGTGTGCACTGCCAAAAAGCACTTCCCATTAGAAATGAGTTTCACAAATTTTTCATTTTGATCCAATTTATTTATCAAGTCTCAGTACATATTCAATTTATGTCCAATCGTAATCCAAAATTGTTTTGTACCAAATTCAACGAATGCCCATCCAGGCCTTTCATTAGTAACACCTGGGGATTCGCCCCTCCATGTGACGTGACATTAATTAGATTGAAAGACCCAATGCATTTCGGGCAGTCTGTGCACTTCGTCGGGGGTAACTCTAAAAAACAGATGATAAATATATTACCAATACATCCCATAATATGCTTTCAAAATGCTGTACTTGATAAACACAGTCTGTCCCACATTACCATAATGCCCATAAATAAAAACCAGAATCAGACAGTATAAATTGCATTCGAAGAACCAAATCAATGACTACAGCCATAACTAAAAAGATGCATGGAACAAACAAACTAACTATTATCCATGCTGAAAGTAAGCACACTAAAAGTAAACGTGCCTCAACACAAAATTATCCCTAAAATAAATAAGCGAATGCCTCCTAAATCATGTTCAGTTGTTAAATATACCGTACTAAGAAAAACGAGCTCCAACCCTACAACATCCCCGTGGCAAATAAATAAATGTCTCCTGACTCGTGTTCAACCAACCTAATCTAAAATGTGCCTCCCAGCTCCTCTTCAAACACAAAAACTATCTCCTGACTCGTGTTCAAAACAACCTAATCTAAAATGTGCCTCCCGCCTCCTATTAAAACACAGAAACTATCTCCTGACTCGTGTTCAAAACAACCTAATCTAAAATGTGCCTCCCGCCTCCTATTAAAACACAGAAACTGTTTACCTTCATGCACGTCAAGCTGCCTCAATCACCGTAATAGTTGTGCCCTCTGTGTAAACGTAAATTCTATGGCAGGACCGGAGGCTCAGATAATGCTTTCTCAATTTCTTTTACTACTCACAGCAGCCAATGAGAAAAAAGTAAACACAGTAATAAACCACATTACCCAAGAGGCTTTGAACCACGCCTCCTTAATCAACCAATAGTAACAGAGATAAGCATACAAAATAATGAGGCACCATCTTGGCTTCCTCTTTCTTTGCTGCTCCGCAGTCAAGATAAGTGCCTCATTATTTGGTCTTGCTATCTCTGTGATATTGGATATTGCGATGGTTCCATTTATATGCATTGTTTATTTTAATGTATTGTAATGCTTATGCTTTGCTGATTGCTAATGTACTGTTAGCGGGCTCGCGCGCTGTGCTCGGCGCGCGCGAGTTTGCCCCTTCCGTTTTTGCTCTCAGCGCGTGTTGTGCTGTCTTTCTACCTTTGCTCTTCTTTTTCTTTTAGTTTGGTTGCCCCCCTTTAAGGTGCGCCCGTTTTCACTGATCGTGACGCGAGTGCCGTGTCCTCGCGCTTCGCGCGCTGCCGGGGATTGGCCCCCCCCCCCTCAGGGAGCGAGGCGCACTTCGGGGCCCGGCAGGGAATCCTGCATGCATCTCGGGAGCCTGCACGCGTCAGTGCATGCGAGCGGCCCCGGACCCACAAGCTGGTGTGACGCCTATCCCGGGCTGGTTTCAGGGAATTACGCAGCAGGCAGACGGAGGAGCCGGTACCGGGCCTTTGATTTCAGGCAGCATTCCTTTATTCATGGGCGCTTTGGAATTTGATTAACCCCTGCTATCCCAGACGGGGAGATATTTAATTTTTGGATACCCTGAGGCCGAGTAGGCAGTCAGGGTTTATTCCCTCCATTAGTCCTATTGGCCAGGGCAATATTGGTACCTGTGTGGCCCCCTCTGCCCCAGCTTTGCTCCGGACCGACGCCCACTCTTGCTGGAGTGTGGGCTGTAGAATTTGGCTTCTCCCTGGAGAATTGAGACACAGAGATATATATATCCTATATTTTCGCCATGTCAGACTGTGATGTCTATGAAGAGGAAGTGGCTGCGTTTGACCACGATGAGGAAGATGATTGCTATTACGAGGACTCTATGGAGGCTCTCATTGACAAGAGACTTGACTCTAAGTTACACAAGGTCCTCTCCTCTGCCCTCCTACCTATTTCCCAACGTCTGGAACAGTTAGTTGGTAATAACCCTTCCCCCTCTGGTACTCCGGCTCCCGCCCCCCTCCCTTCCCCGGAACCGGCGGGGCTTCCGTGGCCTCATGTGAAGGTGTACTCCAAACTGTGCTGTGCTAAAGAACAGGCCCAGGGTGACATTCCTGCCCCTTCTTCCCCCGTCCCTACACTGGCCACCACTCGTGCTACTGACACTGACATGGACACGGACTCTTCCCACGCTTCCCGACCCCGCAAACGCGCCAAGAAGCGCAAACATTCCTCCTTGCCCGTCCAACCCTCCCCCTTTTCTTTTGACCCTTCTGACATAGTAAACCCCCGTTCCTCGGCCTGGGCCCCCGCCCCGGCTGTGGCTGATTATATGCATACCCAATTGCGCAAGAGCTTCGACAAAGAAGTTCGGGCCCGCCTTAAGTCTGAATGTCCCCGCCCTGATCTGGCACACAAGGGGGCCGTTACCCCTGACATTGACTCATCCATGACTACGTTTTTGAAAAAATATAAGAAAGACCCTAAAAAGGGCATAGATTGCGCCCTTAGGGCTTGCCAGGATAAATTGTTGGACGTGACTGGTCCACTGGCAAAGATCCTTGAATTAGCCCTTCAAGCTCAAGAGACCAGAGCGGCGATCCATCCGGAGGTCCTGGCAGGGTGGACCCAGAGGGCGATTTGCCTCCTTGGCAACGCCAATTGCGCTCTCTCGTCTGAGAGGCGTAAATCTGTCCTTTTGCGCATCGATCCACAGCTGGTGGAGTTGGCATCCGCCGAACCAGGCCCCCTGGCGGAAGGTCAGCTTTTCGGGGAACGCTTTGTCAAGGACATAGCTAAGTTTGTCAGCACTTTTGTCTCTCTGGACAAGTCCCAGTCCTCACTCAAGAGGGTTTTTCATCCAGTCTCTGGCAGGGCCGGTCGTGGCAGGGGACGCTCGACCGGCCGCTACTCCAACCCCAGTCCCCAACGAGGATTCGCCCCTAGGCGCAGGGGCTATACCCAGGAGCCGGAACAAGCGGGTTTCTACCCCTCCAGGCCAGAGGCTTCCGTGGCCGTTTTAACAGAGGCGTCAACAGGGGTTACAAGAACTTCGACGCCCAGTCAACAGGTATGTACACCACTCTTTCCAATGATTCCTCTTGGGGGCAGATTGTTATACTTTGTGATGAAGTGGACACACTTGACCACAGATGCATGGATTCTCCACACGGTACAAGGGTATCAGATAGAATTAACAGATTCCCCTTGTCAGGTGACCCCTCCTCTCCCTCTCCTTTTTTCCCTACAAGAGCAAGCTTTTATCGACTCCGAACTTCCGGAACTTTTGGCCAAGCAGGCTATTGCCGTGGGACCCTTCATTCCTGGAGGGTTTTGCAGCAACGTTTTCCTGGTACAAAAGAAAGGAGGTGGCCAGAGATTGGTTTTAAATCTAAGAGAATTCAACCCCTTTGTGGTTTACAGGCACTTCAAGATGGAGGGCATCCATCTGTTAAGAGATCTGCTTTTGGAAAAAGACTGGATGGTCCGTTTGGATCTAAAAGATGCTTACCTCACGGTTCCCATTTGCCCTTCTCATCAGAAATTTCTCCAATTCTCCTGGAAAAGGCAATGGTATCGATACCTGTCCCTCCCTTTCGGCCTATCCTCAGCCCCCTGGGTGTTTACCAAACTGCTAAAACCGGTGGTCACCCGCCTGCGAGAGATGGGGGTTCGCATGATCGTCTATCTCGACGACATGTTGATTCTGGCACAGGATCGGAACCTCCTTCTCACACACTTAAGATAGACAATCTCACTGCTCCAAGAATTAGGGTTTGTGATAAATTTCAAGAAATCAGTGACCGTCCCGAGCCAGCAGATGGACTTCCTCGGATTCCAGATAAACTCGGTCACTGTTCAGTTACTCCTGCCCATGACCAAGATCAGATCTATAAAGAGAGAAATCCGCTCCACTCTGTCGAAACAGATGTTCTCCTTGAGAGTCCTAGCGTGGATTGTGGGCCTTCTGGCGTCCTCTATTCAGGCCATCTTTCCAGGTCCCCTTCACTACAGGGCCTTGCAATGACTCAAGATTTATTATCTTCAGAAAAGGTACTCTTACGATCACCTGATCCCCCTGTCTCCGGAAGCTCGAGAAGAACTTCTTTGGTGGTTAGAATACATGGAAGCGTGGAATGGCAGAGCCATTTTCGGCGCCTCTCCGGACGTCGTCATAGAGTCCGACACCAGCAGGTGGGCCTGGGGTGCAAGATGTGGAGACTTTGCCACCGACGGACGATGGTCCGCCGACGAGTTAAAGTTGCACATCAACTGTCTGGAGCTGCTAGCGGGCTCCTTTGCCATAAAGTCAATCTCCCCTCTGAAGAGCGATTGTTGCATCCTACTGAGGATGAACAATGTCTCGGCAGTACGATATATCAATCGCCTGGGGGGGACGAAATCCCGACTGTTAGCCAACATTGCGAAGGATTTTTGGCATTTTTGCCTAGATCAGAAGATCAGTGTAATAGCGGAGTACCTGCCAGGCAAGCTCAATCAGGTAGCGGATTGGAACTCCCGGTTCCTGAGAGACTTCAGCGATTGAAAACTCCATCCTTCGCTTTTTGCAGAGATCATGACTATGCGAGGTCCTTGCCAGATCGACCTCTTTGCCTCTCGCCTCAACGCTCATCTCCCATGCTTCTTCAGCTGGAGACCGGATCCGATGGCGATGGGAACGGACGCGTTCCTTCAACATTGGGGGTCTCAGAGGAATTATGCCTTTCCTCCCTTTGCTCTGATTCCGAGGGTGGCGGCCCAGGTCCGTCGACGGATGGCGTCAGTTGTGTTGGTCACACCACTTTGGAAGACTCAGTCGTGGTTTCCGACACTGTTGGAGTTATCAGTGGATTTACCGTTTCAGCTGCCTGTGTTTCCGTTGCTTCTCCAGGACCCAGTGAGATCCCCACATCCTCTGGTCCTTCAGAACCAGTTAACTCTCATGGTTTGGACGCTATCAGGAGACACGAAAGAATTGAGGGCTTTTCATCGGCGGCTGCCGAGTTTATACACCAGGCTTGGGCTCCATCCACCCGCAAACGATATTCTGCATCATGGAAACGATGGGTGGGTTGGTGCCTTCCACGACAGGTGGATCCCGTGGGATCAGATGTGAAAGCAGTAGTGAATTTTGTATCTGAATGTGCGGAGTCAGGCCTGGCATACCGGTCTGTTAATAATTTCAGGTCAGCTCTCTCGGCTGGACATAATCACATCGATGGTAAGCCGGTGGGGATGCACCCCCTTGTGTGTAAGTTGATGAAGGGCATCAGAGTGGCTTGTCCGCCTCGTCCCAGATACAATACCTTATGGGATGTTTCTAAGGTTTTGTCTTTATTAGAATCCTGGCCAGATAACAAAGATTTGTCATTTAAACAATTGTCTGCCAAACTTACTATGCTACTGTGTTTAATCTCATGTAAAAGAGTTTCTGATGTGCGCGCTTTGGATTTGGCAGGAAGAATGTTCTCTCCACAGGGTGTGTCTTTCATCATTTCTAGGAGAACTAAGACCATGTCACATTCGGTTGAGTATCCTGCCTTCCCTCACAATGACAAATTATGTGTTTTAAGATGTTTAAAGGTATATGAAGAGCGTACGTTAGCTCATAGAACTGATCCCTTGGGTCAATTGCTGTTAGCAATTCAAAAGCCTTTCCGTCCAGTTTCAGCAGCCACATTGGCACGGTGGGTCAGATGGGTTATGTCTGAAGCAGGCATTGATGTTTCTGTTTATGGTGCGCATTCCACAAGAGGCGCTATGGCCTCTAATTAGTCAACAAGAGAGGGGACTGTGGGGCTTTTTATCGAGGTCCAGCATAGATGCCCAGTCAGATCCTGCTACCTAAAGGTATGCTGTTCCTCTTGAAGTGGTGCCTAGACAATAAAAAATCAGAGAACCAACCACCGTCATTAGTAATGATAGGGTAGGTGGAACCTGGTTTAGGAGGGAGAGTGGAGGGAATCCCTCTTTCGGAACTAGGGTCCTCACACACCCAGCAAGCTAGGTGTCATGCTTCATCATCTGGACCTGCTCCTCGTTGGGTCGGCGCTGCAATACCCAACGGGCACTCGTAGAGGGGCTCTTTGTCGGAGATCTTTTGTTCCTTGCCGTATGATGAAGTGGGGGTGTGTGGCCTGTGGTGTGTAGATATAGTGAAGTGGAAGAGTGATTTAAAAGAAGTGGGATAGTCCAAATAACACTTTTATTCTGGCTGGCTATCCACCTCAATAAAACAAAAAGAGTGGCAGCTTATCTGATGTCAAGGTTCAGTTGAACCTATGCTCATCTCTCCAGGTCAACATGTTTCTTGCTTAATGGTCAGTTCAATCCGTGGCAATTCTTCAGGACCTAATCAGTGGATAAGTGAATCTATCTACACCTTGTGGTGGGGCTATTTGCTACCTACCACATGTATGCACTACGGTTCAAATCCTCAGTAGTGTAGTTCAGTAACCTAAAGAAAGGGATATATGGAAATGGAAACATCACTGTAAAACCGGTATCCTGGTCACACAGTATTCCTTATTTGCTCTCCAATCACCTCCTTTACTCTAATGCAAACGCTAGAGTGAGATAAAACTGTTAAAGTGAGATAACAATCTAGGCACGTGAAGTAAATAAAAACGGGGGTGGGGGGCACATCTTCAATGCCCCAATAAAACCATATAAAAACAATTAGAGGACTGTCCCTCCCCAGGTGGGGCGGTGGTTGTGAGGGGGCTTCACTCAAGTCAATGGTGGTTCACTCATAAATATATAGCTGGTGAGTGCGACATGCTCCGTTCATGGTGATCATATAGTGGTAATGGAGCCAGTCGTGGTAAAGCTCACCTCCCTATATTGGAAATGTCACCTCAGTCGGTGTGCGGCGGTTCTAGCAGACACCTGGAACATGGTGTCCTGTAAAACAAGAGAGGCAAGGAGGGTGAAAAGGTCACGAGACATTCGGAAGTGGTGCGCAACCTGTTCCTGCTCTCATCGCCTGCCCAAATGTGGATCACAGTAGGGAGCACTTCCATTTATTGCCGGCTCCTAAAGCTGCCCAAAGTACACCCAGCGGGCGGACAACAAAGGAGTACGGCTAGCGCACTCACCAAAGTAGCGTAAAGTGCTTTAGAAAGGATGTTAGCTCAATCATCTGCCGGGACAAACATCCCAGTCACACTCCTCCCAGGCCGCCCATCAGCGTGCAACCAGGAGAACCAAATAGCGGCACACAAAGTATTTCGCTCGCATGCTGCACCACACCTACAGTGGGTCCGGTTAGGTGCGGTCACGGGCCCTATTCCAAAAGTGTTGTTAGTACTCACCATTCCATTGGGGAACGAAGTCGAGTCACCTACCCCTCCTCGCCGGCACCGGATCAGAGTGTGTCAGCTTCCTCGGGCGCTGAAATACTGTTCCGGGTCACGTGCAGGGAGGGGGGTGGAGCCCGAATCGTGTCATACATAGTTTCGCTGTAGGAACCACAAGGTGGTGTTCCTAGCGATTACGGTGGCCATCTTGTAATGTGGTCTACAGTGTATTATTATAGTGCTGGTCAAGTCGCCGTTATACATAGAGGTTTGGTTAACAGTATAAATTAAGGCTCCCCGTATGGATGCCTGGCGGTTCAATTATTGCCTTGTTTGATGTAGGAACCTCTGTGGTGGTGTTCCTAGCGACCCCGGCGGCCATCTTATAGTGTGGTCTACCGTGTGTTTGTAATAGTGCTGGTCAAGTCGCCGTTATATATGGAGGTATAGCCATCAGTATAAGTTGAGGCTTCCTGTGTGGATGCCTGGCGGCTCAGTTATCATAGATGGTGTACGTCATGTCATGTTGTAATCATAGAAAATAATGGGCATGTAGTTGTTACATCAAAAATGCCCGTCCAGTTTCATGCATTATCCTAAGTATCCCAACTTAGTTTTTTGTCATTGCGCCTGTTGTGTACGTAGTGGTGGTATACAGTGGATAACACATTTAGGGTAATCTCCTCATTTAATCATGCATGTAGTGACATCTAGTTGTGTCATTCGAACAGCCCAGGACCACGTATTCTCTTTGTTCTCCAAGTGGGAGAATCGCCACTAAATACAGTTTGGTAATGTACTGATGGTGTCCTTAGTGTGGTGACTACCCAGGTCCTGCATATGTATGGAGAGCTTAATTTTGGCATATATGGATCAGGCCACTATGGAGTCATCTGTTATTTAAAGTGGCCCAGGGTATGTCGTCATTTAAGCCATGGAGGGCTGAGGATAAGCGGTGTATCCATCGTTGTTCTATCCTGAATAGTGCGTGTTGGGTGATTTTGGGATGGGTTTCAAGTAACACCCACTGTAGCCACTCTGGGCTATGTCCCTGTTCTTTGTAGTGCGTGTACATCTTGGTTGTGACTCTCTGGCATCTTATGTTGCTCTTATGTTCTGTGATGCGTGTCCTGACTGCTCTCATCGTCATTCCTACATATCTCTTACCGCAGAGGCATGTCACCAGGTAAATGCACTTGGATGTATTGCAGTTTGTATGACTTCTTATGGTCCAGGTGAACGTGTCTGACAGTGTTATTGTCTTGGTGACTCTCGTCTGTTCACAGACCACACAGGTGCCACACGGATAGTGCCCAGTAATGGGGTGAAGGTCCCAGAGTGTTCTCTGTGTACTGTTGTTCACATTTATCGGTCTCGTGTGCACAATGATATCCTTCAAGTTTCTTGTTCTCTTAAAGGCGAATCTGGGTGTGGGAATCTCCATCTCCCCAGTATTCAGAATGCCCCAATGTTTCTTGATGATTCCCTTAATGTGTGTGGAGTCTGGTGTATATGATGTGACGCATGTCAGGGTCTCAGTGGGATCTCTATGGATAGTATGTAACCGTGCATCCCTGGGATTATTCAGGGCTCTCTTAGAAGATTTCCTAACCAGATGTTCTGGATAACCTCTTTGTTTTAGATTCTTTTCCAGGGCCTTTGCTTCAGTCCTGTAGTCAGTGGTGGTACTACAGTTCCTCCTAATGCGAAGGAACTGTCCAAACGTGAGATTATCTTTGAGGGCCCTGGGATGGTGGCTCTTGTATAGTAGCAGGCTGTTCCTATCTGTGGGTTTTCTATACAGGGTGGTCCAAAGTCCTGTATGATCGAGTCTCAGGTTCAGATCCAGGAAGGGTATAATGGCCTCTGAGATGGTATGCGTAAACCTCAAGTACTCATTTTGTGTGTTTACCCACTCGCAGAACTCTTCACAGGTCGAACGATCACCTTTCCAGAAGATTAAAATGTCATCAATAAACCTCTTCCATAAGGTTAGGTTATTGATGTAGGGGTTATTCGTATTCATGATGACATTTTCTTCAAAAGTGGCCATGTATAGACAGGCTACACTCGGAGCGAAGGTACTCCCCACGGAAGTACCTTGTGACTGATGGAACAATTGTTTCTGATATTCAAAGTAATTCTCAGTCAATGCCAATGTGGCACACCCCATAATGAAGGAAATCAGGGTGGGTGAGGTCCAGTTTTCTTTCATAAGCAATGATTCAATGGCAGTCAGCGTAGCACGCTGTGGAATGTTTGTATACAACGCTTCTACGTCAAGCGTGACTAGAAGGTTGATCTCAGTTGTCTCATGTATTTCATCTATGATACGTAGTATGTCAGTGGTGTCACGTACGTATGAGGGTTTTTTTTTCACTATAGTCTGTAGGAAGTGGTCACAGCATCTTGAAAGGGGCTTCAAGAGTGACCCTATTCCTGAGACTATAGGCCTCCCTGGTACCGGTGTTGTGCCCTTGTGGATTTTAGGGAGTGTATAGAAATAGGGCACTCTTGGGTCCTTTGTTATCAAAAAGTCAGCTTCTTTTTTGGAAATCCACCCATTGGCCTCAGCCTCAAAGACCATACTGCTGACCTCCGTTTTGAGTCTGGTGGTGGGGTCCTCGGAGATCGGGGTGTAGTACCTAGTGTTACCTAGTTGACGTCTGCACTCACGATCATAATCATCAGTAGATTGGATCACAGTGGCCCCTCCTTTGTCAGCTTGCTTTATGGTTATACTGACATCTTCTGCTAGAGATCGTGCTGCTGTTTCTTCAGCTTTGGATAGATTATGGAAGGGTTTTCTCATGGGGATCCCTGCCAGATCCTTTAGTACTGCTTTTTCAAACGTCAGTACTTCGGGGGGCACCATCCCATTGTTTGGGGTGAAGGTTGAGGGATTCCTCAAGCCCGAATCCCCAATGTCAATTTGGGGTGTATCAAGGAAAAAGGCTTTCAAACGGATCTTCCGGAAAAATTCCTGGATTTCACAGGTGTCCCTGAATCTGTTTGTTCTAGGTGTTGGCACATATCCTAGTCCTTTCTCCAGTACTCTTTTCTCAGTTTCGGTCAAGGTCCTATGGGACAAGTTGACCACTAGTTCCTTTTCCCCTGGTCCGACTCCTGGTCTCTACAGTGTGTGCTGTTTGGTCCTGCCACTGCACTCCTTTTGCATCCCTCTTTTTCGCCCTCTTCCTCTGCCCCAGCCTCTGCCTAAAAAAGGGGGGTTGCCCATCGGGTAGTATTGGGGTTGGCCCTGAGGGTACATAGGGAACTCCCAGAAGGGCGGAGGTGGTGGTGGCCTTTGGTATGGGGGTGCATTGTTGTAATTGGAATGAGGAGGATAGTGACCCCTTCTCTCGGTGTTGCTGCCCCTGCTGTCAGTGCTCGAGTCACTGTTGGAGGATCCCCTCCTGCTCGTATCAGTGCCCTCGTCAGATGAGTATCCATTTCTTGATGAGGTATAGTCATCCTTAAGATAGGGGTAAACTGTCTCCTTGTTAAACCTCTGGATGTCTTTCTGTAGTTTTGCAATCTTCTGCTTCAGTAGATATTCTTTGTTCTCAGTGATTTTGCTGTTAATTTCAGCCAGCTTAGACTTAAATGTGGTGGATTGTATGGCTGGTTTCAGAACTGCCTCTACTGCCTGGATCCTGGCTAATAAGGCGTCTGCCAGCCTTTTAGCGCTGTTGATAATCAGCACTAGAAGATCTCTGGTGCATTTCCAAGAGACCATACACCAGTCTTTTTTAAAAACCGGGTCTTCCAGAAAAATTCTGGGTAGGATGTTAACAATGAGGCCACTGGGGGCGATGTTAGCCCGCAGATATTCTGTCATCATGGCCCCATGTAGGGTGATTTTCAACCATTCCCTCTTGAGTGAAGATAAAGAGGACCAGTCCTCACATTGTGACCCTGAGGCCACACTCGCTCCGATCCCTAGCAGGGAGGGCGTCTTTTGTAGAATATCGGCTACAGCTTCATCATTGAAGCTGAGGCGCTGGTTGTCCTCCATGATTGGTAGGTCACCAGGCTATCCTGTAGTTGATAGCGTGTATAGTTTGGGCCAGTTAGTGTGATTCACACTGTTTGGTAACCTTATGTCCCACGGGGGTCGCCCATGCATATAGTTAGTCAACAAGAGAGGGGACTGTGGGGCTTTTTATCGAGGTCCAGCATAGATGCCCAGTCAGATCCTGCTACCTAAAGGTATGCTGTTCCTCTTGAAGTGGTGCCTAGACAATAAAAAATCAGAGAACCAACCACCGTCATTAGTAATGATAGGGTAGGTGGAACCTGGTTTAGGAGGGAGAGTGGAGGGAATCCCTCTTTTGGAACTAGGGTCCTCACACACCCAGCAAGCTAGGTGTCATGCTTCATCATCTGGACCTGCTCCTCGTTGGGTCGGCGCTGCAATACCCAACGGGCACCCGTAGAGGGCTCTTTGTCGGAGATCTTTTGTTCCTTGCCGTATGATGAAGTGGGGTGTGTGGCCTGTGGTGTGTAGATATAGTGAAGTGGAAGAGTGATTTAAAAGAAGTGGGATAGTCCAAATAACACTTTTATTCTGGCTGGCTATCCACCTCAATAAAACAAAAAGAGTGGTAGCTTATCTGACGTCAAGGTTCAGTTGAAGCTATGCTCATCTCTCCAGGTCAACATGTTTCTTGCCTAATGGTCAGTTCAATCCGTGGCAATTCTTCAGGACCTAATCAGTGGATAAGTGAATCTATCTACACCTTGTGGTGGGGCTATTTGCTACCTACCACATGTATGCACTACGGTTCAAATCCTCAGTAGTGTAGTTCAGTAACCTAAAGAAAGGGATATATGGAAATGGAAACATCACTGTAAAACCGGTATCTTAGTCACACAGTATTCCTTATTTGCTCTCCAATCACCTCCTTTACTCTAATGCAAATGCTAGAGTGAGATAAAACTGTTAAAGTGAGATAACAATCTAGGCACGTGAAGTAAATAAAAACAGGGGTGGGGGGCACATCTTCAATGCCCCAAACACACGGTAGACCACACTACAAGATGGCTGCCGGGGTCGCTAGGAACACCACCACAGAGGTTCCTACATCAAACAAGGCAATAATTGAACCGCCAGGCATCCATATGTGGAGCCTTAATTTATACTGTAGACCAAACCTCTATGTATAACGGCGACTTGACCAGCACTATAATAATACACGGTAGACCACATTACAAGATGGCCGCCGTAATCGCTAGGAACACCACCTTGTGGTTCCTACAGCGAAACTATGTATGATGCGATTCGAGCTCTGCCCCCCTCCCCGCACGTGACCCGGAACAGTATTTCAGCGCCCGAGGGAGCTGACCCACTCTGATCCGGTGCCGGCGAGGAGGGGTAGGTGACTCGACTTCGTTCCCCAATGGAATGGTGAGTACTAACAACACTTTTGGAATAGGGCCCGTGACCGCACCTAACCGGACCCGCTGTAGGTGTGGTGCAGCATGCGAGCGAAATACTTTGTGTGCCGCTATCTGGTTCTCCTGGTTGCACGCTGACGGGCGGACTGGGAGGAGTGTGACTGGGATGTTTGTCCCGGCAGATGATTGAGCTAACATCCTTTCTAAAGCACTTTACGCTACTTTGGTGAGTGCGCTAGCCGTACTCCTTTGTTGTCCGCCCGCTGGTGTACTTTGGGCAGCTTTGGGAGCCGGCAATAAATGGAAGTGCTCCCTACTGTGATCCACATTTGGGCAGGCGATGAGAGCAGGAACAGGTTGCGCACCACTTCCGAATGTCTCGTGACCTTATCACCCTCCTTGCCTCTCTTGTTTTACAGGACACCATGTTCCAGGTGTCTGCTAGAACCGCTGCACACCGACTGAGGTGAGGTGACATTTCCAATATAGGGAGGTGAGGTTTACCACGACTGGCTCCATTACCACTATATGATCACCATGAACGGAGCATGTCGCACTCACCAGCTATATATTTATGAGTGAACCACCATTGACTTGAGTGAAGCCCCCTCACAACCACCGCCCCACCTACGGAGGGACAGTCCTCTAATTGTTTTATATGGTTTTATTGGGGCATTGAAGATGTGCCCCCACCCCCGTTTTTATTTACTTCACGTGCCTAGATTGTTATCTCACTTTAACAGTTTTATCTCACTCTAGCGTTTGCATTAGAGTAAAGGAGGTGATTGGAGAGCAAATAAGGAATACTGTGTGACCAGGATACCGGTTTTACAGTGATGTTTCCATTTCCATATATCCCTTTCTTTAGGTTACTGAACTACACTACTGAGGATTTGAACCGTAGTGCATACATGTGGTAGGTAGCAAATAGCCCCACCACAAGGTGTAGATAGATTCACTTATCCACTGATTAGGTCCTGAAGAATTGCCACAGATTGAACTGACCATTAGGCAAGAAACATGTTGACCTGGAGAGATGAGCATAGCTTCAACTGAACCTTGACATCAGATAAGCTGCCACTCTTTTTGTTTTATTGAGGTGGATAGCCAACCAGAATAAAAGTGTTATTTGGACTATCCCACTTCTTTTAAATCACTCTTCCACTTCACTATATCTACACACCACAGGCCACACACCCCCACTTCATCATACGGCAAGGAACAAAAGATCTCCGACAAAGAGCCCCTCTACGGGTGCCCATTGGGTATTGCAGCGCCGACCCAACGAGGAGCAGGTCCAGATGATGAAGCATGACACCTAGCTTGCTGGGTGTGTGAGGACCCTAGTTCCGAAAGAGGGATTCCCTCCACTCTCCCTCCTAAACCAGGTTCCACCTACCCTTTCATTACTAATGACGGTGGTTGGTTCTCTGATTTTTTATTGTCTAGGCACCACTTCAAGAGGAACAGCATACCTTTAGGTATCAGGCTATGGCCTTCAAAGCATATATTTTGGGGTCTCGCTTGGAAGACATTCTTAAAGCTGCCGATTGGTCTTCGGATTCAATGTTTAAAGTGTTTTATTATAAACCTATTACGCATGTTTCTTCTGTTGTTGTTGGTGAGCTTTGAACCAGCATAATCTGAGCCTCCGGTCCTGCCATAGAATACAAAATTTTCCAGCTATCGCGACAAGAATTTTAGATTCTATTAAGGATACGGAGGCGAGGATTATCCCACCCGTTGGGACAGGTAAGAAGTCAACTGTCATGTTGCAAAATGATTTCGTAAGCAATGTTATTTCCCACCCTGAGTTTTCAAACCTTTTGGGGACCCAATTTTCAAACTTGTTTCTATTCTAGGAAATGATTCCAAGCAGAATTAATGCTTCGGTGATCTATGGCATGGAGTTCTTCGTCGTTGGACGGTGGATGCCGTATCCAGGACCGTTGGGACGTGCTCTCCGTTGAGAGCGGGATCTGCTGTTTGTGCTCTCCGTTGAGAGCCAGGACTGTTGTTTGTTTTTCGGGCATTTAATGACTGGTTTTGCAAAGAAAGAGGAAGCCAAGATGGTGCCTCATTATTTTGTATGCTTATCTCTGTTACTATTGGTTGATTAAGGAGGCGTGGTTCAAAGCCTCTTGGGTAATGTGGTTTATTACTGTGTTTACTTTTTTCTCATTGGCTGCTGTGAGTAGTAAAAGAAATTGAGAAAGCATAATCCTCGCCTCCGTGTCCTTAATAGAATCTAAAATTCTTGTTGCGATAGCTGGAAAATGTTGTATCCTCCCCGTGCTTGTAAATCCTATCACGTGATGAACTCTAACAAACATCCCATAAAAATAAACGAAATACTTCAAGTGTAGCACTGTGCCATCCCCGCCCATAAATCAAACAGACATGTATAAACATGAAATAAATACTCCAAACACAGCTCATACATACATATGAATTGATTAAAACAAAAAAAGAATCTGAATGATGAAAAAAATGAATGAAAAATATGAATGAAAAATAAACCATTTAAACATCTATGAAAATGTAGTCCAGTCTCTGATCGTGTTATCAACAGTTGGTTGTGAAATCCTGGATGACTGGTAATCTCTGTATGTCGAACTGTACTGGAGAGGAGAACCTCCAGTGTTGTATGCTTCATGAATTACTCTGTTAACCAAACTTCCATATCAGTGCTTCTTCGTCCGTGGGTGCAATCTACTTTGGACGGAAAATTTAAGTAAAAGTTGCATAGGTGGTAGAATGCACTCCGTGTTTTCCAAAACAAGCTTAATGTCATTTAAAGGTTGGTTGAACACGAGTCAGGAGACATTTATTTATTTGCCACGGGATGTTTTAGGGTTGGAGCTCGTTTTTCTTAGTACGGTATATTTAACAACTGAACATGATTTAGGGGGCATTCGCTTATTTATTTTAGGGATAATTTTGTGTTGAGGCACGTTTACTTTTAGAGTGCTTACTTTCAGCCTGGATAATAGTTAGTTTGTTTGTTTCATGCAGCTTTTTAGGTCTCGCCTGGCGTTAGCAGCCCGCATGCGCTGCCCTCGCCATGCGAGGGCCTTTTGGAATCAATACGGATTCCAAGCTAGATGTGCACGCGGACGGACAGAAGATGTGCACGCGTAGGACTGGATGCTTCACTGGCGGCGTGACACTCTGGGGACTTTTTCTTTTGGCTCGGCAAACTGTATTTTTCAATATTTGATGCTTTTAATAAGCAGCACGGCATGCTGCGCTGCTTACTAAAAGCATCAAATATTGAAAATAAAGAGTCGGCAATCTTTGATTGTGCTCATTGGAGCGAGTGTTTGCATGCTTGTTCTTTTACATATATTCAGCGTGCGCGCCCTTCGCGACTCGCTCCACATCAGCGTGCGTGCCTTTCGCGACTCGCTCCCTCATCCGCACGAAGTTTCTGCGTTTCTTGGGGATTAAGTACTGTTAGTGAATGTTAAGGTCTGCACATTTCCTGAAAGTAGGTATAAGTGTGCTTTCACGGGTGTTTGCTGGCTCAAATGTGTCTCCTTACAAATAAACAATGTTTGTGTCTGGTTGCCTGTGATCGATTACACGCCCTCTCACCCTTTGGGCTGTTCTCTTTCTTTCCTGCATTACTTCTCATTTAATTTTCATTCACGACCTCTTTCTCGCTCGTTCTGCATCTCTTTCATCAACACTCTCTCTCTTCCCCTTGCTTCATTGATTCCTGTCTACGTTTCTTACATTCTCTCTCCCCGGCTTCCGCTCACCTCAAATCCACCTCTCTCAATGTCCCTTTCTTTCTCTTGCACAATGTCTCTCCTCCCTCCCTTATATGTCTCACCTCTCATCTCGTCTTCAAGTGCACGCTCTCTGTTTCCATCTTGCTGTTTTATAACCCCCATTACGTTTCTTTCTGTCTCCCAACCTTCCTCGCTCCCTTTTCTTTTTCCTCGCTTCTCCTCGCTCTCACACTAACAGCCTCTCTCACCTCCTGTCTCTCTCTCCTAGATCTCTCTGTCACCCCCTCTCGCTCCCTATTCTGTTTTTGCTTTTTTAATCTCCGCTCTGTCTTCTACTGCTCTCACTTGCTTTTTTCTCTCCATCCTTCTCTCTCTCTCTCGCCAGCCTCTCACTCTTAACCTCTCTCCCTTTCTCTTTTTCGCATTCATACTCTTTAACTCTTTATCGTTTTCTTGTTATCTTTTTCTCGCTCGCTCTCTTCTTCCTTTTACCTTTTCTCTCCCATCTCACCGTCTTTCTCTCTGGCTCCATCCCCCTCTTAATCTCTCTCCCTCTCTCTATTACTCTATGGCTTTAGCTATCTTTTCTCCCCGTGGTTCCTCACTTAACACCACCTCTCTCTCTCCTCTTATTTGCCCTATTCAGCCTCTCTCTCACCTCTCTCTCCCTCTGTCTCCCTCTCTCCCTGGGATATCCTGTCTCTCACTCTCCTCTCACCTCCTCACTCTTCCTCCTATATTCCTGTGTCTGCCATTTCTCTCTAGCTCTCACTTTCTCGTGCAGCCCGTCTCTCTCTGTCTCCAACGCTCTCTGCAGCCTGTCTCTCCCTCTCTTTACCTCCTCTCTCCCCCGGGTTCCCCATCTGACCCACCCAGCCCGGCAGTCACCTCAGCAGGTCCCACAGGTTGTTTTCCTCGTGGTCGCAACCATTCTGCAAAACGCCTGCTCCCCTCGCAAAGATTTAAATTTCGCGGATGAATTACCATACACTGGTTGCCTGGTAACTAAACGCAAGCCGGGCTAAGAATATGCCAACTTATTTGTATTCTCATTAATAAAAATGCCACTCTGACACAGCAGCATGACTTTGGCTCACTGCAGCTTCTCTAAACGCCTTCTGAGAATCCCCCCCGACTCCGCATTTAATTACAGATGATCAGGAAAGCTTGAACAGTGCGGCTCTGCTAATCTGTCTCACTAAAAGCAACGCGCAAAATATCGGCGCCCGCGAAGTTCCACTTTTAATAACAAACCGGCCGTCTTCTGCTTTCTGGGACCTGCGATCTATGCTGAAAGCGTAAATAATAATAACAGCCTGGCTGCCTGCTGCTTCTTGGGGCATGAGCTCTACGCTGAAAGCGTAAATATTAATAACACCCCAGCAGCATGCTGCTTTTTGAGACAGGAGTTCTACGTGGAAAGCGTAAATAATAATAACGACCCGACTGTCGCGTGAGCTCTATGCTTACAGCGTAAATAACAAGCATTAAAAATGCAATAGGTCTCGCCTTTCATTAAGTTAAAGCCATTTGCTTTGCTATACAATACCATTAGCAAAGCAAATGGCTTTAACTTAATCAAAGGCGAGACCTATTGCATTTTCAATGCTTGTTAGTTATGGTTGTAGTCATTGATTTGGTTCTTCGAATGCAATTTATACTGTCTGATGCTGGTTTTTATTTATGGGCATTATGGTAATGTGGGACAGACTGTGTTTATCAAGTGCAGCATTTTGAAAGCATATTATGGGTACGAGTGGGATGTATTGGTAATATATTTATCATCTGTTTTTTAGAGTTACCCCCGACGAAAGGCACAGACTGCCCGAAATGCATTGGGTCTTTCAATTTAATTAATGTCACGTCACATGGAGGGGCGAATCCCTAGGTGTTGCTAATGAAAGGCCTGGATGGGCATTCGTTGAATTTGGTACAAAACAATTTTGGATTACGATTGGACATAAATTGAATATGTACTGAGACTTGATAAATAAATTGGATCAAAATGAAAAATTTGTGAAACTCTTTTCTAATGGGAAGCGCTTTTTGGCAGTGCACACCGAGTTGGGGCCTGACGAGGTTCCATTTTCTTTGAAACTTTCTCAGTGCGTGTGGATGGAGCTCGTTTTAAAAGTGGCATTTTCAGACTTACAATTTAAAATCTGACTTCACCACAAACTGTGATTTTAAACCAAACTCCAAATTACTATCTGCTCCCAATTGGAAATTACACTTAAAAGATGTTTAAAGCAATCCCAATGTTAATCTATAAGAGAGATAAGCCAAGCAGTAGTGAAAAACGAATTTAAGAGAATTTCACTACGAGGACATGTAAAACTTAAAAGTACATGTCATACGTTTTAAATACACTGCACCCTGCCCATGGGGCTACCTAAAGCCTACTTTAGGGGTGATATACGTGTAATAAAAAGGAAGGTTTGGGCCTGGGAAGTAGGTTAACTAGCCAGGTCGAAATGGCAGTTTAAACCTGCGCACACAGGCTCTGCAATGGCAGGCCTGAACCATGTTTAAAGGGCTACTAAGTGGGTGGCACAATCAGTGCTGCAGACCCACTAGTAGCATTTACTTTACAGGCCCTGTGCACATATAGTGCACTTTACATAGGATTTATAAATAACTTAAATATGTCAACTGTGGATAAGCCAATGTTACAATGTTTAGAGTACAGAGCATATGCACTTTAACAGTTGTTAGCGGTGGAAAGTGTCCAGAATTCTCAAGCCAGCAAAAATGAAGTCAGCAACACAGGAGGTCAGAAGGCAAAACGTCAGGTGAAACCACGCCAAGGATGCCAAGTCTAACACAAATGCTTTATTAAAACAGATTTATGATAGTTTTAAAGAAAGCATCACAGGAACAACAATTCTCATTGACTAGCTATTAGAGCTATGTATTAATTGTATGTCATCTTTAAGGAGCAGCCAATTATGAGAATGGTTCCATTGCCCTAGGAGAAAATATGTAAGGTAGGCAATGTTTTGCTTTGTTTATTTGTGCATTAAATATCAGGGCCTTTCTATTCAGAGTAGGATGACAGGACTAATGTTTATGCTGTCTCTCTTGCCGAAAAGACCGCAAGATGGTTTGAGATAGCTCAGTTGGTTAACACACTCATTAAAAAAAATTCCTTTTAGGCCTCAGCATTACAGGTTCTTGTGGTATCTTCTTAAATGGAATAGTAATATGTCATAGATGTGACACCAGCCAAGGCTGTTCTAGGAAGAGAATGTTATGTTTTGAAAGTGAGAAACGAGCGGCCTTAGGGCAGTGGTTGGGATGGTTCTTGGAAGCTGTTACATGGAATAAACTTGGAGAAACCCTCAACTTGTCTGCAGGAGTTACTTATATGGTGAACCCCACCATTTTACACTGGCGACGAGGTAAAACGACAAATTTGCAGGTGAATTAGCATTTTAGGGGCCATTCTAACATCGAGATGAGGAGTTGGGGTGAGAGCAGTGTTGCTGGACTGTACTTGGCAAACAACACAAGCATTAATGAAGAGGAGAGTGGCGTTGTGGGAGCATTGGTGTTATTTTGAGAAAAAATGGGCGGGTGCCCACCTCAAGCGTCTGCTCGTTTGCAAGCAGAACTTCCTCTAGAAACAGATGCTACATGCGTAATGTCGTTTTGGCCATTTTGGAGTATTGGTAAAAATCTGTTAGAAAAGCATACAGATCACAATGATCTTGGAAGCGGTGGTGATGGTGTTCAGAGGATTGAATTTGGTGCCTTCAAGGAAGGCTTCGATGATAGGCACACCATTGAAGATTGTGTTTCTTTTGAAATATTTGTTGTGGCTATACAAAGGAACCATGGTGATAGGCACACCATGGTGGAAGGTAGTGTTTTATGAGCATTTGGTATTGGAGGACTACTGTGATACGCACGCCTAAAGTGTCTAACCGGAGGCAAGTGAATTTGTTGTTTGCAGTTATTCACGGTGATGATAAAGACTCCGGTGATAGGCACACCATTGAAAGCTTGTATCTGTCAAAGTACAAGATAAAGGGCACACCTTTACCTGAAAATTGGTGACTGTCAAAGCATACTGTGATGGGCACACCCATATGTGAGTGAATTCTTCATGCTGTGTTAAGTTTGTACTCTGTTTAATTTTACACAGTCAGACTAGTTACGCTGTGTTAAGTACATCTTTACATAAGTGAATTCTTCATGCTGTTTTAAGTGTATTCTATTATCTTTACACAGTTGAACTTTACATGCTGTATTAAGTTTAAGTCTAATTGTCGTGATACGAAAGTTAAGATGCATAACGTTACAGCTCCTCCCTTTTTCTTGTCCTCAGCTGGAGAACCTAGTATTAAATGGAGTAGGTGGAAAAGGTATTTGAAAGGTATCCAAGAGTGGGTGGTACCTCGTAAGTTCAGAGCGTAAAACAGCTTTATTGCTACATTGTTTGGGGCGTGAAGGACAAGAGGTGTTCGATCGTCTCCCTGACATTCCTGATAATGATGCTGTGAATTTGAATGAGTATGATTTGTGTATTAAAAATTGGACATCTATTATTTGCCAAGATCAGTACCATATTGGAGAGGTACCACTTTGGTCATAGGGTACAAAGATATGTGGAAGAATGCCTCAGAATCTTCGTGTAAATTCTCAGGTACAGCTGAAGAAAGAATAAGAGACCTGTTCCTGCTTGGTTGTAATATAGACATGGTACAGGATGAAGTGTGGGTAAAGGATGATCCGGCACTGGAGGAGGTGCTGGTGCTAGAGAAAAGAATTGAGCATTCTATGAAATACGTGGATGTTATCAAAAAAGATTTGGGGCAAGAAGTAAATGTGATTAAAAAAAAGTATAATGCACAAGACAGAAAGACAGCTGTTGAAAAGTACAATGTGCGAGAAAGAAAACCCGCAGTAGAAAAGAAGTGTTTTAGATGTGGGAGTAAAGGTCACCTGGCTTTTTATAAGGATTGTCCAGTGATACAGGCGTTGTGCAGAAATTGTGGGAAAAAGGGTCACTTTCAGAGCTAATGCAAAAGTAAGAGGGATAAGGAAAATATCAAAGAGATTGATGTGAAGCAGGAAGAAAGTGATGAAGAGCCTGAATGTAGACAAATTGTGTTACAAGTGGAAGAAGGAAAAAGGAAGAGTCCTATGGATGGAATTCAAGTTGAAAGGGAAACCACAAGGGTATTATTTGATTTGGGTGCAAAAATAACTGTGACCTCAAACACATTTTCCCCCCAAAAACTACAAAGGAAAGTCAAGCTGCAAAAACCAGACATTAAGGGGTCGATTCCGATTCGGGCCGGAAAAAGCACCGACCGACTCGGATCCGGAAAAAATACCGACCGACACGTACCAGTGGCGCCCGACACGCCAAGTACGATGCAAGCCGCGATAAATCCGACCGACACGTCAGGAAACCAAGCCGACCGACCGAGCCGCTCGGAAAATAGCAATCCGGCCGGAAAAACACGCGAATCCAACCGACCGACACGCACCCGGAACAAATCCGACCGAATCGTACCCGCCAACTCCAACCCGCAAAGTACGATGCAAGGCGCGAAAAACACGACCGAGTCGGACGGAGGACAAGCCGTACGACCGACACGCATACAAAACCGAGCCGAAGCAACACAATACACCGCGACCGACGCGTACGCAGCATACAAAACTGCACAAACACAGCGTGAACGAAACGGAAAACACCGTACGAGACCAATGCAGGGTCCGACTCGGTCACAAGAACGTTTCCAACATACACAAACAGCACAAAGGAAAAATCAACCAAAAAAGGCCAAACAAGCAATTACCAAGCCAATAAATACTGGGGGGGGTGGGGACAGAGAACAAAGACACACCCACAACTCCACCTATATAAAGGACACAAATCACTACCATGAGCCTTTGCAAATGCCATTTCACTGCCAGCACCCAAGAGAAAGCAACCACACACCCACAGCTCATCCCTCACACAAGCCACACACCATCAGCACACCAACAAATACCTACCTCACATACACCCAGCAAAACACACACTCACACACCCTCACCTGCACACCAACACACACATCACTCACCATCACCACCCATCACCATGCCCCCCAAGAAGAATCCCAAGTTCCTAGATTGTGAATTGGAAGTCCTGGTAGACGAGATCCTCAGGGTGGAGCCACAGCTGTTTGGCACTCTGGTCCAACAGACCCCCATGTCGCAGAAAACCAAGATGTGGGAGAGGATCATCAACAGGGTGAACGCCCAATCATCATGTCGGCGCACAAAGACGGACATCCAGAACAGGTGGTATGACGTGCGCAGGAGGGTACGGGACCTGCTGAAGATAGACTACAGCAACAGCCAACAGACCGGCAGTGGCCCTCCTGCCAAGCCAATATACCTCAGGCCCTGGGAGGAGAAGGTGCGGGCCATCCTTCCGCCAGTGAGCGTATATGGACTAGAGAACATCCCAGAGCCTGGTGAGTACACAACAAATGTACACAATAAACTGCCACAAAACACACACATCACTGTCAAGGGGAGAGTCAAACCATGCACACATAGCAATTACACAGCAACTAGAACAGAATCATCCCAAAATGTGTATGTCAGTCAGATAAACACAACACATGCCATCAAAAAAGTCACATCCAACTGTGCCAACACATGTACAAACACAACCACAACTACAGCTAGGCAGTGGCACAAATAGAACTAACACACATCCACACATGTAGCCACCACAACAACACCAACACACAGTGAAGACCACTCAAAGGAAGGAATTCTGTGTATGCTGGCCAAGTCAGTGTAGCCAATAGCATCATGGGAGTCGCAGTGACACATATTGCCCCCCCCACAACTGTCCCATCAACACCACCCTGAACCATGCTCAAATCACAGGGAGTGGAGAAGGACTCACAAGATGGCTGACACTGGCTACTGCTGGGGGAGCACAAGGCCCTGCTGCCAACTGTGCACCAACAAACAGCAGGACACCACTGACTGACATCCTGAGAGACAACTTACACTCCCTGCAATGCAAGCACGTTCCATGGTGGGCTATCTGGCTGGCTGGATGGGAAGGGGGACTTGCAGCACTGACCATAGTCACCAGCACCTCCCCTCACACCCCCCCCAACACAAACTCCACAGTACCCACCTGGTAGAATGCAATGCCCTCCATCCCAACACAAGATCCCACAAAGCACCACCACCCTGGCTTATGTTGTGTGAAGCACAGGGACACTCTTGGGACTCTTAGCCAAACAACTGCCAGGACAACACTCCCAGCCATCCTGTCAGCACAGCCAGCCCACCCCACAGGGAAGCAGAGTCAAAAGGAAGGAAGCATGGGCATGCTGGGAAGGGGGTGGAGGCAATAGCATGATGGGAGTCGTAGTCACAGACATTGCTCAGCCTCACAACTGGCCCATCAACACCACCCTGAACCATGCTCACATCACAGGGAGTGGAGAAGGACTCACAAGATGGCTGACACTGGCTACTGCTGTGGGGAGCACAAGGCCCTGCTGCCAACTGTGCACCAACAAACAGCAGGACACCACTGACTGACATCCTGAGAGACAACTTACACTCCCTGCAATGCAAGCACGTTCCATGGTGGGATATCTGGCTGGCTGGGTGGGAAGGGGGACTTGCAGCACTGACCATAGTCACCAGCACCTCCCCTCACACCCCCCCCAACACAAACTCCACAGTACCCACCTGGTAGAATGCAATGCCCTCCATCCTAACACAAGATCCCACAAAGCACCACCACCCTGGCTTATGTTGTGTGAAGCACAGGGACACTCTTGGGACTCTTAGCCAAACAACTGCCAGGACAACACTCCCAGCCATCCTGTCAGCACAGCCAGCCCACCCCACAGGGAAGCAGAGTCAAAAGGAAGGAAGCATGGGCATGCTGGGAAGGGGGTGGAGGCAATAGCATGATGGGAGTCGTAGTCACAGACATTGCTCAGCCTCACAACTGGCCCATCAACACCACCCTGAACCATGCTCACATCACAGGGAGTGGAGAAGGACTCACAAGATGGCTGACACTGGCTACTGCTGTGGGGAGCACAAGGCCCTGCTGCCAACTGTGCACCAACAAACAGCAGGACACCACTGACTGACATCCTGAGAGACAACTTACACTCCCTGCAATGCAAGCACGTTCCATGGTGGGCTATCTGGCTGGCTGGGTGGGAAGGGGGACTTGCAGCACTGACCATAGTCACCAGCACCTCCCCTCACACCCCCCCCCAACACAAACTCCACAGTACCCACCTGGTAGAATGCAATGCCCTCCATCCCAACACAAGATCCCACAAAGCACCACCACCCTGGCTTATGTTGTGTGAAGCACAGGGACACTCTTGGGACTCTTAGCCAAACAACTGCCAGGACAACACTCCCAGCCATCCTGTCAGCACAGCCAGCCCACCCCACAGGGAAGCAGAGTCAAAAGGAAGGAAGCATGGGCATGCTGGGAAGGGGGTGGAGGCAATAGCATGATGGGAGTCGTAGTCACAGACATTGCTCAGCCTCACAACTGGCCCATCAACACCACCCTGAACCATGCTCACATCACAGGGAGTGGAGAAGGACTCACAAGATGGCTGACACTGGCTACTGCTGTGGGGAGCACAAGGCCCTGCTGCCAACTGTGCACCAACAAACAGCAGGACACCACTGACTGACATCCTGAGAGACAACTTACACTCCCTGCAATGCAAGCACGTTCCATGGTGGGATAACTGACTGGGTGGGTGGGTGGGTGGGAAGGAGGTCTGGCTGTCAACCAAACACAATCAATGCAGACCATGTTCACACCCCAGAGAATACATAGAAATGCCCAAATAATGCAGGACAATGTGCCACACCAATATCAACCCCTGACTGTGACGACTTAGGACAATACAATGTACAGGCCCGCACCCCGAGGCACAGTCACAACTGTCAGGTGTGTCAACCACTGATGCCTGCAGAAACATGACATACATTGTTTGTGTCTCCCAAAAACAGGTGATGATAGGGACACAGCAGCAGACGCTGAGGAGTCCCAGTCCCAGGCTCAAGAGGATGCCGAGCTCACTGGCGTCGTACAGCCTCTGTCCTCCTCGGACGATGAAGAACAACCTGGCACATCCGGTGCAAGTCAACATGCTGCACCAGCAGGACCACCAGCTGCAGCACCAGCAGGTCCACCAGCTGCACCCCCTGCACCCACCCCTCCAACGACTGTCACCACGAATACCATCCCTGCCGACATGGACAGAATAAGGAACAACACCAGCGCAGTGACCCTGGACCAACCTGGGGCCATGGACACCACCACCACCACCAACCCCCAAGGTGGACCAGGGTTATCTGTGCGTGCAACTGCACACACTGCACATGTCAGCAGGGGTGGTGGGAGGGGTGGGAGACAGAGGTCGCTGCTTGCAGACGTTGCTGGTGTGCATGAAGACCCACAACTGGTACGCATAGCTGATGCGTACCAGTCCAGCACCGGAGAGCTCAGCCAGGTAGTGGGGCTCCTCAGAGACATCAAACAGCAGCAGGCTGCCCATCATGCCCGCTTGGACTCCCACATGTCCCAAGTGGAGTCACACATGTCACGTGTGGACTCCCACATGTCACGTGTGGACTCCCACATGACCCGCGTGGAGTCCAAGTGGGATGTACTACATGAGATGACGGCGGTGCACAGGGACATTTTACAATGCCTCCGCCAGATGAACAGCAACCAGTCCACACCTCCCTGTGTGCCAACAACATCTGGTACCGAACAAACTGCAACTGCCACAGGGAGGGAGGAGGACTCTGGCGGAGAGTCCCCTGCACCGCAGCAGCCTGCACTTGAGGGCCCCCCCCCAAGAAGAGGGGTCGTCCGAGGAGGGGAAAGTGAGAGGCTGATGGCCAAGCGCAACTCCCAGGAAGCCTGAACCTGTTCTGGATTTTCGCCTTTGTGCACAGACTGTTCACCCTGTTGATGGCAACACTACTCCCACACATTGCATGGGGAGTATAAGTTGGAACAATGTGTCAGACAACAGTGGCCCCGATACTGGGGATCCTGTCTACCTGGACTTTCTATTCATCTAGGAACTTGGGATTGCAAGATTCATGTACAGCACAATCCATCCTATGCACTATTATCACAATAAACACACTAATACACCATACTTGCCTCTGTCGTGATTCCAACGTGGGTGCTGTTATGGGGATGATGAACTGCAAAATTACACAGTGTATGCGAACTGCAACAGCAAGGACAACACAGGCATGTGAGTACAGGCAACGTGACACATATGAGGGAGACACACCACCAGGGCTACACAACACATACACACCTAGGCCATCTGACTCATTGCCTACACTGATGTTGCCAGGGAAGACGGTGCAATGCACAGACACCACACCCATTCCCAGTTGTAGTCAAGTAGCCCACAGGTGCAGTAAGCAAATGGCAGTCAAATGTGTGACCACAGACAACGCACATCACTAAGTGAAGCACATGTTTATTACACAGTAGCAACATGCCGTAACCATTACAGATGCAAGGTAACCCCACCTGGTAGCGGGCACACAGTCAACAACTGTAGACAGAAGGAAGTCCATGGGTGTGGCGCACATCACCTGTAGGGACACAACAGCTACCAGCCTGGATGTGCAATCACGTCGTCGGTGGACACAGTTGACCAAACGAATCTGAAAGTACCCTGTGAAGGACAGAAATGACACACAGTCAAAAGCAATGCAGTACAGGACAGAACAGCAAAACTCATGCACAATACATGTTACAAGATACCCACCCAGAACCAAGTTAGCATGTCAACACTGTTGGGGAGTACAGCCCACCTGTCACCACACATCGCAACACACATCCTGTCAAGTAGCCCATGGACACACTCCAACAGCACCAGAGCACCACCCACACATCATGCCAACTCACATCATTCACATGACACCTCAGGATACTCACATTCAGCTAAAGAAGTTGGTGATGAGCTGTGTGCGGACATCACCATCACCATCATCATCATCATCGTCACTGGCATCGTGGTCCAGGCCAGGATCCTCCACAGGTGGCGGATGTTGGTCATCGTCATCCTGGATGAGAGGCAACTCCTTCCGCACTGCCAGGTTGTGGAGCATGCAGCAGACGATGATAATCTTGCACACTTTTGCAGGGGCATATGGGAGGGACCCTCCGGTCTTGTCCAGGCAGCGGAAGCGGCTCTTCAGGAGACCAAAGGTCCGCTCAATCACTCTCCTGGTCCGACCATGTGCCTCATTGTAGCGCATCTGGGCAGGTGTCACAGGGTTCCTGAGGGGTGTCAGCAACCACGGCATGTTGGGGTATCCCGAGTCACCTACGGACAGACAAGTGCACATCAGCTGACTTGGAAAAGTGGGCGGAATACTACAGATCAGATCACACACAATGGCACAAAGTCAGTACACACCGACAAGCCAGGCACGCTGGTTCTGCATCTGTGCCATCAACCTGGGGATGCGACTACTCCTCATCACAAAGGCATCGTGTGCTGAACCAGGGAAACGGGCACACACGTGTGTGATGGTCATGTCTGCAAGACACACCACCAGTGCATTGACCGAGTGGTAGTGCTTGCGGTTCCTGTAGGCCTGCTCCTGGGCCTGTGGTGGTACCAAAGCCACATGTGTCCCATCAATGGAGCCAATGACATGCGGCATCCTCCCCAGGGCATAAAAGTCACTCTTCACGTCAGTGAGTCGTCGCAGTCTAGGGAAATAGATGTACCGGTTCAGGAAGAGCAACATTGCCGCCAAAACATCGCGGAGCACACGGCTGAACATGGTCTGTGACATCCCACCAGCAGACGCCACAGTATGTTGGAAGGTACCGGTGGCAAAGAAGTGTAGGGCTGCCATCACCTTCACCTTGGGGGTCAGCGCTGTAGGATACGGCCGGCCAGGCTGCAAATGTGGGGACAACTGCACTGCAAAATCCTCAATCAGCTGCCTGGTGAAGCGGTACCGTCGGATGCTGTCCCGTTCCACCATCGTTGCCAGGTCTGGGAATGGCCGATGGACAGCAGGAGCCCTGCAGTGCAGAGGAGAAGTAAGCAAGATCGTCAGTCACCCCACATATGCGGCATTGAACACACTCAAGATCCCAACATACATCATCATGAGGCACAACTACATGAAGTGTGCAGTACCGGAACGACATTTATGGTACATACATGGCCAACATCTGTCAACACGGTCCTACAGGTGGCATCAATTTGTCCCTGTTTGGCCCATTGGATATCATGATGCTGTGTCACAGTCACCCCCCAGTGACATGTGAGGACAGATGTGCCCCAGGCACCACAGCTCAACGACAGGCACATTCCCAGGGACCCTGTAATGCCACATGGACACTGGCATCACCTGGAGTATCATGTGTACACCACAACAAAACAAACATGACCCCCACAGGTAGTGGCCACACTTGCCATGGCAGGAGAGCCATGGACGTCTGTGACACACACGCACAACATCAGAGTCCATGCACACACAACGTGGATGTGGAGACTGTCTCCCATTGTGCACATGAAATCAGAGACATTGTAAACACTACATGCACAAAGACTGTGGAGGGCCATCACTATTGTGCCACTGGGACACCCTGGCTCAAACATACCGTCCCACATGGGACTCACGGGGTATGTGACATGACATACACAAACACCACTGTGAAATGTGACCATGGCACATGCACAGATATGAACAGTTGCACATCACAGTGGTCACGTACACGTAACACCCATGATCCTGTCCCCATGAACACGTGCACAGCCTGGGGGTGGCTGCCCACAGGTGACACCCACAGGACAACATGTACACCAACATACACACAATAGGAAATGCAGCCTTACATGCCTTATGATAAGGTTTGGACAGGCTGTCGTGATGTAGGTGTGCCCCTCACTCCCTGGGAGCTATCTGTGGCTGGCATATGTCCATCTGAGACAGGCATGCTGACATATGCCAGTCACATGTACAGTGATGCGTTGTACTGCAATGGACCTATCGGTGCCTCCGGCCGGCCCATTGCATTCAATGTGTGCGGGTACGCGTTGTACCCCTGTGCGCGTTGAACAGCAATGGACCGATCGGTGCCTCCGGCCGGCCCATTGCTTTCAATGTGTGCGGGTACGCGTTGTACCCCTGTGCGCGTTGAACAGCAATGGACCGATCGGTGCCTCCGGCCGGCCCATTGCATTCAATGTGTGCGGGTACGCGTTGTACCCCTGTGCGCGTTGAACAGCAATGGACCGATCGGTGCCTCCGGCCGGCCCATTGCATTCAATGTGTGCGGGTACGCGTTGTACCCCTGTGCGCGTTGTACTGCAATGGACCGATCGGTGCGCACCCATTGACAATGGGCTTGCCTGGCAACGGACGCGTTTTCGAATATTCGAACGAGTCGGTTGCTGGAAAATCAGTTGGTCACCCACAACAATGTTGCAAAATCATGTATGTCATGAAGTTGAAGATTTGAAGGATGCTGTGGGCGTGTTTTGGTGCTGCTATTCCATGGATTGGCCAGATTCAGAAGATGCAAACGACTTGGACCTATCTCTTTGGACACAAGGGACAGTATCTGCCTCTCCAGCACATATATATTGCTGCATGTTCCCCTGAGAGCCCACTTGCCTGCACTACATGCTCCAGGACGACATCTGCCACTGCACTGCTGCTGTCTCTGCCCCTCTGGACCCTGCAATGGCACGTACTGTGGAGAGAGCCCCAGCCTTCAGCCTTGAAGAGAACCAGGCCCTGCTGGACAGCCTACTTCCACAGTACAGCAAGCTGTATGGGACACCAGGGGAGCAGGTGAGTGTTCTGTGCACTGCCTTTCTGAATGTGCATTTTGTCTGACTAGCAAGGCTGAGAGTCAGCACACCACTGGCTAGCAGGCTCACTGAGTAGTTGTCACCCCCCATAGTGTGTAGTGACTTGCACTGGACAGGTATGGTGCAGTGACAGTGCTTCTGAACAGGGTTTTACTCCCCATGCTATGATACCATGTAGTGACTTCTGGAAAACTGTCCATGGGCAGCCGTGCACTGCCTGGGTACACCATGTGCCCCTATGATTGCGACATGTAAATGCAACTGTGTCATGCACGGATATGTTGCATGTGTAGTAATGTCCTTATCACTTTGTCATCCTGACAGGCTTCTGCCCATCGGAAGCATGAGATCTGGAAGGACATCGTCCGGGCTGTCCGGTCCGTGGGGGTCTACAAGCGCCGGATCCGCAACTGCCAAAAGAGGTGGCAGGACCTTCGGGGCTGGACCCGGAGGATTGCACGGGTCCAGCTGAAGCTGTCGCCTCCTCGCAGGAGGGGCGGAACACGGACCCTGACCCCCCACATGCTCAGGATCCTGGCGGTGGTCTTTCCAGACCTGGATGGGCAGCTGAAGGCCAGAGAGCAGCAAGGAGGGGGTGAGTCAAAGACTGCACTGTGTACTCTGTCTAACATGTTATGTGCCCTCCTCGGGCCAGGTTGAACTGCCACAGTACAGCAGTCATGTTGTCCAGGAGCCATGTCCCTCTATTGTGCACTGCCCACTCCTCATCTGATACCCAGGTGTGGCCCTTACATGCAGGGAATTCTGTCACTTAGGACTGTGTCCTTGCAGTTTGCTTGACTCAAGGTGGGAGACAGCATCTGTTTCCCTGACTCTGTGGTGGGCATCATGGGTGGGTCCATTGCTTACACAATGCCTGTATTCTGACATGTATTCAGCGTGTTACTTTGATCTGTGGTCCAATTGCTGAGCTGATCCACCACATGTGGCTGGGGTACCTGGCACACACCCATGCTGCGGGTGGGAACAATGTTTGGGCCCCAGGAGTATGTATATGACGTGTGTCACACATACTTAGCCAGCTGCCTACAGTCCAGGGCTCATCCCTCATTCATGTGGGGCAGGACAGTCATGCCTACTCCAGGCCATACAATACACTCTGTACTCCCACTCCCGTGTATCAGAGGACACATTGTGCACAGTGATTTGCCCCTCAGGTGTCTGCCTCTGTGTCAGTGTGCTGTGGATTAGTCGCCAGGACTGCTGTGGAGTTTCTTGGTAGGGGCTCAGCATGCCACTGGAGATGTGACCATAGGAGACGATACTTGTGTGACACATAGGTGTCTGATCAGCTGCCCATGCAGACTGGGGCATGTAAATGTGAAGTTCAGGCAGCTGTTCCCCATGCACAGCAGAGTGTGAGGGGCTCAGGTTCAGAGGGTAGTGTCACAGGTCTCCCATATGTCCAATAGGTATGACCTGGACAGATGAGGGTTAAGAGGATGTGTTGTGGGGGGATGTACATGTGCACTTGTGCAGCTCCAGGACTTGCATTCCCCATGACCTACTATTGTGACACAGTGCAGAGTGTTGTTGTCTGGCTGCAAAGTCATACATCACTGAGACAGTGATGTATGACTTTGCAGTCATGCCTCCGCCATGGCATGTGTCTACTGATTGGTGATCCTGCAGGGGAGTGACATGTGCTACATGCACACCATAGTGGCGCTGGCTATCAGGACATGGGTGCATCATGGTGTCTGTCGCTGGTATGCATCACATGCATTTCCTATTTGACTCTGGGCATCCCTTACATCCGTAAACCTGTACTGACTCAGTGGCAAGAGCTGTGATGTGTCCACACCGTGTCCTCTGCACTGTCCAACTACTGTGTACTTGGTGCATGTGTCAACACTGGGGTGTTGCAATCCAACAGACACCAGACAGATGGGTGCAAGGCCATGTGGGATGTGAGTGCCATGCTTGGCATCAGACTGACAATTGACTTCTCCTGTTCAATTAGTGCACTTTTAGCAATGTACAACTAATGATGCCAGGGCTTGCTCTGTGATGTGCTGTGCTCACAGTGGTGTGTGCGTTATGTGCAGGTGACTGATGTCTGTCTGTTTCCCCATTGTTTGCAGATACATCCACGGCCACGGAAGGGGACAGCTCCACGGACCAGGAGGAGCCGGAGAGCCAGACTGGGTCAGCAGCCGAGGAGTGGTCGGAGGGACCCAGTGGCACGGAGGGCGAGGGGAGCCACACCGAGGAGTCCTCAGCAGCATCCACCTCAGCTGAGGACCAGAGCAACTCGGAGGATGACTCCCTTGTGGAGGCGGGTGTCAGCAGCCACCACACCCCAGCTAGTGTTGCTGTCCCCGCCACCACCAGCACCACCACCGCCCTCCCATCGGCTCCCATTCCCCAGGTCCGTGGAGGCTCCCATGTCCGGGAGCGTGTCTCCTTTGGGCCAGGCACCGCACCCCCTGCCCCTGTGTCCCCTGCTGCCCTGAGTGAGGAGTCTGTGTACCTCCTTCGCCAGCTCCATGTAGGGCAGACAGCCATGCTGAGTGTCCTCCATGCGCACACCGCGCTGTTGACTCAGCTGGTGTCGTTCATGGAGGGCATCTCATCGGGCATGTCTGACCTACAGAGGGGCAATAGGTCCATGGACTCCTCCCTGACGGCAGCAGTGTCCCTCCTCAAACGGTCCCTCACCCCTCCTGCCTCTGCTCCATCCACACTCCCCAGCACCTTACCCATCCCAGGCACACACACACTGGCACACACCAGCACACACACATCCAGCACACTGACACACACGCCAATGACAAAACGCACACGCAAGCACATTCAGGGGACTGAAGCCAGACTCACAGGGGATGGGGCCCTGGAACACACACACGCATCCACATGCACTGCGCAGTCCTCAGTTCCCTCTCCCTCCAAAGCACCCTCCCTTGCCTCACCTGCAACCCCAAAGTCACAGCAGCTCTTCCTCTGTGACCTCGGCCTCTTCCCCACCGATGAAGCTGCTCCAGCATCCCGGGGGAAGAGGAAGCCCACCCACACGGAGCAGAGTGCCCCTCGTCCCCGGACACCCTCCCCCAGGCGCAGACGGACTGAGGCCCCCACCCGCAAGTCCCCCCGGAGTGCTAAGAGCAAGACCCCGCCACCGCCCTGCAGCTCAGGCACAAGGTCTCCATCCTCCATCCCTCAGGCCCCCACTGCACAGGTGCCCCCACCACACCCTGCCCCAGGTTCCCCCACCCACAGATATACCATCCCCAAGATGCTCCGGCCTTCTCCCCCTGCCACTTGCTCTCCCAGCACCACACCCCCGCTGCGCTTGTCTGTGCCACTGATGTGGTGAGGGTGTCCCCCCTCTGTCCAACCCACCTTGCCTGTTCCCCATTCTCCTCCCCTGGAGGTAGGCACTGCAGTGGAGTCCACTACCGCCCTGTCTGACTTGGGCACTGCAGTGGCGGACCTGTCCACCCCATCTGCAGGGTCCACTGCAGTTGTGCCGGCACCCACGACATCTGTGTCATGCCCCCCAGTTGTGCCGGCACACACCATGTCAGACACCTCCACTGCAGTTGTCAGTGGCTCTCCAGCACCCACCACCCCTTCCCTGACTCCCCTGGTGAGCCCTGATCCTGTCCCTGCGGTGCCTGGCCTGCCCCCCGGTTGCCCCTCCTAGTGGATTGTCCCTGGTATTGTGCAGGCATGCGTAGGGTGACATCTGCCAGTGTCACCCTGTTTGAACTTTGACAATGGACTGGCCATTGGCCTTTGCTCTTTTTTCAGGACTTCGTTTGGCCTCAACACATATGCTGAATAAAGCAACTTTCTTTTCTCTAGTGCTCATGCTTCAGATGTACATGTTGTTGGTGCAGCTAACCATGCCCTTGCTGCAGTGATGGTGATATCTGGTCTCATGATTATGAAGTGTTACTGTGCAGGAACCCATGTGGTCCAGGGGGAATGTGTCCTATCATGTGGTGTATCCATGTCATCAATAGCAGCATCTGAGGGTGTCATGTGTTCAGTATTTGGCAATGGGTTTCCTACTTACATTGGCAATTTCATATCTGTGGCTTCCACCCCTGCACATCTGTTGTGCCTGCCATCGTTGCATTTGTCTACTTCCCTGACCGTGTTGCCATCTCCAGTGGACATGCAGGTTTGGGCATCAATGGGGAGGGACTCATCCGTGTAGTCAGTGCAACATTGCTATACAAGTGTGTTGGATCTGTGCTGATGATTCCGTTGGCACATCCATGACCAGGCTGATGTGATGGGAGCCCTCATTTGGTGCTAATTGTTGATTGTGTGACCAAGTGCTCAGCTGACATGATGGGGCCCTACTGAGGCAACATATGGCACAGCTTTCCTCACACAGGAGTGGAGTCCCCTCATGGCAGTGTGTACACGTGTGACATTGCCTGCGCCCAAGGTGTGTGTTGTATGTGCATGTCTGTGTGTTCACTTCCATTCATCTGCGCATGCTGTGATCCCTAGTGTTGTACCTGTTTGTGATGCTTGCTGACTTGAGCTATGTTCCCCCAAAGTCTTCTCCCTGTGTTCTCTGTGATGTGGGTGCATGGCACATTACTGGTCATCAGGGTGTCACCCATAGGTGTGTTTGCTGTCAGGGCAGAGTTTGTGTGCTGACGCAGATGGGTCACAGTCAGGTTTCCCTTTGGCACTTGTTGTTTGCCCCTGTCATGTGATTTCCAGTTTGTGTTATCTTTCAGTGATTGTGACACGTTGTGTGTGTGACTGCTGGCACTCCTTAGGGTCCGGGCTGCAATGTTGGTTGTTGTCTATGTGTGTTCTTTGTGGGTGACCTTGGCTTCTTCATTGGTGTGTGACTGTGGCTGGGATCCCATTGGTCGGTGTGGTATTGCCGTCATGTCCATGTACAGCGTAGTGTGCAGTGTGTCAGACATTCAGGAGTCTTGTTGAGTGTCCATGTGTGATGTGTTTCTACACCTTGGTTCCCACCCACCACCCTGGAATAGTCATGGGTGCATGTGCAATGTCACCAGTGCATGTGTACTTCACTGCTGCACATTGTTGGAGGTCGAGGGGTGTGGTCTTGAGTGTGTGCAGATGAGAGTTGTTGCCCGGCTAGTCCCCTGCCTCCATGTTGGCCTTGGCTTACTGGCCATGCTGATTGATTTGTGCTTGTGTAGGTGTGATGGTAGTTAGTTGCTCAGGACACCTGACTGTGGTTCACAGTGTGAATGACATTTAGCTTTGTCATCACAGTGGTATTTTTCTTCAGCCCAGGGTCACCACATTGTGGGGGCCCTGGGGGTGGTGCTGTGGTGTGTCTGTGACTTGCTGTGTCAGTTGTTGTTCCTACGTGCCTGTGTGACATGTGTGTTTTGTGCTCCCTCTCACCTGTCAATGCCTGCTTGCCCACATAGGGGATTTGGATCCATGAGTTACCTTAGTGTGGCAGTGTATGCACATCTGTATGATTGGTATTCAGCTCTCCTCATGTGTTGTGTTGTTGCCTGGGGACAATGGCACCCCCACCCCTCACCTGCTGTGTATGATGACAGTGTTGGTCTGCCTGTTTGTGTTTGTGCATCTGCACCACTGCATTGGCATATCTTGGGTGTGCCATTGGCTGTATGTTGTTTGGTGTGTTTCCCCTGCTGTCCCTGGGACTCCTAGGTCATCGGTCAGCACAGTGATCATGGTTTGTGTGTCCCATTGCTGCCATGGTATGGTATCTGTTCACCTCACATCTGCTGTCTCCACAGGGTATCTGCATTTGTGTGCCCATTGGTGCAAATATGTGGTTCTGCATTCTGATGGTCACTTCTGTCATTGTGTCATTGATGACTGTTGACGGTCTCAGCCACCATGGGTGTTGTTTGTCTGCACATGGCCAAAGGAATGTTTCATTTGCACTGCAGTATTTGGCTCCCCCAATTTATGTTGCAATGGGACACATACACGACTTTGCCACAGATGAGTTTTTGGTTCTGTGACCAGGAATGATCCATGCAGTTTGGCAGTTGCAGCTCTTTCTTTGTCAACAATTACCTTTTGGTCACTGTGATGATGAGGGTGTAGACCCCATTGCCACAATGGTCAAAATGTGCTTCAGCTATGGACCCCACACTTGCCTTTTGGTCACTGTGATGATGGGGGTTTAGACCCCATTGGCACAATGGTCAAACTGTGCTTCAGCTATGGACCCCACACTTACCTTTTGGTCACTGTGATGATGGGGGTTTAGGCCCCATTGCCACAATGGTCATGGGCTACTTGCATTGTGGGTGCCACACACATATATGTGTGGCACATGTGCTAGGGGGTCACATTGTATGTTCAATGTCATGTTCGGTGTTGTAGGCATTTGACACAGCCTGCTCACACGCTTGTCATGGTGGTGGGGGGATGTCTTAATCTTGCATTCCCTAGGTTGTGGTGTGCTTGTTGTGTCATGCATTGTCCATCCTATGAGTGGGGGTGGTAGTAGTGGTAGGCATCCAGCCCCCCTGGCTAAGGGTGGTAGTAGTGGTGGGCATCCTGCCCCCCTGGGTGAGGGTGGTAGTAGTGGTAGGCATCCTGCCCCCCTGGTTGAGGGTGGTAGTAGTGGTAGGCATCCTGCCCCCCTGGTTGAGGGTGGTAGTAGTGGTAGGCATCCAGCCCCCTGGCTAAGGGTGGTGGTAGGCATCCAGCCCCCCTGGCTAAGGGTGGTAGTAGTGGTGGGCATCCTGCCCCCCTGGCTAAGGGTGGTAGTAGTGGTGGGCATCCTGCCCCCCTGGGTGAGGGTGGTAGTAGTGGTGGGCATCCTGCCCCCCTGGGTGAGGGTGGTAGTAGTGGTAGGCATCCTGCCCCCTGGGTGGGGGTGGTAGTAGTGGTAGGCATCCAGCCCCCTGGCTAAGGGTGGTGGTAGGCATCCAGCCCCCCTGGCTAAGGGTGGTTGTGGTGGTTGGCATCCAGCCCCCTGGCTAAGGGTGGTGGTAGGCATCCAGCCCGCCCTGGGTGAGGGTGGTAGTAGTGGTAGGCATCCAGCCCCCCTGGCTAAGGGTGGTAGTGGTGGTGGGCATCTGGCACCCCCTGGCTAAGGGTGGTAGTAGTGGTGGGCATCCTGCCCCCTGGGTGAGGGTGGTAGTAGTGGTAGGCATCCTGCCCCCCTGGTTGAGGGTGGTAGTAGTGGTAGGCATCCAGCCCCCCTGGCTAAGGGTGGTGGTAGGCATCCAGCCCCCCTGGCTAAGGGTGGTAGTAGTGGTGGGCATCCTGCCCCCCTGGGTGAGGGTGGTAGTAGTGGTAGGCATCCTGCCCCCCTGGTTGAGGGTGGTAGTAGTGGTAGGCATCCTGCCCCCTGGGTGGGGGTGGTAGTAGTGGTAGGCATCCAGCCCCCCTGGCTAAGGGTGGTGGTAGGCATCCAGCCCCCTGGCTAAGGGTGGTAGTAGTGGTGGGCATCCTGCCCCCTGGCTAAGGGTGGTAGTAGTGGTGGGCATCCTGCCCCCTGGGTGAGGGTGGTAGTAGTGGTGGGCATCCTGCCCCCCTGGGTGAGGGTGGTAGTAGTGGTAGGCATCCTGCCCCCTGGGTGGGGGTGGTAGTAGTGGTAGGCATCCAGCCCCCTGGCTAAGGGTGGTGGTAGGCATCCAGCCCCCCTGGCTAAGGGTGGTAGTAGTGGTGGGCATCCTGCCCCCCTGGGTGAGGGTGGTAGTAGTGGTAGGCATCCTGCCCCCTGGGTGGGGGTGGTAGTAGTGGTGGGCATCCTGCCCCCCTGGGTGAGGGTGGTAGTAGTGGTAGGCATCCAGCCCCCCTGGTTGAGGGTGGTAGTAGTGGTAGGCATCCAGCCCCCTGGGTGGGGTGGTAGTAGTGGTGGGCATCCTGCCCCCCTGGCTAAGGGTGGTAGTAGTGGTAGGCATCCAGCCCCCCTGGCTAAGGGTGGTGGTAGGCATCCAGCCCGCCCTGGGTGAGGGTGGTAGTAGTGGTAGGCATCCAGCCCCCTGGCTAAGGGTGGTAGTGGTGGTGGGCATCTGGCACCCCCTGGCTAAGGGTGGTTGTGGTGGTTGGCATCCAGCCCCCTGGGTTGGGGTGGTGGCGCGCATTCAGGCCCCTGTGTGCATATGTGGCATTGGTGATGGGCATCCCGCCCCTATGGTGCTGCTGTTGCTGGTGTAAGTATATTCAGATTCCCAGTGTATGTGTGTGATGTGTCGTGTCCGTGTTGTATGTGTTTTGTGGTTGGTGTCTGACTTACCTTCTGCGCCGTACGCGTCCGTGCCTGTTCCGGTAGTAGATGTAGAATATTGGTATGATCGGGACGAAGGGATTCATGGTTGGTTCGTGTCGTTCGTCCTTCTCGTTGCTTCGCGTCGTCCTCGTCGCTTGGCTTCGTCCTCGTCGCTTCGCGTCGTCCTCGTCGGTGCTGTGTTCGTCTCGTAGCCGTGGATCGTGTTGTGGCGCGATTCGGAGCTTATGTGCGCCTCTCCCGGATGCTTTGACGTGCCGTGCGTAGCGACGGGTTCGGCGCGTACGGAAAGCGCATCGTACTTGTCCGGCCGGACGGGGCTGCATTTTCCCTTCCGTGCGACTCGATTCGGCGTTTCCGGATTCGCCTCGGTCGGAGAACAGGACCTGGTTTGGGTGAGTACGGCTCGGCCGGGATTTTTGCTGTTGTGCGCATCGTACTTGCTCGTTCGGTGTGCTGTACGGATCGGTCGGGAAACTGGCTTTCGCATGGCTTTTTTCCCGACCGAATAGTATTGGGTGCGCCTCCGACCGAGATCGGAATCGGCCCCTAAGCCGTATGCTTACGGAGGGGAACCAATACAATTGGAAGGTTTTTTGGGGGGATTTGTTGAGTACAAAGGAAGGGTAACCAATCACAATATCGAATTTTAAATATCGATATGGCAAAATATCGAGTTTAAAATATAGAATGGACATAATATCGACTTACAAAAATATAGTGGTGCAGAATATCGAAATACAGGTAATAAATATTGTTTTTCATAATATCGAAGTTAGTAATATCGACAGTCATAATATAGTTGTTAAAAATATCGATTTTTTTATAGTGTTTTAAGTGTTAGTATATGTGTTAAAAGTATGTATTATTTTTGTAATGTATGTTTGAATTTTTTAAAAGTAATGAATTTTAATTAAATTAATTTTTGTGTAATTTAATTCCGTAGCGGGTTGTGGGTTTGTAGGGGAATAGGGTGGGAAGTAATTTAATTATAATATATTTTTTTAGTATTATTTAGAAATAATTAATTATATGTTAAATATTTTTTGCGCAATTTAATTCTGTAGCGGGTTGTGGGTTTATAGGGGAATAGGGTGGGAAGTAATTTAATTGAAATTAATTAATTATTTTATTAATTAATAATTTAGTACTTAATAATTTATATTGTTAATTAAGCTAATTAATTTATTATTAATTAATTATAAATTGATTAATCACAATTAATAATAAATAGGTAATTATGTTAATTGTGTTTTTTTTAATTAATTAGTAATTAATTAGCTATTAATTATTAATAATTAATTTGTAAATATGTTATTTGTGTACTTTTTTTAGGAGTGGGGTGAGGGTTGATAGGGAGTAGGGTAGGAAGTACTTTAGTTTTAATGTAATTTTTATATTATATTTATTAAAAGTTATTTTATAGTGTTAATCTTGTGAATTAATTTAGATTTGATCGTTATTAATTTTATTGTTAATTGTAATTAGTTAATTAATTAATTTTTAAATAATTATGTTAATTTATTAATATTTTACAATATTGTAGGTGATGTTTATAGGGGAAAATGGTGGGAGGTAAATTAATTTTGAAAAATTAATTACTTGTTAATTAATGTTAATTATATTACAGGAGTGGGTATACTAAATTATTCCCCTACGCTATCCAACACTTTCCCTACTGTTACACTTGGTGGAGTGGGAATATTAAATTATTCCCACCCGCTATCCAACACTTTCCCTACTGTTGCATTCGCTGGAGTGGGAATAGTAATTTTTACCCTCCCGCTATCCAACACTTTCCCTACTGTTGCACTCACTGGAGTGGGAATAGTAATTTTTACCCTCCCACTATCGAACACTTTCCCTACTGGTGCACTCACTGGAGTGGGAATAGTAATTTTTACCCTCCCACTATCGAACACTTTCCCTACTGGTGCACTCATTGGAGTGGGAATAGTACTTTTTACCCACCTGCTATCCAACACTTTCCCTACTGTTGCACTCACTGGAGTGGGAATAGTAATTTTTACCCACCCGCTATCCAACACTTTCCCTACTGTTGCACTCACTGGAGTGGGAATAGTAATTTTTACCCTTCCACTATCCAACACTTTCCTTACTGTTGCACTCACTGGAGTGGGAATAGTAATTTTTACCCACCTGCTATCCAACACTTTCCCTACTGTTGCACTCACTGGAGTGGTAATAGTAATTTTTACCCTCCCGCTATCCAACACTTTCCCTACTGTTGCACTCGGTGGAGTGGGAATAGTAATTTTTACCCAACCGCTATCCAACACTTTCCCTACTTTTGCACTCACTGGAGTGGGAATAGTAATTTTTATCCACCCGCTATCCAACACTTTCCCTACTGTTACACTTGGTGGAGTGGGAATAGTACATTATTCCCACCCGCTATCCAACACTTTCCCTACTGTTGCACTCACTGGAGTGGGAATAGTAATTTTTACCCACCCACTATCCAACACTTTCCCTACTGTTGCACTCACTGGAGTGGGAATAGTAATTTTATCCCCTACGCTATGCAAAGTTTCCAGTAATGTTATATTTAATGTAGTGTAAAATATTATTTTGTTAAAAAATATTTATTTTAATGTTTTAACTTATTATATATAATTTATTTTTATATTTATAATATAGGTTTATTTATATATATGTAATTATATTTTAAATTGTTTTTAACATTTTATAATTACAAATATTAATTATTTTTAATATTATCAAGTTATTATATATAATAAAAAATAAAAATGAATGTTTTTTTACATTATATTTATTATTTATTAATTTTAACGTTTTTTAATTATTTTTAAGTATGTTTTACTTAATTATATTGATTATTTAATTAATTTTATATTACTTTTAAGACATTTTAAAAAACCGATATTTTAGCAAACTATGGGGCCCATTACGATAACCGCCGTTAAAAAATCCGCCATCTACTATAGCCTGAGAAAACCGCCTGCCTGCACCATGGGAATACCAACCGAGCAATTATGAAGTCGCGAAGCAACCTCCGCCCGCGGCGGTAAAAACCCACAAAATTCCGCCCGTCCATGTCCGAGTAGAAGATTATCCGTCCGCCACGGACGCAATCCCGCCCGAAAACCCAAATCCGCCCGCTCTGATGACCGAGACAACGACTGTGAAATTATGATCTCCCCGACATGAGCGCGGAAAATCTACATATTCCCCGCCCGCCACGGTCAACAACAGTGATGAATAACTGACACGGCGGAAGGCCTGGCGGCCACGTCCGTGCACGTAAATCTTCTGCGGAACAAAGAAATGCACACAACATGGCCAACAAGTCCACACAGCAAACTACGCCAAAATACCCAAACACAGAACACATCCAACAGACACATCCCCCCTGGCAAAACTAAAAAACTACAAATCCCAGGACACCAGAACAACACACCTGAAAACGACAGCCCATCATGACACACCCACATAGGTAAGTACAAAAGCAGCCCCTTCACAGACCACAATCCCTTGCACTACTACAAAGCGAAGACGCCATCAGAGAACCCAGAGAGCCACAAAGGAAAGCAGCACACCACACGCACGCACGCACACATCACACTCATCACCAACACCACCACCACCATCACCACTGAAACAACGGCACCAAGAACCCCCTGCACATCACACACCACACACCCACCACACCAGCACCACAAATACCAAACCACACACCATGGCAACACAAAGAATGCCGAAGTACACTGCCACTGAGTTGACGGTCATGGTCAACGAGATCATCAAGGTGCACATACAAATCTATGGGAACCAGGTCCAACAGACACCAGTAGCCACCAGAAACAGAATGTGGAGCAGGATCGTAGACCAGGTGAATGCAGTTGGGAACGTGCCACGCAACCGGGGTGAAATCACAAAGAGGTGGCACGACCTGAAAAGCGTGGTCAGGAAGAAGGAGGCCAAGAATCGTGAGCTTGCTGACAGGACTGGCGGCGGAAATCCCGCGCTATTCAAGACCTTCAAGGCGTGGGAGGAGAAGGTGCGAGGCATTCTACATCCGGAGAGTCTCACTGGAATACAAGGGGGAGTGGAGGCTGGTAAGTACAAACAAATGTATACCAGCACACCGCTATGTACTGTCATGCACTACCAGAATGCCATAGCTCCGAGGGCAAAACACCCCCATGTCCAGTACACAATACACAAGACAAGTCTCACACATGCAACAGACACTCCCACACACTCAGCCCAAAGGTACCAACAAACAAAACCATGGAGGCATGTGTACAGTCAGCCAGCACCACAACTCCCACCAGGTCCCCTTGTACCCCAGATGCGCCGGAAGGAGCACTCCCCACACCCACACTCATGTGTCAGCCATAGTTTCCATCCCACCTGTCAAAAAGATTCAATCCCCTTTGGGGAATTTTTACGGGTACGACGCAATTGTACCAACATGCAGGATTATCACAAACATGGAGATGCCCTTAAACATCGACTACTAGAGAGAGGATATCCCCATAGACTTGTGAGACATGCCTTCAAAAGGGCTAAGTACTACAATCGTGATGCCCTCCTTCAAGGCACGCAGCGCCCTTCTCGTGATCAAGTCACCTGTATCGTTAATCATTCTCAACTTAACTACAAGATTAAAAACATCATTAATAGAAACTGGAAAGTCCTTAACACTAATGAGAATGACCCCCAACTTCCACTGCCCCTGGTAGCCTATCGCAGAAACCGTAATTTGCGTGATATTCTAGTGCATTCCAGACCTCCTGTTTCACGCATTCAACACCAAACTACCATCACGGGGCTACCTTTAATTTTAGGTAACCACAAGTGTGGTTCCTGCCATGCGTGTGAATACGCAATTGTTACGGATCACATCACATACAAAAGTCGCAGAATTAAATTAAGGGACCTCACCAACTGTAGGAGCCAGCACATTGTATATATGTTACTGTGTCCATGCGGTTTAACATATATCGGTGAAACAGCACGAGAATTCCGCATAAGATACAGTGAACATAAGTCAGCTATACGAACAAATAAAACCATAGCCCCTTTAGTTCAGCACTGCCATGAAAAACAACATTCAGAGAAAGACCTGACATGGTGTATAATAGAAAAAATCAAGTGTCAGGCAGGAACCCCGGTGGAGGTTACCCGTAAAAGAAGGGAAACCTTTTGGATCTACACTTTGGACAGTGTCAAACAGGGATTGAATGAAGAAATACTTTGGAATATTACAGGTAGTCAGTAGCAGAACCCCCCACTTTTACTTCCACTATCCTTAGGCTCAGTATGAATAAACTTTATTGATAGAATTTAAGCTAAAGAATATGCTTTCTGGTTGTGTGTATATACAGTAACCACCAGAGACAAATTAATAGAATTCATTATTTTGTGAATAGTGGAGTTCTTTTTCCCTGCAGGGGCCACTATTGGATATTGCCCTGTTTGAAGCACATGCAGCTTGGATTGCTTTAGCGTAGACCCTTCCCTTCAGTTTATTTTTCGGAAGGTACTACCCTATATATAGATTCACACATGTGTATAACTACTTTACACACATGAATCCATTAGGCATCCGTGTTAGCATATACCTTATGTCCTTTAGTACTTTTTTCCTTTTCGGGGCTCATGTTTTACGAACTGTGGACACATTAGTCTTAGGCTTTTAAGCGCGCCATTCCAATATGGCGCCCATTCTGGATGTACCATTTTGCGGTCCTCATTTGAGACCATTCAAACATGGCGTCCATGTTTATAGATTAAGTCCTATTTTTATATTCACTAAACACCAGGTGATTGGGATCAACGTGTGCGCCAATCGGTTGTAGGACGCCGACATATATGCCCCACGGCACTATTACTGTGTGCTCCAGATTTCTGGGAGGGATCACCCTTGTGAAACGAGTTACGGGACATACTCAGGTGAGTTGCAGCGATTTTGTACTAGCCCACGGCTCTTTTTTACCCTTATTTTAGGTATTTTGTAATACTGAATAGTTAGTTTTTTTGCTCTCCCTTAGCGCAAGTATATCTTGTTTGGATTAACCGCGAGTACTTTCAGTCTTTACAACCATTGTTTGTTGGCGATATGAGTTGCGAGACGAAGAATATATTGTAGCAGTTATTACATGAAGTACGGAACATGTCACTTTGCGTGCCCCACCCTTAGCGTTAGTAATCCTTATAGTTTTAGCGCTCACATCGCTAATTTATAGATCCTCTGTTTGGAGTCTTCATTTTCTATGAAATACTAAGCGTATTGTAGAATCTTTACTTTTGGTACATTAAGAAGGCTTGATGTGCAGCCTCAAATGTCTATTTAATAGTCATGTTAGATAATGGCGATTTCCAGGCAGGTGGTAGGACGTTTGACTAGGGTGCTCTATGTTACCATATTAGTAAGTCTCTAGCTATTGTATCTCATATATCGTAGGAGTTATACCTTATTTATTATCTGTCTTCAGAATACTCCTACCCGGACTGAGAATTATGGCAATTTAATACAGAAAATATACAGAGGACAATCTATCAGAAATAAGTCTGTCCTGATGGGTACCAGTCTCCGTTCATTTTCACCACGTGTGATGGTTATTTAAAAAGGTAGGTACCATTGCATGAAGCAAATATAACTATTTGTCAAAGGAATAAAGGGCCGGGCATAGAGGTGACTTTTCGATTTTCACCTTGTTTGGCAGGGTACCTCACCAGTGAAATCCGTTGAGACCATTTCCATGTCTTTCAACTCTGATCAGACTTGGGTATGTAATTTTTTCCACTCTTGCCGTTCTTGGGCACACATAATAAAGATGGATCACGTTAACAATAGAATCCATTTTCTTCTCTTCTTTTCTTTTGATCATAATTTAGACTGGTCAGTTTCATTCACGGCTGGAATCCAATCTATTCTGACTTTTATGTGGGTCCACGTGAAGATGTCTGATTTTTCAGAACATCCTCAGCAGTAAGTGTTTTAGGGTTACTTAGTTGTCCTTGGAATTACGGCCTGTTTTTTGAGGTTCTCTTATAGTCACTGGGTGTCTCTGTTTGCTAATTACTTGGTCAAGGTATTCTTAATCTTCTTTTTTCTCTATTTTCTGATACACATTTATTTCGTAACATATTTGTTTTTCGTTATGGTTTATAGGTACTCTTCTTTTTATTATTTTTTTGACTTAGATCCATCACTTTATGATTTGTTAGCTTTTGAGGGACAGACATTTATTGCTCCCTAGATAAAATGCCGCAGTATATAGCCTGGTCTATTTCAATTCCATGATGAGGCTTTCCACTACAGACTGTTACAGTTTAAATTGCCTCTAAGGTCCAATCACGTACTAAGATATGTTGTTCATTATTTCATGTTTAGGGCTCTGAACATGTCATATTTAAATTTCTTTCAGGTACCCCTTGGATGTGTTTGTAATATGTTGCTATCTGGTATAGGTCCTGATGAAGGTGGTGTCTATGTCTTTTGATCCACCGAAACGCGCGTCGACCATTGGCCACTGACCATTGATCACTGTCGGTCAGCACTGGCTGTCTACAGCTTTGATCTTTCGGTCTTAGAGACTCCTAACATCTTTTAGTCTACAGATAGTTGTGATTTTTGGATGGGATATGATTGTGCTTGTAAGTGTATGAATGTAACTTAGTATGTATGACATTGGTATATATATATTTTTTTCACTATTTGTCTTTCATTCAGGGGTAATGTCTAATGTTTGTATATGAAATTTGGTGTTGATATTGTTTTGTTTACATGTTTATTAGATTTTTTAAGATCATTGTTACCGAATAAATTTTTAATAAAAACTGCACACAATACATTAATACAAAAATAAGGACAAGTAAGCCTGTGATAAAGGAAAATAAATTAATGCAAATAAAAGATGCATAAATAAATTTCTAATGTCCTTGTTTTTCATGATATGTAATCATTGTTCGAGCTCTTTATTCTTCATGACTCATGCATGTGTAAGAGTAAGCATATAGGTCACGAGGAGCATTCTTCACATTGCTTTGTTGGTTCTTTTCCTCTCTTCTCCCAGACCTGAAATTTATGTGTTAGAGGGGTCCCCCATTCTAGCTTTGGCTTACACGGTTTTTTAACTGTGGGATTATGTTTTTATGACTCATGTGGCTGCTGTAAGTATTGATTGGACCTTAGTGCTTATATACAGTGGATAGTCATCTCTCACACTATATTCATTTTGTACATTTTATAGTTCACTAATTGGTTTTCTTTATTTGGTGCACTATTTCTTGTATTTCTTCTTTGTAGACTCACTTTTATATTTACATCTATGGTAGGAGAGTGGGTCTTGCCCTCTCCTATATCATCCTATCGGTTATAGCAAAACAGAATTCTGTATAGCTGGTACTTATTAACAATGGAAGGTTTTAAGACCTTTGGATTTTCTGATGAAGACTTTAGCACTTTGATAGGACAAATAACATCTACCCACAATCCATCCATCGCATCACTTGGAGACAATGGAGAATGGAACGACTTGCTCAATTTGAGAAAGAAATTAAAGCGCATGGAGTCACACGCACACTTCATGCTTGAATATCTACGAGCAGGAGTCATACCTTCAGGACTGAGAGTCCGCAACATTCCAGTCTTGTTTGTTGAAATACGTAAGTTCCTGGAGCGGTGGTCCCTTATCGCTAACCGCTGCTCCAGGGACTGGATGATTTTAATCATAGAAACAGCCAGAGAGGTTATGGCTATTCTAAGCCAGGAAATAGCAGTACTAGAGGATAAATTGAAAACTGCTACAGCTGTTGAAGAAGCCAAGGCAAGACTAGAGAAAATAAAAACGGATATGACAGACTTTGAGACTTACTTGATTAATAAAAAAACAGAAAAGCTCAAGAAGGACATTAGGTGGTATACCCAAGAAAAGGCATATCCATATTTAAATGTATCCTACTATAAAAATTGGAATGAAGGATTTAACCAACAGGGTAACACATATAATACTAGAAGGAAAATTATAAACTTTTCTGACACAAACTCATCAGACTCTGATAATGAAGGCACATATGACATGGGAAGAGCCCAATATAATTCAGGACCCCAGAGAGGTAGACAAATGGCACAACAACCTTTTTCTGGCCAACATTTTCAGAGCCAGTCTCCTTTTTACCGAGAGGCCAATACAGAGGGAGAAACAGGAGGTGGGCCCCAGACAGGGAACCTCCTCAGATGGCCCCACAACATCCACAACCTTATGTGAGAACACGCAACCAACAATATTGGCGCTAGAGGAATCTGTTAATAATAACACCATGAATAAAAAGGACGTTTTGCATATTTTTAACTTATCAGCAGTCAACTTTACCTCTGAAGAACATGCTGTCCTTAGTCGTGGCCTCTCATTTGTCCCGAGTACTCGTCTTGATACCTTCAAATTACACGAAGATCTCTTTGCTTTCTTCAGGAAAGTAAGATTGAAGAAGTTTTTCCTAGATAGACCCATGGACCATCAAGAGGAAAATCAATCAAAATGTAAACCTCCATCTCATTTTACCCCCACCTTAGATATGGTGGGAGCGGAGGTGAACATTTTCGAGCAAAATGTCCTCAAAGAAATAGCGCGTGTTATTAAACATCCTCCAGCCACACGTAGTAACTTATCCCATATAGACAATATGGTTTTGAATAAAATTAAACAGAATCAAGATCTTGTTATAAAACCTTGTGATAAAGGTGGTGGTATCGTTATCATGAACAAAGCTGATTATAACATCAAGATTTTGGACATGCTGGCGATCCCAGAACACTATAGAAAATCACACCCTAGAGAGCTCACCAAATTGAATCATACCATCCAAGAAATCACTAAGAGAGCACTTGATAGTGAACTCATCTGTTTAGATGAATATACCTTTTTAAACAAAGCATGCCCCAAAACACCGGCTTTATATGGGGTACCTAAAACCCATAAAGATGTAGTAGACCCCCATTGCGTCCCATCATTTCCTCCATTGGCTCGAGTACGGAGCCACTTTCCAAGTATGTAGATTCTTTTATATGCCCTCTGGTTCAGAATTATGCTTCCTACATACGTGACACAGGGGATATTATCAATAAAATCGAGGGCATAACATTTGATCCCCTCACAGAGATCCTGGTAACGCTTGACATTGAGGCATTATACACCAACATTCCTCAATGTCAAGCGTTACAGGCAGTGGCGTCCCTTCTTCGAAGATATCCTGGTGACAGACCGGATGGTTTCATCCTGGAATGTTTACAAGTAGTCCTGCGGAATAACTTTTTTGAATTTAATGGACTCATATACCAGCAAGTTAAGGGAACGAGCATGGGAGCTTCCTGTGCTCCCAGTGTGGCGAATGCATACATGGGAGAATGGGAACTTACAAATGTCTTTAATGAGGCTGCTCCCTTCTTCGAAAATGTATATATTTGGAGAAGATTTATTGATGATATCTTTTTCATTTGGAGGGGAGATGTGCACTCACTACAAGAATACATTTGTTGGCTTAATGCAAGTGACAGCAATCTCAAGTTCTCAGCCACCTTCAGTTCCAATCGGGTAGAATTCTTAGACATTGTAATTTTTGAGACCAACAATATGTTACAGGTCAGTTTATTTAGGAAACCCACAGCCAAGAACACACTACTGCAATATCAGAGTTTCCATCCCACCTGTCAAAAAGATTCAATCCCCTTTGGGGAATTTTTACGGGTATGACGCAATTGTACCAACATGCAGGATTATCACAAACATGGAGATGCCCTTAAACATCGACTACTAGAGAGAGGATATCCCCATAGACTTGTGAGACATGCCTTCAAAAGGGCTAAGTACTACAATCGTGATGCCCTCCTTCAAGGCACGCAACGCCTTTCTCGTGATCAAGTCACCTGTATCGTTAATCATTCTCAACTTAACTACAAGATTAAAAACATCATTAATAGAAACTGGAAAGTCCTTAACACTAATGAGAATGACCCCCAACTTCCACTGCCCCTGGTAGCCTATCGCAGAAACCGTAATTTGCGTGATATTCTAGTGCATTCCAGACCTCCTGTTTCACGCATTGTAAAATCCAGTTGTAAAATCCAGGAATAAGTAGACTGGTAGGATTAGTTGAAGAAAGATTTATTTGATGCAGCACAGTACCCTAGAACTCCTTTAACTGCCAGGATAGGAATGAAACTCATCATGCCCACGTTCCATAAAGGAATCCAATTACATCATACTTATGACATAAGCAGAACAACTAGAAAGCTGTAGATATAACATATCTTTTCCCTATAAAACAAAAATAAAAAGAAAGATAAAAATAAACTATATACAAGGCAAAAGAATGAAATTGTGCAGTGTAAAAGGAATTATGTTATTCACACAAAATCAGCAAATTTGGTTGGACAACGTTTGGCACGCATACCCAACTTAACTCTGGATGCTACAGAATCTCCAGCAAAAGAATCACACAAGTTCTCTTTTACAGAAATATCAGCATCCACAAAAGAATCATTTTGTGTCAATTCAGCACCTGGTGAATCGGGTGCAGATCTGTTCCCTCCGATTCACAGACAAATAGGACCTTTCATCAATTTTTCCATTAGGATCAGAATTCACTCTTAAAAAGGACCCATGATCAAACTTTACATTGGAATCAGGATTACACCTAGCCACACGTCTCACATTCCAAACCTTCCCATCTTGAGTCACCACACTCTTGCCATACACCTTGACGACTCTCATAGCTTTGCCAAATCTTTGCATATTTTTCATAAATAACCCTGGCTTTTTAATCTTAACCCAGTCACCTACCACAAACGAGTGACACTTGGTTTTCCATTTTTTATCGTAGAGCTCCTTCAGCTTATTTTGCTTCAACTGAACTCTATCCTTGACTTCTTGGAGATTCACCTCTTTTAGAAATTTGCCCTGCTCTCTCTTGAACCACCAAGGACAAAGCTTGGAGACAGGTGCCCTACCTCTCAGCAAACTAAAAGGACTGACCTCAGTGGTGGTCTGAGGAGTAATACGATACCACCACAGTTTCTCTCTCAACTTGTCTTTCCACACACAACCAAAACCACGTGCCCAAAAAATACAGTCTTTAAGAACTCTATTGAACCTTTCAACTTGTCCATTTCCTTGTGGTTCGTACAAGGCAGTGGTAGCATGTTTAATATTGCTAAAAGAAAAGAAACTCTGCATCTCCTTAGACACAAGCTGAGTACCGTTATCAGATATTACCACCTCAGGATAACCTTCCTTAGCAAAAATTTCCTTGAGAAACTCAATAATAGCACTAGAAGTGGCATGAGGCACAAATTTCACTTCTGGCCATTTAGAATGGTAATCAACCAGCACCAAAGCAAAACGACAATCAGGCGGAAGACCCTGAAAAGGTCCAGAAATATCAAATCCCACTTTCTGCCAAGGAGTGGTAGGCCAAGGTATAGGTTGAAGAGGAGCAGGAACAGGTTTCAACATTTTCTCACTATTAACACACACTGAACATTCCCTCACCACTTTTTCTGCCATTCTATCCAAACCAGGCCACCAGAACATAGAGCGTATAAGCCTCTTCATTGAGGACATGCCTGGATGACCTTCATGAGCCAATCTCAAAATGTCATTCAGCATACCATTAGGAGGAATACACTTTCCACTTTTGAAAATGAGCCCATTCTCAACAAGTAACTCTTCAGCGATCCTAAAAAACGGAATAATATCCTCAGGCAGTTTCCTTCTTTCAGGCCATCCCTCTTCAACAAATCTTTTTACCTGACTGAGAAGTTTATCATCCACATCAGCTCTCATCCACTTGTCTTTCTGTAATCCCTTAAATTCATCAGAAACATAGTCAGAGACTGCAAGTACAAAGTCCTCCTCAACACTAGTCAACTGATCACTTTTTGCAGACAAAGGTAGACGTGACAAACAGTCAGCCATTACATTGCAACGTCCTGGAACATATTCCACATCAAAGCAATATTCTTGAAGTTTCGAAACAAGTCTTGCAATTCGAGAAGTGGCATTCCACCCACCACCCGGTGAAAGAATTCCAACAAGAGGCTTGTGGTCAGTTTTGAGAATAAATCGGGACCCCCAGATGAAATTACGGAAATGTTCAACGGCCCAGACACATGCCAATAATTCCTTTTCTATAACAGCATATCTTCTTTCGGCATCAGACAAAGTGCGTGAAGCAAATGTAATGTTCCATTGTTCTCTACCACACTTTTGTGATAAGACACCACCAATTCCATACATACTTGCATCAACTGTTACAATACATTGTAAACCCATCCTAAAAGGTTTAAGTGTAGGAGCATGAGCAATCTCCTTCTTGATTTCATCAAAAGCAGATTTCTGTCTGTCTGTCCATGAATATTCTACATTCTTCCTAGTGAGTTCACGGAGAGGTTCCATTTTGGAAGCAAAATTCACAATGAACTTGCTGTAATACTCACATAGTCCAGCAAAAGACAATAATTTCTCTCTGTTGTCAGGAGCAGGGGCTTTTAGTATGGCATCAACAAGACATTTCTTTGGAACCACACCATCTTTGGATACAGTGTGACCCAAGTACTCTACTGATTTACAAAAGAAATGACATTTGTTACCCTTTAAAGTCAAACCACTTTCCTTCAGAATGTTACATACTTCCCTAAGATGTTTCTCATGCTCCTCCTCATCTTTTGAGAAGACCAAAATATCATCTTGGAAGCATTTGACACACTTTTCCAAATTCTTGAAGAGATGGAACATAGACATTTGAAAAACAGACGCCGCAGAGGCTAAACCAAAAGGCATACGTTTAAATTGATATAGCCCCTGCGGTGTAATGAATGCAGTTAAATGACGAGAATCCTCAGTCAGCTCAATCTGATGGTAGGCTGACCTTAAATCTAGAGTTGTAAACACTTTAGCTCCATCAAGCATGCAAATCAGTTCATTAATGTTGGGAAGAGGATGACAGTTTACAACAATGTTGGCATTAACAGCCCTCAAGTCCACACAGAGTCTCAGTGAATTGTCAGCTTTGCGCGCTAAAACTATCGGAGAGACCCATTCAGAAGACTCTATCTCTTCGATTACACCGTCATTCACCATTCCTAATAACATTTTTTCCAACTCATCCCTCACATTAATAGGCACATTTCGTAATTTTTGTATGACCGGCTTGGCATTGGACTTAAGTTTAATCTTGTGAGAATACCCATCCAGTTTTCCCAGTCTTTCCGTAAAAACTTCAGGAAAATCTCTCACCACACCCCCATCCATCTCCTTCTCCTCAATGACTAAAACAGGCTCATGACTTCTGGGATTAAGAATGATGCCAAGCTTCCATTGATCCCTCCAACCAAGAACATTCACACCCTTAGGTGCCACATACAACTTAATCTCTGCCTCTCTACCTTTGAAATGGACGTCTGTGTTGACATATCCTACAATGTCAATTACATTACCATTAAAGCTTTCAGCAATAATGTCAGATGGAATCAAACATTCCATGTTCCACATATGTCCAACTTTTTGAAGAAAGTAGTCTGTAGTAATAATCGTCCATGGTGATCCGGAATCAGCCATGAGTTCCAAATCAACTCCGTTAAAATTCACTAAACACTTAGGAGAGTTTTTTACAATCTCTTCTTCAGTCTTACCCTTAAGAACTTCCGAGATGGAAACAACAAAACCTTTAATCTTACCATCATCCTCTGACTCATCAAAATGCACAGTATTTCTCTCAACACCACTAGTTCCAGAAACAAGATACGACACTTTATTCTTGTTACTAAAATTACCATTTCTCCTCACATCACGACAAACCTTGGAAAAATGCCCATTTCTACCACATTTCACACACGTCTTACCAATAGCAGGACAACGAGGAAGAAGCAATGTGATATGCACTCCCACAGCGATAGCATACAAACTTGTCATCCCTAACATATCTGTTCTCTTCAAACTTGTTGGATCTTCCAGAAAAATTCTTGTTATAGTCTTCAAATCTTTTTTAATGACCCCAGAGCTCTTAGAATTATTATAACCACCAACTGCGCCAACTACATCAGAAACATCCTTGTTGTTTTTCTCAGTAGCATGTACAGAATTCATCCATCTTTCAGATTGCTCTAATGCTTTAGCTGTAGAAATCACATCTTGCAAATTAGGATCCCCCATGACCCACAATTGTTCTTGAACTTTTCTGCTTTTCACATGCACAATGATCTGATCCCTCCATCCTCGTCGCCAGTTGTAAAATCCAGTTGTAAAATCCAGGAATAAGTAGACTGGTAGGATTAGTTGAAGAAAGATTTATTTGATGCAGCACAGTACCCTAGAACTCCTTTAACTGCCAGGATAGGAATGAAACTCATCATGCCCACGTTCCATAAAGGAATCCAATTACATCATACTTATGACATAAGCAGAACAACTAGAAAGCTGTAGATATAACATACATTCAACACCAAACTACCATCACGGGGCTACCTTTAATTTTAGGTAACCACAAGTGTGGTTCCTGCCATGCGTGTGAATCCGCAATTGTTACGGATCACATCACCTACAAAAGTCGCAGAATTAAATTAAGGGACCTCACCAACTGTAGGAGCCAGAACATTGTATATATGTTACTGTGTCCATGCGGTTTAGCATATATCGGTGAAACAGCACGAGAATTCCGCATAAGATACAGTGAACATAAGTCAGCTATACGAACAAATAAAACCATGGCCCCTTTTTTGAAGAGGCAGGACACATTCAGGTGGATAAAAAGGAGTTTATTAGGATAGCAAGAACGACCCCTGGAAACACCAGCCACTCTCCACAGCAACTGCTCTCTCTCTCCCTGTAGCCTACATTCCAGAACAGCATCAGAGAGGACAGGTTGCTAGGGAGCAGAAGGCATTCCAAGGTATTACATAGAAAGACAGAGATAACATGGAAATAAATGAGAGGAATACAACACATCTCCCCTCTTAAGAAATTTCCTAACAAAATAAGGTTAACATTATGAACATATGAAATCATCATATTTTTTTGGCATCACTCTGACACGTCCAGAACCAATTCTGACTCTAGAAGAGGACACATCCCCTAAACAAGAATCAGAATCGTGTGCACCAGCATCCCGCTGAACCTTTAATGACGCCGCCACTTCCGTACTAGTGCATGGCGTTACTTTCCTGGTGTTCCACCATTTGCCGTCAGACAATTTCACACAATTGCCCTTCACAAGAACAACCTTTTGGGACACGACCATTTCGAACAACCTTTTCTTGCCTTGTCACCCAAAAACACTCTAACAGACAAACCCTCAATGAAAAGAGGTTTGGATTTCACAACATTCTTATTGTGCCGTTGACAATAAGCTTTCTGGTACTTGTCCACTCTACATTTTACATCCTCCACATCAATGTCACATTTTCCTGCTCTGTTCATCCAAGCTGGTACTGCTACAGAGCAAGGTATTCTGCCCTTAAGTAATGAAAAAGGTGTCTCCTTAGTCACAGAATGAGGAGTGGTGCGATATGACCATAACATATCCTTAACCTGTCGCTTCCAACACTCGCCACTCATGCATGCTAGTTGAACACACTCTACCAAAACCCTATTAAAGCGCTCAACAAGGCCGTTTGCCCTGGGATGATAGACAGGGGTTCTGGTATGTTTGATACCCCATTTAACTAAAAACCTTTCAAACTCCTCTGAGACAAATTGGGGACCATTATCCGTAACAATCTCGGCAGGACAACCTTCTCTCCTAAAAATGTCCTCACAGAAAGAAATGACACCACAGGATTTGACCTCCCTCACAAAAGCAACTTCCGGCCACTTAGAAAAATAGTCGACCATGACTATGGCAAACCTTTCATTCATATTCAAGGTATCAAATGGTCCACAAATATCGATGGCAAGTTTATCCCAAGGACCCTTGGGCAAAGGTGAAGAAACGATGGTCGTCTCTCGAGAAGAGTGAGTCTTGTCACTACATGCACACGCTATGCAGTCACGAACATATCTTTCAATTTGGATGTCCATCCCAGGCCACCAGAAATCCTCCCTAATTCTCCTTTTCATGGCAGACATTCCACCATGACCTTCATGCATGACGTTCAATAATCTTTCTCTTAACGCCCCCGGAACCACTAACCTACATCCTCTTCTCAGCAAACCATTCACCACATTTAATTCAGACCAAATTAACTTAAAAGACTCCAATTCCTTGTGCAACCTCCAACCTTGTTCACATCCTAAAACTTCTTTGATTTTTATAAACACTGTATCTTCAGAAACTGCTTTTCTCCAATCTTCTTCACTGATGGCACGGCATACCTCATTCACCTCCGCTACCATCCATTCGTCATCATCCTCATCTTGTACATTATCCAAAGGTAATCTGGATATACAATCCGCATTCACATTTTTGGCACCAGGAACATATTTTACTTCAAAGACATACTCCTGAAGGCGGTACAACCACTTGGCAATCCTAGGTGTTGCTTTGGCAGCACCTCTTGTGGAGAAAAGATCCACTAAGGGCTTGTGGTCCGTACGTAACTGGAACCTGGTTCCCCACACAAAAATGCGGAAATATTGCACACCCCACCAACACGCCAGGGCCTCCTTCTCGATGGTGGAATAAGTGGGCTCTGCACCTTTCAATGTGCGGGAAGCGAAAGCTACCACTCTCTCATTGCCCTTGTGTACCTGAATGAGCACCGCACCAAGACCATGGTTGCTTGCATCAGTAGAAATGATAGTTTGATCTTCAGGATCAAAAGGCTTAAGAGTGACTGCGCTTGCAATATCTTTCTTTATCGCCTCAAAGTTAATCTGACAATTCTTAGACCACTCAAATTTGACACCCTTTTTCATCAAATTTCGTAAATCGTGTACTTTCTCAGAAAAATGGTGCACAAATTTTGAATAGTACTCTGCAAGACCGAGGAAAGACCTGAGTTGATCTTTGTCACACGGAGCAGGTGCCTTTTCTATGGCTTCCACCAAACTCCGCTTAGGCTTGACTCCATCACAAGTTAACGTGTGACCTAAATATTCGACTTCCTTTAAACCAAATTTACACTTTTCCAAGGCTATAGTGAGACCAGCATCAGATAGTTTCTTTAACACCACTTCTAAAATCTCATCATGCATGGCCTTGTTACGCCCCACACCAAAACGTCGTCCTGAAATACTAAAACGTTTTTCAAACCAGATAAAACAGCTTGCATGACTCTTTGGAAGACGGCAGAAGCCGATGCCAAACCAAATGGCATTCGAATAAACTGAAATGCACCTTCAGGGGTTATGAAAGATGTAACATGTCTTGAATCCTCATGCAACAACACCTGGTGGTAGGCATTGGATAAATCCAACGTAGTGAAATACGCACCCCTTTTACACTTGCTAACATCTCACTGATGCGGGGAAGAGGATGTCGGTCAATCCAGATGTTGTCATTCAAGTCTCTCAAGTCTATGCACATCCTGATATTTCCATTGGGTTTCTTAGCCAAAACAATTGGACTCAACCATTCGGATGCCTCAATGGGCTCGATCACTCCCTCCTTGCAAAGTCTCTGCAATTCAACTTTGAGTTTGTCTCTTAACATCAAAGGAACATTTCTAACTTTGTGTACCTTAGGTACTGCATTCTCCTTCAATATAATACGGTGTTTGAATTTTTTAAACATCCCAAATTTTTCCTAAACAGTTCAGGAAATTTGTTAATCCAAGCAGTATTGTCCATAGATGATGTCAATAATACCTGTTGCGGATGATTAGGATCTAACACAATATCAAGAGCCCTTTGTTCCTTCCAACCCAAAAGAGATCTACCTTTGTTTACAATATACAGTTTGGCTGTAGTTTTCCTGTTTAAAAACACATTTCTGTTTCAACATAACCCAGAACAGGTAATTTGTCACCACAATACCCTTCCGGAATGACATCAGTGGGATATAAATCATCTAGATTACCACCCAAATCTTCCCAAATGAATTTATCAATAATGGTGAATGGGGAACATGAATCCGCCCAGACTTGTACATCCTTCCCCTTAATTTTGATTACACATTTGGGTGGACGATAATTATCATGCTTACCCCCTTCACACTTAAGCACTTGATCGGTCTCTATCACCATCACTTCTACATTGTCATCATCGCTATCACATGAAACATCTTCCCTTTCAGATGGTTCAACCTGTTTTATTAGATTGATAGACTTAGAGGGAAAAGGAGATTCAGAGCTTTTACACAATCTGGCAAAATGACCAAACCTTCTGCATTTATAACATCTACTCCTCATAGCTGGACAATGATTTGCATCCGCCGTGTGCCTTGAACTCCCACACCTGAAACATGACTTAGGCCTGAATTTATTTGTTTCTAGTTTCTTTTCCGATGTTACTTTCTCATCAATTCTCTTAACACCTTTCTTGATGTTATGAACCATTTCATCTTGACTAACTTTCTTAGAGACCGTGCTTAACTCCTTCACATATCTGGAGGTATCCTCCATTCTTTTAGCCACTAATAACGTTTTCTCTAAAGATGGATCTTTCATGCCAAGTAATTTTTCTTGGATTTTAAGATTAGACATCCTATTAATTAGCTGATCCCTGATTATTTCATCTCTCATATCTTTAAACTTACAAGTGACAGCCAGCATTCTTAAATTAGCTACGTATTGCTCTACGGACTCGCCTGGAGACTGTGTGCGTGAAAAGAATTTATGTCTTTCTACCACAACACTAACTTTTTTCCCAAAACTTTCTTCTAAGGCCTTCAGAGCAATTTCATAAACATCAATATTGCTATCACCTGCGCCGCCAGCCACACCTTCAGTATTCTCTACAACACTGATAGCTTCCACCAAAGGTAAGGTTTTTAAAACATTCCTACCCTCTAATCCTAAAAATTGTTTAAGAATCGCTAATTTCCTCTTGGACACATATACATCGCCACCTATGGCTTCTAAATAGGTTTCAAATGTCTCCTTCCAGTCTTCCCAAACCATGCAAGGTTGGCCTGGAGTTTGTAGGAAATAAGGTGGCGCAGGAATGACTTGTGTTGTCATTATAAGTGCCTTTGCGTAGAGCAGACGTTTAGAATTAACCAAAGATTCACAAGTAAATGGTGGTAGTCACTGTTAAAAACACTGTATGAAGTTCACTCCAGAAAATTAGTGTCTGAATGCACAATGTAAAAAGATTAGGATACAATACCAAGTTCATCACACGCAGACGATTCGCCACACGATGATTTTCAACTGCTGGGAACCTTGTAAAATGACTAAAGGTGTGCGTGTCACCGGTGCAAAACGTGTATAAAAATTCCACAACACGCTTTAAATGAAGGAAAAAAAAGGTTAATTCTTTAGTACACTTTTCACTGGAGTAAATGCTTCAAGGAATGGCGGCACGCTAAATTTCTTAACGTAGGTGCAAAACCCCGGATGTGGTGATTGACTAGAAGGATAACGGTGTGCTTGTCACCAAGGTTTCCTTTTTGCACTTCTAAGATGGCGGCACGTTTTCTACGCACGTAACGTGCGTGCCTTGTGCGCATCAGGACGTCCGCCTGACTCCAAGATGGCGGAACGTCAGCAGGAACGCGTAGGCAAAAGAACTCTGGGGCAGCTAGATTCAAAAATCTCTGCAAGCGAAGAAAGATGAAGGCGCGCAGGCCTTCCAACAGTTGCTCTCTTGCCAAACGAACCACCAATCGCTGGAAATAATGACTGTGTCTAAGGGCATGCCATGTGGCTGGATGGACACCAGGCGATCCTCCAGCAACGAGCAAATACTTCTTCCTAAGAAGCACAAGACAACAGCGCGAGGCAGTTCCAACGGTATCTTCTACAGGTAAGCTTTGAAGTTAAAGGTTTAATGATAGTCGGAAGTTGTACCTGTCTCCAGTGGCTAGATGGGCACTAGATGGACTCTTAGTGTCGGTATATGTCTTACCAAAAAGACTTTCCAGGGGTCGCTTCAGGGGTTGCTTACAGTCCATCAACGCTTGCTGTCCATCAAAATATTCTTCTTGGAGTTTAAATGACAGACACGTCTTCCACCGCAGGTATCCTCCTCCTACCAAGGGTATCCCATCCTCGTCGCCAGTTTTGAAGAGGCAGGACACATTCAGGTGGATAAAAAGGAGTTTATTAGGATAGCAAGAACGACCCCTGAAACACCAGCCACTCTCCACAGCAACTGCTCTCTCTCTCCCTGTAGCCTACATTCCAGAACAGCATCAGAGAGGACAGGTTGCTAGGGAGCAGAAGGCATTCCAAGGTATTACATAGAAAGACAGAGATAACATGGAAATAAATGAGAGGAATACAACACCCTTTAGTTCAGCACTGCCATGAAAAACAACATTCAGAGAAAGACCTGACATGGTGTATAATAGAAAAAATCAAGTGTCCGGCAGGAACCCCGGTGGAGGTTACCCGTAAAAGAAGGGAAACCTTTTGGATCTACACTTTGGACAGTGTCAAACAGGGATTGAATGAAGAAATACTTTGGAATATTACAGGTAGTCAGTAGCAGAACCCCCCCACTTTTACTTTCCACTATCCTCAGGCTCAGTATGAATAAACTTTATTGATATAATTTAAGCTAAAGAATATGCTTTCTGGTTGTGTGTATATACAGTAACCACCAGAGACAAATTCATAGAATTCATTATTTTGTGAATAGTGGAGTTCTTTTTCCCTGCAGGGGCCACTATTGGATATTGCCCTGTTTGAAGCACATGCAGCTTGGATTGCTTTAGCGTAGACCCTTCCCTTCAGTTTATTTTTCGGAAGGTACTACCCTATATATAGATTCACACATGTGTATAACTACTTTACACACTCTCCGTCATATCATCATACATGAATCCATTAGGCATCCGTGTTAGCATATACCTTATGTCCTTTAGTTCTCTTTTCCTTTTCGGGGCTCATGTTTTACGAACTGTGGACACATTAGTCTTAGGCTTTTAAGCGCGCCATTCCAATATGGCGCCCATTCTGGATGTACCATTTTGCGGTCCTCATTTGAGACCATTCAAACATGGCGTCCATGTTTATAGATTAAGTCCTATTTTTATATTCACTAAACACCAGGTGATTGGGATCAACGTGTGCGCCAATCGGTTGTAGGACGCCGACATATATGCCCCACAGCACTATTACTGTTTGCTCCAGATTTCTGGGAGGGATCACCCTTGTGAAATGAGTTACGGGACATACTCAGGTGAGTTGCAGCGATTTTGTACTAGCCCTCGGCTCTTTTTTACCCTTATTTTAGGTATTTCGTAATACTGAATAGTTAGTTTTTTTGCTCTCCCTTAGCGCAAGTATATCTTGTTTGGATTAACCGCGAGTACTTTCAGTCTTTACAACCATTGTTTGTTGGCGATATGAGTTGCGAGACGAAGAATATATTGTAGCAGTTATTACATGAAGTACGGAACATGTCACTTTGCGTGCCCCACCCTTAGCGTTAGTAATCCTTATAGTTTTAGCGCTCACATCGCTAATTTATAGATCCTCTGTTTGGAGTCTTCATTTTCTATGAAATACTAAGCGTATTATAGAATCTTTACTTTTGGTACATTAAGAAGGCTTGATGTGCAGCCTCAAATGTCTATTTAATAGTCATGTTAGATAATGGCGATTTCCAGGCAGGTAGTAGGACGTTTGACTAGGGTGCTCTATGTTACCATATTAGTAAGTCTCTAGCTATTGTATCTCATATATCGTAGGAGTTATACCTTATTTATTATCTGTCTTCAGAATACTCCTACCCGGACTGAGAATTATGGCAATTTAATACAGAAAATATACAGAGGACAATCTATCAGAAATAAGTCTGTCCTGATGGGTACCAGTCTCCGTTCATTTTCACCACGTGTGATGGTTATTTAAAAAGGTAGGTACCATTGCATGAAGCAAATATAACTATTTGTCAAAGGAATAAAGGGCCGGGCATAGAGGTGACTTTTCGATTTTCACCTTGTTTGGCAGGGTACCTCACCAGTGAAATCCGTTGAGACCATTTCCATGTCTTTCAACTCTGATCAGACTTGGGTATGTAATTTTTTCCACTCTTGCCGTTCTTGGGCACACATAATAAAGATGGATCACGTTAACAATAGAATCCATTTTCTTCTCTTCTTTTCTTTTGATCATAATTTAGACTGGTCAGTTTCATTCACGGCTGGAATCCAATCTATTCTGACTTTTATGTGGGTCCACGTGAAGATGTCTGATTTTTCAGAACATCCTCAGCAGTAAGTGTTTTAGGGTTACTTAGTTGTCCTTGGAATTACGGCCTGTTTTTTGAGGTTCTCTTATAGTCACTGGGTGTCTCTGTTTGCTAATTACTTGGTCAAGGTATTCTTAATCTTCTTTTTCTCTATTTTCTGATACACATTTATTTCGTAACACATTTGTTTTTCGTTATGGTTTATAGGTACTCTTCTTTTTATTATTTTTTTGACTTAGATCCATCACTTTATGATTTGTTAGCTTTTGAGGGACAGACATTTATTGCTCCCTAGATAAAATGCCGCAGTATATAGCCTGGTCTATTTCAATTCCATGATGAGGCTTTCCACTACAGACTGTTACAGTTTAAATTGCCTCTAAGGTCCAATCACGTACTAAGATATGTTGTTCATTATTTCATGTTTAGGGCTCTGAACATGTCATATTTAAATTTCTTTCAGGTACCCCTTGGATGTGTTTGTAATATGTTGCTATCTGGTATAGGTCCTGATGAAGGTGGTGTCTATGTCTTTTGATCCACCGAAACGCGCATCGACCATTGGCCACTGACCATTGATCACTGTCGGTCAGCACTGGCTGTCTACAGCTTTGATCTTTCGGTCTTAGAGACTCCTAACATCTTTTAGTCTACAGATAGTTGTGATTTTTGGATGGGATATGATTGTGGTTGTAAGTGTATGAATGTAACTTAGTATGTATGACATTGGTATATATATATTTTTTCACTATTTGTCTTTCATTCAGGGTAATGTCTAATGTTTGTATATGAAATTTGGTGTTGATATTGTTTTGTTTACATGTTTATTAGATTTTTTAAGATCATTGTTACCGAATAAATTTTTAATAAAAACTGCACACAATACATTAATACAAAAATAAAGACAAGTAAGCCTGTGATAAAGGAAAATAAATTAATGCAAATAAAAGATGCATAAATAAATTTCTAATGTCCTTGTTTTTCATGATATGTAATCATTGTTCGAGCTCTTTATTCTTCATGACTCATGCATGTGTAAGAGTAAGCATATAGGTCACGAGGGAGCATTCTTCACATTGCTTTGTTGGTTCTTTTCCTCTCTTCTCCCAGACCTGAAATTTATGTGTTAGAGGGGGTCCCCCATTCTAGCTTTAGCCATAGCTGCACTAACCAACAAGTAACAGGTAAGTAGCCTTACCTCAAAGTCCGAGTATCGGAGGGGGGACTGCAGAAGTACAACCTCCACCAGGCCCCTAGTCCTACAGCGCAGCAAGATGGAGCACTCCCCACACCCATGTGTCAGCCATTGCAGTGCACACCTTCACCCGACAGGTAGATATGTTTCCCTACATGGAGGGGTGTCTGTGGGTGGTAAGCCTTCACCACAACTCACAACACGGCCCCCACTCCCACAGACCAGCAAGATGGAGCACCCCTCCCTCTCATCATGTGGTAGCCATTGCATTGCTCCCTCCAAACCAACAAGTAGGTAGACTACTGTACAGGGCGGGGTGTCTGTAGGCATGAGGACTGTACTACGACTAACATTTGGGACATGTCACGTAGCAGAGGAACAGGTAGCACTGCTCCCTGTCATAATCATGTGACTAATGTGCACACGGACATGAATTACAGAGTCATAGCCCACATGAGCCATCTCAAATACACTAACACGTAAGGAGTCACGTCTGCATGCACAAGTCTCACTGGAGTACTGACCCACATGGCGTGCACTGTGCCAGTCATCACACACATCAGCAACACCATCGAAGTCTTGTCCATGTAGTCGTGTCTGCTTGTTCCGTTGACATCGTACAACATCACCCATGTAAGTCTATCTTGTCTCAATGTAACAGAGTGGAACCCCAGTAATGTCACATACACCACTGGACCCATGAACCACACAGCTACACAATGCACATTCAAAATCTCATCCATCTCATCTTTCAGCCCCAGTGTCATGAAAGGTATATCATCTAAACAGTTGTCCCATATACAGTAGTTCAGCAAAGATTCCTGCCGATGACCAAAAATTTGTCTGCAGTGACTGAAGCGCACGTCACACTGTGATTTACAACATACCTAATATAGTCAACACCCCAAGAGCACTGCATTGCTGCACATGGCTGAGGGTAGCACGCACACCAAGGAATTGTCCCATCTGCAATACGTCGTGTGGCACACAACCATTACTCACTCACTACAATGCTTGCAGTGTAATGTTACTAAATGATAACAGTGAGCAGATATGCTGGGTATGTCAGACATACACACACCTTTGTCTCTGCAGTGTCGTATGGCCAAAACACATGTCCCCTTCTGCACCCATATGTCACAGTATGTACCACAAAACCATATTTCACCTCAAAAGCGTTGATGGGGCTGTACCCCTTTGCCATCTGCGTTTCTAAGCGTTTCATTTGAACCCCAAAACCATATTTCACCTCAAAAGCGTTGATGGGGCTGTACCCCTTTTGCCATCTGCGTTTCTAAGCGTTTCATTTGAACCCCAAAACCATATTTCACCTCAAAAGCATTGATGGGGCTGTACCCCTTTTGCCATCTGCGTTTCTAAGCGTTTCATTTGAACCCCAAAACCATATTTCACCTCAAAAGCGTTGATGGGGCTGTACCCCTTTTGCCATCTGCGTTTCTAAGCGTTTCATTTGAACCCCAAAAACATATTTCATCTCCAAAGCGTTCATGGGGCTGTACCCCGTTTCCACCAAATCCACAAAATGTAGGGGTACTGCAACACACATCGATTGGCTAACCAAATACGTCCCATGCCATATGCACCCATCACACTATTCCATTGCCTTGATCACGCACACACATTGTAGAGCCATGCACACGCATCTGGGAAATCAGTGCACAACTGTGCACCAACTGTGAATGTCAGACATCTAACACAAACCTTGCAAGGTGCAACACAATAACCTTTCGTCTCCGCCCCACAGGTGACGAACAGCATGATGCTGGAGAGGGAGACAGCAGCCATAACAGCCAGTCCACAAGCCCTCCACCCGGACTCACGGATGTGGAAGACCTGGACACCTCTTCGGACGAGGACTCCCGACCAGGCACATCTGGTGTGGCAGGGCGCAACCGCTCCCCAGGACCCCTCCTACCCACCAACCCATCTCCCAGGGCTGGTGACCAGTCCCAGGCCCCTGCTGCCACGATCATTGCGACCACCACCGCCGCAACCACCACCACCGCCACCACCACCAGGGCCTCCCTGACCACTCACCCTGCGCCAGGGGTGGTACGCACGTCGACATCGACCCTGGGAGCCACAACAAGGCCCCTGGTGACCAATGTGGTGAGTGGGCAGGTCAGTGGCAGCAGTTCAGGTGGGAGGAGCAGGGTCAGGCCAACGCCATCAGAGCCTGGGAGCCAAGCCCTGCCGCAAATCGCCAGAGTCCTTGGGGCCTATGAAGAGGCCCAGGGACAATGGGCCCGGTCAGCTGCCGATACGCGGAAGTCCTTGGGGTGTTGAGGTCCATGGATGCCCATATGGGCCAATTCGTGACCCGTATGGGCAAACTTGTCGACCTCATGGGCCAGCTAGTGGTGGCGGTGAGGGCCCAATCAAGGCCAACCACACCACCTCCGCCACCACCTGCTGGGGCGCAGGGTCGTGCAACATCCAGTTCCCTGCGTCCACAGCGAGTGGGCAATCCTCAGCCACCATCAGCAGCCCACAAACACAACCCCCCTCCCAAACGTGGAAGGGGTCGTCCGAAGAGGAAACAGGTGTCCAGAGATGACTTCGCACGCTCCAAACGCCAGTGAGTCAGCCAGCCACGGTGGCCATCTACTGCATTCACTTGGACTACTATCCTACCCCACACTGCCATGTGAATGGCATGTGTCTGTCGGACTGTGGACCCAGAACAACATGGGTACACCTTGACCATCACGCGGACATGTCCGTCAACTCATTGTTTCAGCATGCACCACTTTTGTGATCACCTTGCCCACAATCACATGCCACCGCTTAAAATAAATACACCTGGATCACATTCTGTTTCATCTGCTCTGTGTTTAATCAAGGATGTGCAACCGTCACCATGATCAGAAATGCATCTGGAGTGTGGTATGTCGATAGGCCAGGAGAGGCTGTAGGGACCTAGGGGTGAAAAACAGAACAAGAGTCCATTGAATGTGTGTGTCACACACTCATCACACAGTACTTGTCATCAAGTTTAAGCAATGTACACACATCTCACAGAGCAACAGGGCACAATGCAACAGCCACTGTCAGTGGCATACTACCCTGGACATGGACCATTGCCACACAGCACTCAGTGAACAATAGGCCGCCGTGACAATGCACACATACACCTACACAACTACAGCAACATCATCCATCGCACATGGTCACTCACTGCCAAGTGAAGTAACGGGTGATGAGCTGCTGACGCTCATGCACTGCTTCCTCCTCTCCACTGTCCTCGTCACTGGACACGGCTTGGTCTGCAGGCGGGGGCCCTGGCTGATCATCGTCATCCACTATCAGGGGGATCTGCCTACGAATCGCGAGATTGTGCAGCATGCAGCATGCCACCACTATCTGGCACACCTTCTGTGGGGAGTATGCCAGTGCACCCCCGGTGCGGTCCAGGCATCTGAATCTGGACTTCAGGAGTCCAAAAGTCCGCTCCACCACACGTCTGGTCCTCCCATGTGCCTCATTGTATCTGACATCAGCATGTGTCCTAGGATTCCGTAGTGGGCTCAGCAGCCAAGGCCCGTTAGGATATGCAGAGTCACCTGGGTGTGAGAAACACAGAGAATCGTTGCAATTCCAACAGGATACAAGACAGCATGTCACACCCAGCACGCTACACGAGTATGCATACTCACCAACAATCCATGCACGGTCCGGTTGAAGATTGGACATCATTCGTGGGAGGATGCTGTGGCGCATGATGTGCGAGTCATGGGCGGATCCGGGAAACTTCGCACACACGTGTGTGATGATCATGTCCGCCAGGCACACCACTTGCACATTCAGGAGTGGAAATGTTTCCGGTTCCTATAGATGTGCTCCATGACCTGTGGTGCAACAAGGCCAACATGGGTGCAATCAATTGCACCAACAACGTGGGGATGCGTCCAAGGGCATAGAAAGCACCCTTCACTGCCGCCAAATCACGAGCCCTGGGGAATCGGATGTACCGGTTCCTGTAAAGCATCATAGCTGACAGGACATCCCGTAGCACCATGCTGAACATGGGCTGGGACATCCCACCTCCACTGCCCACCGTGTGTTGGAAGGATCCGGTGGTGAAAAAATGCAGTGCAGCCATCACCTTAGCCGTGGGGGTGAATGCTGTAGGATACACCCTGCGAGGACGAAGGTGGGGTTCCAACATTGCACATAGGTGATGCAGGGTGGGTCGGTCCAGACGGAATTTCCGTATAACCTCCACATCCTCCATGTCTGCCAGCAATTGGTAGGGGCGATGTATGTTTGGTCTCCTCCTAGGACAGATGGAAGTGGACACATGTCAATGCAACACACCACATGGCATTTTCACATACACAAAACAAAAATTACTGACAAAGCAATAGAATCACAGAACAGCTGACAAGTAGGGACAGCACAGCTACAATACTCTTACACAGGTCCCCTTACCAATAGCAATGACCACTGACACAAACCATTGCCATGAGCATGCACATGAGGATTTAGGCCATAATAGCTTGAAAGGCATGATGATGATTACAGACTGCATATGTGTGAAGCGGCAACACCACGGCAATATACCTAGCTGCTGTGCCTGACACAGCTTCCGAGGCTGGGTGAGTATGGCACACACCAACAACACAATGTACACAGACTGAGGGCCCAAACAAGTGGGTCCTGTTGCACAACGGGATATGAGACAGTCAATGATGTCCCTAGTTCACCCAATGTACAGCACTGTACGTATCACACCTCCAACACACATTGACAGGTGTACACATTGACAACTCCATGACAACACAGCTGTGTGAATGCAAATACACATCACAAGTGACACGTAACGTTGCACGTGCCAAGGGGGAGATGTACATTGAGAAATATGGCATGTGTGTGCATATGCACATCCCATGCTCCCATGCTAATGTGTACATGATGATGTGCCAACAGACATGTGGGGGCTGAGCACTGGCCGTCAATGCCTATGCACACAGCATGAAGTGGCCCTGTCTGGTGTGGACATGCTCCAACACACAAATCATGGCCACACCTGCAAGTTCATGGCGCACATTAAACTGTGGATTCCACATGGCACCAGCGGACTGTACCCGCCATGGACCAGGCCCTTGAGGCCAACTCTAATGGCCCTCGCGGTTGCATCCTGCGTGTTCGACTATAGAGGTAAGCGTACCGGGACAGCTCGGAGCAGGCCATTGTGTGCATTTGAAGTAGGCAGACATGGTACACCAATTGCAGCAGCTTGGACCCACTGGAAACAGCCCCAGGGGGCTTCATGAGTGTGGGGGAGACCGGCATTACCACAGCTTCCAGGGACTGCTGCCTGGCATCCCACAACAACACCTGCTGCTGCTGCCACATGTCCACCTTCATGTCGACGACTCTGAAGATATGTCCAGGTATACTCACCAGCGAGGAGTTAGAGATCCTGGATTCCGAGCTCCACGCACACTGCCCAAGGTTATTTCTTGCAAACGTTGTGTGTGTAAGACAACTACAGTGTGTGTGGGAGTGCATGTGGGGGACACACATGTCGTTGATCCGCAGCACTATGAGTCTGAGCCTGTGGCGTTCCAACATGCACTGCTTACCATGCTTACTACAGGTGGAAGGGGTATGTAGGCTCTCTGGCGCTTTCCCATGCATGTCCCTCCCGAGTGGTGGTACATGGCATTTCCATGTCAGACATCCAGTGACGCAGCCACTTGGCAATGCAGGACTCAGGGCAGTTATTGCTTGTGTGAATGGCTGGCTGGGTCCCTGCTGGCATTCTCAGTCTCAGCAGACCTGGGCTGCACATTGACCGCACAATCCTAGAAGGAAACAACACTGACTGTACAGTGGGTTACATGTGTCTTTTGTTCACAACTCTCCGGAAACACGCAAACTCAGCCCTTGCGATTGAACACTCCAGGCCTTGTGATAGGGATGTGTGTGAGAGATAGTGGCACTGAATGTGACCTCCATTGCGGGGTGAGCCATTCACAGGGCGAGTGCGTTGAGGGCTGCGCAGTGTTGGACACAGTGAGTCCACCCACAAAGATGTGTTGCCTTGTGATCTATGTGTTGGGCCACCTGACAATGGACAGTAGATGTGGGCAGACTACACATTGCTCAATGTGCTGGCATCCTGCATGTGAATGGGATGGACAGGTACTGTGTACACACTCCCACCAGCATGCATTCACGTGTGGTGTACACATGCTGTTAGGCCATGTCCGATTACTTCTTGGCTCTGTTACACATCTCTGAGTATTTTGGATGGGTCAGCATCATGCCATTGTGATTGGTGGATGTGGGTGATGATGAGAAGTGTATGAGTGATATTCCAACCCTCCTGTGTACCATCCCTGCAGTTGGAAGTCCTCCAGCCCAAGGCCTTGTGATGAGCCATTGCATCCATGTTGATGCCTCTGTGTATGTGCAACCGACAGTGCAGCCAATTCCACAAAGGGTGTGACGTCATCTGCCGGATGAGCGACAACGTGTCGAAAACTAATCGGGGATGCCCCTCGTATTGTCAGGTTAGCACGGCGCTGCATTTCACCACTAATGGTCTGCATCTTGACAGTCACACAGCCTGTGCCAGATGCACGTTTGTAGGGGCATCAGCAGCAATCAAGTGTACAGTATTGTGGGATGGTGTCTTTTGGTGTGAGAGGCAGCATGTGTCCACAGCCTACCCATAATCTGGGTAATGTGATGTTTGTTGTGTGATGCAGTGGGTTGTAAGTGTACTCTGTGCTGGGTGCATCTGACATGCATATGCGATTCCTGAGGGTCAAGATGTAATTTGAGCACTCTGCATTGTCAATGCATTCAGAGTCGTAGCCCTCAGGAACAACCTGTAGTAGGCTGGAGTGGCAATTCACATGTATGTTTGAGGCACTGTGCCTACTCTGATTTCGTTCGGACATATGTGTGCGAAGCCTCATCTCATATTCCTGGTACTTACACATCCGGCACACTGTGCAACAGTAGTTGTGCATGTGCGAACGACAGGTGGATGGCATGGGCTCATGACCATTGTGGACTGTCATGTTGCAGTCTGTGTGAGTGGTGTCCCATTCTGCTCCATGCAGGTATGTCCTTGGCCTAATTACGTAGTGCTCATCCTTGCCACCATCAGGACAGTGGGTGTGCACACAGCGATTTGTGGCTATGGTCGCAGGGTGACACAGGCCGGGTGTTGTGCTATGTGCACAACACATGTGCCACTTATTAGCGGCTTCATTTTCTGTACGCCAGCCATTACGTGTTGATTGTGGTGGCTGTATACAATTGCACAGGTATCGTGCAACATGTGGATTTGGGAATGTTCTGTGATGCTTCCCTTGCACATGTCTGTTTAATTGATGCCAAATGAGTGAGGCCACCTCGCTCTCTCTCATGTGGCATCTCCCGTGGGTGCTGAGGGACAGGGGACGGTCAACAGTGGTGAGGCATCGGATGAAGCAGCTGCACAGGAGCTGAGTGAGACAGATGTGACCAGCGCCTCGGAGGGGCCAGACGTGTGCTGGATGAATCACAGGCCGAGACGGCAATTTCGGCGTCATCTGAGGACAGAGGTGATGCATCCATGTTTGCTAGAACAGGGGACTTGGACTCTGGCTCCGCTTCAGCCACGCGGAGGCCAATGCCCGCCCTCCCATCTACTTCCACTGGTGCAACACGTGTCGGCACAAGGATGAAGGATAGGGTGTCCTTCACACCAGGCACAGCTGCCCCTGCACATGTGACCCCTGCTGCCCTCAGTGCTGGGTCTGTTGAGCTTGTGCGGCATCTCTGCGTGGGGCAGACAGCTCTCCTCAATTACTTCATTGCCCATGACATCACCTTGACGCATGTGACATAGTTCATGTAGGGCCTACATGTACGCGTGGGTGGGCTACACCAGACTGTCCAATGGTTGTCCTCCCCAGTCAAGGTGGGCCTTCAACTGGGCCAATCTCAGGCTGACATTCCTGACCCTTTCTCCACCCCCTGGAAAGTGGCACATCTGACAACAGCAGGGCACGAGTCCTAAAAAATGAAGTGGGGGACGCTGACGTCACGACAGGAAGTGACATCACGAAAGGTGGCTTGCATCGTCAGACTCATTGCCTCCCCTCGCTCACCCCTTATATGCGATTGCATCGGAGAAGCCAGCGCGTGAGCAGCAGCTCCGATCTCGCCCCAGAGAGGCCAAAGAGTGAATGTGTGGCTCCATTTGCTCCAGTTATCGAGCTCGCGGTAAAATAAGTGGGGGGACGCAGTCCACCCGCGTGGTACCCCGACTCGAGCCCTGGACAACAGTGACGATGCATGACAGTCTCCGGAGTCCGGATACACCACATGCAACACACAGAAGCTGTAGCTGCCCTAGCGTGCAAGGCCGCAAACACCATCCCAGACGAAAGGTAGACCCACCCCGGCGCGCATAGTCATTACATCCGCTGCCATTGACAAGGGACCCATAGAGTGAGATATGGTCCTCAGGGTGACGGGCCTCCGAGCCATCCCCCGCCAACGAGTGTCATGCAACTCACACATATCGCAAAGCCAATAGGACACTTTGCCTGCACACCAGGGCTCGAGTCGGGGTACCACACGGGTGGACGGCGTCCCCCTACTTATTTTACCGCGAGCTCGATGACTGGAGCAAAGGGAGCCACACATTCACTCTTTGGCCTCTCTGGGGCGACAGTGGAGCTGCTGCTCACGTGCTGGCATCTCTGATGCAATCGCATCTAAGGGGTGAGCGAGGGGCGGCAATGAGTCTGATGGTGCAAGCCACCTTTTGTGACGTCACTTCTTGTCGTGACGTCAGCGTCCCCCCACTTCTTATTTAGGACTTGTGCCCTGCTGCACACTGAGAATGTGTCGCCTGCGAGATGTGACCAGGAGAAGGGCGCCATGACCTCCCACCCACCAAGCTCCACTGCCATCCTGTGCCCTGGGTAGCCTGTGCAGGTGGACAATGTAGGGGGTACACCTGGAGGACAGGGGATGTAAGTGCCTTGGCAAGGGCCTGGCAGATGCACAGCAGTATCCAGCATGTCCCCAGAGGGAGGGCTATCGTCTACACCTGATGCAGCATTGATCGTGTGCCCGCCTGTTGTGCCCACACGAGTTCACATTCATCCCCAGACAGGTAAGCTTTCCAAATACCCAACACAGTGGAAATCTACCCCTCCGGGATCCTCACCACACAGTCTGTTACAACACTGCATGAGTGCACCTACCCGTGCCACCCACCCACCTGGGCCAAGCAGCCCTCCCACTTCGCATGCCACATGTGTGTCTTCCACAGTTGTGCTTCTCTCTCAGGGGCGGACCTCCAGCTGTCCCATAGCACACAGACAGCACCGAGTCGGACTGGCATCCTGTTTGAATGGTAGGCACCCTCACACAACTACCTGTGACACAGTGGTGGCTGTAATGGCTATTGTGACTGCCATGGCAGTGTTGCTGGGCATGGCAGGGTACACTCACACACATTGCATACGCAGCTTTTCGTATCACTACTCTGCACATCGGACTGGCCACTGTCCCTGGTGTTGAACAATATTGCCGCCTGTCTATGTAATCTGTGACTGGATGCTGTTGTTCCTGTAGTCGGTTGTGTCTGTGTAGTTGCTGAATGCAGTTGTTTCTGTGTGTGCATAGTTAAGTGAGGCACATGCCGTGTATGGTACCTCAACAATTGCAATGTCTGGTCTCACATTCCAATGTATTTTACAAGTGGCAGGGACTTCACTTCTTTCAGACTCTGCTACTTGTGTGTGTGATGAAGAAGTATATTTGTGACACGCATTGTCTGCATGTATTTGGTGGTGTTTCTGCGAAAATGCATACGTGTCATGTTTGCGGGCAAGCAAAGCACAGGGTGTGAGTCTTGCCACAGGATGACAGGTAGCATGTGCAGAGTGTGCGTGTATGTGTGAGCTTACTTTCTGTGTGGCCAGCAGTGTAGGTGTATGTTAATCTTGTGATGAACATTGAGCCTGGGCACACAGCTTACTTTCAATGTGTGCATTTGGGAGGTGTAGGTATGTGTGGTGTGAAGGGTGTGACTTTAGGGTAGTGTTGGTGTGTGTGTGTGTGCGCTCGGGCAATGTCGACTACACACATGTGTTACCCAGGGCCATGGTGGGTGTTTTTTATCCGTGTTCAGATCTGTGGATGTGAGCACATGTGTGTATTGTATGTTGCACAGTGTGCAGTGTGTGGGTGTGTCCTTGCAGTTCAGGATGACTCCTACTTGATATGTTTTGGACATTGTGGGTCTGCAGGGTGTGTGACTGTCAAGATTGTGCCTTGTTTAATTGAGCATGTATGTGAATTTCTGCAGTTCGTACTCACTGTGCAGACCTGCCCACCCACACTGATATCGTGTGTGTGTTTTGTCATGCATTGCTGTAGCATGCTTCTTGCGTGCCTCCTAATTTTGCTTGATGACTGTGATGTCAGACTGTGAAGGTAATTGTACACATATGTAGGACTGTGCTTTGTAGTGACCAGTCCGTCAGTGTTAATGTGATGATCTGTTGGGCCACGTCAGAGTCTGACAAGCCAAGGCCCACGACCTCTGGTATTTCACTCGGTCCACTGTGGCGGCAACTCATATGCATTGACATCCAATGACACTAGACTACATGGTCATCTCACGACTCTCGTGTACTTCACACACTCTCATCCTCTCTCATTCGTACTTGTCTTCGATAAATAATTCTACATAGTCACATATTTGCTTCAAGGCATGTATTTGAACTTACTTCCTCTGTGATGCAGTATAGTGGACACTACTGGCAGCAAAATGCATGTGGAGGATATACTTAGCATGATTACACATACAAAAGGGGGTACAGGTAGATGTGATTGGTTGTTGACTGTGGAATGAAGACTTCAGAGTTACAACTGCCTTGCCCTTGCTATGCTAAAGTACATTTGCTCATTACTGAAGAGCTCTAGACTTTGACACAGACAGTATTCATTTTGCCTACCAGACAGCTTGACATCATAGGCACAGTACATCTCAGTTCCATGGTACGGGATTACTACAATAGTGACTCCGACATACCTGCGTCAGAGGTGACATCAGAGCATGTGCCTACATGCATGCAGCAGTGTCTCACAGGTTGTTGCTATGTGGTGGCTACTGAACATGACACAATAACTAGGGCCATGTTGTAGGGGGTTGCATTTGTTGTCCATGCAAAAGTCCTGGCACGGAAGTACAGACGATGGTGAGGTGACAGTTCTCACGTAATACAGCAGACAGATAAGTGTGCACTGACAGGTGCATGTGTTCAGGTGCGCAGAATACATATTATAGCATAGTTGTTCGTGCAGTATTGGCCATGTGGTTACTGTACACAAGTCCCATACCTCTGCCTCCCCTGTTCATGCAGAGACACGGGATATGGTGAGGAACAGAGTGCATGTCCCGGAAATGTCCGATGTCATGGCAGTGGAGTTGATGGTAAGGTGTTTGTTGCAGATTGTATGGTATAGTTGTTGTACAGCTAACTGCCCACTCCGTGCGAAAGCCAAGCATAGGTACGGTGTTGAACAACAATATTCAATGGGGGTATTGAGTCGGGGACCGATGAATTGACAAGTTGTCAGGTATGCGATACCTTCTAGCAGGGCATCCATGGCATTGGTGGTAAACATGGATGCCATCCAATGAAGTGGATGGTGGCTAGCAACGTGTTCATCGTAAGTTGTCCCTTGTAGAAGCCTGATGGGACATGTTGGATGACATTCGATGAAACTGTGATCCAGAATACGTTGTGTGGAGGCACACTGGTCCCATTGCAGTGTGTGTCCGATTGCAGCCACATACGCCATGCCCCCATACACTGAACAGATCCTGTCATGGGCGTCCAGGGGTGCAAACAGGTGTACCAAGTCCGCCTTTGGACATGCCGGGTTGGAGAGACATAAATCCAAAGTCAGTGGAACGGACACCTCCGACAGTAGAAAACGGGGATGACGCAGCTGAACATTGCAATGCGGTAAGTTACTCGGTAACTTACGTTCAGCATAGCCAGATTTTCACAGCCCACTAGCTGTAGCAAGCTCTCAATGTACAGCTGCATCTGTCCGGCGTAGTTGGGAAGCAGTGGTGCAACAGCCATTTTGCTACAGGGTGATGTGGTGGCGTGCTCCGGCTGCCTGTGCAGTCAGCAGAGTGCAACCTCCGACGATGCTAGGAATTCTGGAATGGATGTACGGCGGCAGGACTTGGGTTATAGCTTGGGCGGAGGACAGAGGACCTCATCCCACATGCTTCAATGAATGGTCAAGGCCAGTGGTGTCTGACTCTTTCAAATTACTTGCATTTGACCCACATGGAGGAGTGGTATAATTTTTTTTGTGTTATTATCTTTCTTTCATGTTGGGCGCTATCTGCCAGTGGACAGTTTACTCTGCATGGCTCTGTTTGGCTTCTTGTTGGTACAATGGCTCCATTCTCCTGCATAAATTGTTGCAATGTGATTTCAGAGTAGGAATGGAAGGCCATTCAGTGCTATCTGCTCTCCCGTGTGTGGGCGGGACACTGCTTTCCGCTATACATTGGGGCTTCTGTGTGGGTGTAGTAATTGGAAACACCTGTTCTCAGGCAGCAGGGTTTTTCAATTTTGTTCATTGCATGGCTTGATATTGCGAGCAGGATGGTATAGGTATTTTTGGATGGAACTGGCGTGCCTTTTACGGACAATGTCCATATTCTGCGCTGTTATGTAGCAGCCGCCGTGTGCTTCTCCATTTTTTGCCCACAAGGGTGTGTCCTATTTTGCCATCACATTACTCCCCTGTTCGGGACACTTGTGTGACATCAAGTTGACAACTGTGAGTTGTCGGTTGGGGACATGATTGATGCAGGAAGGCCACGTGACATGTGCCTTCAGGGTGGGGCTGGTGTGTGGGGTGTGTAGTTGTGACCGTGTGGTGTTTGTGTGCAGCCCATGCATGGCGCTGTCGTTGGCCTCTGCGTTGTGCGCATGTGTACCTGCGTCATCGCCGCTGCGGTGCCGTGACGGGGACGTCACTTCCTGGTCCCGGGTAGTGGGTGCCCAGGATGTTGCGAGTTGTTTTATTTTGACAGGTGGGACATGTGTGGGTACAGTGGTGGATGTGTCCTGTCCACACAGGGGTGTCTGGGGGGGGCCGTGTACAGTTTTTCTGCCCTTGCATTGTGTGCAGTGTTTGCGTGCCCTTGTTGTGTGTCTGCCTACCTGTGTCGTCGTGGCGCGTTCACTCTTAGGTGGTGCATCAGGTAGAGCATGGGGATGGCCTGGAGTGCAGGATCATCTCTGGGTGGGCCGCCTTTTTAGTCTCCGTGCTGAACAGTCGGGTTTCCGCCTTGTTATCTCGTGCGGTGTCTCTTTGCCGGTGAGGCTGTTTGGTTGTGGCATCGTAATTTGTACGCCGGGCGGTGCGTCATTTCGTCAGACGGTGTGTCTCCATTGGCTCGCGCCGCTACGTAGACGGGCGCACTTTGATGGCGGGCGGCGTCGCAGGCTTACGGGCGGTGTTTGCCTGACTTTTCACATCCTAATTTTGCGGGCGTGTGGGCCGTTGCTGGCGGACGGTAACTAGCGGTTTTTGCCTCCGACAGCACGGCGGTTGTGCTTCCGCCCGACATCGTAATGGGCCCCTATATTATTGACAACGATATTTAGGATTCAATATTTTTGTACTTACCTGTTTGTAGATAGGAAGTCGATATTCTGCCGTTCTATATTTTTTCATCGATATTCTGGCATCTTGATATTCTGCTCCTCGATATTCTGTCAGTGATCCCAAAGGAAGGTATGTGTCAGGGGGCTACAGTATTCTGAATTGGTTTCATCTGAAGGATTTGGGAGTTATGCTTGATCCAAATATTGATCCCCACATAATTTTGAATGATTTAGGCTTTCAGATTCAGCTGGTGGAAGATGAGTTGGCATGTGAGAAGTTTAAGCAGGACATTATGAAAGGGTTTCCCTCTGTGTTTAGAAAGGAACTGGGATGTTTGAAAGGGTATATGTATAGGATCAAGATGAAAAATATGTACAACCTGCACATGTGGAAAGGTGTGAAATGTACCGTTGTCAGAAAGAGTGGATAAGGTAAAGGAGTTGGCCAAGTTGGAGAAGGATGGTGTGACTGAAGAAGTGGAGGGGATGGAGTGGTTAGCCCCTGTAGTTGCAGCAAGGAAGAGCAGTGGTGATTTGTTGCTCTGTGTTGACCTAAGGGAATTGAACAAATATGTGATAATTGACTAGTATCCCATACCAAAAATAGCTGACATGTTGACACTGTTGGGTGGAGCCAAGGTATTTTTCGTCGATTCACCTTGAATCGGCCTACTACCAGGACGAGTTAGATGATGAATCAAAAGATCGGATGGCATTTGTAACAGATCCCTTCATATAGGTACAGGAGGATGCTGTTTGGACTCGTGTCTGCGATGTCCATTTTCCAGAGAGCAATGGAAAAAGTGTTGAAGAATGTAGAGGGAATCAAAGTTTATCAAGATGACATGTTGATTTTTAGTTTAGACGAAGAGGAACATGACGAGCGAGTGAGGGAAGTTTTTAGGAGGTTGGAAAAGGTAAATCTCACGTTTAAAGGCGAGAAATGCAAGTTCAGACTATCTCACATTGAGTATCTTAGGCATGAGATCTCAGTGTAAGGAATAAAACCTAAAGCTAGTCTAGTTAACGATTTTAGCAAGTTGGCATCACCCACAAGCAAGGAAGAATTACAAAAATTTTTGGGTATGGCAGAGTATTATAACAAATTTGTGCCTGATTTTGCCACGAGAATTGAAAAAATTAACTCCTGAAGAGGGGTGCGGGATTTGTTTAGGACCAGAAATGTGAGGAGGAGTTTAAAGTGTTAAAGGTGAGGTTTGAAATGGCTCCCAATCTAAAAAGCTTTGATCCCGGATGCTAGTGTGAACGGTTTGGGAGCTGTGTTAGTGCAAAGTGAAGGTGAAGGAGAAAGAACAATAATGTTTGCCTTGTGTAGTCTAAAGGGGGCTGCGACGTGATACTCAGTGATTGAGAGGGAGGCTTTGGCCATATATTGGGCAGTAAGAAAGATGAAGATGTTTTACTGGGGCCGGGACTGTACAGTGAAAACTGATCACAAACCATTAAGAGAGATATTTCACAACAAAGGTATATAAGCCCTCTTGGGCAGGATCACCAAGTGGGTTGTAGCACTCCAAGAGTACAGATTTGTGATGGAATACATTCAGGAAGCAAGGAATGTGGTGGCAGATTCCTTATCTAGACTGGTCACATATTGAGATGAGGAATAGGCACAGGAGGAGATGGAAGAAGATTGTGTGTGTGTTTCACTGAAGGGGTGTCTATTTCAGAAGAACAGTGGAGGACTGCAACTGGGACAGATGATGTGTTACCAGAGGTCTTCAAGCATTTGAGATCTGGCTTGTGTAAGAGAGGTAGTAGTAAGCAGAGGTGTGGAAAATGCTGGCATGTGAGGGAAGAATTATCTGAGAGGCAGGGATTACTGTTCAGAGGAGCGAGATTAGTTCTCCCCGAAGCTATGCGAGGAAACCTTCTAAAAATGGCACGTGAAGGACACTCTGGAATGTCAAAAATTAAGGAGTGGTTGAGAATGGTATATTGGTGGCCAGGAATGGATATGCAAGTAGAGAGATATGTGAGGGGTTGTGTGCAATGCATGGTGAGTGATAGAGGACTTAAATCAAGGGTTCAACCCATAGTAGTGACAAAATTACCTAATGGTCCATGGGAAGAAGTAGCATTGGATACCTTTGGACCCATACATTCTAAGGTGGGAGCAACGTATGTTCTAGTACTGCTTGATGTGTATTCAAGGTGGCCAGAATTTATGTTCACTCATGGTATTGACAAGACATGTGGTAACTTTCTTGAAAGAACTGATTGGGCGAGAAGGGGTATCTGCAACATTACTGAAGAACAATGGGGTTCAGCAGATTTCTAAAAAAATGGATGAATTTCTTGAGAAACATGGTATGAGGCTTAAGAAATGTGCATTCTATCATCGAGAAGCCAATGGAATGGTTGAGCGATTTAACTGAGTTCTGAAAGAGACCATTCATCCTGCCAACAGTTGTGGATTGGAATGGAAAGAGGAAGGGCATAAGTAGGTTGAAGTGTATCATTTGACTTCTCACTCAGTTACAGGGAAGACACCTTTCTTGTTGTTTAGAGGAAAGAAGCCAAACAGTGTGATATCTCCAGCTTGGGTAATTGCAAAATGCGAAGGGAGTGTGGAAAGTATGTAGAATTGGAGAGAAAGGGAGATGAAAATGCTGGAGAAAAGGAAAAAATGGTTTGATGACAGAAGAAGAGTGAGGGCCACAAAGGTACAAGTTGGTGATTGGGTGAAGGTCAGGAAACCTGGTGTTAGTCAGGAAGCGAATTTTTTCAATCCTATAAGGGTGGTGAAATTGTTTAAGAACGTGGTGATAAACTGCAGACTCGATCACATGAAATTTCAACAGAGTGGTTGTGGTGAAAGGTGTGAAAGATAAAGAGGCAACAAGCAAGGAGAGTAATGGTTGTGTGAAGGGTGAACTGAGATGGAAGAGTCAAAGAATCATAAAGGCACCAAGATATTTAGATATCTATAGCGGAAAATAGCCTAGGTTCCTTACAAATTTTGTTGATTTACAATAAACTAATTTCTTTTAAGAACTGTTATATTGTACATAGCTTTATTAGGTCAATTATAGTTTTCACTCACATTAGCTTTGTTAGTTGACATTTTTTGTCTCACTTGTATTATTTAGATGGTTTGTCTGTATAGTAGGGAGATGTGTGGCATCTTTTTAAATGGAATAGTAATATGTCATAGATGTGACACCAGCCAAGGCTGTTCTGGGAAGAGAATGTTATGTTTTGAAGGTGAGAAACGAGCAGCCTGAGGGTGGTGGCTGTGATGGTTCTTGGAAGCTGTTACATGGAATAAACTTGGAGAAACCCTCAACTTGTCTGCAGGAGTTACTTAAATGGTGAATCCCATTATTTTTCAGTTCTGTATTTGTTCCTTTACCCCAAGAGCGACTATTTACAGCAGTTTCTTTTGAATGATAATGCTTAAGTATAATGTGATTAAAAGAATGTGGTATCAAAAAGATCCTCATTCTTGAGAGAAAGATTGGGCGTTGCATAAAACCAGAGATTCCCAAAAGACTGGACTAAGTTTGAATACAAACTAGGCGAGGCGATTCCCCCCGGTATAGTGCCCAGCCTGCAAAAGAGAGGATGTGGTCTAACTGCTAGATCTGTCGACCTCAAAGCTGGGGAACTGGGTTTGAGTCTAGACAGGGACGCTCAACATCCTATGATTCTGGGCAAATCATTTCATCTCCCTGTGCCTAACAAAAATGAATGTGTTCATCTGTAACGCAACTGGTGCTCATGAAAAGCGCTCTGATACCTTCGGGTCGAGTTTGCCCTATATAAAACTCTCAAAAATGTTTTAAATGGCCTTCCTGAACTTAGTTGGTAAGGGCTCGATAGAGAAGACACAGGATTTAGGAGTAGAGTGACCTGGGGGGCAAAGGCATGTATCTAGGAAATAACCTCTACACTGTGACACTTAGAAGGATCAGCAGCTAGGGCCTTGGGGCAATTGATGTCCTTTGTCTAAAAGTATCTGATGTGTGATCAGGGTTGGTTCCATAAGGTCCAGATGGGCCTTACACCCCCTTTCCCCAACAGAAAAGGATGCTCTGACGTTTTCGTCTGACAATGTGCCCACACAGGTGCTAGCAGATACAGTTTCTGAACTGGTGAAATCCAGGAAGAGGTTCTGGACTATATGTGGTGTTTACTCGAGACACAGCACCTCAGCCACTGAGCACTGCCATCATCCACACTCTGGCAAGAGACTAATCCTTATTCATTATACCAGCTTCCACCAGCTTAAGTCCCAGCTATAGGGAGAACAAACTCGGTCCTGTCCTGTGGCGCGCATTCCATTCCCCGTTTAAGGCAATTGGTGGGTGGTATCAACAGGCTGTAAAAACATGACTTCCTTGGTGGATGAATACCGTATTTTCTCCCATTAGGGCATTATGCTCTAATGTAGAGGGGTTACTCAAAGTAATGAAGGTCAAAAACATTTCAGCCCTCATCCAGAGGGCTGTACAAATCCCATTTTGGTTGCTAACATAAGTTTGTGCCCAAACAGAGGGGCATATTATCAACGGCCAGCGATAATTATCGCTGGCCGTGCTTAGCGATAATTTTGTTATCGCAGGCTATCTCTGAATTTATCGCCCTGGTAGCGCGTTATTAACAACGCGTTTCTCCAGGGCGATAAAAATTCCAGAGATAGCGAGGTTATCGCCGTTTTGCAGGGAACATCGCTGGTTTTCCAGCGATGTTCCCTGCAAAACGGCGATAACCTTGCTGATACGACCCCCAGGGTCGTATCAGCATAATCCACCCCAATGTTAGGGATAGGTAAGTCTGCATTTTAGCAGACGTTAGTTTTTGTGTGCTAAAATGCTGGGGCAGCCTTGTAAATATCGCGATGTGAACATCAGCGATATTTGCAAGGTAGTCCATCCGGAGTACGCCCACTTTGCATCTCATTAGAGATGCAAAGGGAGGCGTTGGGAAAAAGGGTGCTAACATGCGATTATGCATGTTAGCACCCTCTTGTAAATAGGGCGATAGTTTTATCTCCGCTTTTTTGGCTTTTTAAGCCAAAAAAGCGGAGATAAAGCCCTTGTAAATATGCCCCAGAGTTCTTTGACACAAATTGCACACTCCTGGGCTTTTTGTCAGCACAAGTTTGACCAGGTAAGACCTGGAGCAAATTGCATAAGCAAATCGACCTTGTGCACTTCAGAATGGGGAATTACACACACTATTAGCTTCTTATCTCACACTTTAAAGAGTGTATCTCGAAGTGGTGTCAGTATTTATTGGGTGTGCAAGTTATGCCCAGGATTGTGCCCGAAGGAGAATGGCATTTTTGTTTCCATTTTTTATGCAAGGTTTCATTAGTACCATTGGTGCCCTCCCAGTTTTCCTTTTTTCAGACGTTTAGAGTGTTTTATTGGTTTGGAAAGGGTTTAGGGTGTTATTTGGCTAAAGAGTGGAAGGGTATACTCATGATTGAGATGATTCAAGCGTTTTTTAATTGCATGTCAGAAGAGATCAGATATTATTTGATTTAAATGTATACCTAGTGGGGATGTTGAGGATTTATTGGTACCTGGGAAAGGTCACTTAAAGCTTGTGCGGATTTGTTGAACATCTGATCATTCTGTAATTCTGAGGACGACCTCAGTCCCAGTAGAAAAAGAGAGCCTCACTTATTCAAATGGGGCATGTCCCCATACAAATGAATATTGTTGGAGATGAGCTACCAGTTTACTGTGCACCATCCTCCTAAACCAGTTTTCTGTAACTAGTACTATGAAAAGACCAGGAAAACTAGAGTGATATTGCCAGCAGCTTCATACTACTCTTTATATAAAGGGCATCTTCGTGTTTAGATCTCCGTCATCTGGTGTGGCCCCTCCCAAGTTACAGAGCCATGATGTCATCGGAGCAGGGGCCTCACACATTCTTGTTGTGAGCTGTGAGAAATTGGGTCTTTGTTTGTAGGGCGCACACCATTCTGAAGCAACAACTATATACCTTGTCATGGTGAACCACAAAAACAAATTACTAAATTAGCCTGTGCTTAACTCTCTGGTAGCTTGGTACAAAAGCAGTTAGACTTAACTTAAAGGCACTGTGTTAAGTATTTATGCAGCACACAAACACTAATAACGTGAAAACACAACACAAAAGATATCCCAAACCAGTTTAGAACAATAGAGTAAAATGTAATAACTAAAATGAGTCCAAAACAACACATATCCAATCAGTAGAACTGGAGATATACAATTTTAAAGGCGTATGTAAAAATAGTGCAAAGAAGCAGAAAGCGCTAACTGTGGGTATCTGGTTACGCTAGACTGGGACAAAGTCACAAGTTCAGGCTGACCGCGATGGAGTGGACCAGGTTAGTCCTGCTGAAAAAACTGCCTTCTCAAAGTCCGGTGTACAGAGTTCAAAAACTTCAATATTTCACAGGAGGAGTTCACCTGATGCCAGCCAAGGGCCCAAGACCTGGGAAGGCACCTCTTGGGGATCATGAACACACTCCAGCAGAGGCCAACAGAGAGCAGGCAGGTCCAGGCATGTACAGTTGCAGCTCTAGGCAGATCTAATTGCAGCAGGTCAGCTGGGCAGATGAGGGGGGGTGCTCTTGAGCTTGTTGTGTCCCTGTAGCTCAGAACAGGAGGTCAGCCAACTGACCATTGGAGGCATGTTGGTAGACCTGGGCTCAAGGAAATGGTCCTCTCTTCTTCAAGCAGCAAGATAGGCCTCACGCTGCAGGGCAGTCCTCTGAAGACGAGACAGGTCTCAAACAGCAGGGAAGTCCTCTGAGAAACAAGGCAGGCCTCAAGCTGCAGGGCAGTCCTCTGAGAAAGAAGACAGGACTCAAGTAGCAGGGCAGTCCTCTGGAGCACAAGGCAATCCTTCTGTAGCATTCCACAGGTCCAGGAGTGTACCTGGGGGTCCACTATTTATATCTGGGGCCAGCTTTGAGATGGAAGAAACTTCTGGAGTTTTTCCCCTACTGGTGGTTCTGGAATTTTCTTCCTCCCTGCCCAGGTCCCAAGTTGTCTGGGGTGACAAAAGTCTAGCGTCCTGTTATTTGTGATTATGCTGAAACTGTTCCTTTAAAATGTAAGAGGGGCAGGGAACAGCTCCGCCCCTCCGATGATGGCAGGATGGCCCTCTCCCAGCCACACCCAGATCCTATTGTTAACAGTCTCGGCCCAATACGCATTCCTGATGTGGAAGCAATTGAAGTGCCCAGGCAGCTGGAAACTCCTAGAAGGTCTCAGAAAGCATAGGGCAGGAAAATTCCACCTTTCTAAAAGTGGCATTTTCAAAACTGAAATCTAAAATTCGACTTTACCATTAAGGAGGATTTTAAATTATAACTTGTTTGAGTTCAAACAGGACATTTCTACCTGTTCCCAATCAAAGGTTAGCACTTATAAAATGTAATTAGGTAACCCAATGTTATCCTATGGGACAGGTAGACCTCACAGTCGTAAAATATGAAATTAGGAGTTTTTCGCTACCAAGACATGTAAAACTTAAAACTACATGTTCAACTGTTTAAATACAATGCACCCTGCCTTATGGGCTGTTTAGGGCCTACCCTAGTGGTGATGTAAATGTATTAAAAAGGGAGGTTTAGGTACCTGCCAAAAGGTTTATTTTGCCAGGTCAAACTGGCAGTTTGAAACTGCTCTGCAGATGCAATGGCAGGCCTGAGACATGCTTTTAAGGGCTACTTAAGTGGGTGGCACAGTAAGTGCTGCAGGCCCACTAATAGCATTTAATTTACAGTCCCTGGGTGCATGTTGTACCACTTTCCTAGGGACTTATAAGTAGATATGCCAATCAGGTGTGGGCCAATTGTACCATGTTTTAAGAAGTGAACACAAGAACTTTAGCACTGGTTAGCAGTGGTAAAGTGCAGAGAGTCCTAAAGCCAGCAAAAATGAATTTCAGCAAAACAGGAGGAGTGAAGACACAATGTTTGGGGGAAGGCCACCCTAAGGCTGACAGATCTAACATGGGAATTTCCATTTGCAGTTAGTTTTCAAGGTGCTAAAGATGCTTTAGGCTAACATGACCCGTTACTTATTGTTGAATTTATTTTCATGTTGGGTAGGACATAGGCATGCCACCTTGCAGACAGTTTGCAGGACTAGGTCCGTCCCTTGTCACCTGAACATTGATGCATGTGTCTTCCTCAATCCAATAAGTTGAGAATCGAATTTCACAATGTATGTGTTGAAATCTCTGGTTGATTCATGATCTGGCTGGAAGGGAGGTGGGGTCTGATCCTTTGTGTCAGGCCTTTTCACTGGTTTCTAGCTCAGTCAGTAATACTAGCTGCAGAGCATTTTCTATGGTACTGTCATATACGACTGGTGTCTCAGATACTATTGAGCTCCAGTTTGATAACACAATTAACAAGTTTAAGGACTTGATCCTCAAGCTACGTAAAGCAGCCAATGCTTAGCCCATTTGGTCATGGTAGATTTGGAGTTCAAATACAATGTGATATTGTAACCACAGACAACATGCTCCATCAGAACTATTGCTTTGACACAGAAGGTATGTAGGTAAGTATGTACGTGGCATTTGCCATTTGCTGCCGAGCCACTCCACATTTCAAAAAGCGCTCCAAATAAATAAAATGGAAAAACATATTTTATTGACTTCTAGGGTGTGAGAGCAATGGAAGAGTGAATGGAGGGCAGATGGGGGGAAGTAACAGGGTGTGGTCAGGGGCTGAGTGAGCAATAGAGGCACGCAAAAGCTTTCTATGGGCTGTAGATTCACCTTGCAGTAAATTACAGCTGCCAGGTCCTCTAGAAATACAAAGAAAAGCATTTAGTTTTGACCACAAGAGGTAGAGGAGCAACATACAAGTTGAGGAGGGCAGATGAAGGGAGGAGGTGCTGGTGAAGGGAACGCATGAGGGCATTTGAGAGTTGAGCAACACAAGAGATAGCAAGAAAACAAATGCAGTCACATTGAGGGACAGATTTTCTAAGTTTTGTCGCAACGCAGTGCAGCAACAAATGGTGTGATGTGCTGTGTCAAAGGGTGAGAGAAAAAATGCATTAAAGCTACTAATATATGGTGCTGTTTTTCTCTTCTGCAGCAGCACTGGCGCACTTTAGTCTGCTATGAGCCAACCGACATACCCTTGCACCATAGTGCAAGGGTGTGTGCATTTTGTCAAGCATGAATTTTGTACTGGAAGGGGATCCTTCCAGTAGAAAAAATATGCTTTAATACTGTTCCCACTTTGAATGTGAGCTGCACAGCGTAGCACATAATCAAAGTTGGGTTAATGTGGGTTCTTTTCAAAGTTGCTCCAATGTTATATCAGCCTTAAGGAGGCATAATTTTTTGGTGCATATCCTTGTCTACAAATGTTAATCGATAAGGCTTTGCATTAAAACACATGGCTTGTTGCATATGATTGCCCATTTATCACACATGGTATGGCCCCTTGAGGCAAAGTTGTGCAAAGGTCTACTTTGCGTTACTTTAGGCAACCTTCCAGTGCAACAATTGCTTTGGAAAGTAAATTTCACCACAACACTTTGCACTGGATTTGTGTCACTTTTGTGATGCAAACCTGGCAGAAAGTGTTGGTAAGTCTAGGCCAGAGTGCTTAACGAAAAAGAAAAAAAAGGTTCCTAAATTGTGAGCATGGGAAGGATACCAGACAGCAATCAAAAGGATGGTAAAAAGGCTATGCTCCAGAGTAAGGATAAAAATAGGAAGAGGAAGGCAAGCCATCAAATAAGTAGCAATCAAATAAGAATGAGAGAGTGACAATAAAGCCAACCAATGTAAGCAACGGCCAGGCTCTAAGCCCACTTTAAGATTTTGGTATGGTCTACAAGAGGCTTTTACCCGCAGACAGTTATAAACTGTCTCGTAGGCGAGACCTAAAAAACAACGGATTCAAGCAACATCTATGTCTAAAATACCTCACCAAGGGGAAGATTTACTGATTATAGTGCAAGGCTCCCTAGCAACCAAAGTTGCTGTATTGCATTGTGCATAAGGCGAGAGAGCAGCACAGGCTCATATCTACTAAGATATGATGCAGCGAGACACTTCCCTACCACTGGCATCCTTCCCGGTGTATGTGATGTGTGCCATAGGTTTTGTTCACGAAAGACACCCTTCCAATACAAAATACCATGCATAGCCATACTTTAAAGCTTTTTCCCTACACTGTATGTGTGCTGTACTATGTAGAATATATGCAATGTGTTAAAAGTGAGGAGAAATAAAATCTTTCCCCCTAACACCTGCCTCAAATAGGGGTTATTTGTTGGTGCAAAGCCCTGTCTGCTATTGTTAGTAGATAGGGCTTTGCATCAAAAACCATGAGTAGTAGTGCGGGCACACACATTTACCATCCTTGGAATGGTAGCGTGGGAATGCACATGTACCACTCATGAGATGGCTCCACGAATTAACATTTTGCAATGTAAGGCAAAGCGATATTTCCCTTACTTTGAGGGCTACTTTCTAGTACAAAAAAAAGTTTTGTGCTGACAAGTTAATACTTTATCAACACTTAGCGCCAGTTTGCGTCACTTTTTTTGACTTTGCAACAGTACAAAGTTTTGGTAAATCTGCCTCAAGCATATATGCAGTAAGGTGCTACATTTGAAATGACACAGGGACTTATCGACAATGTTATCTTACAGGCGAGAACAGGAAGTTCTCAAATCGTTTCAGTTCTTTCACTATTTCAGTCTTTCTCATGGACAAACGTGCCAGACACAATGCTACAAATGTAAAAAGTCAGTAATGGTACATCTGCTCTTTATGCTAATTTCTCTGTGGCTTGTGGTGCACAGAGAAGACAGCTCAGTGAGTTTGAGCCCAGGTGGGTGACAAACCAGAAATATTTTGCACAAAAAAAACAGCACCCTAAAGTAAATTGAGATTCCCAAGCGACAAAAGATTCTGATATTAAGATGCTGCTGTCAAAGTGTCTACTTAACAGGATAACTAGATTTACAGTGGTCATGGTTCTTGTACAGGACCAAAGGACACAAACTATGGGTAGATCAGTTATAGCTCAAACCGGTTTTAAAACTCACTGTTCGCACAGGGGAATACTTAATTTTAATAGTTCTTGATATAGAGCTGCTAAACTCCAGAATGTGAGGTGACAGAAAACTTTACAATAAAGGTCAGTTTGAGAGAAACAGCTTTTGCAACTCAACTGAGCGGTGATACAGGTATGTCAAAGTATGTGCAGTGGAGGAGCAAGACAGATATGTATGGATTCAGAGGTCAACCAGCAATACGCTTGGGCACATAGATGGTGAAATACATAGTAGTCAGAATAGATTAAGCAATATACATAAAGTGGAGGTCAGATTGCAAATTATAGAGGCTCGGGACTACTTATGCCTCTACATGGTGGATTAGATGGAAGCATATATGTCTACGACAGACAACAGAGGGGCACAATGTGCCATCAGCAGGTTGTGGTGTGGGTATCGCTATGACAGCAAAGGAGAACCTACTCTGTGTCTGGCAGCAGAACCTTTGTTTGTATTTGAAGGAAGTCTTTCTTGAGAGAGACCAGGAGCGGCCCGTGCAGGTAAGAGCAGGAGGGCGGGGTGGGGAGGAGTGGGGGGGATTCGACAGACGACGCAGAGGGAAAATAAAATAATACATTTTCCCTCCTCGTCGTCTGTCGAATCCTCGTCTCACCACTCTTACCTGCACGGGCCGCACCTGAGAGAGACTGGATTTTCAAATCTAGGGACCATTCCTGCAGAGTATGCGTTGGCAGAGCGAAACAATGTGTTTTAAGAAGTAGGCCAGAGTTAATTGAACGGATACTGGGAAAGGAATTGGCAGTCACAGTGGGACACCTGGTGCCCCAATCCTTAGAGCCCCCTAAGCAGCTGGTTGTTGTCAAAATGTGCATGTAGCAGGGTCACACCCACTCATGCCCACTTGCAACAGAGGAACTGGGAATTACGCTCAGGTTCCTACAACACCTTTACACTGTGACATCTCCAGGATCAGAGAAGTTAAGAGATGACCCAAATCATTCAAGAATAAACTCTTTAAAGGTGGCTTGGCAGCGCTGCAGTCACTTGACCCTATGTGACCAACAGAAAAACAGCTTTAAGAAGCGCTGCTGAAAGAGGGGCTTTGTCTCCACCCAAATGTTGATTACCATGAGTGCAGATTTAGATTAGGCAGAAGTTGTGTACATCCACTGAAAAAGATTGATCGTGTTGCTCTTTTTCCTTGTGGCACAGTTTATGCTCAATACAGCAAGACTGAGATGATTATGGTGAAAAAACCAATTGAAGAAGAATGGCCTGACCTGTTCATTATGCAAAGTTATGACAAAGGGAGTAGGCCTGCTTTATTCATTGTCTAAAGCACGTTTGAAGGCAATAGCCCTATAAGGGTGAATTGCCATTACACTGTGTTAATATTGGTCGACAGGCCTTTTGTTACAGGGAATCACAGAGATTACCAAAGTAGGCAAAGGTTTTTGTGTTGTTAGTACCTGTGACAAACCATCGAGGAAGAATATTTACACTTTGAGAATCCTTATTATTCAGTTTGCAGGCAACTGGGAATTAGACAATGTGACGGGGCGCTTAGATTGCTGTGTGCAGAGACTACTGAGTTGTATGTTTGTGCTGTTGCTAAATTTGTACATCAAAGTTGATGCATAAGATCAAACACTATGAGCCAACCATATCAGGTCCTGTAGACTTGTATTGTGATCTACCCTGTACACATACCTATATAGGTCTTCTTGTCTCTTGGCTTAACTCCCTTGCCCTTTTTGATCACCACTAGGGGAAGTTACCCGTAAAGGATTCAATTGGTTATGTATGGCACAATGTGGGGTGCATTTTATTTCTTGCATTTTATACATATTTTTCTGATGGCATCCAAATGTACCATATCTACGAGTCCATGAATAGCCACGTAAGGTGGCTTTTAAAGGCCTCGTAGATATGGCTCTGCACTCTGCACCAACGGAACGTCCAAAAAAGTAATGTTCCGGCAGCGCACGGAGCTTGTAAATAAGTTCCTGAGTGTCTCGAAAATCATCCCAGGGACTACGATGGGTAAATAAACAAAATAGTACAGCAGAAGGGGCAAAATCACCATTTTAGCTTGAGCCAATTGGCATGCCACCGGCAGAGGTAGTGTTACCCAGAAATGCACTTGCGATTTTAGCGATGAGATGGCTTTTATTAGATTGCCATCTATTAAATCTGTGGTGGCTCTATAGATCTGAATACCTAAGTATCTAAATGTATGTTGTGCTACTTGTATAGGTTGGGAGCCCAAGAGCAAGGTATGACTAACTATGTTTTATCGAAATGAAAATGCATGGGATTTAGTGTGGTTTACACAGAGCCCAGACAGGTCACCAAACAAGTGTAGCAAGTTAGAGATTGGTGTTAAATCCATAGTAAGGTCACAAATGTACACTACATGTCATCTGCATACATTGAGACTGCGTATAGCTGAGGTCCGTGCGGTATGCTCCAGGTATCTGCCAATAGCTGAAGGCTCTGTGCCAGGTGTTCCATTGCCAAAACGAATAAGAGGTGACAGTGGGCAGCCCTGCCTCGACCCACGAAATATCGGATACTGGGAGGAAATGTAAGCTCCAGTCTTTGCTCTAGCGATGGGGCAGGTGTACAAGAGTCGGACCCTTTGAATAAAGGTGGGAGGAATATTAAATCTAACCAGTGTGGCAAACATGTATTCCCATCCCAATGTGTTGAATGCTTACCGTAGGTAGAGAGAGAGGCAGCCCGCTGCGGGGTAGTGGTCCCTCGCTACCTCCATAACTTGGTATAAACATAGAATATTAAGAGATGTGCTTCTACGTGGAGCAAATCGGCTTTGAGCTATGTGTATTAATTCAGGAAGCAGGGGAAGCAATCGTCTCGCCAGGACCTTACTCAATATTTTGTATTCTGTGTTTGGAAGGGATAGGGGTCTATAGGAAGATAGGTCTGTAGGATTACGACAAGGCGTAAGTAATGATGCTGCTAGGGCTTGCCTCGTAGTGGGCGGTAGTGAGCCCACTTCTAAAGAGGCATTAAAAAGTTTCTCTAATTGTGGAACAAGATGGGAAGAGAACGTGACGTAAAATTTGATGGATAAGCCATTCATCCTCATGTCTTATTACATGCAAGCTCATCAATAGCCTATCAAAGTTCGCCTGATGACAAAGGGACCCCTAATACCTCCCTATGATGAGCCGCGACCCGGGGTAACTGTAAGATGTCAAGGAAAGTGGCTATGTTGGTAGAAGACTGGAGGGAGTGGACTCCATAAAGCCTGGCATAATACTCATGAAAGGCCGAATTAATATCCAATTGGGTAGTGCATGTAACGTTGGCAGGTGTAAGCACCGAGAGGAAAGGTGTAATGGTCGGATCATTTGAACAAATAGCGTACCTGCCTTGTCACCTTCTGTATGTAAGTTTTCCGTATAAGCAGTATAGTCTATGACTGGCAGGCATTCCAAAAGTTCTGCATGTTTAATTCTAGTGTCCAGTAGCCTGTCCGTCTGAGCATCATCGTGTACTGTTTACTGTTTCATGTTTGAGCAACCCCAGTGGTGTTTCCGTGTGCGTAAGGTGGCGTAGAAAACATTGTCATGCCCCCCCTGACCGTGGCAATGGATACTCCCCTTATCACTACTTTAAATGCTTCCCATTCTATCAATGGGGATCAAGCAGTGTCAGAATTTGCGGCAAAATATGTGGTAATGGTAGTAGCCAGGGCTTCCTTAAACCCAATGTCCTCTAGCAGGATAGGTTGCAGCCGCCATGTTGGGATTGGGGTTGGGAGCCGGCCTCATGCGACCGTTAATTCCAGGGGGTTGTGGTCTGATAAGGTTATATACTCAGATAGGTGCCTATTATGTGTATTATTGTGAGCTATTCTGCGTGGAAAGTACGCAGGGCAGCTTGTTGTTGTGTTCTCTCTCTCTCTCTCTCTCTCTCTCTCGCCTGCCTGAGCTGTCTAGGAATGGCCATGAGACAATCGGTTGGGCTCGCTTTAGTCATTCAGGATGCTGTGAATATGTTCTTGAATAAATAGAGACAAAGCACCTCACCATTGCAGGTCTAATTTGCTATTAAGTAATACTGTTTGAACAAATTGTTAGAATTAACAAAATGAATAAATAAATACGCCATGTTACTGCCCCTCCTTTCTGTAAACTGATGAAATTGGATAAGGATAAGGATGAAAGGATGGGTAGAATAGACTGATGTTCCCTTATTTGACCTTTAAGGGGAACTATATGTTGGTGGTTTTTGTTCCAAATTCCCAGGTGGCAACACCATTATTGTTTATGTTATCGCAGCACTACATAAGTCGCAGAGGCAGCACGAGTCCCTTATCAGTTAGTCTATGTAATCGAGCTGACAGCCCTTGCTAGAGCTGGTGAATAGGTTTCTCCCCTGAATATGATGTTACATGGCCCGGATCGTGAAAAGTATGATGCATATGGTTCACAATGCTAGGAAAAATGCCCATATGCCCGTAGCACACATTTTTAAGAACAAAATGTTCTTTGCTTGTTTTCTTGTCTGCCACAAACAAGTTCTGCTGGAAAATTCATGTACCTACTAGGTTATGTTTAATTTATCAGTTATTCATGTAATATGGATCTCTGTTACATTCACAGTTTTAGAGTTTCCCGCTACACCTATAATATGAGAGCATGGTCATAAGAGCAAAACATGGTTGTTCTTATGCAAGGAAAATAATTTTAGAGGTGTCTGCAGTTTTGCACAATAGTGAAGGTTCATAAAGTAGAAGCTGTATCGTGATTTCTATGACTTATTAAGTACAAGTTTGTTAAAAGAATAGTTGTTTTGAAATTCCTTTTTAGGTTCTTCAGATGAATAATATAGGGCGTTTCTGAAATTGAATATCCTCTTTTGATTGATTATTTGTATGTTGTGTCTAAAGATTTCCGTTCTGTTCACTAACAGATATCTGCTGCCCTACAACCATTGCCAGAGGGGCCAGGATATCAGATCCAACCAGGGGACTAAGCGCAAGTCTAATTTGGAGCCGAGGTGAAGGGACCCAACACAGGTGTTGCTGGCCACTATAACAGCGGTGAAGGTGGAAGGCCGGAAGAAACGTGTACCCCTACCACTGTCGGATAATTCTTGGGTGAAAGACGGGGTCACAAATCAGGACGGAGAGCTGATTCCTCGCTTTGTTCCTTTTTTTGATGCCTAGCTAAGAGAGGCACAGACCGATAACAAGAGCAAGGAGGTTTTGCCTGAGGGGACCCCCTCTGAAACAAGGGTTGCTTCAGATACTCCAGTTTCTGTGCATCAGGCCTCTTAGTCCCGGTCCCCAAGTGAATGCAAGTCTGCACCTTTGTTTGCTGATAAGGAGGTGCCTGGGCACACTAGGTACAATCTGCGGCCCGATGAAAGAGCAGTGCGCCAGCAGGGCAACACAGGAGTTAGGAAAGGACTAGAGTTTAGGGTACAGGTGCTGTGGCTCTGGTGCCTGTTAGATTAGAGTGAAAAATACTGGTGCACTGCCTGAGACACTGGACAGGATCATTGAGGGTGATTGCCCTATCCTGAAAGAAAGACTTGTTCCTTAAGCCTGGGCCCCGATTGTTTTTCTGGGTTGCAAGTTGTGCAGCTCCACCGTGGGAGAGTCAATACTTGATGAACGATAAGAGCCTGCCTGTGAGGCTCAGACGGACACATGGAGAAGACTCCCCTCTGGCTGGTTGTACAGTGGCTTCAATTCCCCAAGTATTTTTTTTGTTAGCAATGTACCCCTTTGGTCGTCCCATTTTTGAGGAGGAGCAGCCCTTTGCGGCTCCTCGTCCTAATTCCCATGGCTCCATTTGGTCCTCCTGGTCCCCCAAAACAAAGATTGTTTTTGTGACAATTATTGTACTGGCTTTAATATTCGTATTTGGAATACTGTTTTTTCTGCAAGAAAAATATCTTGTGCACACTTTGATAAGTACTACTCCGCCCCCCCACCTGAACATATCATTGGTACTCTAGCCCTCATAAAGAAGAACACCGGAAGGTCTATCAAGATAATGTTTTTATTTAAACATTGCATCAAACATGTGCTGTTGGCTATTTCCAAACTGCATAAGATAGCCACTGAAATACATCAGAGCCCTGGAACATGGACTTTGACTGGATGGCTATGGAATGTATTTACTGTATGGGGATGGAAAGTATTAACAGCTCTATGTATATTTTTTGCGATTCTCTTCACTTGTTGCCTATGTATTCAATACGGCCCAATGCTCTGTTCCCTTTGTATTTCTACTTGTACCTCATGTATACCGACTAAACGAAATGTTACAAATGTAAATGCTCGCTTGGCAATGGACCAAAAATTACTGAATTAATGCAGATAGATGTGCACGATGTTTTCCGTACTTCCTCAAAGCATAGAAGATGTCTTCAGCATATGCTAAAAGGGTCGTCTGTGGAAATCTGAAATAATTTCCGTTAGCATAAGCTGAAGCCATCTTGGTTGTGGCATCCATTTTGTTGGCTTTGTAATTCTCCCGTCCTCTGCTGCTCGTCTTTTTCCCTGCCTGTGCTGTCTATTTTAGTTGACTTCCTGACTCAGCTAAAAGTAATGTACTAAGGGGTATATTCACAAGAACGTGCGATAACTACCGCAAGAGTAGCGTAACGCAACTTTCAATATCGCAGCCTATCGCGGGAAAGTAACCCCTTGTCAACGTGGAATTCACAACAAGGCGGTAGCATGCGATAGTCACCAGATAACGCGTCAAATGTCAACGTGAAAATCAATGCCACGCCGAAAAAATGCAAAATGTGAACGCGAGAAATCATGCGATGAGGTCAATCGCGGTAAAAAAAAGTAGCGAAAAGCAGCCACAGGCAAATCCCACGCGTCTGGCGGGAAATTGCACCATAAAAACCACAGAAACAACACACCAGAAACAAGCCAAAGCACGTAGCAACATGGATGCACCCTGACCCAGCGCAGAGGTCAACGTGAACCCCACAACCCCCACAGACCACCAGCAAGGAACAACGGGGTCGGGGAAGGCCAAGGAGAAAAGGGAGAGGAAGACGGGGTGCAGACCGCAGGAAAACAAGACCAGCGCCACGGAGTCACAGAACACTACCAGCAACTGACCCACAAGCAGACCACCTGGAATGCAGTCGGAGTGCCGAGGAGGCCAATCCAGGAGGCCAAGAGGCGCCGCCAGGACGTGACAACCTAAACCAGGCACAAACCCGCTGCCAACAGGAAGGCAGCAACGGTGACAGGAGGTGGCAGTTCAGCGCCACAAGAGGAGCTGGAGGAAACCCAGGCCACAGTCATCAGTGTGGAGACGGTGCAAGGAGGTGGGAGTACGGACACAGCTCGACAGGACCCGACACAACAACAACAGGGTGAGGATCCAACAGGGACTGGGGGGACGGGGGGTGATGGGCACAATGGCACACATGCACAACGAGGTGTAGCACACTGCACACCCACATTTACCCAGGGACATGTCCCCCATCCCCGTGGCACACTGCAGCACACACACATAGCAATCACAGCACATACCATGACAATGTGGCACAAAGTGCAACACCCACACTGCAGAACAGGGGACACAACTGGGTCCGCCCAGGCGCAGAAACAGAACAAGCACATTGGACAGAGCAGGAAACTGTGAGATGCATATCTACGGCTACAACCCCACATCAGCCATGTAGGCCAAATGTCCACTGTCCCAACTCAAATAACCACCACTGCCCAAACAGTCATAATGTACATTGTCACACAGTCTGCATGTCGACAAGAACAAGGCGCCAACACAATGCCAACATGCACCTCCCCTTCACAATGCAAAGGGACAAACAACACCTCCAGCAGGTCAGAACAGACAACCCATCAGTGATGCCGGAGACGAACACCACACCTTTGACACCTACGCCCTACAACAGCCCATGGACATCCCACACAACCCACCTCCAGGACCAGGGCAGACAAGCTACTCAGAGGAGAACCCAGCCCCTGCAACAGACCACACAGCATGAAGCACCCGCAATCACGGCTGGCTCACAACACTTCACTGACCCACACATGGCACCCCCAAGGCCAGGTGTCAGAACGCCAAAAGGAGGTGGCCCAACAGGTGCAGGTGTTGCAGAACCCATGGAATGCCAACTAGAACACATACGTGGGTGTCCAATACCCTTCAGGGACTACCTACACCCCACAAAGGAGACCCACACTGCCATAGAGACACATGCAGATGCACATACCCAGTACAGAACCACGCCCAGGGGCATGCACATATCAGTCACACACCCACGTTGGCTCTGCGTACGACGGCACAGTCCACTCCCCTTACCAATTGAGTGGGTGACGACAAAGCTACATGTCCAGGTTCTAGCCCGCTGCCTGCGGTGACATGTCTGCGTCCGCTGTACACAGCACAATGTAATGTCGTAGGGCCCAGGGCCCCCATGCATACAACAAGACCACAGGGACACATGCACATATCATGTTGAACTGGCTACGGGCACGTGCGCCCGGCCCCTTTATTGGCAGGGCCACATGTACAGTGACGCCTGTGCTGGATGTGTGTGGGGTGAGTATAAGCCAGCCCGCACGGAGTGCTTGGTGCTGGCAACAACCTGAACAGTGGACATCAGTGTAATGGAAACAGAAAACACCAGCATAACAGAGTCAACTGCAGAGCAATATGGAGGGATCCGGAGTAAGGACAGAGGTCACCCAATATTCAGTCAGGAGGTTCCGTGAGTTGCAGTGCACTGAGGTAGGGGCACTAGAGAAGAGCGCGCTCATGTGAAGAAATTGCTGGGATTGTGTCCCTTCGGGTTAGTCCTGATGCAGATGCAGTGGGGTGTGTTACACCTGCATCAACTTCCTCATCATAGTCCCAGGTCTTCCCCACTGCATGAGGTGACATTGCTGCGCAACCTCACAACAGCACAAAACTCAATCAGTAACGGACAATGGCTTGCGGTGCACTGAGTCACTGGCACCTGGAGTGCTGAGCAGGGTATCAGGCAGATGATGGCATCCACGACAGGTCTGAGCAACTCCGTAGGTCTGTCAGGACCACCCTTTCGACTCTGGCAGATGGCGGTTGGAGGTAGTCCTTGCGGTGGTGGCATGTGCCTCCTGCAGTGATGCGACGTCCGGGCCGGTCAAGACTCGATGCTATATGTGGGCCCTGGTGACCCGCAGTTGAGGCCGGAGGATGCGGACAGCGCAGGGCCACAGACACATGGCGTTGATGACCCCAAGACCATCGCTACAGAGGCCATTCAATGTCTCAGAAGAAGGGGTCCCAGGCCTGAGCAGCACAGAGTTAGTGGCCCCGGATGCACTGCGGCCGGCACAGGCACCCAGCCACGGGACGGTGACTTGCGGTGCAGTCAGATGGGCCATGCGACCTGAGCGGGTCCCCATCAATGTCCGAGGTGTATGTTGCGGAGGGTTGCGGGGGACAGTGGAAGGTGTCCTTCAGGGCATGATGCGGAAGGTCTGATGTTATCTGGAAGCAGCAAATGGAGGAGTGGAAAGCGCAACCCTCGTTTTCACCAACTATTCGGTATCAGCTACATGAGGATGAAAACTAGCCCCTATTCCATAGACTCAAACGCCACCAATGTACGACCAGTGAGTGTCCATGAATGTCGGGGAGCACACTTAGTGGCACAGTTGCTGAGAGGGGATGCAGTCTGCGATGATGCCTGTACACAGATGTGAACTCCAACATTGCCAAATCAAGACTCTGTGACCTACTGGACCGCAGTGTAGGCCGGAGGCAGCGGTCAGCAGTGGCCCACAGCCACGTGTGGTTGGGATGCCATGCACAGACTTGTTGCCACCACATCGAAGGGTGTATAGTGAATTGTTCTCTGCCTTAAATAATGTTCACTGCCATGGTGTAATCAAGACTCAGTTCCAAATGTGTGACCTACCTGACCGTGGTGTAGGCCTGAGGCAGCGGTCAGCACGGCCCATTCACCGAGTGTCGCCGGCATAGGTTGGATGGCCCCACCGGCCTGCGTAGTTCAGGTTCAGTGGCACCACGTGTCCGGTCACCTCCATGTATGTGACCCGGCATTCGTCCGGACTGAGCCGCATCTTCCTCTTACACCTCTCCGTGCGACCACTGGTGTGGACTCTGCCATTCGTGCTTTGCGACTAGGTGCTGGATGTGTGACCTACAGGTCCGCAGGGTAGTCCTGGTCCCTCATCCATGTGTCGCCGGCTGGCGTTGAACAGGGTTAGTGGCACCACGTGTAGCCGGCTAGTGTTGAACAGGGTTAGTGGCACCACGTGTAGCCGGCTGGCGTTGAACAGGGTTAGTGGCACCACGTGTAGCCGGCTGGCGTTGAACAGGGTTAGTGGCACCACGGGTCGCAAGATGCCCATATGGAACTATGCCTCACTGATCGGGGGGGGTCTGGTGCTGTGGCCGCTGGCCCGGATTTGGGGTCACTGCCATTCATGACTCAGGACACAGTTTCACAAATGGGACCTACTGGTCCGAAGAGTAGGCTGAAGGCGGCAGTGGAGTACGTAAACGAGAAAGGAATAAAGCGGGCCTGTGTCGTGGAGGCCGTGATGGTCTGAGGTGGCTGCCAAGGTCGCGGGACTCAGGCTTGGAGCTTGCGCCGGCACATGGTGGGCCCTCCTTGACACACGCCGGTGTCGGCAGGTGATCAGTGTGGCCTGGCTGCGCAGGGGCGGGCCTGACGGGTTCGTGGTCCAGCGTGCCGGGGTCCGGCAGGCGCACAGCATCGCAGGCAACTACGCTCACGAGGACGGCGTCGGCCTCATGGCGGGGTGGGAGGCGCCCCCCTGGCAGAGACGTGGGGCTTTCCAGGAGAGGACCACGCCCAGGCCTACGTGCATTTTATTCACACCCCTACGCTGGCGTGGCCTACGCCGGGCCATCCCACTCCGGTGACGCTTAGGGGGTGGCGTCACAGGCAACATTTCCGCGAGGTCCCCCACTGGTTGGGGTGACATGGTTGCGTCCACTGTCCACTGCACTCCATACGCCAGAGGTGTATGTCGCCATGGATATGGGTGTGTTCTGCATACTGCGGTCTGTCCAGCACATCTCCGCCACTCTTGGCATTGTGTGCTTTCCTGATCATGGTTCTACTGCAACCTTCACACATGCCTGGTTGCCACCTCTCCCCACATTCGGCCATTATGTGGCTGAGGTGCCATGCCGTTGATGGCTCATGTTCAGGGCTTGCCCAGGTTACCATTGTAAGTTGTTCTGTCGTGTCTGGTGGGTGGTCATGTTGTTGTGCATGTTGGTTGTGATCTTGTGACGTGTGCATTGCCAGAGTTGTGAGTTGCATGGTTGTGGAGTTGAGGTATGTGGGGTGTTCATTTCGAACTTGCCAAGGGGGTGTGCATTTCCCTTGTTGCCATCCTGGGAACTCTGGTTGATGAAGGACTGTCGGAGGATGAAGGTATCATGCACACTGGCTGTGTATTTGAAGGTGACATTGTTGGAGGTTCCACGGTGTTCTGTTTTTATTTACTTGAGTTTTATATAGCGCTGGCTAGACCCGGAGGTATCAGAGCGCTTTACATAAGGACACAGCGAGTTACAAGTTACAAAAGTTTCACAGTAGTTACATAATGGATAAATAAACAATACAGGAGTAAATTAGCAAACACGAAAGTCAGGATAGGAAAGACCAGGGACAGCAGGTAATCCACAGGAAGGAGACAGCAGCGGGGAAGAAAACGAGACAAATGTCCGTGATCCGGCTGGGTAGGTGATGTCCATAACGGTGTGCCAGGGCCAATCTCCCCTATAGCTGTCGGTGCAGCTCCACTGTTGTTGCCTGCACATTGATGTGAGACGTGTGCTTCCTGTTCAGGTGATTGTGTGCTGTGTCACCAGGGGGCACAGGTAGTACATGTGTGCTGTGGATTGCCCCCAACACGTGCGTGCATCCTGCTATGGCGTATGGTCCTTGCTTGGTCTCCAGCAGATCCTGCGCATTGTGTTGGACGTATGGGGACTGGGGTACCAGGGTGATGGTGATGTCCAGGACAGGTGTGGGGGACTTGGATGTGGTTGGCTGTGTGACTCCTCCGACTCTGGTGGGTGTTGTTTGGGGGTACCAGGGGCCAACAGGTGCAGACAAGCCAGCAGCTTTGTGTGGGGTGGGATGTTGGTTGTCCGCTGTGTTGGTGCCGTAGGCCTGTTAGGCGATGATGGTCAGGATGCGTTGGATGGTTGTCCCTTTCAGCCTGTAGTGGACGGTGACATTGTCAGATGTTGGGTCTGTGCGGCTGGCACGCTTCCTGGGGGTCCGCTGTCTTTGTCTGCGCTGCGTCTGTGGTGGTTCGGGGGGGTGTTCCGGGTGTGGGTTGGGGTCCTGGGGTGGTGGCGGTGGGTGTTGTGGCCGCATGATGAGTGGCTCCATGGCATCTGTTGCCCTTCGGATGTGACCCTGGGCTGTGCTCCCTTTTGTGGTGCTGGCTGCCGTCCGACTTTACACCAGGTCAGAGCAGGTGTAAATTTCCTGGTGCTAACGCGCCTTATCGCCTGTTTTGTGTTCTTATCGCAGATGTGGCTGGTCGTTGTGAATGTTGAGGTGTGATGTTGTCTCGACTTTTGGCACGGGAACGCCTACTCTGCATCTCATTAGCGATATTTGCGGGGGTCCTCTGTGGCGATGTTTTTTGCGCCTGCTATTGCGGGAAACTGGTGCTGTGGGCTGTTTACACCAGCTTGTGAATGGGGAGGTATATTTATCACGACTTTGGCTGCAATAAAGTGCCGTTACTTCAGCGATAGCTCCTTGTGAATATGCCCCTAAGAGTTTGTAGCTGCCAGAACACCTGGTCTCAGACTCAACTGTCAATCATTGACCACTGCCATAAGCATTTCTGCTTCCCCCTCCCACTTTGCTGACCAAGTGGTTATTCATCTGCCCTTGTTTGCTGATAGCTATTTCTAAACTTGTTTCTTCCAATTCTGTCCATATGCTTGCACTGCAAAAAGGCAGTATATAAGGACGCTGGTTTGTGAGTTCAGGGTGCCACCTCCTGCAACACTTGAGAGTGTTGTTGGACGTGGTTCCACTCATGAGAAGTTAATAAAATTGTTATTTTGAATTCCAGCTTCAGTGTTGATCTCTATTTTGTTGGTTTTTGAACCTGTGGACAAAAGGGTGACCCTGCACCAGTGTACCCCTAAAAAGGCACATTTCCACAATGTCATCCAACTAACAGTCACACAATCACTATTTACAAAAACAACGTACTACTTCCGCTCTCAAATCTATTCCCATCATTCTATCCCTACTCTAAACTCTACTAAACGCACAATAAATCAGGAGCACAATCCTAACACAGCTAATGCAGAAAGGTAATAAAATAAAATTACTAATCTACTAACTACTAACCTCTAATCTTGGGTTCCGCAGTAGTGTGCTACTTGCCACAAAGCGATTCTACGCCTCGTCAGGGGTAGTAGGTGCTATATAAATACAATTTACAATTACAATTTTTGGCCTTATTTTTTCCTTAGTGTCCCCCCGTTCCTTGGGTATATTGAGGTTAAATCACTCCACTAGCCCCCGGGTGGGTAGAAACACTGTTGTATCCATTCTGTGGTGGGGCATGGCCGATGCTTGGATGGGCCTCCCAACCCCTCCTTTTTTGTTGGGCCTATTTTTTCCCTTGTTTCTAGTGGGATCTCTGTTCCCTTGGGTGCTGGGCAAACAGGGGGACAAAGTGGAGGAAACCCAACCAATCCACCACAGGAGAGACAAAAGACTGTTGTGCTCATTCTGGCGCGGGGCCTTAGTGCAATGCCTCGGCTAGCTGCCTCGTCCACTTATTATTTTTTTTGGGCCTATTGTTCCTTGGCGCCAAGGTGGTTCTCTGCACCCACCCACCGCCGGTGGGTAGATTGGGGGTAACCCTCCCAATCTTCCCCGATGGTGGTAGAAAGACTTTTGCTCCTATTTGGGGGCACAGTGTGATGATTGATGACCTGCACACACCCCTTTTTTTGGGCACATTTTTTCTTCTCTGATGTCTATTGGGCTATATGCACTCTCAGGGGGAAAAAGGAAACAACCCTCCCATTCCAGCCAAGGGGGTGCAGAAAGACTGTTTGACCCAAGTTTGGGTGGGGGCTTGTGTCGATGCCTCCCCAACCCTTCATATTTTTTAAGAGAAATGTTCCATGGTATTTAGTAGGCTTTCTGCCACCCCCCCATAGGGGGCAGTTGTGGGGGTAAGCGCCCTTAGGCATTATCCAAGTGAAGCAGAAGGACTGTTGTGGGAGTGGGGTGGTAGCACTGGTCCAAAAATAAAAATTCCCTGATGTCTAGTGTGTTTTCTGTCCCACAGGAGTCAGATTGGGGGTTAACCGCCCCTGTATAATCTGGGAGGCAGAAAAACCGTCTGGCCTGTTTTTGGTTTGGGGCTTGGCCTGATGCCTATGCGGGCCGACCCCATGCCCTTTAAAAAAAATTACTGTTGTCTATTGGGTTTTCATCCCCTCTCGATGCGGGGGAATTGGGGGTAAAGACTGTCGCTCTCCACTGAGGCCAGGGGGGCAGAAAGACTGTTGTGCCCGGGGAAGGGGAGAACAATGGCACATTACCAGGAGTCATTCTCTGCCCTCAAAAATAAATCCTTGGTGTCTAAGGTGATCCCCAAGAAAGGATCCACCTGGGGCAGATAGCAGTGGAAAGGGGAGATTCTCCCCTTCCCAACAATATCTCCCCCATCAAAGTCAGTGCTCGGGAGGTGAGCTGAGATATGCCCGAGCACTGCAGCAAGTGCAGTTTTATCTTGTTTTGGTTTTTTTAGGCACTGGGAGATTAATGATTTGCCCAGAATCATACGATGTTAAGGTGATGCCAAGACTCGAACCTAGTTCCCCAGCTCCAAAGTTGGCTACTGTGGCCATTACACCACATCCTCTCCACTACACCTACACTTTCACTGTAAAGATGTCAGCTTACCATGCGCGCTAATCGCTATTTACAACAACCAAAAAAACAGCCTTGGGCTGCTGGGGAAATTCTTCCCCATCAGCTCGACTTGAAAAAATAAAAAGGAATCCCTCTGCTGCGAGCACTAGAGGCACTGCCAGCCTCTACTGCCAAGCCGTGGTTGACATGTCCTTAGCACTTGAGAGACAGTGCTAATGACCTGCCCGCATGTGCTTAGCACATAAGAGGTTAAAGCCAGTAGGCCTTTAAGGGTGGATTGTAATTACACAGAGTTAAATATGTAGACAGGTATTTTATTATATGGAATCCCAAAGATTACCATAGTAAATTAGGTCTTTGATGTTGATTACCACCTGTGACAAACCTTGGGGTAGATTTTCACTTTAGGAATCCTTGCTATGCTCGGAGAGGGTCTGTATTGTTTTTTCAGCTGTAGTTTTGTATATATATGTAATTTTATGACTCTACCGATTGGTTGTTTTGTTGCAAAGCTTGGTCTTAGTTACAGGCAGCCTGTGTACAGTTGGGCATTATGACCCTGGGAATCCTGAACACCCTAGACAGCAGGGAGTAAGTATGTCAGGGAAAGAAGAGGATTGTGTGAGACTCTGGGAAAAAAGTTTAATAAAGAAGCAAGTTTTACCGAGCTCTGTGTCCATCTCGTTTTTCTCTAACGATGTGACAGCCTGCATTTTTAAGGTGACCTGCCAATGATTAAGGCTATAGGCCTAATTGGTTCTTAGGGGAAAGTTATGTCATTTGCCATAGGCCTGATCTCTTTATTATGAAAATCTATGACAAATGTAGTAGTGCTTGCTTATTTATTGTAAAAACACATGGTAAAGCCAATAGGCCTTTAAGGCTGGATTGTTAGTACACTGCGCTAAAGCTCATAAACAGATATTTTGTTGCATGTGTAGGAGAGTAGGATCTGCTTCACATGGGTACCCCTACTTTTTGCTGATGCTTCACTGTTTTTCGACCTTAGTCTGGCTGGGGCCCTGCTAATCAGAACCCCAGCCTAGCTGCTTCCTCTTTAAAATGGTTTCCATGTGCCTTAGGCACATCTCTGATTGGAATCTGGAGTGCCCTTATAAGTCCCTAGTATATGGTATACTATGTACCCAGGGCATAGGTACCTCAGAGGCCTACCAGGGGCTGCAGCATGTATTGTGCCACCCCTGGAAGGCCATCCAAACTGACACCACAGGTCTGCTACTGCAGCCTGGGCAAGGTGGTGCATGCACCCCTTACTGTGATGTAGGCTACCTATATCACTATATACATACACACATATAAACCTATAAGTCACTCCTATGGCAGGCCTTATCAATCCTGAAGGCAGAGTGCGTGGTTCCTATGTGAGAGGGTGCCCCTGCATGAGCAGGGTCCCTCTGCAGCATTCGGAGACCCTTCTCTGATGCTGTTTGTAGTGCAGCCTGACCATATACTCTTAAGCGCATTATAACCTCGCGTTAAATGCTAACTTTGGGATGGCTGCACGGAAACATGTCGTGTTTGGTGTCAAACATCTTGGAATACTACCCCCCGCCAGTTCTGGCGGCGGGGGTAGCATTCCACCCTTTTAGAGGGAAAGACATGTACACACCGGTATGCCCGGTACTGACTTTCCAGAGCCCTGGCATCACAAAATGGATGCTGCTGCCACAGACACGAGTCTGGCCTCCTGCTGCTGACCGAAACTCCGGCAGGGGAGGCCTGGACAATAGGTTTCCTGTCCCAGGGAGGTGTGACCACCTCCCCAGACAGGATAGTGTGTATTGGGGCTGGGCGGGAGCACTCTCTGGTGCTTTGAAGTCCTGCACTGGGGGCACACTTGGTGTCCCTGTGCATACCCCAGTTCAAACCGGCTCAGGGGCTTCCAGCCCCTGCTCTGGCATGAAACTGGACAAAGGGAAAGGGGTGTAACCACCCCTCTGCCCTGGCCCTCCCATAGGTGGGGCCACAGAGTATGTCCAACCCCCTACCTTAGTATAAGTAGGGGAACCCAGTCCTTAGGACTTTAGATTTACCTGGACGAAACTCTGACACAGAATCCTGGACCTTCGACGCTCTACTTTAAGATTAGAGGACTGAAGAATCTCCCTTGGGGTCAAGGAGTGACTCCCCTGCTTGGCAGGCACCAAAGAAGCAATTGTCCGGTCTGCATCGCTGAAGCTCCCGTCGGACGCCGAAGTCTTTGCATCACCAGAGGTGGATTTCCAGACTTCCCCAAGGCTGCCCTGAGTCCCCAGCAAAGCTGAGGCCCGTAGCTGTCGTGGGTCACGTGGAACCGTGACCCCTGGACACCGATCGCATTTGCAAGTGCATCCTCTTCTGGGTCTCCCACAAAGTCGTGCTTTGGGCTCCGAGTAGCCCTAGCCTCCAGCACCAACTGCACCGAAGATCACTGGCCTCCACTCCACGAGTGTCCTGTGAGCCAGCTCCACGTGCATCGTCTTGAGGCTCCTTTGCGGTCGCTAGTCCGTTGGCTAGTAGGCCCTCACGAAGGCCAATCTTTTTCTGCTTGGGCTCCCTGGTTGCTCCAGGTGTGCCCTGATTTATCCTCGCTGGGTGAGTCCCCCAGACCTTGCTGGTCTGCAACATCGTCCTTCTTTCCTTTCCACGAGACTTGCCGTTGCCAAGGCTTGTTGGGTCCAATCCGGTCATCGACACCCCTGCAATCGACAGACGTCGTGGGACAGCTCGAATCCAGCTCCTGGTTGTCGTCGACACCTCCTGGACCTCGTGGCTGAAGAGTCAAGACAACCGTCAACCTACCTGAAGCACTCGACATCGGTGGGCATCTGCTCATCGCCTTCCTGGTCACTGGCTAGTGACCCAGACTCTGTCCCCTCTGCTTTCAGGTTCTTCAGATCTTCGATCCACCTTTGGATCCACCCGAACACTTTCGACTTGGTCGCCAGCAGCACTTTGCAGCAGATCGCCATAGAAAGCGACGACGAAACCCGACCCCGAAAGACACCTATGCACCCGGCTCCCCTGGGTGAGGTAACTCGAGTACTCCGGTGCTCCCGTGGGTAGTGACACTAGAACAGCCTAGTTCTCAAAGGGTTTGCTCCAAGTCCTCCTCTAAGTGTCCCTTTTCTTTTAAATTCTAATCGCGACTTTCCCCATAGAAGTTAACGGTGGTTCGCGGCTGTGTTCATACACTGCACGCGTCCCCCGTGGGTCCCCTGTGTCACTGCCTTGGGTGGTTCCTTGTGGTCCAAGCACTTCTACAGGCTCTAGGCCTTGTGTCTAGCTCAGTCGTGGTTCTTATACCACTTTATTGGTATATAGTTTGGTACGCCCCTGGGGCTCAAACGTGTATTTGTGCTATTACTGTAGATAACTAACTCGTAACGTATGTACTTCGAACTCTAGCCTCATAAAGAGACTAGAGGGGTGTGTTTAGTAATAAATACATATATTTTGAATATATACCTGGTGTGGTCCTCTTTCATTTGGTCACTCAAGAGATTATAGACTGGTAAAACAAGCTGCTTTACATTCCTTCAAGACTTAGCCTGAAGGCTGCTCTCCATAGCTACCACTAGGATAGCTTTCAATAAAGGTTGTCTTTAACCTATCTCCAATAAGGGGTTGTTTGGACTGGTGCAAGGTGCCCACTATAATTAGTGGACAGCATATGCCAGGCCAACTTCTCACATTGGTGTGCAGCGTGTGGGATTCCAGCTTGCTATTGTTTTACCAGATAATCTCAATTGAATTGATCAACTGAAAACCACTAAGGGTACCTAAGGTACATATAAATCAAGCTTAGTAATACAGTAAGTTCTACTGAACTTAGAGTTGTGTGTTAAGGGACAGCACACCCTTTCTACAACTCAAGAGAGTTTAGTAGGCCACACTAGAGTAGGTAGTGCATACACCACACCTCACTAGTAATGTCTTCAAAGCCAGGACCCAGTGAGTCCTTGCCAGAAGCCAGTGGGCTTCTTCCCTCCAAGTATGATAAACTCCCATTCTTGGAATTGAGAGCATTATGCACTACTAGGAAGTTGAAGGCAGGCAAAGGTGCCAGCACCCAGCACCTCAGGGAGGTGTTACTAGCTGATGATCTCAGCAGGCCCCTAGGGTCTGAAGGGGTAGGCAAGGAGGGTGGGGCAGAAGATGAGGGAGGGGCCAGGGGTGAAGAAACCCAGGACCCCCCTCTGAAACTGGCCAGGAAGGTGAAAATGACCTTGTCCTGGAGAATCCAATTCCTCCTGTGGAGGAGGAGGAGGGAGAGGATCAGACTGACCTCCCCTTTGTCCCCCCAGGAAGAGTTCTGAGTGTGCCCAGAAGGTCTAGGTCTCCTTCTCAGGAGTCTAACCACTCTGACACCTCAATAGGGACCTCTGTCTCCTCTCATAGGAGGGAATCCTCTCATGAGAGGAGAAAGAGACTGATTCAATATGAGCAAACTCAGCTTGAACTCAGGAAACAGCAATTGGCTATAGACAGGGAGTCCCTAGATCTCTATAGAGAGAGACAAAAGTTGGGACTAGAGTCCCATGATGGCAGCAGTTTCCCCAAAGATAGGGAAAGGTCTTATGACCATAGAAACCTGAGCAAGATTGTCCCTCCCTACCAGAGTGGGGATGATATCCACAAATGGATAACTGCTCTAGAGAGGGCCTGTAAAGTACAGAGGGTCCCTCAGGAGCAGTGGGCAGCAATCTTGTGGCTCTCCTTTGCAGACAAAGGTAGAGTCAAGCTCCTCACTGTTAGAGAGGAGGATGCTGATAATTACAAAGTCTTGAAGAGTGCTCTAATTGATGGGTTTGGCCTAACCACTGAACAATACAGGTTAAAGTTCAGGGATACCCAAAAAGCACAGACTCAAGACTGGGTGGACTTTGTTGATTGTTCTGCCAAGGCTCTGGAAGGTTGGTTATTGGGCAGTAAGGTATGTGACTTCACAGGATTGTACAATCTGATAATGAGGGAGCAGATTCTTAATAACTGTCAAAATCAGCTGTTGCATCAGCACCTGGTAGACTCTGATCTGACCTCTCCCCAAGAATTGGGAAAGAAGGCAGACAAATGGGTCAGAACCAGGGTGAAGCAGAAGGTACAGAACCAAGGTGGTGACCCTAAGAAGCAAGATTCGAAAACCTCTGATAAGGGTGGGGAGAAGGGTAAAGATCAAAAGTCTTCACAAGGCCCCCAAAAATCTTCTTCAGGTGGGGATTCACAGTCTACCAAAGGGAAAGGCCAAAGGAAACCATGGTGCAAGGTCTGTAAGCAAAAGACCCACTGGACCAGTGATTGCACCAAGTCCAAAGACTCGACTCCAGCCCCCACCAATGCCCCTAAGGCACCTGCTCCCCCTAGTGCAGTTACAGTTGGTGGTGGGACTACACAAGCCAAGGGTTTAGTAGGGTTGACCCTGGGTAAAGAGATGAGCTCTGACCTAGTCAGAGAACTCACTCAGGCTGTCCTAGTCTGTGATGGAGGCATGGATATGACCTCCTCTGTGAGTCCCAGTAATCTGGGCAAGTACAGACAACAGCCTTTAATCAATGGAAGAGAGGCTTTGGCATTTAGGGACACAGGGACAAGTGTCACCATGGTGACACAAGACCTTGTGAATCCTGGGCAGATAATACTTGGAGAAATGTACCAAGTGACCAATGCTAGCAACGTCAGAACAGACCATACTCTGGCAGTTGTTAACTTCTCCTGGGGAGGGGTAACTGGCCTTAAGAAGGTTGTGGTAAGTGCAGACCTACCCGTTGAATGCTTGCTTGGCAATGACTTAGAAACTTCAGCTTGGGCAGAAGTGGAGCTTAGGACCCATGCAGAAATGCTGGGGATCCCTGCAGATGTGTTTGCTGTGACCAGGTCACAAGCCAAAATGTCTAGCACTGAACAGGCCTTGGATTCTGGAATAATGGACCAAGTGCCCTCCAAGAAGAGGAGTAGTAGGGTAAAGGCAGTGCCTTCCCCTTGGCTCAGAAGGAAGATCAGTCCCTTGAGGGGGATGATCTCAGTCCTGAGGAAGGAACTGTCTCAGAGGAGCTTGAACCTGAACAGGTTGAGTTCTTGGGGACAGGGGGACCTTCCAGGGCAGATCTGAGCCAGGAGCAGCAGAGCTGCCCCTCTCTTGAACCCCTCAGACAGCAAGCTGCTGCTGAGGCTGCTGGGAAAGCTAGTGGTCCCCATACTGTGTATTGGGATGATGGACTCTTGTACTCAGAGTGTAGAGACCCCAAGCCTGGTGCTACCAGGAGGTTGGTTATACCTTTGAAGTTCAGGGGCTTCCTATTGACCCTAGCCCATGATATTCCCTTAGCAGGTCACCTGGGCCAGAACAAGACTTGGGACAGAATTGTCCCTCACTTTCACTGGCCCCACATGTCTGAAGACACCAAGGAGTTTTGTCGCTCCTGTGTAACCTGCCAGGCCAGTGGCAAGGCAGGTGGCACTACAAAGGCCCCCTGATACCACTACCTGTGGTGGGGGTTCCCTTTGAAAGGGTGGGGATTGACATTGTTGGTCCCATGGATCCCCAAACAGCATCTGGGCACAGGTTTATCCTGGTGGTAGTGGATCATGCCACCAGGTACCCAGAGGCTATTCCCCTTAGGACCACTACAGCACCTGTGGTGGCAAGGGCCCTCCTGGGAATTTTCTCAAGAGTGGGCTTCCCTAAGGAGGTTGTATCAGACAGGGGTGCAAACTTTATGTCTGGATACTTAAAAGCAATGTGGAAGGAGTGTGGAGTGACTTACAAGTTCACCACACCCTATCACCCACAATGCAATGGTTTAGTTGAGAGATTCAACAAAACCTTGAAGGGCATGATTAAAGGGCTCCCAGAAAAGCTTAGGCGAAGATGGGACATACTCTTGCCCTGCCTTTATTTTCCGTACAGGGAGGTGCCTCAAAAGGGGGTTGGCTACAGCCCTTTTGAACTTTTGTTTGGTCACCCTGTCAGGGGTCCATTGTGCTTGGTGAAGGAAGGATGGGAGTTACCTCTCAAGCCCCCAAAGCAAGACATAGTGGACTACGTACTTGGTCTCCGCTCCCGGATGGCTGAGTATATGAAAAAGGCAACTTAAAACCTTGAGGCTAGCCAGGAACTTCAAAAGGCCTGGCATGACCAAAGGCTGTACTGACTGTTTACCAGCCAGGACAGAAGGTGTGGGTGTTGGAGCCAGTGGCCCCAGCAGCTCTCCAAGACAAATGGAGTGGACCCCACACCATTGTTGAACAGAAGGGTGAGGTTACCTACTTAGTAGACCTAGGAACACCCAGGAGTCCCCACAGGGTTCTCCATGTCAACAGGTTAAAACCATATGTGGACAGGGCAGACATGGGCTTGCTCATGGCTACTGATGAGGGACAGGAGGAAGAGAGTGACCCACTCCCTGACCTGCTCTCACAGAACCCTGGTGATGGGTCAGTGGATGGTGCAGCCTTGGCAGGCAGCCTCACTACCCAGCAGCAGACTGATTGCAGACAGGTGCTCAATCAGTTCAGACACATATTCTCACTGACACCCAGTCAGACTACCTGGTGCACTCATGAAGTGGACACTGGGGACAGTCTGCCTATTAAAAATAAGATTTATAGGCAACCTGACCATGTCAGGGACTGTATCAGGACAGAAGTCCAGAAGATGATGGATTTGGGAGTTATTGAACCCTCAGATAGCCCTTGGGCTAGTCCAGTGGTCCTTGTGCCAAAACCTCACACCAATGGTGGGAAAAGAGAGATGAGGTTTTGTGTGGACTACAGGGGTCTCAATGCAGTCACTAGGACTGATGCCCATCCAATACCAAGGGCAGATGAGCTAATAGACACTTTGGCCTCAGCCAAGTATCTAAGCACATTTGACCTGACAGCTGGCTACTGGCAGATCAGACTAGCTGATGATGCAAAGCCAAAAACAGCATTCTCAACCCCTAGTGGGCATTATCAATTTGTGGTGATGCCCTTTGGTCTGAAGAATGCACCTGCCACTTTTCAGAGGTTGGTGAATACAGTCCTCACAGGTCTGGAAGCCTATAGTGCAGCATATCTAGATGATATTGCTGTCTTTAGCTCCACCTGGGAGGATCACCTGGTCCACCTCAGAAATGTTTTACAGGCCCTGCAGAAAGCAGGCCTGACTATCAAGGCCACCAAGTGCCAGATAGGGCAGAGTCAGGTTGTGTACCTGGGCCACCTTGTGGGTGGAGGCCAGGTTCAACCACTGCAGAGCAAGATCCAGACCATCATGGACTGGACTGCTCCAACTACCCAGACTCAGGTGAGAGCCTTCTTAGGCCTGACTGGGTACTATAGGAGATTTGTCAAGGGGTATGGATCAATAGTGACACCCCTGAATGACTTAACTTCCAAGAAAATGCCCAAAAAGGTTCAGTGGACAGTTAGCTGTCAAAAGGCATTTGATGACCTGAAGCAGGCCATGTGCACTGCTCCCATTCTACAGAGTCCTGATTACTCCAAGAAGTTCATTGTTCAAACTGATGCATCTGAATTGGGGGTAGGGGCTGTACTGTCACAATTGAATGATGAAGGTCAGGATCAGCCAGTAGCTTTCATTAGCAGAAGGCTGACCCCTAGAGAGAAACGTTGGTCAGCCATTGAGAGGGAGGCCTTTGCTGTGGTCTGGGCTCTGAAGAAGTTGAGGCCATACTTGTTTGGTACTCACTTCCTTGTTCAAACAGACCATAAGCCCCTCTTATGGCTAAAACAAATGAAGGGTGAAAACCCCAAACTGCTTAGGTGGTCCATTTCCCTACAGGGGATGGACTTCACAGTGGAACATAGACCTGGGAGTAACCATGCCAATGCAGATGGACTCTCTAGGTTCTTCCACTTAGAACATGAAGACTTAACTGGGCAAGGTTAGTTTAATGTCCCTACGTTTGGGGGGGTTGTGTAGGAGAGTAGGATCTGCTTCACATGGGTACCCCCACTTTTTGCTGATGCTTCACTGTTTTTCGACCTTAGTCTGGCTGGGGCCCTGCTAATCAGAACCCCAGCCTAGCTGCTTCCTCATTAAAATGGTTTCCATGTGCCTTAGGCACATCTCTGATTGGAATCTGGAGTGCCCTTATAAGTCCCTAGTATATGGTATACTATGTACCCAGGGCATAGGTACCTCAGAGGCCTACCAGGGGCTGCAGCATGTATTGTGCCACCCCTGGAAGGCCATCCAAACTGACACCACAGGTCTGCTACTGCAGCCTGGGCAAGGTGGTGCATGCACCCCTTACTGTGATGTAGGCTACCTATATCACTATATACATACACACATATAAACCTATAAGTCACTCCTATGGCAGGCCTTATCAATCCTGAAGGCAGAGTGCGTGGTTCCTATGTGAGAGGGTGCCCCTGCATGAGCAGGGCCCCGCTGCAGCGTTCGGAGACCCTTCTCTGATGCTGTTTGTAGTGCAGCCTGACCATATACTCTTAAGCGCATTATAACCTCGCGCTAAATGCTAACTTTGGGATGGCTGCACGGAAACATGTCGTGTTTGGTGTCAAACATCTTGGAATACTACCCCCCGCCAGTTCTGGCGGCGGGGGTAGCATTCCACCCTTCTAGAGGGAAAGACATGTACACACCGGTATGCCCGGTACTGACTTTCCAGAGCCCTGGCATCACAAAATGGATGCCGCTGCCACAGACACGAGTCTGGCCTCCTGCTGCTGACCGAAACTCCGGCAGGGGAGGCCTGGACAATAGGTTTCCTGTCCCAGGGAGGTGTGACCAGCTCCCCAGACAGGATAGTGTGTATTGGGGCTGGGCGGGAGCACTCTCTGGTGCTTTGAAGTCCTGCACTGGGGGCACACTTGGTGTCCCTGTGCATACCCCAGTTCAAACCTGCTCAGGGGCTTCCAGCCCCTGCTCTGGCGCGAAACTGGACAAAGGGAAAGGGGTGTAACCACCCCTCTGCCCTGGCCCTCCCATAGGTGGGGCCACAGAGTATGTCCAACCCCCTACCTTAGTATAAGTAGGGGAACCCAGTCCTTAGGACTTTAGATTTACCTGGATGAAACTCTGACACAGAATCCTGGACCTTCGACGCTCTACTTTAAGATTAGAGGACTGAAGAATCTCCCTTGGGATCAAGGAGTGTCTCCCCTGCTTGGCAGGCACCAAAGAAGCAATTGTCCAGTCTGCATCGCTGAAGCTCCCGTCGGACACCAAAGTCTTTGCATCACCAGAGGTGGATTTCCAGACTTCCCCGAGGCTGCCCTGAGTCCCCAGCAAAGCTGAGGCCCGTAGCTGTCGTGGGTAACGTGGAACCGTGACCCCTGGACACCGATTGCATTTGCAAGTGCATCCTCTTCTGGGTCTCCCACAAAGTCGTACTTTGGGCTCCGAGTAGCCCTAGCCTCCAGCACCAACTGCACCGAAGATCACTGGCCTCCACTCCACGAGTGTCCTGTGAGCCAGCTCCACGTGCATCGTCTTGAGGCTCCTTCGCGGTCGCTAGTCCGTTGGCTAGTAGGCCCTCACGAAGGCCAATCTTTTTCTGCTTGGGCCCCCTGGTTGCTCCAGGTGTGCCCTGACTTATCCTCGCTGGGTGAGTCCCCCAGACCTTGCTGGTCTGCAACATCGTCCTTCTTTCCTTTCCACGAGACTTGCCGTTGCCAACGCTTGTTGGGTCCAATCCGGTCGCCAACACCCCTGCAATCGACAGACGTCGTGGGCAGCTCGAATCCAGCTCCTGGTTGTTGTCGACGCCTCCTGGACCTCGTGGCTGAAGAGTCAAGATGACCATCAACCTACCTGAAGCACTCGACATCGGTGGGCATCTGCTCATCGCCTTCCTGGTCACTGGCTAGTGACCCAGACTCTGTCCCCTCTGCTTTCAGGTTCTTCAGATCTTCGATCCACCTTTGGATCCACCCGAACACTTTCGACTTGGTCGCCAGCAGCACTTTGCAGCAGATCGCCATAGAAAGCGACGACGAAACCCGACCCCGAAAGACACCTATGCACCCGGCTCCCCTGGGTTAGGTAACTCGAGTACTCCGGTGCTCCCGTGGGTAGTGACACTAGAACAGCCTAGTTCTCAAAGGGTTTGCTCCAAGTCCTCCTCTAAGTGTCCCTTTTCTTTTAAATTCTAATCGCGACTTTCCCCATAGAAGTTAACGGTGGTTCGCGGCTGTGTTCATACACTGCACGCGTCCCCCGTGGGTCCCCTGTGTCACTGCCTTGGGTGGTTCCTTGTGGTCCAAGCACTTCTACAGGCTCTAGGCCTGGTGTCTAGCTCAGTCGTGGTTCTTATACCACTTTATTGGTATATGGTTTGGTACGCCCCTGGGGCTCAAACGTGTATTTGTGCTATTACTGTAGATAACTAACTCGTAACGTATGTACTTCGAACTCTAGCCTCATAAAGAGACTAGAGGGGTGTGTTTAGTAATAAATACATATATTTTGAATATATACCTGGTGTGGTCCTCTTTCATTTGGTCACTCAAGAGATTATAGACTGGTAAAACAAGCTGCTTTACATTCCTTCAAGACTTAGCCTGAAGGCTGCTCTCCATAGCTACCACTAGGATAGCTTTCAATAAAGGTTGTCTTTAACCTATCTCCAATAAGGGGTTGTTTGGACTGGTGCAAGGTGCCCACTATAATTAGTGGACAGCATATGCCAGGCCAACTTCTCACAGCATGGATTCTTATAGATTACTATAATAGATGTTAGACCTGGCAGCCTTAGGGTGATTTTCCTTAAACATTTTGCCTGCTTACCTCCACTTTTTGCTCTATTCTTTTTGTTGGCCTTAGGACTCTGAGCACTTTACCAATGCTAAAGTCCATGTGCTTCTCCCCTAAACATGGTTGCATTGACCTATCCACAATTGGTATATTTAATTTACCTTTAAGTCCCTAGTAGAGGGCTCTACCTATACCCAGGGCCTGTAACTTAATTGCTACTAGTGGGCCCGCAGCACTGATTGTGCCACCCACACAAGTAGCCCTTTAAACATGTCTCAGGCCTGCCACTGCAGGGCCTGTGTGTGCAGTTTACATTTCCAGGTAGACTTGCGATTTAAAACCCCTTACCAAGTCTTAAACTCCCCTTTTATTACATATACGTTACCCCTAAGTTAGGCCCTAGGTAGCCCATAGGGCAGGGTGCTGTGTAACTAGAAGGTAGGACATGTACTTTTAAGTTTTGCATGTCCTGGTAGTGAAAAACACCTAAATTAATTTTTCACTACCGTGAGGCCCACCCCTCTCATAGGTTAACATTAGGAATTCCTTATTACACTTTTAAAGTAATTCCTGTTTGAGAAGGTGTAGTTCTGTCATGTTTCATATAATTGGAATGGTAATGATACATCCTCTTTGATGGCAAAGTTGGATTTAACATTACTATTTTAGAAATGCCATTTTTAGAAAGACGGCATTTCTCTGCTCTTAAAGCTCGGTGTGCCTGCAGCCTGTCTCCAATACATGTTTGGGTGGGTGACAACTTGACTTTGTGCATTCCCTCTAGACAGGCACACACAAAGGGAGGTTAGGTGTGTCTGAGTGCCCATCTGCAACTTGATGGCTCATCCTGGGCAGGATGGGAGGGAGGAGCTGACACTTGAAATGAAATGAAAAATACATTTATTAAGCACATGGCTACCCTAAGGCATCCCAGCGCTAATAACGGCAAATAGTAGAGTGGCCACCAGACTAAGGGAATAGCCAGGTTTTTAACAGTTTACGGAAGGCAAGATGGTTGGATTCTTTTCGTAGGTGAAGAGGAAGGGAGTTCCAAAGCTTGGATGCATTGTAAGAGAACATACGCCCCCCACTTCTGGCTTTCCTAATCCTAGGAACAGTGGCAAGGTGCATGTCATCTGAACGAAGGCGTCTGTTGGCACGGTAGGGACGAATAATAGAGTGGTTAATGGCCAGACCCTTTCCGGCCAATGACTTGTGAACAATACACATCGCCTTGAAATTGACTCTCTCCCTGATAGGGAGCCAGTGGAGAGATTTCAGAGCAGGTTTTGCTGATTGGTATTTCGGGATATCCAGAAGAATTCTAGCTGCCCAATTCTGTACCGTCTGAAGTTTGGAAAGGGTCGCGCATGGGGCCCCTAAATAAAGGGCATTCCCGTGATCCAGACGTGATAGAATAAGTGCCTGAACCATGAGATTCCTTGCCTGAAAAGGAAGGAGGGGGGGGGGACTTTCCAGAGCATCTTCAAGATACCATAGCACAAGGCCGCCACGTTACGTGCCTGGACCTTGAAAGTCAGGTCTTGGTCTAGCCAGATACCCAGGCTTTTTAACTGGGGCTTGGGAGTCGGAACGGGACCCAAAGTAGTAGGCCACATTGTGTTGAGATCGATGGGTGACCGATTCCCCAGAATCATCATCTCGGTTTTATCCCCGTTTAGTTTAAAAAAGGAGTCATTCATCCATTTAGCTATCTCTTCCAAGCACGGACGAAGGCTGGGAGAGGAGTTATCAGCATGGTTGAGTCCCACCACAAGTTTGGTGTCGTCTGCATAGGTCACTATGTGTACCCCAAAAGGCAGCACCAACTTTGCTAAAGGGCTCATATAAACGTTGAACAATGTGGGACTCAAGGATGACCCCTGAGGAACTCCGCAGCAGAGAGGCACCTGTTTTGAGGCCACATCAGCGTCAAAAACCTGAAAGAATCTATCACTCAGGAAAGATTGCAGCTATGCCAGAGCGACCCCGCTCACCCCCAATCTTCTAAGTCTATGGACTAAGATTTGGTGGTTAACTGTGTTGAAGGCTGCACTGAGGTACAAGAGGATGACCACAGTGGTGCCTCCGGAGTCCAGGATTTTTTTAGACTCTTCAACAACTGAGAGCAGGGCCGTTTCTGTTCCTTGGAGTGGGCGAAAGCCCGTTTGAGACGGGTGGAGGAGTTTATGAGTCTCTAAAAAAGCAGACAGCCCTGAGTTGACATATATTTTTCTGCTATTTTGCTCATCCCTGGGAGAAGTGAAATGGGACGGTAATTTCCCAGGGAGTCAGGGTCAAGGCTGGGTTTTTTGAGGAGTGCCCTCACCATCGCTTTCTTCCAAGACGGGGGGACCACTCCAGAGGCAAAAGAGGCATTGATCAGCTCTAAAATAATAGGGGAGACGGTTCCAGCAACTTGTTTCAGTATTTTTAGGGGTGCTGGATCTTTGGGTGATCCGCTTTTCACCTGAGATAGGATGCTATCAAGTGCCTCACTATGCATCAAAGAAATTGTCTCCAAACGAGATTCTGTGCTATAAGGACTGGTATCCCGTATTTGGCCCTCTGTCAGGGGAAATGAAGTATAGATGGTTTGAATTTTATTGCGAAAAAACTCTGCTAGTTTGTTGCAGCGTGAGCCTGAAGTATGGGGGGTCACTGGAGGAGGGGGGCTCTGAGAAGTGTTTTAGCGATACAAAAGATCTCACGCGCAGAGTTACCTGCTAACGAAATTTTATCTTCGTAATAGGCCGCCTGGGCTATTTTAATTTCAGCTTTATATAGTTTAATAGCCTCCCTATATTTCAATTTCTTATCGGGAGAGAAGTCCTTCCTCCAAGTTCTTTCGAGCTTCTTACAAGTTTGTTTTAGTGCCCGAAGTTTTGAGGAGTACCATGCCCTTCTATTGCTTCCTCTTTTTGCCCGGATTGATTTTATAGGAAGAAGCAGATCTAGGGAGTCTTGTATCCATTTGTTAAAATTTTCATCAGCAATGATAGCGTCAGAATTGGGCACTGGCTTTGTTTTTTCTAACTCTAGAATCCATTGTTCTATCCACAGTTTAGGCCAAGGACGTAGCCTTGTGCAGATTGGTATAGTATGGAACACTGTGGAATTGGGGGTCCAGAGAAATGTAATGAGAAAGTGATCAGACCATGGTACTGGGATCGGATTCCCTCCAACTAAGTCCTCCAAATTGGAGAAAATAGGGTCTAATAGGTGCCCTTTCATGTGAGTGGGGTTGGCAACTTTTTGGTGGAACTGATAGGCAGCGAGATCCTTTGTAATCTCCGCTGCAGCCACCTGTGAGAGATCATCGAAATGTAGATTAAAACCTCCCAGTAAAGGGAAATTAGCCAAAATGCTGGCAGAATTGGCCGCCAGATCAGGCAAAGAATTACCAAATTGTCCCAAGGGCCCTGGGGGCCGGTATATTAGGATACCTGACAGAGTGAGCGAGGGTGTAAACCCTATAGAAAAGGCAAAATTCTCGCAGTCTGGTATTGGGCTTCCAGATATGCAACAGGTTAGATGGTTTTTGTGAATGATAGCGATCCCGCCGCCTTTCCCTGAGATCCGGTCAAGCCTCTGGATGGTGTAGCCCAAAGGAAGAGCCTGGACGAGATCGGGCTCCGACCCTGGATTAAGCCAGGTTTCAGTCAAAAACAGAACCTCTGGCCCCTCGTCTTCCAAAAAGATGGAAATTTCCACTGCATGCTTAGGCAGCGAACTGCAGTTTAGCAGAAACATTTCATAAGATTTGGGTTTGAGTAGATTAGTATGTGGAGCTGTTGACAATTTAAAAGGACAGTACAGGCCCTTGGTAGAGCTACTGTCTGTGTGAATGGAATGTTGGCAGTTTCCCATGATGGGTCCATTTAATTGAAGCAGCTCCTCTGCTTCATAATGAAACCGTTTTGGAATGGAAGATGCAGGGGTACTGGCCCCTGGTCCCGGCCGGCCGCGGACGGGCGCAGACGGGCTTGCTTCGGCGCGCCAGCGGCGCGCCCGCTGCGCGCGTCCGCTCCGGCATTTTAGTTAAATAAGGATTCAGCCCCCGGAAGTGAGGAAGCTGAGGGGAGGGGCCACGTCCCTCCGCAACAATCGGCTGTAAAAGCCGCAGCGGACCGGGGACCGGCGTCTGTGAAAGTGCAAGTGCTGGGTGAGAACAGCAAGTTCAGATGCCCTGACAAGCGAAACACAATTTAAAAAATGATTAAAAATGTTACACCAGGGTGTAACAGCTATAAACTACTGGCGATTAAAATGCTGGCGATTAAAATCTAACGTGCTGGCTTTCTGGATTAGCGCGCTTCTGCTTACCGCATGAATACACCTGAATAGGCAGTGTGATGTCCCCACTCAAAGGGTTGATTACCACCCCCCTGTAGTCTGGAGCAGGGCCAGGAAGAAAAGACCTCTGTGCACTTCAAAGACCCTTATTTGAAGTCACCCCCACTTCAAAGGCACAACTGGGTATAAGTACTGGTTCTCTGACCCCACCAAGTCAGACACTTCTGGACCTGTAAAGAAACTCTGCCAGGAAGAAGGACTGCTGTGCTGCTACAAGGACTGCCACTCTGCTGGACTGCTGCCCTGGAAGAACTGCTTTTCTACTGTACTGTACTGCCCTGCTGCCCTGCTGCCTGCTACCCTCTGCTCCTGTTGAGGAATAACTGGACTTACATTTGAAACCAGAGTGATGTCCAAGGGCTTACTGGCTTGCCTCGTGTTTCTCTGAAACTAAGGGACATCAAAGTCTCACCTCCTGCTCCTGATCCATTGGAAGTGGATCCAGATGCTTGCTCCCGTGAAACCGACGCATCCTCTGCGGCGTTAAGCAGAATCGACGCATCACCCCTGTTGCTGTGGGGAATCGCACTTGCAACCAGCGCCATCGCCTAAAAGAACCGACGCATCGGAAACTGCCGCCTCGCCGCTGCTGCAGTGTGATAAGATCGACGCATCCCCTCGACTCGGTAAAGAAACCGGGCATATCCGCTTCAGAACCAACGCATCTCGGCTTCGGCGCTTCGACTTCTGAACTGGCGCATCGTTATCATTGCTTGGAGAAAATCGATGCATCACCTCAACTGCAGAGATCGACACTGACGCATCGCTTGGCTGCACCGTGCATTTCGCTGTTGCGACCAGGATCAATGTCCTTTTTCAGCGGGCCTTGCATGGCTCCTGTTTCTGCCCGCGCTCCATCGCGGTCAGCCTGAACTCTTGACTTTGAACCTGTCCAGCACGACCAGATAACCCCCATAGGCGCTTATTGCTTCTAAGTGCTATTTTTACATTTAATCTTCAGAAATTCATATCGCGACATCTACTTATTGGAATTTTTATAATTTTGATCTTGTATTACTTATAAAATCATAATCTATTTTTCTAACCTGATGTGGATTTTTTTTGTGGTGTTTTCACTGTGTTACTGCTTGATGTGTTTCACAAATACTTTACATATTGCCTCTTAAGTTAAGTCTGATTGCGCTGTGCCAAGCTACCAGAGGGTGAGCACAGGTTAATATATGGTGTGTATCTGACTTACCCTGACTAGGATTGTGGTCCCTACTTGGAAAGGGTGCATATCTCTGCCAACTAGAGACCCACTATCTAACAATATGCAAAGGTTCTAGTGTTGGGTATCTCAAAACCCTGGGGGTAGATTTGCACTGTGAGAATCCTTGTTAGTTTCTTTTGGAAAGAGTGGTATATTGTTTCTGCAACTCTAGCCAATGATTAAGGCTCTAGGCCTGATTGGTTCATTACAAAAAGTTATGCCAGATGCATCGGTCCACTCTGTTTATTATAAACAAAATACTAAAAGGCAGTATGCCTGACTTATTAACTATGAAATCATATGCTAAAGTCAATAGGCCTTTAAGGATGGATTCATATTACACTGTGCTATTGCCTATAGACAGCCATTTAGATACATGGAATCTTGCAGATTACTGTAGTAAGCAAGGATATTGGTGTTGGTTGCTACCTTTGAAAAGCTCTTGGGGTAGAAGCGTTACACTGTGATAATGCTTATCAGACACTCTTAGGAGTGTCTTGCAGATCTTGGTCTCTGGCAATCCCTGTAATAAATAGAAAAAACATTTTAAACACTCTATGTACATATTTATTCATGGAGGGTCTTTGGGATAGTGTCATTAACATTCTACGTCTCTCCGTGATAGCATATTGCATGGAGCAATGTGTTAGCCCATTTCTGCCATTGGCTGTATTGCCATGTGAGTAACAGCATTTTGTCTGAGCACAAGTGCACATCCACCTGTCTGGGCTGGTGGCCAATCCTTTAGTTTTCCTGTTATAGGTCCCCTTTTATAGAGTATCCTGCAGCTCTCCAGACAGTCCTACCGGGCTGCTCCCTTGCCACTCATTTCATCTGTAATATGCTCTATCCTGTGTGGCCACTATTTGTAAACTGGGTGGCCATCTTGGAATGGTATTGTCCACAGCCTATCATTGTTTTACTGTTCACAGATGGTCATCATGTTTAGAAACATTATGTTTGTCTCCCTGAATCTGTACAACAGTAATGCATTATAATTTTTAGACTGCCAAGATGGCCCAGTCTAAGCGACTATCTTAGAATGATATTGTATTGTATTTACATAGCCCTTACCACCACTATGTGGGACACTGGAGCGCTTGCATACATGGGTAGTACCTTGCACCGTGTAGGGTGTGTGGTTGGTGTCTTTGTTGGATCCTATGTGGGAAGTGTTTCCATGTCATGCATAATGACCACCCAGGTGCGGTTATCATGGTATGGGGCGCAGCGCTTTGCATTGTGATGGATAAAGAAGTGTGAGAGATAGGTGCGCAGTTTATGGTTTTCAGTAAGCTGGGAACTTTGAGCAGCTCTGCAGGTCCCTTTATGAGATTTCTTATTTCCCTAGTTTACTTAGCTGGTTACTGCACTGGGTTGTCCATTATGGGATACCTTGTTTAAAGTTTATGGTCCTGATCAGACATGGGATGAAGAAAGAAATGGATTAGAGAACTGCTGAAATTAACTTTGTTACTCTCATCCCATATCTAATTGTCATTGTGAGATGTCAGAAGTGGTCATAGTATGTACATAGTTGGGACCTGCAGTGGTGGACTAAATAAAAGCCCTTTGTTGGCCAGCGGCACATGGCAGATCTTCTCAGGTATTCCATGCTTGTTCAGTTGGTAATGGGTGGTTTAGTGCTGTGGACTGGTACAGTACTGGGTAATGAACATGATCAATAGCTGTTATGTCTTATGTAAGCGTGAGAGTGTCAAGCAGTATAAGAAAATGATTTTGCCATCTGTATGACCTACAATGGACTGCCCACCCACTGAGTGTTATGGAATTAGTATTACAATGAGGCAGGAGGGTTCTATACTGAATTGTCTTGTAATTTCATTTATATAGCCCTCACTACCCCTGAAGAGGTATTGTAGCACTTTGCATGTGAAAATGCCGCTCTGGAACCCCGCATTTGTAGTTTTATTTATTTATTTATTTGGGTAGGGGGTTTATTGTTGATCATTCGGTTTAGCCTTGCACTCTTAGAGAAACCATTGCATGCATATACTGCAGTTTCTACATGGTAGGTTAAATTAATAGGAGTTAGGTGTGTTCTTTAGCGGGATGGGGATATGTGAGTTCATGTGTTGGTTGGCGGTAGGATAGGTCTTCGTGACTCAAATGCCTCCACAAAATTTCTACAGGTGGCACAACACCCTAGCCAAACTACCAACCATGGGCATAAGGTAATCTAATGATTGATGGAGAGGCAATGGACTGAGAAGATTTCTGTGGCATATTTTGGGCTGGACAGAAAGTCAAAGACATCTGGATAGAACGCAAGAATGTAATAGATCATGTAGTACACAATGCATTACCAGCAGAGACATTTAGGCACTGCAAACAAGCACTGGCAAAGCCAATAGGTTTCACTTATGCAACATCTATTGGCTTTGTCAATGTTTTTAAAGACATGTTTGACAGCAGCGCAGGCTGATGTGCATCTTGGCATAAAGTAAAGAAAAAAAAGTGCTACGATGCAGCCAACGCTGACTGCATCATAGTGCTTTTTTTTTTTAAGCCATGCTGCACAGCTGCCTGCACTGCTGTGCAATATGTCTAAAAAAGCATGGGGATAAGAAACGTGAGGGAGGTGCCGGAGAGGTGGGCGGGAGCAGCAACAATGGGCAGTGGGAGGAGGATGTGGAGAAGCAATATGAGGGAGGTGCAGGGGAGAATAGAGGGAGCAGCAACAATGGACAGGGGGAGGAGGGGAGAGAAAACAACATGAAGGAGGTGCGGGGGAGGACAGAGAGAGCAGCAACAACGGTCAGCAGGCGGGGAGGGAAGTGTGGTGGAGGAGGGAGGGAGCAGCATCAACGGACAGAGGGAGGAGGGTGAGGGACAAGTAACACTAAAGAGGGTTGCAGGAGGGAGACGTACTGCAGACACATGCGCACTTATAGAATGCGAGGCAAAAAGTTTTTTTAAAAGTACCCACAGAAGTGCTTGGCCTGTGGAAGGACACTGGCCAGAGACAGGAAGCTGTACTACGTCCATGGTTCCCGGTAGGGACAACAGTGAAGTCCCAAGAAGAAGCAGGAGGCAAGCAAGAGGTGCTGACCAATAAGAAGCAAGAGAACAAGAGGGATGTTCAATTCAACTAATAGTGAGTAATGATAAGTAACAGGCGGGCTCTAAGCCCGTTTTAAGCTTTATCTTCTGTTACCAAAAGATGTTGTGGGCCGCGCATGCGCTGTCTCAGGTGTACCCTAAAAAAGGACAAAATAGCTGCCATTAAAAGCTGATTGCGCAGACTGTCGTTCCTTTTGGGGGAGGTAAAGAGAGTGTATGTGTTGGTTGGTGATAGGAGATGTTATGAACATCTTTGGACACCACTAGTACAATAAATATCCCAAGAATGTTTGGAGCTTATCTAACCAAATGATTGGGGAAGCTGAGAAACACTTCACATACTTTGGAAGATGAAGTAACATAATAAAGCCTGAAGAGGAGAGATGGCAATTCAATTAGTTTGCAGGTCTGGGTAAAAAGTGCTCTTGAACTTTTAATGACAAACAACAACTTACGTTGATGAAAATGGGGGAAGGGTGGATGGTGGTGAGGAAGGAGTTGAGGGTTTGTTTTGGAATGTGTAGATTATGCTGTTTTGTATAATGCAAAACCTCATTGAACACCTATAGAGAATTATAAATGGCAGACTGAAGTGCCCTCTATCTTGGTAAAAAGAGCGAGTGTGACAGTGTAAAAGTGATTGACAATGAAGTATATTTTACTAGTGAAATAAAATGAATAGTTATTAAAACACATTATATAGAATAAAAAAATTACAAACCTGGTTTTTTCCACTGCATTTCAAAACATGATATGCCAGTTTTACTTGCATCTTCACAATGTGTGTCTCGCATAGTGTATCATTCTTTTTATGACTGCAAGGTGGTCAACACATTGCAAAAAGTTAGAACTTTAAAATAGCTGAACCCTATGTACAACACCATTGCAAGATGACTGCGCACTGCTATGTTTAATTTTATTTTTGTATTGCAAGCATATGTCGCCAAGCTTAGGTGGTGATGTTTCCTTTTTCAACTTTGACTCTTTGAATTATCTTCCATGTGCTTGTTTAGTTTGTGTGCCTGTTTTATTGCAGAGGGGACAGTGGATAAATACAAAAATGACCCTGTGGGTGGACGAATGGATGCATGAGTGCAAGAACGAGTGACAGAGTGCATGCATATTGATTGCCTAATTTAATCAGAGACTGAAGATGCACTTTCAGTTATAAGCCAGACCTATTAGCTTTGCCAATGTTTGTTTTATTCTAGCTGAGTAAACACACATACTATCACCCACAACTCTCTGGTCTACGAATTGTCTGCTGCATATCAACCAACCGAAAATTACAGCCTCCACCTCCCTTCCCCTCTTGAAGACGCAATACCCTTCTTATATTCAGCCTGTATTTTATTCAAAAGCATTCTGAGGGAAACACTGGTAAGTCATTTCTGTGTATTTGGTCCACACATACATCAGGCATGGTGACCAGTCTGTGTTGAAGGGTTAAGCTATGTTACATTAACTGACATTATTTTTCTAAGTGCTTCAAAGTCCCAGGCGCGATGCAGCCAGATCATCTCAACCTTGGAAGGACAGAATAGAGCGTGGCTACCAGTGTCATTGCTCATCTTTTCACTTTTGAGATTTGTATGATCTGATCCCTGATACAGGGCTGCCAATAGTATCTCTGCTTGGTCTCTCAGAGAGTCAAATCATTTTGAAACCAAAGTCAGGCAATTACATCCTTAAACCTAGACCCAGATGGAAAAAACCTAGCGGCATATTTACAAAAAAATGTCGGAGCGCAGAGCTGCGCCAAAATCAGCAATGCCGCCCTCCGACATATTTAAAATGCAGGGATGTGCCATATTCACATGAATACAGCGTACCCCTGTGTTTCCCCTAGAACTGGCACAAAAAAAGCTGCCTAGCGCCAGTGCAAGCGTCTCCATGTTGCAAGGGTGCCTGTGCTTCAGTGGCGATTGTTTATGTGCAGGAAGGGAGACCTTCCTGCAAATAAAGAATCATTCATGGTGACTTGCTTTTTCTATGTGTGCTGCAGAATGCATCACACACAGAAAAAGCACACATGGAAATAGCAAAAAACGAGGAGAAATTAATGATTTCTCCTCCTATCGCCATTCTAAAGCCTGGCGATTCATGGTGTTAGAATGGCGCTGTTTTGGGCGCTGCCTCCGCCTTGTAAATCTGGGGCAGCATCAAAAAGCAATGGGTGTTGCAGTGGAACGCCCACAGCAACACCCATTACACGCCCCTTTGCCGCAGAGGACTGCGGCGGAAAGCTTCATAATTACAAGGTGGCGTTAAGCCATGTTAAGTGGCCTAGTGCCACCTTGTAAATATGGGAAATGGCGCTACGCCACCAGAGCGTCAAAAAAATGATGCTCTGGTGGCGATTGGACCTTGTAAATATGCCTCCTAGCATCTTTCTCGACCTGAAAACAGGCTGATATAGATTGCAAGAAAGCTGGGGAGTAATGAGGCAAGATTTGCTCACCACACAGTCCGAGTATTTCCTTGACTTTGAGATGACAAAGTTTTGGGTGAGCCAGAGCCAGTGGGTGATATACATTGTTATCGCTACAAGGCAGGATCACTTCCATGAGTTGCCCTCCAAACAGATACACCCAGCAGTGATATGCCGTAGTAAGAGAAGTTGACTGGGCCCAAGCCCATCACAGGTTACAGCATTAGTTGACCTGCTGCATCATACTGGCATCACATCAAAGTAGGAAAGTGGCACAGCCATGATAAGTATAAGTTGTTTATTGCCCACTGTGGGGAATGAAATGTGGAAAATCTCCTGCTGGCACCCAGAGTTGCATGCTAGTGTTGGGACTAGTAATGTTCTGGAGGCATAGTATACTGTTTCATCCAGCCTATTCCACCAACAGGATGTGCCGTCATCTGTTACATAGAGATATGATTAGATGTTTCCAGGAATTTTCTCCCACTCACAAGGGACATAGGTGGGGAAAGTCTTGTATGGGTGTGAAATCTGATTATTTTATTGAATTGTAAATCATAAAAATTATGATCACTTTTATTTTCTTTCCCATTTTTTCCAAGCTTTAACGTGCATTCTTTTGAATACGCAGATGTGTTTAGGTAACCCATTTTTGAATTCTGTAGGAATGATCCCATCGGCATGCAACAGAAATTTGTTGTTGTCCTATCAATTGTGGGACCAACTTCATTCACAAGGTGTAGCGACGCAAATCCTAAGACTAAGAGGACAGCTATGGTATGTACACCATTCAATAAACTTTATTTCTGGCTCTATTTTTCCTCTAGTGCTTTTGACATCTGTGAGCCCACAGTGGGTGTTCCATGTGTTTTTGTATTGCTTTAGTAGCAGAACCCACAGTTCTCTTAGACAGGGGAGCCTTCTACAGTGTGCTCTCTACCATCCTTCAGAACAGCTACCTTCCATTCAGGACACACTTGGGAGCCTAATGATTGGTGTATCTAAAGTTCCAGTGTGAGGCACAATCCTTTTTCGGTCTCACCTGCGACAGTGCATGCACTGCATGCACTCTTGCTTGCGAAAGATATGGTTTATAATAAGGGGCTTGAAGCCAGCCCATTGCTTACTATTCTTTAGCTTCATTGTCACTCTTCTTTGCTGCCTCCTAATTGGCCAGCGTGTGCTGGGTGTCACTTCCTTTTCTTTCTGTGGTGTATGGACAAAACACAGATTCCCTCTTTTGATTAGTGTCCGTCCGCTGATCACGCTGTGATTGAGGTACGCGTTTCAGGAAACTTCCTTTGTTTCCAGTTCTCGTGCTGCTTTCTACGTTCATTTTTTTTTTCATGCCTTTGTGTTGATTTTCAAGTTTGGTTCCTTGTTTAAGTTAAATAAGCCCACAGAAGTACTACTCTAAACCACTTTACTTTACACCACTCCACTGTTCTCTATGCCACTCTGCTATACGGCATGCCACTCTACGCCATGCCACTCTACTCAAAGCCACTCTACACCACTCCACTCTACACCACCCTACTCTATGCCACTCCGCACAATGCCACTCTACTCTAAGCTACTCCACTATATGTCACTCCACTCTGTGCCACTCCACTCCACTCTACTCTACTCCACTCCGCTTTACACCATGCCCCTCTACGCTATGCCACTCCACTCTACTCTATGCCACTCCATTTTACGGCACTCTACTCTACGCCACTCCACTCCACTCTGCCACTCCACTCTACGCCACTCTACTCCACACAGTGCCACTCTACTCTAGGCCTCTCTTCTCCACTCTAAGCCACTGAACTCTATACCACTTTACTGTACCCCACTTTACTTTACGCCACTCCATTCCACTCTAAACCACTCTATGCCAATTTATGCCACTCTACTCTATGCCACTTTAGGCCACTCTACTCTACGCTACTCATGCCACTCCATAACACTCTAAGCCCCCTCTATGCCTCTCAATGCCACTCCACTCCACTACACTGCAATCTACTTCCTTCTATGCCGCTCTACTGTACACCACTACCTTTTAGCCATGCTGATGTACAACTTAGCTAAAAGACATTGGTAAATCCAGAAGCTCTTGCATAGGCGAGACCTATTGGCTTTGCCAAAGCGTGTTATCTTTGCATCAGCAGGAGAAACCTACCGACCAGTCCACGTGTGAAATCCTTTCAGTACCTTATAATTGGGATGCTTCACTTCCCTCCACATGTAAGTGGTGGCATGCGTATGGTGCATGTTGTTTATGTTACTTGGCTGCGCGGACATATATCCTGCGAATGGTAAGCATCCAAGGACACAGTGATTGCAGTATAAGATAGCGGTCCTCCGCCATGTCACTTTTGTGACATCCTTCATTTCACTTCCCTTAGTGAGCATAATAGGTCGTCATAGGAGATTTTGGGCTAGGGAATCCACATTCATTCCTGCGAGACCTGAGCCTGATAAAGAACAGGGGACTGACCAAAACCAGCTTTGCTTCTTGCCAAGTTCCCCAGCACATGTGCGTTGACATTCATTTATTCATCATTTTTTTACAGCGCAAAGGACCAAAAGGTATGAGGGCGTTTTACATAGAACAAACAAGTATACAGTTAATAATATAATCTGAGAGTGGGTTACCATGGTAACCAGTAGTATCATTGAGAGGGATCAAAAGGACAACTTCAAAAGCTTATATTAACTATCATCAGGTAGGTGTCCGTTGGTGGAGAAGAGAACAGTCTGCAGGCATTTGAAGGAGGCAGTCCATGATTGTTACCCTTGGTCAGACAGATACAGCTTGAAGAGATAGGATTACCAAAGTGTACCTCAGCTTGGGCATCTGGTCGGTCATATCTTTGATACACTTCTTAGAGATTATTGTTGCCTTCCTCTTTGCCTGGTAGTAGGAGTTGTCCAGAAATTTTAGAGACCCCACGTTAGAAGTCTACAGTATCTTCTTTGGTATACCAGCTGATGTCCCCCCTCATTTGTGGGTTCTGGCGGTTGAGTGGGATAATGCACTTGCTGCGTGGCATAAGTGTTTGAACCCATTGATCACATTCTGGTGCGCCCACTCAGCTTTTTATCCTTTCAAGGTAGAGGAAAAGAGCACTGTTAAATTGGGTATCAATAAACATCCATTACGTGTCAACAGCAACAAATGGGTTCCTCGGTTGACAATGCGCTTTACAAATTCACCTGTTATGTTTGTTTCGGAGAAAGCCTGCGATCATGTGGCCAATTCGGCTGTCCAGGGTTATGGGTGTGTTGACATGGTCCATCTTTTGAATGACTTTGGCTTCCCACCAGTTTAAACAGATAAGAATTTACCTCCCAAGGACCAGTTCCTTATATTTATAAGGATGTCAGAAGACATTTCACAGCACCATCTCCGAGAGATGTCAAAATAGTATCTGGATATACTGTGTTACTTAACCCAATATTGAGACAAAAGCAAAGGTCATCAAAAACACACTCCTGGGAGTGTTGGCAGTGCACTGGCCTAGAGAGGAATAGTTGGAGTTCACTGAAGCTACATAGGTGGCCTACCCAGAAATCCCTGGACTGGGAATGTACATCTGTACAAACCAGGCCCTTCCTCTCTTACATGTGTGGTGGCTTGGAGTCTCCACATGCTTAGGGTCAGATATGTTAATCAATAGGCTCCACTTTGCCACTGAACAAATCAGCAGGGCAGTCGCTGGGAAATAGGCCTTGCAAAATGGTAGGCTACGGTAAATGAATGGTTAGTATGAGAGATATCCCAATTTCCCAAAGTATCATAAGAAAGGTATATATTAGAATCTAGAGCATTCTCTTGCAGTGCAACCAGCATTCATTTCCAGGCAGCAGATTCATCATGATCATGGCAAATGATTTTAGCATATGGGTGCACGCGTTTCTCTGTGTTACCCAGGTGTGGAGGCAGGCTAGCCCCAATGACTCGGGTCTTTACCTCCAGCCGTGGCCCGTGCAGGTAAGAGCGGTGGGGCCGGGTGGGGGGGGGGGATTTCGACAGATGTCATTGAGGGAAAATTAAATAAATAATTAATTTTCCCTTATCGTCGTCTGTCGAAATCCCCCCCACTTGGCCCCACCGGTCTTACCTGCACGGGCTGCGGCTGTTTACCTCTCTCCCAGTGTGTAGCGGGTGCATGCAGGTGCGTTTGGGATGTTACATGTCGTTTGTATCTGGGAGACTGTGTAAAGGGTTAATCGTGTCCTGCACAAGGCCAGACTGGAAAACATAATCAGTGCTGGTAAAAATGTTCATACCAAACACCTCTCCACCCCCACCCCACCCAGGGCCCGATGACCCCGGGAGGAGGCTGGAAAGGTGGGGGCTGGTTTTGCAACGGTGCTGCAATATTTGCCCCCAGTAACAAAAGAAGCAGTACTTCCCACTTGCAACAACCCCCCCCCCTCCCCAATGGGGCTGGTCCAACTAAATTGGCAGAACTGCGTGGGGTTCCCAAGTCCGGCCTTGACCCCACCTCACCCAGGGGAGACTGCAAAGAGAAAGGGCCATAAGCGCATGGTTGGGTCATAGCAGTCCATCTTGCTATGAAAGCATCCCCTTAGCCTGCTATGTCTACGAAGGAAATGCCAGAGAGGTAAAATTGCCATTCCCACCTTGGTATTGTTGCACAAAATGGTGGTTCACTGGTTCCTCTCAAGGTCAGGTTCAAATCTGGAATCAGGAGGAGGTCTGCTGCTGCATACCTCCCACCCTGGAAGACGAGGAAGCCGTACTCCCCACTGTGGAGAGAAGCAGGCCTCTGTCCAGAAGGCTGAAGAGCAAGGTTCACCTGACTGAAGACTACAGGGTGACTGTGTTTGTCTCAAGGACGTGATATCCACAGGAACCTCAATTACCTTCCTGGTCAGACCTGACCAACAATAGCAAGAGGATCAAGGAACACTAATTTTGGCAAATCTGGCTCTGTGAGACGACGTCCCCCAATAACACTGGAAAGGACCTACAAAGAGGATTCCATTACTACAAATATGTTGAGTCTTTATCGTCCTCTACACACCTCATTTCATTGCAGACTCTGTGATTGCCTGTATCTGCAATTTTTCAGTCTGACAAGGCAATAGGGTCTTTTATTCTTTACACCATGCCCTAATGTAGTGCTGTGCTAGCTGAGACCAGTGACCCTGATACCAGAAAAATATGCACCATCTCTCTGGCCCTATGGGGCCAGAGATATTGTGATTTGAAATCGTAGTTGGGCCCCAAGCATCAATAGCATTCCCCCAGGGCCCTTCTCCGGATTCAATTATTGAAAATGTGGGTTCGTTGCTTACCCAAGTGATCCCACCAAACCAAAATGCCAATTGCAGTCAGCCATTTTAGATATATATGCCTTTGAAGTTTGGTAATCTTGGAGGATGTACTTAGGGTGATAATCCAGCTTCAGCACTAGTTGCCTCCCTGCATTAAACAATGATGACACCAGGGACGCATAAACCGCATCCAAGACCCCTGGACACAGACTACTGGATCTCAAGTAGCTTTGAAACCGGTCCCAGGATGCTTGTTTCGAGTCCAGGGTGGACCTGGCCTGGCAGTTCGGGCTGGACTGATCCCATGGGGAACCGGGTCAAGGCTGATTTGCATATGGCTGGGTCTGAACTGGAATAGCATGGGGAGCAAAAAAATGATGGATTTAGGCCCAGATCTCTGTACTGGGGTGAATGTTTGACATTGTGCAGCATTCTTTCCATCAGTTGTTCATTTTGCAATTGTTAATTGGACAGAATATTCTGGCTCTAAAAGCCTGCTATTTTGCACCATGAAAACATATTCAACTTGGGTAGGAGCATTGTTCATTTTAGGTTTTGCCTAAACGTGGCTTTTAGCTGTCTAGACGAAGACCTATTTTGGACAATAACAATACTTACAGTTGGCTTTGAGGCAGTCCTCCTTATTGCTGGTTGGCTTTCTCAGTTGTTTGCTCCGCTCTGATGGTTGTCCTTCCTCTTCTGGTGGTTGTCTCTCCTCTGGAGCATAGCTTCTTTACCATCCTTTTGAGAGGATGACTTATATCCTTCCACTGCTCACATTTAGGCAACTACTGTTTTCTTTTTCTGGTAACCCTCCATCAGAGTGCATGTGTTTTATTCTGCTTTTCTTTGTATAATGCCACCCCTCAAATATCCACCACTTTGTGTGTTCCATGTTGCTGCTGCCTATCCCCCAGCTCGGCTGTTGCTTGCCCAACCCTTCACTGATTTTTTTTGTTTCTTAATTCTTCCTTGCCTCAAGGTCCTCCAGTGCTCCCCCTACATTGATTTCTCCCACCACCAGCTTCTAGTTTGCTTCCCTGCCCTGCCTGTTGTGGTATTTCATTTTTTTTAAATCTATGAATTTCGGAGGGCCTAGCAGCTGCAATTTCTTCCGAGACACTCCTTTTACAAAATGCTCTTTCACTCCTATTTAAATTCATATTTGTATTTCCTGTTACAAGAATGGTGTCCGTCCCCCATCTTAAAACAGTAAATAAATAAACAAAATTGTGCCTGCGTCAAGCCGTATAGATGTGCATGCGTGGTAACACATGCAAGAGCATATGCCATTGAGATGGTCTGCTGTAGCGTCATGATGCATAAATGCTCATAAGTGTATACCTGCCAACTCACATGGTGCCACCGTGTGACACACCATATCAGCTCCCATCACACGGTCTCCGAGTGAGGAGCTGATATCACATGGTGACAGGGAAAACGAGCTGAAAAGCACTGTAAATAGTAGTTTTCCAGTTCGTTTTCCGAGTCTTTGAAGTGCCGACGTCCATTAAGAGGTGTGAAAACACCCCAGGACATCGGCACCAGCCTCAGCAAGCTTGTATTTTATTTTTTTGGGAGGAGGGTGGTTGGGGGCAGGGTGGGGTTCAAAAGTACCTTGTAGGTACTTCTCGGCACGAGGCCCCGCCACCTTCATGGCCCCGCCCTCTCCTCCTGAGATTGTTCTTCAAGTAGGCAGGTATGTAAGTGGTGATGCCTCCGTGCGTACATCATTGTGCCTTTTTTCTTTTGTTTCTAATTTTTCCTGAGGCGGAAAAGCAGCAAAAAGCATTCCCAAAGCCTTTAGGTCTACATGGCAGCCATAAGGGAGACCCATTGTCTTTGACAGTGCTTGATTAAATTCCCAGCCACCTGTACTCAAACTACTGAAATGTCTCTTCTTGCACCCAGACCCACAGTGAAAATCGGTCAAAAAGTAGATACTTAGGGGAAGATTTACCAACATTTTGCACCTGCGCAAACTCACACAAAGTGACACAAGGTGTGCTGCAACGGTGCTTTGTGCCATTTTCTGTCAAGAGGGCGCTACATTGGTGTAACTTGGGTGGATCAGTGCAAGCGCCCATAATTTTTGAAGCAACGCATGAACTACTGAGCTTGGCAGAAAGTCCTTTATGTCAAAAAATAATTCCTCATTGAAGCAGGTGCTGACTTGGAGAAATATTTTCATTTCTCTCAGTATTCCACATATTGTTTGTTTACTGAACTGTACAGCACATGTCCGATGTGTGAAATGTTTCAGAATGTGTCTACATATAGAATTTTGTACTGGAAGGGTTGCTTCCAGTACAAATCCTATACTCGAGATCACGCACACACCTCTGAACCATTGTGCTAAGTTTGTGAGTGCCACTAGATAGCCTGTTGGTGCACCAGCGCAGGGCTTGAGAGCAGCAGGAGCCCATTTTTAGGCCACGCTTAAGACAGAATATCTGCTGTCTGTTGCTAGACATATTGTTATCTTACAGTGGGCTTACAGCCTGCCCATTGCTTACCATTGGTTGGCTTCATTGTCACTCTCATTTGTTTGTTTCCTATTTGTTAGCTGTGTGGCCTTTCCTTTCTCTTCTTGTGTTTGTCCCGCCCCTGGAGCATACTCTCATTACTATGTCCTTTCACTGCTCTTTTTTTCAGATGCTACTTTAATGTTTTTGTGTAAGCACTCAATGAGAGTGCATGTGTTTTCCCGCTGTCTTCTTGTGTGCTTTTCTCCCCCTCCGCAGTGTTCTTCTCTCTTTTGGCTGTGTGCTTTTCCCCAAATTGCCCTCACATTGCTTTCTCACCTGTGCTATCTTACTGCAAGCTCCACATTGCTCTTTCGCCCGTTTGATCCCCCCACCTGCGTGCCTGTGTTGTTTCCTCCACCCATACCCCCTGTGTTGCCTCCACCCCTCGACCCCATGTTGCTTCCGCCCTCCACCAGCGGCCCGTGTTGCTTCCGCTCCACCCACTTTAAAACCCCCCAAAAAAACCACTTTTCTGCTTTCTTTCTTTTCAGTTACCAATGCAACTCGGTAACTAAAAAGAAAAAAGAAGTCACACTCATGCATGGTGTGCACCCCTACAAAATGACGCATTCTTCTGGGCCCAAAGGTTCATTTTTAGTTCAATAGCCATGCATCACAGCATTACGGATGCTGTACCGCATGGCTAAAACAATTGGCAAACCCAGTAGGTCTCAAAGGCAGACCTTTTGGCCTTGACAATGCTTGTCAATAAATGTGGCTCTCCACTCCTTTCTCCACCTTGAGCAATACAGCAGCTTTGGTTGCTGTGCTGAAGTCCTCAGGAAAGTAATGTAAAAATATGACAGCACATTTGAGGCATTTTAGCCCTTGGTATGGCAGAGCTACCTCGTTGACTGAGGTTGAAATAGCCCTTATAGAACATTTGACAATTGAGTGTTGCTGAATTTAGTCAGATGCCAGCACCATAATAAACACTTCTTTCTTTTTTCATATTGTAGAATACCTCACTTCTGCCATTTATTTTAGAACATTTGATTCTGAGTGGATATTGGATTGTGGCTATTCACCTACGGCATATGCTATCTAAATTAACAAGCATTGGCATAGCCAATAGGTCTCGCCTTTGGGGCCTTATAAGTGTTTAGCCAGAGCTATTGACTTTGCCAATGTCTTCAAGCTGTGCTGTAGAGAAGTGTGGCTGCTGTGCGGCATGCTGAAAAGTTATAATAAAAAAGTGTCAGAAGCATTTTTGTTACTTTATATAATATATGACCAAGAAGGCATTATGTAAAACTGAATGACCATATTAAAAAAAGTATTTACAATAAAAATTTCCTCAGTTTTCTTTTGTTCTTGCAATGCTGGCAACTTGTTTCTGCCTATTGCAATGGTTGTTTGTTAAAGCTTTTTTTTGAGGGGGCATAAACAATCGGAGGGTGAAGGTTGGGAACTAGTACCTGTATTATAACACTAGCAGCGGCAAGACGCTAGGGGAGAATCAACAGATGCCAGATTCCGAGAGCAGGCTGAGGTGGTGCTGAGTGATGCTGAGGTGGTAGTGGTGGTGGTGGTGACTGTTGCGGAGACGATGCTGAGGTGATGCTGAATGATACTCAGGTGTTGCTGAGGGATACTGCTGTGGTGCTGAGTGATGCTGTGGTGGTGCTGAGTGATATTGTCTTGGCGCTGAGTGATGCTGTGGTGGTGCTGAGTGATATTGTCTTGGCGCTGAGTGATGCTGTGGCGGCGCTGAGTGATGCTGTGGCGGCCCTGAGTGATGCTGTGGTGGCCCTGAGTGATGCTGTGGTGGTGGTGAGCGATGCTGTGGCGGTGCTGAGCGATGCAGTGGCGGTGCTGAGCGATGCTGTGGCGGTGCTGAGCGATGCTGTGGCGGTGCTGAGCGATGCTGTGGTGGCGCTGAGCGATGCTGTGGTGGCGCTGAGCGATGCTGTGGTCGCGCTGAGCGATGCTGTGGTGGCGCTGAGTGATGCTGTTGTGGCGCTAAGTGATGCTGTGGTTGTGCTGAGTAATGCTGTGGTTGTGCTGAGTGATGCTGTGGTTGCACTGAGTGATGCTGTGGTTGCACTGAGTGATGCTGTGGTTGCACTGAGTGATGCTGTGGTTGAACTGAGTGATGCTGTGGTTGCACTGAGTGATGCTGTGATGGCGTTGAGTGATGCTGTGATGGCGTTGAGAGATGTTGTGTTGGTGCTGAGTGATGCTGTGCTGGCTCTGATTGATGCTGTGCTGGCTCTGATTGATGCTGTTGTTGCGCTGAGTGATGCTGTGGTGTTGCCGAGTGAGAGATAGAGTGAAGATATAATGCCCAATTAGAGAGGGTGGTGAGAGAGAAAGAGAGAGAAAGGGTGTACATAGAATAAAGAGTGGAGCGGGATAGAGAGAGAGAAAGAAGGGGAGAGAGAGTGAATGAAGGAGTTTGAAAGAGAAACAGATAAAGGGGTGAGAGAGAATGAAAGGCTAAAAAAGATAGAGAGGGGAGAGTTAATTAAGTAGAGAGAGAATTAGAGAGGGGAGAGAGAGACAATAAGAGTGGGGGTGTGGAGTTTAAATAGAGTGAAGAAGTGATGCGGAAAAAGTAACCTTAAATATAGCTTTGTGCTTTACGCGAATAAATATTTTTAAAAAAAACAGTGAGAGACAAAAATACTGGTAATTAGGCTGTGACTCCCAATATAAAACAAATAGCGATATAAGGTGAAATCAACCCACCGAAGCAATATTTCTAACTAGACAAAAAAAAGCTTGCATTTCAATGCTAATCGCTGTTGTTTTTCATGTGACTGTAGTCCAGGGCCCTCAGTTGGTAATGTGAGCTGCTGCTGCGATTGAAACATCAGAGTCCAGAGAGTTAATGAGCCATGACGAGGAAATGAGGAAGAGATAGGAAACCCAGATGCCAACTGCGCGTGCACGCCATCGTGAACTCAAGCTGGTCGCCAGCCGAAAGCCAGTGTTTGCACTTCCAAAACCCGCTTACTAAAACTCTCGGCCAGACCAGCGCAGGCGCTGGTGCAGGCCGAGACCTAAAAATACAATGAATGTATCTGTATGAAACACAACTGGTGCTCGTAAAGCGCTCTGATACCTCCAGGTCGAATTCGCGCTATGTAAAACTAAAAAAAAAAAAAACTTTGTTGTCGGACCATTGCATGAACAGATATAAAGTACTGCATTTCATGCAAAACCACAAAAGTTTGTGTAAACATACTCTCGACCAGATCATATGCTGGTACACTATTGAAAAGAAGGCACACATTCCAAAAGCGTTCTGGGGCCGCAAATGGCATTCTCTGAGTAAAAAGTAAAGAAAGACCCTCTCCGCCGTGGAAGTCAGCTATGGGTTAACATACTCGCTACTCAGTCAATGTTAAAAGTAAATGTGCGGAGTCCCTTCACAATACAAGTCACATCGATTGCATCCACAACAAGCATTGGCCGCGCGGCCGTGAAACTGACACGGCCGTGAAAGTGAAAGTAATCGCGGGTTTTGGAAATGCAAACAGTGGCTTTTGCTGGTGACCAGCTTGCGTTCACGCGAGCGCCCAGATGGCGAGGAAAGACATATGGCGCCTGATCGCGCGTGCACGCTCGCGTGAACGCAGGGTAGTCGCCAGCAAAAGCCACTGTTTGCACTTCCAAAACCCGCTTACTAAAACTCTCGCCATAGCAGCGCATGCGCTGGCTCAGGCGAGACCTAAAAATCTTATGAAGCAAATGCATCAAGAATGCTAAATGACAGTGCCCCTAAATAACACTGCCCAGTAACTACAGACGGGGGGGCATATTTATGGGAGCGTTGCGTCACATTTGCAACGTGGTACATGCGTAATGCAAACCTCCAAGTCAGATTTTTTAAGCTATGCAGAGCCACTTTGTGTGGTTCTGAGTTTCTTCAAAAATATGGAGTAACGCAGCAGAAATCGCTGCGTTGCATTGCTCTGCCCTGGGAAGGCGTTCCATAGGTGTTGCCTGGGTGTTCCCACGCAACTGCCATGGATGTTGATGCATCCCCAGATTTTCAAGAACTGGTAAACCTGGGGATGCGCCAAAATCTTACACTGTCCCAGGGGAGGTGTAACGAGCAGAAATATCTATAGTTCTCCTCATTTCTTACTCTTTCTTTGGGTGCTGCATTCTGCAATTCCAGAGACACCATGGTGCAAGGGTGCCTGCATTGGCGCTAGACAGCCCATTGTGTGTCGGTGCTTGGGAAAGGACCGGAATGCGCCAGATTGTAATAAATATGGCGCATTCCTGCCCTTTCCCTGTCAAGCAGCACAGCAAGGTGACTTGCTGCACTGCGCTGCGTGACTTTCTATTAATCTGCCCCTTAGCACAAACCAGTATTTCGTATAAGAAACACCAATTAGGTCTTTTCTTAGCTGGTTTTCTTGGGAGACAGTCGGGCGCAGACCTTCACCAGGGGACAAATCCAGAGACGTTTTAAGGCATGGCCAAAGTGAGCAATTGCCCAAGACTTCCAACTTTAAAGCCTCTCAGCCCCCAACTTTAAAGCCCCTCCCTAGAGAGGTGAACTCTTTCTATATCACCTATTTATTTCTCTAGATCAGCTTCTCCCCCTCTCCAGTGTAATTAATAAGGATTTTGGGGCACTTGGAAAGACATATCTGCTGTTTCTGTGTGATTCCATGTCTAAAAGTTTAACATAGTTTAACATTTTTGAACATTATGCTAGCATATATTTGCACAAAATGGGCAATAACATTTTTAATTGTTCCAAACAGGGGGCCGTATATATGTCTTGCCCAGGGCCCCAAAAATCCTTAAGTGACCACTGCGCAGGGCGGGATACTTCAAAACAGGACAGTATTTCTGGAAGCCCAACAGGGCTGTCAATCCCATCTCTAGAAAATGATAATTCGAGGCAAAGACCTGTGGTATCTCTTATGCCTCAGCTCAGCCTGCCTCTCTTTCTAAAGAAACAGACGAGCCAGGTGCCAGACATTTTCTCTTTCTTTATTAGTATGCATAACATGAGGGCGGCATGAGTTGCCAAAAATCCAGTTAACATTTCCAGTCGCTTCGGATATCTCGTACACTGGTGACTAGGGATAGATTTACTGCCATTGCGTGTAAAGTCTTTCAGTATTGTGCGTTTGCGCTACTAAAATGTTTGTGTAATCAATGTCTGTATAGGCAGCCATCATGGCGATGTGTATCTGCCTGAGGAGTAAATATTGCCCATTTCTTGTGCTGAAAATAATTTGCAATTTCTCGTCAGGGCTGGCAAATTAGCATGATTGATTAGAGCAAATGAACATTTGCCGGGCAGGAACCATTTGGCATTTCTTAATTCTGCCGAGCGGCTTCCTGAGGGGGCAATTAGTATAAATGTGATAACGTCGCTGCCGAGGCGCTTGGCTAGGTATGTGCTTGGTTGGTTTTTATGATGGTGGTTGGTGTGGCGAGGTCGGTAGTCTGGAGGGGTGCTTCCATCTCTCCACTCTGACGCAGTTTTAGGGCTGTGTTCTCATTAGGGGTTCAGCTACTCAGGGTTATAAAGTGTCGTCGGCGCCTGGAGAACTTGCCACATCACTCTGGCGCTTAAGTGCAGACATTCCAGCCGTGCTGCTTCTACTTTTAAGGCTGCTTCTCTTTAAGGGATTTCGGTTCGAGGAAACTATGACCTATATTTATTAACTTTTCAGGAAGCGCATGCGCTGCGTTGCGCAAGGCCTAAAACACAGCACAGAGTCATATCTATTGAGGTTGTCTGCTGCTGCTGTCATCCCTTGCGCTGGCACTTTAAAAGGCTGCCTTACAGCCACGCAGACGACTGTGTGCAATGCCTTGCACACGATTTGTACTGGAAGCATACCTTTAAAGTACAAATTCCTGTTAGGACAAGCATAGAGGGATCTCATGTACTGAATGTGTGCTGTGCACTCTAGCACACATGCAATCCATGACTTTTTTGGGAGAAATTAAAACATTTGTGTTTGATAGCGCCTGCTTCAAGGAGGTATGATTTTTTGAGGCAAAGCAGACTATGGCTAACTTAGTGGCTCGGGCATTTGGGGCAAAGCCTACGTGTGTTTACACTGATCCCCCCAAATAACATCCCAGTAACGCCCCTTGTTGCAGTGAAGTAATGCAGCGCAAAGTGCTTTTTGCGCTGAGAAAAGGGCATCATTCAAGTGCAAAATGCCTTTTCTGCTTTAAAGTAAATATTATGTGTCCCTTTGCATAGGTGTAGGACCTTAGTTACTCTGGGCCTATGCCTAGTAAACTGGTGCTGAGAGATCTGCAGTACTTAATTGATAGAAGTAGCTCCAGTGAAGAAGGATCTGAGGTAGAAACAATTCTGTTTGATGGACTTGAGGCATGACCCCCCCCAAAAAAAACAAGCATTGGCAAAACCAAAAGATCTCGCATATGTGTGTGGAGTGGAATTGTGTTGCGTGGAGTGGAATTGCTCGGCATTGAGTGGAACTGCGGGTAGTGCAATTGTGTGGAATGGAATTGCGTGGAGTGGTATTGTGTGGCGTGGAGTGGAACTGTGGCGTGGAATTGTGTGGTATGGAGTGGAACTGTGTGGAGTGGAGTTGTTTGCAGTGGAAATGAGTGTAGTGGACCAGATTTATGTGGTGTGGAATTCTGTGTCATGGAGTGGAATAATGTGGTTTGGAGTAGTCAATCAGTCAAAAAGAATGTTTATTTAGACCATTAGTCTATAAACAGCATAAAAAATCGCAGAAATCAGTCATCATACAATGTGTATATACTATTCGACATTATAAAAACGTATAAAAGCCATTCAAATCTTCTCATAAAATTCATAAAACATAATCATCATAAAATATATGTGAATAAGATCTTATCATAGGCTTACATAGCAAATTCAGCATTCCACATAAAAAGATAAAAAACGGCTTAAAAATGGCAGACCTTCTAATAATCCAATAAAAGTCTTTTAACGGCAACCATATATCTCCCTAGGGCACAAGGAACATCCAGATAACGCTTATCCGTTAAAAGTGCCGTGTTTGCGTAGAGGTTACTGATGCCATATTTTTACAAAAGTGGTCTTCAAATAGTTTTCCAAAGGGTCTAAACTTTTAAACAATCCAAGAGGATGTGTAGATTATCGCATTTTACCCTCAAGCCACTGGTACATTTACCAGATACGTCCACCATCAACCCCATTTTGACCTTGGCACTGCTATAATACGGATTAATACAGATTCTCAGCCTTAACAGTTCATATCGGAGCCAACGGTTAGGCAGTGAATCCACATAAGGGAACCTCTCCTCAGTTCGCCATGAGTTGAGCATGAATTGGGCTGAAGACTTTCCCTTTAAGTACTGCCTATCATGTTCTCTGTCAATTTCCTTCGTTAAGATGCAGAGTTTCTATATGCAGATATATGCAGAGCCCATCCTAAGACCCATTTCCCTACATATGTGCTCCAGGTTTTTCCTGACCCCCTGGGCCCACTATGTCCTCCAGGTTTTTCCTGACACCCTTGGTCCACCCTGATGCCCTTGGCCTACTAAAGTTTGGAGTAGAATTGTGTGGAGTGGCGTAGTGTGGAATTCTGTGGTTCAGAAATGTGTGGCGTTGAGTGGAATTGTGTGGCATTGAGTGGAATTGTGTGGTTTGGAGTGGTATTGTGTGGTGTGGAGTAGAAATGGAGTGGCATTGTGTGGTATGGAAAGTTGCCCGAGTTACCACTAAGTTATCCTATAGCCCTTCATGCCTTGTGCTATATAAATGCAATTATAATCCAATATCTAAAACCTTATCAAGTATCTCGACCTACAGTCTGTGTGAATATCTGATGGCTTTGATCCGATGCAGGAGCTTCTTAGTATGTACAACACTTCTGCAAAAACCAGTTTGTTTACAAGTAAATGCATTTTAGACCAGGAGGGGCTAGTGGGCTAGGGAGCAACACACGTCATACCGGTTGGGAATAAAGCAGATGGAGACAAGTAGCAGCAGTGTTGTGGCGCTACAAATGTTAAAAGTCATTTCCAAAAAAGAGTAGCAGACATGCTCAGTACTCAGTCATGATAGAGAATGGTAGTGTGTAACAATCACTTTCTTTTGAGAAGACGTGAACAGAACAGACTGTTGGCGGTTTAAACCAAACATATTCCAGATTTGAAAATCGGGGAGCTCTATGACGACTCTCTCAGATGTGGGGGGTGGGAGGGTACGAAGCAACACAGAGAAAGGGTGAGTGGGAGGTGGAAGAAGCATCACAGAGAAGGGTCAAGTGGGTGGCGAAGAAGCACCTCAGATAAGGGGGATTGGAGGGGAAGAAGAATTAATACCTCAATCACAGCATGAGCAGCAGACGGACACTAATAAGGATGAATTAATCTGTGCTTGGTCCATGCTCTACAGACAGAAAAGGAAGTGAAGCCTGGCACGTGCTGGCCTCTACCATGGATCACCTCTATCAACTATGAAAGACTACAACAAATTCAAAACTCAGCTGCCAGACTACTCCTACATATAAAGCCACAATCCCACATCTTCCCTGCCTTAAGGTTCATACATTGGTTACCGGTTGCCGGAGGATCCACTTTCAAGCTGCTTTGTATCACCCACAAAGCAATACATGGAACAGGACCATTTTTCCTCAAGAAAAAAATAATAAAATATGTAGAACAAAGAAACCTCCACTCCACATTTGCGCACCATCTCAAACTCCCAGTATACAAGAAAAAAAACATGGGTGGAACATCTTTCTCTGTTCAAGCAGCCAAACTATGGAAAACATAGTTCCACAGATAACCATCTTATCTTCAGAAGATAACTCATGAGCGGTCACTTCCCCACATGACCACCATATTCAAAATACAAATGTACCGCAATAGTATGCAAAAGGCATGAATGGTGCATGTACCTGTGTTTGTAAACATGTATACTTTGATTGTACGTATGTATTCAGATTTGTGCATTTCTTTGTGCAAATGCACATATTACTTATGAATAAAAATATATATACTTTTTTATATTTATGCTTAACAAAAATATCTATATTACTTATGGTTAAAATATATAAACATATAGAATCACCAAGAGAGAGAGGGAATTAGTACAAAGGAACACTCTTGGTCCCCCAAAACAACGTATTTATAATCAACAAAAGAGTGTACTTTCAAGAAAAAAGAGAGAAGAGCGAATGCACAGGAACCTGCTGGGTTCTTTAAAAAAAGCCCTCACTCACCAACCTAGTTGGTGACATGCTTCATCATTGGGCCCCACCGGGAACAGCCGAATGCCATCCCGGGGTGCTGCGACGCCAGAATTACTGTGGACTAACACTACTATCACAATAAAACCTGCTGACAAGGGTGGTGGGGTGGTCATACAAAATACATTGGACTATGAGACTGAATGCCAACGCCTGCTTAGCAGTAGGACTAACTATAGGCTACTGTCAAGGGATCCCACAAAAGAGCTTAAAATGAGGATCAGCAAACTCGTTAGAGAAGCAGAAGAAAATGATCACATTACCAAACACGAAGCGGATTTCCTGACTGAAGGGGAGAGTGTAATACCCTATTTTTACACTCTCCCAAAATCCATAAAAATCGGACACCACCCCCTGGACGTCCGATTGTTTCAGGCATTGGTTCCCTTTTGGAACCCCTATCACGCTTCTGTGATCATTTTTTGAAACCTCTGATCCAACAAACTCCCACATATTTAAAGGATACAAAAGAACTCCTTAACCTTCTACAGGCGCTGTCTATAGATACAGAGTCCACCATATTGGTAACGCTTGACATCGAGAGTCTGTACACAAGTATTCCCCAGGACGATACTATCAGGGTCCTGGGGCAGGCTCTGGATGAAATTCATTGGGAGTACAGAACACCCAAATCATTTATCTTGGAATGTGCAACTCTGGCACTTAAACAACATTTTTTCGAATTCAAAGGTGACCTATTCCTCCAATGCACTGGAACTTCAATGGGCAGCACCTTTGCCCCCAGTGTGGCTGGACTTTATGTTCATAATTTTGAACGCAAGTTCATCCAGAATGCAAATAACCCTTTTACCTCTTCCATATGCTTTTGGAAGAGGTATATAGATGATATTCTCATGGTATGGCAGGGATCAGCTGATCATCTTACAGAATTTTTAGATTGGATTAACACTCTGGACTTGAATTTAAAGTTTACACATACCTGTAACACACAGGAAGTTGTGTTTTTGGATGTAGTAATCTCTAAAAATAATGGGTGTCTGACAACAAAGACCCATTATAAACCAACTGCCAAAAATAACCTCCTGCAATTTTCTAGCTTTCATCCAAGATCTCTACGGGAAAATTTGCCCTATGGGCAATTTTTACGATTAAGGAGAAATTGCAGTTATCTAGAGGACTTTCGTACACAGTCAGACAATCTAACTGTTAAATTGAGACATCGTGGCTATCCCGACAGTGTCCTAAAGAAAGGTTATAAAAGAGCACGAAACCAACCGAGAGAGGCTCTATTGGAGGACAACCCAAGAGAAACGGAGGAAATGCCACTAACTTGTGTTACAACCTATAGCAGTGCGTCCAATATGTTGAAAAAGGTCATTAATAAACATTGGAGAATACTAACTAGCAACAAAAGAGACTGGGAAAAACCTGTCTTTTCTTTTAAAAAAGCACGCAGTCAAAGAGACAGTTTGGTCCATACCCGTCCCAGAGATAGTTGTATCCAAGAGACCCGTTCTGTCACCGATGCATGGGGCCTTCCGAAGGTAACAGGACATTTTCCTTGTACCAACTGTAGCATTTGCCATCTCACGACAAGCACTAAAACACTGAATTTGGAACAAGGAAAAGTATGGACCCAACGTGCCCATACTAACTGTAACTCTTCTAATGTTGTGTATCTTATGAGCTGCCCATGTGGTCTGCGCTACGTGGGTATGACCACACGTAAGGTCAAAGTGCGTGTGTGTGAACATAGAAGCAACATTAGATGTAAGCGGGTTACCACCAAACTAAGTGAACATTTTTGCAGGCCAACCATACCACCAATGATTTGAGGTGGACCATCATCGAACAAGTCAAAACACATAAGAATACACAACAAATTCTACATGAGAAAGAGCAGAGGTGGGTGTATCGTTTGGGAACATACAGAGAGGGTCTGAATGATAATATTCCATGGGGTACCATCCTACGACGCTAATCACAATGAAGTGTTTGTATTTGGATAGTTAGACCTATATGCATATATTATTTATATATCCCTTATGAGGATATATTCCCCCCTTTTTTGACAGATTTTTTGATAGAATTATAAAGGATCATGTGAACCCTAATTGAACGCGATATAATGTTTTGATCACGAAACATTAGCACCACATTACAGACCCTTGTATTCCTGTGTCTATTTCATTTTTCATTTTTTTCACAAGATGTCTCCTGACGATTGAGTAACATCTCTCTCCTTTCAAATTACAGTCAATTTGAATATTCGATTTAGAGGTTTATTATTGATTATATCCTATATCCTTATATATAACCTCTAAATACTAACTTCATTTGTTGTTTTTTTCTCCCTTTCTGATACCTCTCTCTCTCTCTTTTTGATACCTAGAGCTTGTTCTCTTCCATCTCTGCCAGCGCTGTTTTTCCTTTTTATTTATATCCCTTTGCAGTTGTGAGGGTATATATATATGTACATATAGATGTGTTTGCAAACATACTGTAGGTCCCTCTGACAGTGTCACTCTGTGGCCAGTCAGGGACGCGGTAATTTTGGTATACGATAGGGCTCTTTGTCTTTCCTCGTCGTTTCACGCGCGCACTCGTAATGACGCACGCGTGATGACGAAAGCGGAAGTCCTTTACCTCGAGGTGCTCGGCTCCGGCTTTATAAGCAGCTGACTTACGCCTTTAGCACCAGCGGGGTCCGGTATAACGAGGGCCAGCACAGGTTCCAAGCGGGTGCCTGGCAACGAAGGCGTGAGTTCCGTCTATTCCGTCTAAGCCACATTTGAGATAAGTACTCGTGAAGCTCTGTGTAGGTCACACGGGTTGACCTTTCTATCTTTTATTTTCCTATTGTGCCTTTACAGGGTGTGCTATTTTGCCACCACCCCCCTCCCGAGACCCATGGTGTAAGCAGCTGTTACACCATATGTAAGATATATTTTCTACCCCTTCTTTTGATTCTTTTTCTGTTAAAATTTAACCTTGTGCCATTTAGCATCACTTCCTTTCTTTCTTTATCGTTTATACATTAGGAAGTCACTATTTGCGATCGGCTAAGGTTTTTTCGTCCAAATGGATTGTTGATTACTACAAGTATACTCGTTGGCACTACATTTTGTGTTAACAGTTATGTGCACATTATCTAGCACCGTAGCCTACGTGACTAAGTGTTAAAACCTAAGTGCACTTCGAAGAGCACTTGTGCATGTTTTTTTACGAACATACTTGTGACCATCCAATTTAATAATAATTATTTGTTTGTGTCTTTTGTGTATGTTTGTTTGTCATTGTTAATCGTTCTATTCACAGAATAAACTCGGTTCCTCATAACCATGAGGTACTTTTGACCAGTATAGTCATTTTTTACATATATACCCTCTGGTTAGGGTGGGCTTTTAGTAAGTCCATACCGCCAGGGTTCACTTTATCACACTTTCGGTCCTGACGAATGCCTGGATAATAACGCACACATAGGCAGAAACATGTTGACCAGACTCTAATGGACATGACTGAATAACTTATTCAGTATTTTGTCCACACATTGTATTTTTAACCATGTCTGATTGGCAATTTAATAAAGAATTTTTTGACACAATTTAGACATTTTTAACTCACTTCACAGTTCCTATCTCATCACAACAACTTTTTTCCAGCTCCGCAGTAATTCTGGCGACGCAGCACACCGGGATGGCATTCGGCTGTTCCCGGTGGGGCCCAATGATGAAGCATGTCACCAACTAGGTTGGTGAGTGAGGGCTTTTTTTAAAGAACCCAGCAGGTTCCTGTGCATTCGCTCTTCTCTCTTTTTTCTTGAAAGTACACTCTTTTGTTGATTATAAATAAAATATATAAACTCCTTATATTTATGCTTAAAATTTATATAGGCCATTACATAAATAACAGAAGTATTTGACTACATGCTTATGGGTCTCTATTTATTATGATCACTCATATCACAACATACAGACTGACTCAACCCCTACCTCTTTTGCTATTATAAACTCCCAAACAATCCTTTCTAAACTCTTTCGTCCTCTATCCATCCTTTATCCTATTCATCCAACTAACAGACTCACATGTCTACCACTCCCACCTCTCCCAATAATAATTTGTATTTCCCTCTAATAAGCCATCTTTGGGTTCCGGAGTAGTGTGCTACTCACCGAAAAGTGCTCCAACACCTCATCGTGTGTAGTAAGTGCTATATATTACAATTACAATTAGGAGGCAGCAAAGAAGAGTGACACTGATGCCAACGACCGGTAAGCAAGGGGTAGGCTTCAAGCCCTTTATAATAAATAACACCCCTCACAGCGACAGCGCATGCACTGTCGGCAGATGAGACCTAAAAAGAAAGGTGAATAAGAGGTCAAATGTGTACTTCCATTCTACTATCTCGTGATTTTACATTGTCACTGTGCAATGGTACTCCATTTGTATTGTCTCCCGGTTTATTATCTAATATACCACCTGCTTTTCCACATATACTACCAACTGATACTTTATTTCTATTGGCTCCTGGTTCTTATTTTCTTAAATCCAATGGTTCATCGTCGCAGCTAACTCCGGGTTCTTAACTTTGATTATATTTTGGTTGTCCAAGTACCCCTTTACGTGATACAAAACCAAATGAAAAGAGAAAAGATAAAATACACTTTCTCAAAGAGACCAAACCAATAAAAGCCAATGTGTACTCAAAAGCAGCTGCTTAGTTGAGTATGAATAATCCCCATCTTCTGTTGGTCAAATCAAACATATCACAACATCCAAGGGTGTTCCATGACTGCTGGTATCAGGCCAAAGCTTCAGGATACCCACTGATAATATAGATGATTCCCATTTTTACGTCTTGCAAGCCTCATGAAATAGAAAAAAATCAAAAGGAAAAATATGTACTATAAATGAACAGTGTGGTTTTGGGACAGCCCTCTTCATCCCTTGGCCAATGGCATTGCCCACTTCAGCCATTGGCTCTCTTGCATTGTGAGTGACATCATTTTTCCTGATCACATGTGCACATCCTCATAAAAAGAAGCGCACTTCATTCTTTGCTAAGGTCGGTGGCCCAATACTTTACAAATGCCCTTTCTTTTCTATTGTTTATCCCTTTTTTGCCATCATTATATGTACCATTATTTTCAGGTTATTAGGCTAATATTTCCTTTTTTTGCCAATAAGAATAATTTGTCTGTGATGTGCATTAAAACAAAAAAGGGTTTTTATACCTGTTGTAAGTTCTCTTACATACTAGGTAACACCCATTTTTACCTAAATTATATTTGAAGGTTAATTAATTTTTTTAATGTAACATTTTTATTGCAAGCATATGGCCACCACATTAAGGGGTTGGAACATTTACTTTCGTTCTATTTATGAGGCATATGCTTGAAATAATAATAAAAAATATATAATTGCAACAAGGCCAGACCTATTAGCTTTGCCAATGTTTCCTATTTATTTCAGGTACACGTATCACAATTAGTGGCAGGTGGCTGCAATTTTAATACCAATTATTCGGGTAATTTAGCTAAACAGATAATACCAATATGGCGCTCAAGTTAGTAGGTGTCTCTCTTTTTGCCTTGGATTAAGAAGACTGCCGCACATAATGATGTGATGGTCATAGCAACATGGAGAGATTCTCAAACAGTTTCAGTTGACTTTGCCTTCATTTCCAGATCAAACTAGTAAATCCTTCAAATACTAAATAAGTGCAGCATTTCAAGATGTCCATCACCATGTGCGGCATGACGCTGAGCAACTGGTAGGTTTCATTTTATCAAGACTTGTATTTTCGGAGACCATTAGTGTTGCATTATTTGTGTACCCTTGCCATTTGTTAGCCAGATGATGCTGCTGTATATTGCTCTAAGGTATCCCCGAACCAGTGCAAACTAAAAACATGAGTGACAGGAGGTTGCTATACAGTATTAGTCACCATTGAATATTCATTTTGTGACAGGAGTACGCTACCAAATTTCCTCAGGCCTGGCTGACATCTTCTGCTGGATTTATTACCATGAAGGCTATTGTTTAGTTGACATCACACAGTTGTTATGTGAGACTCAAGTCTGTATGTAAGATGGCTTAATGGGTATTCCTGAGTATGTCATTGAAGCAAATAAGTAGCCTGGGCAGCTTGAGGGTATCTTAAGACAGGTTTAATGCAGCCTGCCTGAGATTGACATTCCCTGAGCTAGCTACAAACATAACTGACACCAATGGAAGCACATACTTCAGGAGCAAAGAATGGAACACTATATACATAACATTCCACATCAAATCTTACAGACACAATATATCCCCCTCTCTTCCTTATCCCAAAAGTTACAACTAAACATAAAACACCGAAACTATATAACACAAATTACTTTGAGAGTAACATTACTGCGGCACATAGTTCTCCAAGTACACAGGAGGTCTCCACTCGCTCCTCGTCTGATCCATGCGGACATCACCTTCTTCACCAACATAGCTTTGTCTCACCCTTTCTCCTTGATCACCACAACCAGGCCCTCTCCCCTCAACACCATCTCTCCTAGAATATCTTCTCAACTCTTCATCACCCATCAACATACGTCCACTGCAGCCATCTTCTTCACTCTTCCTATGACACTCACCCCTTTTTTAATAGAGTGCCACTCTATGTCTATTCCACTTGTCACCATTCTCTAACATGATGTACAATTCATGTACTTCTTTAACTTTAAATGCCCCTCTGAACTTAGTGAGTCCTTTTCTTACACATCCATGTTTAACCTTGACCCAATCCCCCACTTTGATCGTGCACAGCACATCTTCCTGACTGACTAGGGTTTCGTCCTTTACATTGCAATCTTTTAGCCAACTCAATACCAATTTGGTCCTCGGTTTCCGATCTCTCATTACCTCAAACGGAGAAACCAGCGTCCCACTGTTCACTGCGGTATGTTGTGCCTGCACCACCTCATTTGCCACCACTTTGAATCACCATTTGAATAGCTCCTTTCGCCAAATGGTTCTCCCTTTCTACAATACCATTGGCTTGGGGATTGTCAAAGCAGTGCGATCACCCTAGACTAGAAGTTACTGTGCACTAACTATCCACCCTCGGATTGGTTTGGAGTACTGCCAAGTGAGATATATACATTACTGTGGTCCATTTAATACTTCTTGGAAGTGGATATTATAGGAAATGGTGATTAATGTAGCATAGTTGACTGTATCTTGAGGCTGATACCTTCACATCTCGATATTAAAACCAAACGTCTACTACAATGCTTTTGTTACTCATTCACTGCTTGGTGGGTTTTGCTTTGAAATGAGCTGTTTGAATAATATCAGATTAGACCGACTTGAATATGTGAATAATGATTGAAATCAGGTCTATAAGCCATACATACCTAGAGTTTTTCTATAAATAAAATCTGAATTTTACTTCTGTCAGTGCAACCAAAATATTGTTTCCACAATTGGAAACATTGAGAGAAATTCACCTAATTATTAACAAGATTATTATATGTGGTTTAAGGTTTTATCTATATTACTTTACAGTACTTAGACGTTATGTTACAACATGACTCTTTTATACATATTTATAGCCCTTTCAGATACAGATGTGCGGACACGCCCATATTGTGAAGTCTTATTAATAAAACACAGATCATGCTTGGCTCAAAGCGAATTATCTTTTCAATGTCCTACTGTGGAAAACAAATAGCTCTTACCTAAAGTAGTGTATTTGTTTAACTTTTTTCATGATCATACAAAGTAGAATATATGCGTAGGTCCAACCAAGCAATGGTTTAGATGTAAAGAGTGTAATTAATTTGTAATGTGTTCAAAATGGAATATACATCTGGGTTCTCACCTGTATATGAACTTATCCTCTGCAATGCCCCATCTGGGTCTTGCCTACCCGGTTTATTGACTAATTAAATTATATAGTCTAATCTTGAATAACCTATTCTTTCATGAATCAGTATACGTATTGTATAGTGTGATGGGCTGCATAGACTATTTAAACACTTTGTGACAGTAAAAGAATCCGTGGCCTTTAGTTTAAACATTCTTTTTGAAGTTTAAAAATTATTTTTGACCGGATTGAAAGTAATATTTTTAAATATGATTTTTATGGGGTTGTATGGGTGGATATAACACTGGAATGTGTATATTAAATTTCTTCCAGTTGGGAGTTAATGTAACTTTACAGCCTTGAAGAAGGTCTGGGGAAGGAAGAAAATCCTTTAACTGATCCGATATTAAATATTTTTTTATTTAGAAAAGATGTTCAAATAGCATTTCACCTATGCAGTACCTAAGGGGACTGGGCATTGCATTAATTATGGATCTACTATCATATTGTAGTGAACTCTTTGTTTGGAATTACTGGACGAACTACACTAACTATAGAGTGGCTCTCCCAATCTGGAATAATTCATGTGGGTAACCATCTTAGATTGATATCCATTAAGTCCATTGGCAGCTGGCTCAGGGAGAAGGGCACCTAAGAAAGACACAGTGGGATTATTTGGAGAATGTGACATGTTTTCCATTGCTGCCTTTTTGTAAATTCGTAATGCACATTTATCGTGTATGCATTCCAAAAATCTGGCATTGCTCCGGTCTTCGTGGATCCACACTGGACACCCCAACCAAAACCACACATGGAAGCGGGCACCTTACAAATGTCACACTCACCCGTGCACCTCCAATTGCATTTTTTCCTCTCGTAGGACTCTTAACATGGCTGTACAACTGCCCAGACATTTTAAGGATTCATACCTCTGTCTGCTCCAAATCATTGAAATGTGCCTTGATTGTAGCACCGGCCCCTGTAAATTTGTCATTTGTAGCCATTGCCTTATAAACTTGACATAGCCTGTACTCTCGCTACCAAAATGTATTACAGGCAGATTGATCAACATGATATTTCCTACACAGACTCACCCAAACTAAACCAGTTTACATGCCAGACTTTTACATGATACAAAAGGGGATGATGGACGGAACGTTTGAGCCAATCAAACACTCACCCCCAGTCAACTGATCTGGGTTTAATCCATCATCATTCTTTAGCTCACTCCACCACCCCAGTTCAGACATGGCCATATGCAAATCAGTCTGACCCTGTGCCTCATGGGAACAGTCCAGCCCGAACTGCCAAGCCATGTCTTCCCTGGACCGGAAACAAGCATCCTAGGACCGGTTTCTGGCATTTCAGCCGTCATCAGCCAGGCTTGCTTGAATCCAGTGGCAAAGTGAGCAAGGGACCCACGTCTGGGCATACCCCCGCCAACTTAGGGCGACCAAAGCGATACAAAAGGGGATGATGGACGGAACGTTTGAGCCAATCAAACACTCACCCCCAGTCAACTGATCTGGGTTTAATCAATCATCATTCTTTAGCTCACTCCACCACCCCAGTTCAGACATGGCCATATGCAAATCAGTCTGACCCTGTGCCTCATGGGAACAGTCCAGCCCGAACTGCCAAGCCATGTCTTCCCTGGACCGGAAACAAGCATCCTAGGACCGGTTTCTGGCATTTCAGCCGTCATCAGCCAGGCTTGCTTGAATCCAGTGGCAAAGTGAGCAAGGGACCCACGTCTGGGCATACCCCCGCCAACTTAGGGCGACCAAAGCGATACAAAAGGGGATGATGGACGGAACGCTTGAGCCAATCAAACACTCACCCCCAGTCAACTGATCTGGGTTTAATCCATCATCATTCTTTAGCTCACTCCACCACCCCAGTTCAGACATGGCCATATGCAAATCAGTCTGACCCTGTGCCTCATGGGAACAGTCCAGCCCGAACTGCCAAGCCATGTCTTCCCTGGACCGGAAACAAGCATCCTAGGACCGGTTTCTGGCATTTCAGCCGTCATCAGCCAGGCTTGCTTGAATCCATTGGCAAAGTGAGCAAGGGACCCACGTCTGGGCATACCCCCGCCAACTTAGGGCGACCAAAGCGATACAAAAGGGGATGATGGATGGAACGCTTGAGCCAATCAAACACTCACCCCCAGTCAACTGATCTGGGTTTAATCCATCATCATTCTTTAGCTCACTCCACCACCCCAGTTCAGACATGGCCATATGCAAATCAGTCTGACCCTGTGCCTCATGGGAACAGTCCAGCCCGAACTGCCAAGCCATGTCTTCCCTGGACCGGAAACAAGCATCCTAGGACCGGTTTCTGGCATTTCAGCCGTCATCAGCCAGGCTTGCTTGAATCCAGTGGCAAAGTGAGCAAGGGACCCACGTCTGGGCATACCCCCGCCAACTAAATGCCTTTCCTACTGTTCCTCCCAACAAATCAATAAATCCTCCTTTACATAGATAACACTTAAAACTGCAGTTATCCCCAACAATGACGGTAAACGGACCCTGACTACATGACTACATGACATCATTCCAATAATATTTTAAATCAGACCTAGATTTTTTTTATCTATGCCTCAAACTTTATTTAGAGCGAGCCTTATCACTTTTAGTAGAATGACCAATTTCTAAACCTTCTTTTTTTAAACAATAACATATTGACCATAGAAAGAGCAGAATATGTTATAGTACGCAGGAGCAAAAGCTCAGTGATTGGCTCCATCCAAGAACCTACATTTGGCAACTTATCACATAAATTCGAAAAAATATAATTAATCCATAGCTTTTTAAATGTCTCTACACAATTGTATACAACTGTAAAGGAGTAGTTTTCGATAACAGTTGTTTTCCACCAACGGGGTCCAAGTGACATCACAGACAATGAGACTGAAGCCAGAGTTGTCTATGATAGCACTTAGAAACTCAGAGGTGATTAACTCCACATTATTCACAACTGACCATGTACAACTTTATGCTGTAATGCTCCTCTCAAATGCTTTCTCCATGACCCCATGGATCGGTCATGCAGGGGTATGGAGGTCATGGGAAAGCCATGGACAAAATGGCTTGATTCTGCGTGCCCCTTCAACCAGATGCTGCACATTCAAAATTATATATACCTGGTCTCCTGCCAAATAGGCTCACCAACCTCTGGTCATCTTGCCCACCTATGAAAAAGAAAAATCCTGGTATCTTGACACCCTCACTGCCCTTTACAACACCCTTCCATCAATCCATCTACACATTAAAAAACACAAAATAAATACACCTGCCATTTTGCCACCCAAGGTCTGTGCACTTCACTCTCACGGAGAGAATGGAGAGCAAGCGCTTTCCTGACAGCGTGTCTCAGTGAGCCACTATAAGCCTGTAGAGTAATTCCCTGTCAACCTAGTATCTCCGAAGATGGCGGTTGGTGGTACCAGTGTATCACTCGCATTCCACCCACCTCCCTCGGGTGTGTGTAATCCCGCAAGAGGCAGGAAAGATGACAGATCACCATCCACCACTCCATTGCTTTGCTTGGTCTCAGAGACCAGTGACATCATAGCAGTGGCAAGCAACTTAGGGCTATATTTATGACCGGAGTAGCTTCATAAATCTCGAGTGAAGCAACGCAGCGCAAATCGCAGAGTTGTCTTTCTCTGTGATGGGAAGGTGTTGTGTGGGTGTTCCGATGCAACTGACTTGGGTTTTTACAGAAAAACATAAGACACAGCTAACAGTCCTCTGGTCAGACTGCAATACACACCCTCTTTCTTTCTTTATGTCCTGTGTAACCAATTCAAGTGATCTGTAATAACCTAACGGTGGCACACAGCACTAGGCAAAACTCTCAAATTAATAAACAAATTCCCTATGTAACTTTGGGCATAGTTGAACAAGGGAGTTCTACTAGGACAGATTTGCACTGGATCTAATGGAATAGGGAAAGATATGAAGAAAAAAAGCTGTATCAGAATTTGAAAATTTGAATCTGGAATCACATTAAATTTTACAAATCTCAAAAATTTTAATTATACATGCTACACCACCCAAAAAAAATTAAAGGGCCAGCGTGTAAAAAAAAAAAAAACAGTACTATTTACCCACCACTCTATAACAATTACCAACAGCAGGCATTGTAAAATGTTCTTTTGTTTGATGAAGTCATCTTTGATTTTGAGTGATATCATGATTGTTATGAGCCCCAATGTACCCCAATATAGGCCTAGGTAGATGCACGACCTTTTACCTACATTTGTCCTACCTTGCTCTACATAACGGTTCTGGCGCTGACCTTTTACCTAGTTATGTGCTGAATAAATGTTGTGTGGTTTTCTCCGCAAACTAGCCTAATTTATTATGCATGAGGATTCTTAGTATCACACAGAAGGATTACCATCTTCTGTATAATAACTTTGTTCAAAAGTCACCGCTATCGTCATCCTTGAACGACAGGCCCACAGTACCATTCTAGGTAGACCCCCTGAGGGTACCTTTGGGTATATAGGCACCACATCTTCTCTGAGCAAACCAGAGGAGAAGCTTCCATCCTGACACGAGACGCTGGAGTCCCTACACGCAGAAGCTCCAGCATGCAGTAGTCTGACATCCCTTGCGGGGTGTCCAACTCGAGACCAAGATGGGGTCCTTTGTGCTTTCCCATCAGGTAATGAGGTTGGCTCTTTCCAAGGGGGATTCTTGGCTTCACACCTACATACATGCTAGGTACACCTAGCTAGGGTTCGCACCTTAGGAGTATGCTTGATTATTGCTATGTATCTATATACCTGCATATATTCACTGTTTTAGCACCATGGTAGGATTCTACCTTTTATTTACTCTGTCGGTGCTTGCAATCGTATATATCTGTTTCTGTCTAATGGTTGTTGCAGCACACGTATTTTATACTAGTGACGCTAGTTCAATAAATGCTTGTTGAAAACGTCCCCATCGTTTATTCTGTATATCTCTCTGAGAAGAAGTGAGCACGAGTGACTGAGCGAAAAGTACTGTACTGTTTCCACGATCCCTGAAGGAACAAGGGTTGTCATGTTCGATAGTTGCCAGAAACTATTCGCTCCTTGGTAAGGTTAGGGGGCCTATAGTGGCACTGTAAGCTAGCTGGTCTAAAGGCTAACATGTTCTTTGAGGGTGTCTGGAATCAGTCTGGACACAACTCCAATAGTTCATGTTGTCTAAATGCGCAGATCTTATGTATTATTAGGAACTACACTACATGATATCTTTCACTGGATGGCCCCTTTAATATAGTGTTATGCGTGGCTCTAATAGAGAGCCATTAGCGTGAATGACGAGTTTAAATCCAGTAATTCACTGCTAGGATACAACACAGTCAGTAACAGTACTTGTCAACCACTGTGGCTATGTCATAAAGGAATTCCAGACTGCTCGGACTGGGCTCTCTGAAAGCCTGTAAATGCAGCATTGGAAAGCAGGGAGCAATGTTTCTGAAGCAGAGGGAAGGCGAGGCACAGAGTGGTGGGGGTGGGTGGCAGGAAGACCTGTATTCTTTAAACCTGGGACAGGGAGGAGAAGCCATGTTATGGCTCCCCCATTTCTCCTCTGTACCTGCCTAGCTGCTGAAAGCAAGGGCAGATGATTTTTGGGAGCCATACATAACTAAATTATAGATGGGTAAAACGTGAATTATGGGGGCGTTCTAAGTGACATCAAGGACAACTCGAGCTTCCCTATCATTGTCTAATTGTTGTTACTCTGAACCCCTTGGTATAAAATATCCTTGTACTTGACTGTTAATCTTTGCAGGAGCCACATAATCATACAGCCAGCTGTCTTGACTCAAAGGCACGTCCTTTATCTCATGGTGAAGAATATGCTTGAAGATTGAAAGACTAGACATATTGGTGCAACTTCACTGCCCATTTCACGTGTCCACCACTGTAGATCACTAACCAGCCTGCTTCAAGCACATCATCGTCCTGTGGGTCCTTCGGGTTATTTCCTTGCTGGGTCTCACATTGGCTCGGGCAGGTTAACCCAATTCAGCAAGAATTTAAAAAAAACTTTGTTTATGTTTTCCAAAGATACACCATCAAGAAAGACCCACAATAAAAGGTTAACATAAAATTGAATACTAGTATAGCACAGGTAAAAATATTAATTTCTTGTGATTCACATTATGAAAATTGCACCATCTCATGTAGGAGGGAGAGCCTACCTTAGCCCACCGCTGAGGATAGTTCACAAGCCCAGGCCAACCCATATGCCAGTTAGGAAGTCGTATCCAAGCCATCCACTCCCTCATGGCCTTCCCATACAGGGCCACTGAAAGTGAGGAAGACTTAGTTAAGGAGTGAGTGCTCTTATTTATTTATACCACTTGTAAAGTTAATCTTATTTATTTATACCACTTGTAAAGTGCATTTGTCACCAACTGCTATCCTGGCGCTAAGGTGAGGGGGTAGGTACCGCTGTTGCCATGAAATCATCCGGGGGAAACACATATGCAGGATTTATTTAGGAAAAAGCAATGCTTTAGAGGTTTCCTAAATTGCAACAAGGCTGTTGCAGATCTAACAGATGGTGGCAGCTTATTCCACAGTTGGGCCGCTTTAACTGAGAAAGCCCGACCACCCTGTCTTGTCTTCCGAAACTTATTGTCGCAGACCAGGTTTGCGGTACTAGTGCGGAGGCGTCGCCCCGGGGTATACCCCTTCAATCTCCTTTGTAGGGGTACCGGACCAGCACCCTGTAGAGCCTTGAACACAATGTACATAGCCTTGAACAGAATCCTCTGCTTTAGAGGGAGCCAGTGCAGTTCTTTCAAGGCATCAGTAGCTGATGATCTGCGAGGTCTGTTTAAGGGAACTTTCGCCGCAGCCGCTTGGACTCTCTACAGTTTGTTCAGCAAATACTCAGGTGTCCCGAGTAACAGAGCATTACAGTAGTCCAGCCTACTGAGTATAATGCTACGAACTACAGGTGATTTGGCTTGAGGGGGGCAACAATGGAAGCACTTTTCTAAGGCTTTATAACAGTGCAAAGCATGTGCCTGATACTTTTGTAACGTGGTTCTCCATAGATAACTTATTGTCCAAGGTGACCCCACGTTACGGACCATGTCGGCTTGAACTAACTCATCACCAGGTGGGGTGTGCCGGGGGAGAGCCATAGGGATCTTCTAAGCCAAACACCACAGAAATTCTGTTTTGTCCCATTAAGTTTTAATGAGTGAATTCATCCATCTGACTATTTCCAACATGCCTTTTTGGAAAGCTGTTACTATCTTCTCTTAGTTGTTATTGAGGGATAAAATCAGCTGAGGGTCATCGGGGTAATTAGCCCCGTTAATGCCATACTTCTTTATCAAAGCGGTAAGTGGCCGCATATAGATATTAAACAATATCAGGCTGAGCGCTGACCCCTGTGGTGCGCCCTGTTGCAACATTTTAAATGCAGAGCAGTAGGGGAGGGGGGTAGAGAGACCGCCTGACATCTGTCCAGTGGTTAGGACTCCAGTCACTTTAGTGCTATGCCTCCTACTCCAATTGAAATTAATGTGGACAGCAAGACTTTGTGATCTACTATGTCAAAGGCAGCCGACAAATCAAGTATGATCAAAACTGTTGAGTGCCCGCTGTCTCCCCACATTCGTAGCTCGTCTAAAGCAATACGTATGGCTCACTCTCTACTATGTCCTGGTCAAAAGCCAAATTGCTCATCATCAAGGACGTACTGAGATTCCAGATATTGAGATACATTTCTGCTCACATAACGCTCCAGGATCTTTATTGGGAAGGGGAGGAGCGAAATGGGCCTATAGTTACTCAAAACCACGGGGTCATCTGATGATTTTATTCAAGGGGGGGGGTGTTAACAATTGCTTTCTTCCAAGTTTGGGGTACCCTACCCATCTTCAAGGATTGGTTGCACACCAGCAGCATGGGGAGAGCAAGCTCCTCTCCTAACTCTTTTGACAGCTGTTGAAAACCTGGAGATTCTAATTTTTCATTCTTTTGCTCCATTTGTTTACGTTAGCGCTGGTAGGCCCCAGTGGGGTAGGCATGCACTTTATAAATCAAAATAGAATAAATAAAAACTCTTATTCCAAGACTGACACCTTTGAGTGGATATGCAGGAAAGCGGCTTGCTTGTTCCTTGCAGTTAAAGTATGCTTTAGTTTAGCTCTAAGCACGTTCTTCCATTGATAATCTTTGTGTATCCTTCTGGCTGTTTGGATGCACTTCCTGTATCCCACAGGCCCACACCTAACCCTGCTCAATCTTCCGGAGTAGCTGCAGTCACATGTCATTAAGGAGCTCTCCATGTGATGCTGTAACAATCCACCTCCACTCGTAGAACCCAACTGCCTCTCCAATCATTTGAGGACTGTATTTTTGTCTTTGACCACGTACAGCACTCCACTGCATTTTATCTGGATTCACTTTATACAATAGTGTAGGAAGCTGGCTCTCTATATACTATACCAAAGTAAGGTATAGTGTGCACAGAGTCCAGTGGATCCCCAAAGGCTTACAGAGGTAAAAGTAGATAATACCTTACTCTCTATTTGTGGTAGGGTGGGCGAGCAATAAGGCTTTATCAGAGGGTAGTATTAAGCATTTATTGTACACACTCAGGCAAGAAATGTCACACACTCAAAGGCTGAACTCAGACCAATTGTTTGTATTAAAAATATTTCTTTAGTTGTATTTTATTTTTAGTACCAAGCAGGACTTGGTACAGATAAATAGAATTGTACTTTTCAAGACAGATTGCTCAACAAGCAAGCTGGATGAGAATGACTTTTGTTACAGGTTTGTAAAATATATAAATACAGTTGAGATTACTTTTGATTACTTATTAGAGTACTTTTTGGATTACTTTTCTACTCAGTGTGATATGCCTAGACATCACACTGGGACATTTCCTAGATAAAAGGGAAGTAAAACAGTTTTCATAAAAACACAGTTTCTTGTTTCCATACAAACACCCTCAACACCTAGAGGTTTTTCAGAGGAAAACAGTCAATGCAATCATATGGAGAACAAGCATTTGCAATGTAATCGGTATCGCCTTTGGGACCTTATATGTATTTAGCTATGCAGCACATTAGCCTGGGTGCTGAAACATCTACTGTTCTTTAACATGGAGGAAAAGTAAGCACCAAACTGCGTTACATACCAGGTATGGGAACACATGGAGAGAAATATTGCCTTTCAGCGGGAAATGGTATAGTCCAAAACTCTGTTTTTAATATAAAATCAGGGCCTTCAGTGGTCATATCACTGAAAATACAAGATTTGAAAAAAATATTATAGTCTACGGGTACTCGTGGAAGACAATTTCTATGGACTGGAATCTAGAGCATGCTAAAGTGGTTCTGGTATTATACTGACCTCTGCTGGTCGTTTTCTATCAAGACAGTTAAATAGAGGCAGTTGAACAGAAAAAGTCCCTAAGCGGAAGCAGACAAGTATACTAAGTACATACACATAAGTGTATACTAAAGTATATACAAGAGGTCTTGAATGCTCGACCTAAAAATGAGGTGATCGGTTTGCAGGTAAATAAACGGTCTTGAGGGTTGAGTTTCTGGGGTTAGAACAAGGGTTCCCAAAGGGTCAAGGATGCACTCAAAAAGCACCCTCAGCAGCACTAGGGCGGCCGGCTGCAGAGTGTTGAGGCCCAGTGTTAGCCTATGGGGCTAGGTGGGCGTCGGTTGGTGGCTGCTCTCGGGCAGGCCACAAGGTTGAGGGAGCAAAGCTCCTACGGTTAAGCTCAGGGCAAAGGGGGATCCAAGTTAGCACACAAGGTGCACCCACAGCGGCACAGGGGCGGCTGGGTGCAGGGTGCTAGATCGACGTCGGGTGCCCTGTTGGTTTCAATGGGAGATCTCCGGTCAGAACAAACAATGCAGGTTTGGGCAAGGAGGCTTCCTGGAGCCGACCACCGGTTGGAGAGGTAAGTTGGGATGCAGGGGGGTTGCCAGGACACAGTCAGTTGGGCCACCTAAGACCGTGGGGGGTCCGGTGCAGGGGTGTCTTTAGGCGTCGGGTTTTCCTTACCAACTCCAGTCGCGGTCGGGGGTGCCCCTCCAGATAGAGGCTGTAGGCGTCGTTGGGAGGCTTGAGGTAGGTCAGGGATCACCGGATTCCAGGTCAGGATCACTGGGGAGACCTCCTCGTGGTGTTGGGCCACTCGAACTCAGGCTGTGGGCGTCGGGTGCAGAGTGGTGCAGACTCGCGGATTCGGCCGGAGCCAGAGTCTGGTTCTTGAGCAAGTCCGGTGCTCACGGGAGACAGAGTCTTTGTAAGGAAGGCAAAGCAGGTCCTTTGGGTTCTGGGGGGCTGCAGGACACGCCTAGATTCTTCTGGAGCAGGTCGAGACAGTCCGGTAGGGCTCCAGTGGGAGGGGGGGGCATAGTCCTCACTCTGGTTGGCTGGGTCACCCCCCCCCCCCCATCTTCAAGATGGGGGGACAGAGTTGTGCTTTGCCTCACCTCGCCCACCTGAGGGGTGGGGTTGGCAAAGGTGGGCACACCTCTCCTCCTATCTTGGTTTTCCCACCGATTCTACCTCGAAGATGGCCTCTGAGTGCATTTGGCCTTAAATCCCACACTGGCATCAGTGTGGGTTTAATGTGCTGAGAAGTTCGATACCAAACTTTCCAGGATTCAGTAAAGCCATTATGGTAGTGTGGCGTTCGTAATGACAAACTCCTAGACCATATACTCTTTATGGCTTTACTGCACTTACAGGGGCAGATTTACAAGCCCCTTGCGCCGCCATTGCGTCACTTGTTTTGATGCAACAGCTGCGCAAAAAATGCGGTCTATTTACAACGTGACGCATCTAGGGAGATGCGTCCCGTTGTAAAGCCCTGCATCACATTATACCTGCGTCAGGTATAATGTATGCAGGGTGGGCGTTCCCACGCAGGAAGGCCTCGTAAAAGTGACGCAGTGAAATCTACAAGATTTCACTGCGCCACTTTTAGGACGCCACTGCGTCAAAACCTTACGCCTGCTTCAAGCAGGCGTAAGTAGTGACGCAGTGTAGTGGGAATAGGCCTCAAAATGCATTGCTGGAGTTGTGCCGTGCTTACGACAACTCCTGCAATGCGCGACTTTTGCCCCCAAAGATGCGTCAGAATTTCTGACGCATCTGTCAATCCTTGCGCCATGGTGCACCATATTGTAAATACGGCGCATCCATGGTGACGCAAGGGTTTCTCAGAGTGGCGCAGGGAAAGTGACGCATCTCTACAGAAGCGTCACTTTCTTGTAAATCTGCCCCACAATGTCGAAGAATGGACTTAGACACTGTAGTGCTCATGCACCTGTTCCCTCACCAGTTGTATAGTGTACCCTGCTAGAGGGGTGTCTTACCTATTCCATAGGCAGTGGGTTGTAGGCATGGCACAGGGATGTGTGCCATGTCGACTTCACTTTTCTCTGCACCAAAACATGCAGCCTGCAAAGGCAGTGTATGTGTGTTAAGGTACAGGGCTTCAAAGGGTGGCACAATATGTGCTGCAGTCCTTAGAGGCCTTCCCTGGTCACAGTGCCCTTGGAACCCATGGTACCTTTTACCAGGGACTTACATGTGGCCAGGGTGGTGCCAATTGGGGGTGCAAAGGTACAGTTTTAGGGAAAGAACATAGTCCCTGGGTACCTGATTGGCAGGAACCCAGGACACACTTAAAGAGCATCAGGAAAAAAGTGGGGGGCAACCATGCAAAAAGGGGCACTTTCCTATAAATAGCAGATATATGTACCTCTACTATGCCGCAACAAGGGTCACTTCCTTGATGACTTTTGTCAGTATCCTTTGACTATCAGGCCTCACAGGAGGCCTGATGTATCAAAGAGTTTGACCCATTTTTTGTCTATGGAGAAAAGTTGTGATACATAAAGGCTATACGCCTACGTTCTTTCTTCACCCGTCGGGCTCAGAAATCCAGTGGACTGCAATTTTGGCCTCAAAGAGCAAGTAGTGCACTGTCAACTGGCTGGCAAATTTATCCCCTATAGAGAACAAGCCCTTCATGTACTTCAACCTCCAGTCACAACTGGTATACCTGATATTTTAATTCTTTATTGTAATATTTTTACATGGTTGCTATTCTACATTGTTGCAAAATAAACTGTTGTGAAAAAGGGAAACTTCGTGAAACATTCACTGTAACCAATTAGAAATGACAGTTTTCTATTTTAGCTTTCAGAACTTCAGCAGGTTTCTCCAATGAGTAGCTTGTGAGTTACTGGTAGCTCTCCAGCTATCTGTAAGCAGCTCTCTTATGTGCAGCCCAGACTACTAAATTAGAAGCTTTTATTTGGCTGAATTAATATACATACACCAAAATCTGGAGTGTATAATAGAGAAGAAAATGTGCTGGTTTTCAAAACTCGTACGCCGATATTTGGAGGAAATTGCAGAAATGCCAAAATTGAGTGATCAATCATGTGGCTTTGGGAAGACTTTTTACAAATGTTATTACGTTGGCACCAGAGCCATTGCAGCTACGGCTGTTATTTATTATTCATGTTGAGGCTTTGCATATTGACAAAGCCTTTTGTACATTACTGCTGGCAACACTGCCTGATGCACTGAGGTGATCCCTAGTAATAATCTTACATATAGTGGCCAATAATGTATTCTTCTCTGATGTTGTAAATATTACAAAACGTATAATATTAGTAGCTCTCGAGGAGTTCCATTAAACATAAGAAGCTCTTGTTACAGAAAAGGTTGGAGACCCCTGAAGGCACTGTTAGAATTGCTACAGTATTCCTTCTAAATTAAGAGGAGTATTTCGGTTTGGAGGGTGGTTTGGAGGGTAATCTGGGTGGAGTGGTGAAGGGCGTAGGTTTGTCAATATGAGAAGCTGGGGAGCAGGCAGCATAAATAAATTGGTCCTCTGGACAGTTTTTCTTTTCCAGTACACAATAAACATGTTTTTTAAATCTTGGTGGAGAAAATAGAGATTTATAAACATCTAATTTTAGATGTGTTTCCAGGCACCAATGTACATAACTTACCACACGAATTGTGAATCAATTTGCCACATATGTGGTGCGTATTAAGCCACATAGTTCATGTGCGTGATTTTCTTCTGTTCTCGGCTTCCTGTGTGTGGCATTCTCAGACAGCCTGATAATAAAAAAAAAAAAACACTCCGCAGCCGCTCAGTTCTCACAGAAGTGCTTGGCGCGTCTCAAACCTTGTTAGAGGGAACCAAAATATTTGTCACGAGAAGTGTTACTTTCACACGGGCCCTTGTTTGAAGGCACCGGGAGAGCGACGACAGGAAACCAAAGCTTTAAACTTGACAAGCTGCTTGACGATTCCTGCTTGTAGAACAGCATCCCTGGGCGTAAACGGAGGTTCCTCTGATAAGCCCACGACTGCAGGCGTTTCCATGTTCCTGTTGCTGGACACACGTAGCCTAGACCATGCCTCATATTTTCTGCCTGTGCACTCACTGTACACACCAACCTGCGCATTTGCACACTCATAGCATGGAGAACTTTCCTGTGACGTAGCGGTTCTGATACACAAGTTCACTTATTTTTAGGTTTTACGAGGTGGTGCCGAACTTTATTTGCAGTTGCTTTACTGCATGAACCCGGCCTGTCCCACTAGTTATTTTAATGACGTTGCCTCAGTGGCCTAACGCAAAATGACGCCATCTTGCAGAATGTGAAGAGGGGCCATGGAGTTTCCTATATCCAGGGCCACTGGAATTATGCGGTAGTGGAGGACCAAATTATGCAGCAAGCAATGGCAAATTATGCAACGTAATGCGGCACATTTTGTGATAGGATAATTTTGTAATTTTTACACGTTAACACTGTCTGGGCAAATATTTCACCTCATTAGTGCTAATTTAACAACCAAATACAGCAATTAGCAACTGAAAGGTGACCAGTCAATCTTTGTGACGGGCCTTTCACTGCACGGCAACACGTTGGCACTTTTTAGGTCTCGGCTAGGCAGCGCATGCGCTGTCTCGTCGAGAGATGCTGTATACAGTATAGCGGGGGAAGCTCCGCCCACTTTTCAGCCATAAATTTGATTGGCTTCAATAATAAAATCTGCATTTTAATTGGTTTTGGGCTTCTTAGTCCCGCCTCCTGACTGCCATTACGTCATTTATACTCTTCCGAGGCCATCAGCCCCTTTACTTGTAAAACCGGTTTGTTTCCCTGTCTCTCCCCTTTCCCTTTCGCAGTCCGTAACTTCTTGTACCACATTCACCCCTCCACCCCCTCCCGTTCGTGCCTTCTTTCATGCCGGCACTTCCATTTAAAATGCAATAGGTCTCGGGTAAATCCGAGTCCTATTGCATTTTCAAGGCTTGTTTGCAGTGTGATTGGTGGGTGAATTTGCACTTGTCTCGCATGCGCACGATGCCTTACATCGTGCGCATGCGAGACAAAGGGAGGCAGAGACAGCACAAGGAGCAAAGCAGGACGAGGTGAAGCGCGGCCGGGTTCCACTCCATCCTCCCCACCCACAGATCACCCGCCTGACTACACAATGCTTCTTTCTTGGCGTTGCTGCTCTTTTCAGGAATACAAAGTACTGCAAGCGTGTGTCGGGAGGAAGCACTCCTGCGGTCTGCGTGTCTCCTCCGCTCTCGTCTCGGAAGCCCCTCTCAAAACCACGGACGGCTCGGACCAGCACACGGCGCCTCTTCCGCCAGGCTGCCAGGCTGCCAGGCTGCCGCGATCTCAGAGCGAGGTAAGGCTGGTGTGGGCGGGTACTACTGCCCTCTATGGGACCCGGCGTCCCCGCTGTGGCACACGCGGGTGCAGGGTGCCACCCGGGACACATCGTAAACCGTGCACAAACACCGTGTGTGCACCAGAGAAGGGTGTGAATGGGACGGGTGTGGTTAGGAGCTGCTAGCGGGCACTGGTGGTTGGGAGGGCGATTCAGCTCCTATGGTGGGCACAACGGGTCAGTTTTTGTTATAGCGGCCTTTCTTCATCAGTCTGATGCTTTCAGGGGCACCAGATGCTGCATTCCAGTTTGCTGTCCCAGGACAGCAGGCTGCCCAGAGTTGAAGAAACCGCACAGTACACAACTGAACCTACATGAAGCATGTGCCCCGAACATTCCACTTAGTAGGAAAAGCCCACCTCTGCTCTGCAACTTGTCAGCCCTGCTCCCTTTTGGGTCATGTCCAGCGAACACTTCACACATCGCAGGAAATAAGGGCAGTATGCATAGGTTGATGGTAATGTGAAGGGGAGGAGCGCTTGCTGGTTTGATACTCCCCATTACTACAATCTGCAAATGGGGCTGGGATTGGCGTTCCTGACCTTTCGCTCTCCTGCCTTTCCCCTCGGCAGCCTGCAGCCAGTCCCCAAATTGCCAGGCTCTGTAATTAGCAGAGTGCGCCTGTTTAAGTTAAAAGCTTTTTTTTTTTTAACTCTAAATGAAACTCGAGGAGGGACCTGTCTGTCCTCTGCTTATCTAGGGAGTCACTTTCTGGTCAGCCCTCTCAATTTATATCTCTTACATTTAATCAGCATTAAGGTATTGCTTGTTAAGAGCTTTGGCTAAGGGGGTTGCTAGACGCTTTTGTCAGTCGAACGTTTCCTTTTATCATATATTTACCTTGAAGCACAATTGAGGCAGGCAGCACATAACGTGCTTCAAAAATTCTGAAGGTATTAAAAAGGTCATGGAAAGAGTTCAAAGGCAGGAAATGGTGCCTCGGGGTTTAGTGCAGGGGCTAAAAATGTAACAAAAGCAATTATGGAGTAATGCATTGGATACATCAATTTACATAAAGGTATGATGCGTTTGGGTAACTACAATGCTAATGGATTTTAGAGTGGTGATGATTTCTGAGTCCTATTGTTTTGTTACAGTGTAATTGGTACGAATCTGCTTTATTGTGCGGTTTTCAGGATCAACGTTAATGGCCGGGGGTAAAATGAACACCTAACTGCAGAATTACAGAAATAGCTGGCTTTGGGGGGAAGAGTCCTTTTGATAGACCTTGCATTCAAGTTTGTGCCCCAGGGTGCTTGTTTACCAGGTGTATTGCTTTCTGCTGAGGAACTCTAGCTAATCACTTTAGCACTCTCTAGATTCCAGTCCATAGAACTTCTCTTCCACGAGCACCCATAAACATAATATTTTTTTTCAAATCATATTTTCAGCGATATAACCACCGAAGGCCCTGATATATTAAAAACAGAGCTTTTGGCCTATACCATTTCCCGCTAAAAGGCAATATTTCTCTCCATGTCTTCACATACCTGGCATGTCACACAGTTTGGTGCTTACTTTCCCTCCATGTGCTTACTTTCCCTCCAGTAGATGTTTCACCACCCAGGGTAAGGTGCTGCATAGCTAAATACATGTAAGGTCCCAAAGACGAGACCGTTTGCATTGCAAATGCTTGTTTAAAGTAGCTTTTGATCTGTGTGAGCTAAAAACAATTTTTGTTTGTAAAAATCTGCACATGTAGCAAGTTCATAGTTATATGAAAAACGCCATGGATGCAGAATCACATAATTCCAGTGGCCCTGCCTAGATTTTCGAGATATTCATTGGCCTTCGGCTGAATATGGAGCCGCTTAGGTTATACCCTGTATTGCATTTATATGGCAATACCCACCCCTAATGAAGCACATTATATTCCAAGATAATTTTAGTTTCACCTCAATCCCATGGACTCCTACCCTGATCTGCAGGTTTTCTTAAGATTGTGTCACTTCCTTTTTATGCCTGGTTATGAAGGTCTGCCATTTACACTGGCCCAGGTGGCTCTCTTGGTTTGCAGGGTACAGCTTATGCCCATAAGGGACTCGGGCCTGCCATCTTATAGTCCACAATACACTGGGGTCCTTGTGGATACCACCTGCCCATTTTTCTAAAGTTTCCTTTTCATACACGTTCTAGGACTCCCAAATGTTTATGAATATAGCACACCAGGAGGAATAACAACTTAATTGTACAATTTATATCTCACTTCTAACCCACGAGGAGGAAGCAAATCCGCATGAGGGAGCTGCCACCTTTTTGGTGTCTGTGGATGGTAGGTTGTGGGCTGTAGGTTGGTCTCTATAGACTGATAAATAGACATATTGTGTTGCATAAGATGATGAGAATAGACAGTAAAAATACCTACTCTTAGCTAAATTTAGGAGTGGTCTATGTCAAACAACCAAGTGGTAAGAACAATATTTTTTATGCGCTTCAAAATCCAGGGTGGCTGTCAGTCATTCATATACTACCAAGGAAAGAAAACTTTCCTAGCTATCATGAAGGAAAAGGAAGATTCTATCAAGTCACAGCGGTGAGGATTATGCAATCAATTCTTTATTCACCACATCAACAGCCAAAACCATATCCTAACCAAAAATGACATTTCCAGAGAACAGCAGGGTAAGTGTTCGAAGTCCAACCAATCGGATAATCCCCAAAAGCCATGAGAAGAACAACCATTTTTTTCTGCACTCTTCAAGCATTCAGCCATGGGTGGCATCACCACCAGGTCCTTAATCTTGTTTCTCTTCCCTCCCTAGAATCAAATGAACAGGACAACCATTGTTATATCAAATAAGGATTAATTTTCAACAAAGAAACACTACTCCAGAAAAAGGGCACAGAGCACTAAAATTGCAAGGAAGTCAAGAGCATTTGATCAGCCTTCAATATACAAAAAATAGCATTTTCAAGAAGCCAGACTAGGTCATATCATCTGCCATCCTTCCAGGGCAGAAAAACCATGAATACAGTGGACAGGGATAATCTGCAATAGAATATACCCCTCAAGGACCTTTCCTTGACAACGGCTTTTTTGGGATTATATTTCCAAACACAGAGGCCCCGATTATGGAGGTTCAAAGTTTGCTAAACACTTGAGAAGCAACATTCTGGATTGGCTTGAAATAAAATGTCTGGAACGTAGACGGAGGACTGATCCGCTACTCACATTAGTTCTTGTATGATAACTTTGGAGGCCATTTTGACACTAATTGAGTGAGCCCTAAAAACTGAAGTAGTAATGCCCGCCACCTAGATTACTCCTTAACCCACTGCACTATGGTAGAGGGAGAGATGGGCCAAAAAGTTTCTTAAAGGAAATTAAAAGTTGGTTGGTATCACTATGGTGCAGGGTTCTCACAATATACTCTCTGTCCTCACTATATACAGTTCTGTTTGGTCCTGAAAACTGGAATAAAAAACAGCACACCTGTCATGGCTCTCTTGGCACCCCTTAAACATAACCCTGACAAATAAAAAAAAAAGTGATGGGTGGAAACATTTAATTGATCTCACCCACTGGTAATTACTTATGGCTGCATTACCAGTCTATCTTTATTTGTTTAGCCCACCATACCAGCTCAGACAACTATGTGGAAATCACCCTGGTCCTGCTCCAAAAGGAAGAGCCCAGGCTGGACTGCAGGCCAGGCCCCCGCTGACCCAAACACAAGCAAGCCTAGACAGGTTTTGGTCTATTGGGGCCTCTTCCGTAGAGTGCAACGTGTGTTCAAGTGGCACAGTGAGCATATAACCCACATCTGGGTATATCAGTTACATTGAAGAATACAATAAAGTGATGGGTGGAATGCTTGACTAGATGTCGTCCACTGGTAATGCCACATCGGTCAGGGTTAATGTTCTAACCAGAATGACCAAAACGTTAGTTTGAGCATTCAACACTGAGCAGACTCCCAGTCCTTTGGGGAGCTCTAGATAGTTTATAGGAAGGTTAAATTCCTGGCCTGACCACCATCCTCCTGTGATATTATCCCCAACACTGGGACTCTCTCCGCACAGTCTGCTGGCATCAGGCTATTTTGAAATCCAGAAACATCAAATATGGATCTGCCATTCCAGGCCTCCATGTGATGTAACCATCAATTAAACATCAGTCAAGCCTCTTCCCAGAGTCGAATCATCCCTGGGTCAGAGAGGGCTCCACTAAGAGGAGCAGACGTCCACTTCTGCAGGGCCCAGTAGTGGAGCAGGAAGACTTCCTGGATCAAAGAAGCCAGAAGGCCCACAATCCTGGCTAAATTAGAGAAATTCTGTATTTTGCCAGCACTTTATACAATTCCTCTTTAATTGTCCTCAACTTCTGCCGAGACAGTCTCAACATCTCAGAGGCAGAATCCACTGTCAAGCCTAGAAAGGTAATTTGGGAGAGTTGAAGCACCAACATCTCCAGGATGATGCAGCCTAGGATCTGCATACCATTGATATTTCCAGCTGTTTCATCAGCTGATAGCGTCCTGATCTACGAATAAGAAGTCATCTAGGTAAACTATCATTCTTTCATACATGACCATAGTACTAGCTGGTGCATGTCGATCTACAAAAGCATAGAATTCATTACTCAAATGTACTTAAAGACTTGACCTTTGGCTCAAATTGATTTTTCTAATGTGTCCATCGTCTATTTGGATTCGCCTCTCAGTGAACACCTTGCTTGCTTGGAGGTGACTTATTGGCCTCCTCTTTCTAGCACGGCTGTGCTCTATATTGATTACATAGAGACACAAAGCCCTGATGAAGTCGATAAATCAGACGAAACACGTGTTGGCTACTGGGAAGAATCTGATGTTTTGAACATTGACAATGATCTGCAAATAAATGACCCCTGAAGTCCAAGATTTGTAATATCAAACTCTTGGGTGGAGTTGGAATTACTCAAGAGTATCTTATTTTTTGACATATATAAAACTGTGATCACTTCAATATATAACCTGTACATAGTGTGTGCCAAAGGGTTTTGTATGAATTTGTTCAGGACCCCTGATTAGAGTGTCTGATTGCGAATGTAGGGTAAACATTCCTCCCTTATGTGCACCACTCCCTAAATCAGCGATTGAAAATACTGTGTTAACTGCCAGGTGAGCGTCACTGTCTAATCCCGCCTTTACCTCCCTTAATACTATCATTCTTACCCACTCGATCATAGAAATTCTTCATCTGGCCTCAATAGCTCGGTCAAGCACTACAGAGCTGAGGCCAGACTGAAGGGAAGGTCCATAAATTTGAAAGTTTGACCCCTACAAAGAAATTGAAGGAACTTCCTGAGAGGTGGGAACATTAGCACCATAAAGTCCTTTAAATCCAGCCTCACCTTCCAATTTCTTACTAAAGGATGTGAAGACTGATACCCCCTCCACTCTTGAAGTAGCAGTAGGTCAGCAAATCCATTGAACTCTGTCCAATTGATCGCTGGACGCAAACCCTTTTCCTTATTCTCCACCAATAAGTAGTTGACAAAGATATGGGGTGGAAAGTAGTTTTTGATGGTTCCCTTTGTGCTCAAAACTGAGGACCGCCTAGTTGTTCTTACTTGGATTAGAAAAACAGACAGTGGGTCTCCTGTTCTGCATTGGAGCCGTGCACCATCTGAAAATCCCAAGCGTCCTTGGTAATTTATACCCAATTGAGGAAAAATAGACTTAAATGACCCTCCATCACCGCCCAAGACTTCGAATGTATGAAGGGATGATGCTCACGCTGAGAGTTGCTCCTGAAACTCCAAATCCACTACAACCTCTGGCCGCCCCTCTGGATAGGGAAGAACCTCAGACATGCTACACCTTGAGCAACCTAGACTAAAGAAAGATTTCACTCCTGTTCCTTCTCTGGAAATTCTACAATAGTCTGGAGCTCACTCCCTTCTGAGATTCGTACAAACCCCTCCCTTGCTTCCTTCAAGAAGTAGCATTAAATCCATTCAGCTTGAAAGATATCTACTGCGCAGACCAGTTGCTGCCCCTTTTAACCACTCAGGAGAATAAACTGGCTCTCTCCCTTTCTCTCTCCTTTATCTAACCATTGTACATTTGCTCCAGAGTTTTACTTGCACTCAAAACTGCAACCTGTTATTACTTTGTATACTGTACAGTGCTTCCAGACACCTGGGTCATGTATGCGCTTTATAAAACTCAATAAATAAAATGAAGCACTCTCTAAAGCAATGAAAGTCTGGCCACTCATTAATGCACCTGTAGCCCTACGCATTCTGGGAGCTATGGAAACCTGCTGGGCCAGATGTGCCCACCCTTTGTTGCCCAGAACCAGCTAAAAACTTTGGGCTAAAGATCCTTTTCAAAGAGCTTTTCAAGATACTTGACAAAAGGTTTCCTAACAATGAAACCTGGAGCCACTTAACCCACCCACTTAGATGCTATATTCCCCGAATTTCAGGCATACCTTGATCATCAAGGACCACCTTTTGTCTACGGAGGCCACCAGTTTGAAAACACGGATCATTGTGCCCAGTCTGATAGGATAATTAGGGAGATGGGCTGTCTGGAGGACTACACCTCCACAGCCATATTCAGAGCATTCATTAAGGACCTTAGCTAAATCTAGAAGGTTTTCTTTGCATGACTTCCAGGTGTGGTTGATAACTTCCTATGGGTCCTTAAAGGAGTTTTCCAGAAAGGTGGCCATCTAAACAGAAATTTCCAGGACGTAAGGCAACTTATTGTCCAGGGTAGGACGAGGACATTCTACCCTTAGCTGTCCCCTGATCTTCACTGGCTTGTAGATTATATTTGACACATCTGCTACCTTCACTTCCAGAGTCCATTTTAAAAACAGGGATGGAAGATATCTTTCGGTAAGAATAGGACTTTGGCCTCTGCTTCAGGTATCCATTTTGCCTCCTGGTTTATCTGCTCCCTTGGACCATTTCCTGTCCAGGGAATGTCTCCACAGTCTGTCCAGGTCCTTTTCTGAATCCCCAGAGGACCTCTTCTTCCCCATTCTCCCTTCTGTGCCCCAGGTTCAACTCCTATGAAGGAAATCATCTAGTGGCGTTTGGGCTGCCCACCGGACCGCATTGGTTCACCTCCTAGCCGCAGGATGCACAATTTCTCCATGAATGCAGTCTCTCAAAGACATTATAAAAAGGTGTACCATGTACTCTTGCCATTGCCATGGTTTCCACAGACTGGCAGCTGGGTAGACGATCTCCTGGCCTTCTGGAGCTCCACTTGAAGGCCCCTTGGGGTATTATCAGTGCAGCCTGTTGGTGTTTAGAAAAGGGTGTGTGGGCGCAACACAGACAACAAGCTTCTATGGTGCCAGAAATGTGTCTACCTTGATGCCCACTCTGCACTCTTGCATCTGTTCTGAGGCTGTCCCACCACCTAGTGGGCAGAGGATCATGGCAACCAAGAAATTGGTTCTCAATACACTTAAGGAGGCTGTGGACACCCTTTTGCCACTGACCTCCAAGCAGTCGCGTAGATCTCACCCCCGGCCTCTTGGTTCACAGACTCCCTTAAACTGGTAAAACAACAATGTAAAACACTCGAAAGACAGTGGAGGAAAGGATGAGCAGATGATGCCAAATTGTAATATCTGGCTGCACTGAAAAGATATCATGCCCTCTGCAAAGAGGCTGGTGCCAAGTACTATACTGAGAAGATTGTTAGCTCTCAACATAGACTTTTTAAAGTGGTGGAAAAAGCGTTCGGCGACTAACATCTCACCCACATCCTCTCTTTCACAGGACCAGTGTGATGAACTAGCCAGCTTTTTTATTTTTAGAAAAGGTGGACACGATTCACCGTCAGTTAGCTTTTGAGGCTACATAAGCAGAGCGTGATCCGCATTTGACAACCTCTACGAATAGCCAGCTGGAAGGCTCTCTTACAATGACGAAGCTGGATGAGTCCCTCAGAATTAGGGCTTGGTCACTGATGGATCTTACATCCCTAAAGAATATTCTGCAATCCATCAAATCGGGCTCTCCGCTGGACCCCTCTCCCCCGCCAAACTCAAAGTACTTAATGACCTGGTTCTTTCCGTCATTTTGAAACTCCTTAATTGCTCCCTGAGCTCGGGTATCGTTCCGCAGAACTGGAAACATACTCGTATTCTCCCCCTTTTAAAAAAGCGGGGGGGCGTGGCTACGCTGCGAAGCGAAATGGCCGCGAGCTAGAGTGGCTCACGTAACACCGGCTCCCTTCCTAAGATCCGACACCATAATCCGACTCCCCAAGTGTGGGTGGACCGTCTGAACTACCCAGGGCACAACAAATCCAAGAACTGCGGCTCCTGGACCCGAAACAACGGAGTTACGGACGGCGGAAGTCACGGACTAATTAGGCCTCAGAGCCGGGGCCTCGAGTAGGGAACTGAGATCGTGGTGGAAGATTGGCCTGCGCATGCTGATGACCACGACTCGCGACCTCGACTGAAACTAGGGAGGAGTCCGCGGAGTGACGGCCCTGACAGTAGACTGAGTGATCAGCGGCAACAACTGCCTAAGCCCAGCGGGTGAGCGGGACCACACCGGGGGCCCATCCGGTTTATTTACCACTCCGGCCCGATCCAGACGGCATAGGAGGCAGCGGCAGGGTTCTGGGCCTCACAGATCCGGGTGCAGCGCAACGCCCATAGGCTCACCACCGACCACTCCAAAACTGTGGTGTGGCGCTGTCCCGTACTCCCAAGGGGCGGTGTCTCCCCGAGAGGCCCTCATCATCGGGTGGAGGGGACTTGGATGGCGGAGGACAGCACACGAAGAGTGACCCTGTGGAAAGCTGCAGCTGCCCTTGAAGCGGTAGTGCCCCTGCACCTGACCTCCGGTGAGTAGATTGAGGCTCAAAAGAGGCGGTCCACACTAAAGGGAAGACCCCGTTCCAGACATTGACCTTGCGGCGTAGGGGTGGCTCCTGACCGCCGCTGGGGGCGGCATCCACTAGTCACCACCGACAGGGCTGCGGGTTGGGGCGCAGAGGGATACCAAATCGGTTCGGCCGCCACTGTAAGCCCGCAGCAATAAAAACACTAAACCAGGGCGTAACAGGGGTGGCACGCCGGCCCCCCTCACCTCACAATTCATCCAGCGTCTTTGGACTCACGCAGTATTAACCACCTGCAGGGGAGGGGAACAAACACCCACAACGTTGAGCGCACGGCCCTGCCAGGAAGAAAAGGCGGCCACAATACGACCAGAGGCAATGTCGGCTCCAAGGGGCCCCAGGGTGACTCAACAGAGCAAACTAGACAGGTACACCCAACCTAAGCCGACCTCGCCAGAACAGCCATCCAAGGAGAAAAAGGCAGCTGCAGAGGAGGGAAACCCGCCTGAGCACACTTTAAAGGACATCAAGGAAGGAATCTCGGGGGTTCGCTCATCCATGGAACAGAGGATGGACGCAATAACATCGGAGGTGACTCTAGGGCAGACCTGACCAAAATCAGCAGGAAGGTCAAGCAGATGGAAATCACTACCTCATGCCTTCTCGATGCTTTGCAAATGCAACGTGACATCAAAGAGCTGCAGGCCTTCCGGAAATTCGCGGAGGAGAAGCTCGACGACTATGAGGGCCGCACTAGACGCAATAACTTGCGTATCATTGTTGTGCCCGAAAGGGCGGAGGGACAGGTGGCCGATCTGTTTGAGGACCTCATACTTAAGCACCTACAACAGAAGAACTTGTCCAAATTCTTCATGGTCGAGAGGGCTCACAGAGTTCCGGGGGGGCGTCCTAAGCCGGGAGCCCCGCCGCGTCCTATCCTGGTGATGCTCTTGAATTTTCGGGACCGAGATGTCATACTACAACACGCAAGAGTGGCCCCACCGCTGCGGTACGACAAAGCAGAAATCGCCTTTTTCCCGGACTTTACCCTTCAAGTGCAGAGACAAAGACGTTCATTCCTTGCAGTAAAGAAACAATTGAGAGAAAAAGGAATCAAATACACAATGCTGTTTCCGGCCCGTCTCAGGGTGGAGGCCGAGGGTAGAGCCTGGTTCTTCAATCATCCCTAAGAGGCAGCGGACTGGTTAGAGTGTTGGAGGGGTGCAAAAGATCACAACGCTGATTGAAGGTCAACCCTAGTCTAACTAAGGTAGCAGCTATGCGGAGAAAGTAAGGTGTTCCTAACGTGTATTGACACCATCGGCAGGTTACATCCTGCAACTGGTGGTAGATTATTTTTGTCTGTTTCGTAGCATTAGAATTTTGCCACACCAAAAGCTATGTGTATCTTACTGTTTGCCAAGGTAAAGAATGGTCCACACCAGGGGGGGGGGGGAAGGGGATTAGCTATAATGTTTCAATAGGGAGGGAGCGGAATGACTGAGCAGCTCACCCCACACTAGTCTACCCTGGGTTCCAGGCTGGGCGACAGGCACTCTGCATAGTTGGTTCATGGGCAGTTTTAAGCCCAGTGTGCAGGGGAGCAGGGAGGGGGGTAGTTGGGTAGGGGTGGGTACGACACTGACAAGTTCAATTGACATTGTTAATCAGTAGACGACGAGACGCAGACACATCACGTTAGCCACTATGAGTACACATTAGGACAAGAGTCCCAAGCTCCTGAGTTAAAATGTCAATGGATTGGGGGACAATGTAAAACGTTCCATAGTCCTACAACACATTAGGCGATACTCCCCGGACGTTGTACTGCTCCAAGAGTCCCACCTGGTAGGCAACACCTGTAAAGCACTAAATAGATGGGGCTACAAACTAGTGACCCACACTGGCTTCACCACGGGCTCTAGAGGAGACGGTATCCTGTTCAAGCACTCCTTCCCGCTCTCCATACAGCACACCTGGACTGACGAGCTGGGTCGTTACTCCGCGATCTCACGGCAGTGGGAGGGTCAGACGCTTACAGTTATGTTACGCCAGGCCTTCAGGGCCGAACCTTTAGGGACTTAGGTACAATTATGCTCTTATTCCCGGAGGGACACATAATTGTGGGTGGAGACTTCAACTCGGTTGTATCGGGTCCTTTAGACCGTTGTCCACCCCGTGACATTGGCTTAGCACATAGATGGCTCCCGAACTTTCTAGACGCTCCAGGCCTAATGGATGTGTGGAGAGCATACCACCCAGACACTAAACAATACACATTTCACTCGGGTGCACACAACAGTTTTTCCCGAATAGATTACCTACTGGTGCCCGCATCCCAAATAGCAAATATTCGCGAAATCAGGCACATGGCTAGGGGGATTTTGGACCACTCCCCGGTATGGACCCAACTGGTCCGGGGGAGTAGGAAGCGTCGCACCCATTAACCCATGGTATCTCCGAAACCCTATAGTTAAAAAAGCACTCCTGCAGGCCCTAGACCATTACTTCCAGGAGAACGAGGGATCGGTTGAATCGCCCCAAACTCTTTGGGAAGCCTTTAAAACGGTGATGAGGGGACAGGCACTGGTGTCAATTGCCGGAGTGCGCAAGGAAAAATCAAATGACCTCGCCCATCTAGAAAATGAAATCCTCCGTCTGGAGGAAGAGATAGGGGACGAAGACATGCAAGGGAAACTCCATACCCTAAAACTTAAAAAAGAAGAGTATAAAGCTATTGCTACAGATATGGCCAAAGCTCTAGGGAGAGATAAAGATGGCAGAATATATGATCAGGGAGACAAGGCCGGGAAACTGATTGCCTGGCTGGATAGGAAGGAGAGGGAGAGTAGGTTAGTGCCAGAACTGATCAGTGACTCGGGTGAGAAAATAACAGATCCACAAGCCATAGTCCACGAATTCGCAGACTACTACAAGGGGATATACCAAAGAAGTTCAGATCGGCCAGAAGATTCACGAGCCCTCCTGTCAGATATTAGCCTGCCCACTCTGTCTGATGATGAACGACGCACGCTAGACAGTGCCCTCACCAACGACGAAATAGCACAGGCGATAAGGCACCTTCGACCAGGTAAAGCCCTGGGCCCCAACAGCCTGCCCATAGAGCTATATAAATTAAAACCAGATACCGTAGCCCCGCGACTACAGGCCATGTTTGAGGAGAGTAGGAAACAGGGTCAACTCCCACAGGACCAGAGGGTTGCAACGTTGGTCACTATACATAAAGAGGGAAAGCCGAGGGGAAAATGCTCATCCTACACCATCTCCCTACTAAACGCAGAACCCAAAATACTAGCAAAATTACTAGTGAGCCGATTGGCGCAAGTTATAAGCAAACTGGTTCACCCTGACCAGTCTGGCTTCATGCCCCACCGCAACACCGCACTAAACTTGCGAAGGCTTCTTGGAGTGCTGGGCGGAGCAGACAAGATTCATGAAGACGCAGTGGTGGTCTCACTAGATGCCACAATGACACCATCGAATGGCCATACATCTTCGCAGTCTTGGCTAAGTTGGGCTTCGGACCCGGGTTTATCGGATGGGTGAGGCTGCTCTACTCCGCCCCGATGGCGCAAGTAGTGGTCAATAATAAGAAATCTGAAACATTCAAGATTGGCCGCGGGACCCGCCAGGGTTGTCCACTTTCACCCTTACTCTTCGCCCTCTCACTAGAGCCATTAGCGGCATGGATCCAATGATAAGGGGGTTAGAATGGAAGGAGGGATGGGAATACCGTATCTCCTTATATGCGGATGACATCCTATTATACCTTGCCTCCCCGAAAATGTCGCTCCACGTAGTGGTTAACATTTTCACAAACTTTGGAAAGAACTCAGGGTACATGATTAACTGGAGCAAGTCCCTGCTGTATGTCCTACATGGAGATCCTCCCCCCCCCCACCCCCACCCCAGGGCTGTCCTATACAAGTAACAAAGGTGTGATTCCAATGTCTGGGGGTCTTCATCACCTTAGACCCTAAACTCCGATACGAACGCAACCTACTTCCCCCATTGCAGAGGTTAAAGCGTGATGTTGCTAGCTGGAAGGCGCTGCCCCTTTCATTGCTGGGAAGGGCGGCGCTTTTTAAGATGATGTCGCTGCCATGCTTCCTCTATGCCTTGCAAAACTCCCCAGATCTGGTCCCGGCGCGATATTTCAAGGAGATAGAGGGCTTAGAGAGAGCTACTGTGGGATGGCCGACCCCGAATAGCCTTGCACAAAACTTGTACTCAGTTGGTATGACGGGGGGGGATTGGGCTGCCGGACATTAAAAAGTACTATTGGGCCACCCACCTGGCAGCCATAAATCACGGCACGTATCGCGGTGGCGATGACCCTGGGTACAGAATGGACAAGGGGCTTCTCCCGGGCGGAAACTACAACAGGGCGATATATTCCAGGGCCAACTAAGCACTCAGTTCAGGTCTGGCATGCAGCGAACCGAAGCTTGGGGTGGGAACAAACTCACGTTAGCCACTCCCTTATGGGATTCGGAGCAGTTGGGTACTCTGGGGAGATCAAGAGGGTTTGATAGATGGGACCTAATTGGGATCTCAAAGATTGAGGACCTATGGGCTAAGGACGATGGTGTCGTTTGTCTCGCTACGGCGTGAATACGAACTAGCGGGCACTGAGTATTTCAGGTACCTGCAGGTTCGACATTTACTTCAGTCAAAGCTGCCAGAGGGCACCACCCCCCCGGAATCCTCCCCACTGGAAGACAGGCTACTTGACGGCTACCTCCCAGACAAAGCAATTTCCCTGACACATAAAAAGTTAATAAACAACACGGCTGATCCCCTTGGACCGGTACAAGAGCGCTGGGAGGGAGACGGACTAGAGCTTGATGATGAGGAGTGGCAGGAGACGGTGGCCTCCCCAAGGGAAGTGGCGATCTCCTCCAGACTGCGCCTAGTCCAACTCAAAATCCTACACAGAGTGTATGTCTCATGGCCCACACTAGTGCAAATGGGGAGGGTTCCAGACAGAAAGTGTAGGAGACAATGTGGCCTGGTGGGCACCTTCATTCACATAATATGGGAATGTAGGAGTGTGCAGAATTATTGGAAGAAGATTCATGACTGTACGGGAGAGGTGCTAGAAACGGTGATTAGGCCCGAAGTTAAACGATGCCTGTTAAACGTATGGGAACCCACTGACTTGTCCAGCAAAGAAAAGCTATGGGTCACTCTGGGTTTAATGGTGGCTAAAAGAAATATTGCACAGCTGTGAAGGGGGGGGGCAGAGGTGTCGCCTAAACTCGAGGCCTGGAGGGCGGATATGGACTGGTGCATAAGAGAAAAACTATGTATGTTGCACGTGGCTGCCCCAAAAAATGGACTGCTGTATGGGACAAATTGAATGCCTATAGGGGGAATATCTGTGCTCCCCCAGCTCTACCTCCCCCTTGACGAACCGCCAACACCATGAAGACTATAAGTTCCCATGTCTCATTGAAAAGTACTCTGTAATATGCTGTTGTCAAAGTTGTCGTCACATTATCTTCAATATCCAACCTTAATGTCGAATATGTTATTAATAAAAAAAAATTATTAGAATAAAAAAAAAAATAAAAAAAACGGGCCTGGATTCCACCTGCTGGTCTAATTTCCACCCCATTTCGCTTCATCTGGTCTTCTAAAAAATTTTGGAAAAGCATGTCAACATTCAACTTTCCACCTTCATTGAGACTCATCGACTCTTCCATCTGTCACAGTCAGGCTTTAGGGCAGCTCACAGCACAGAGTCCACTCTTCTTGGGGTGACTGAATGTCTTAGACAACATCTGGACTCAGGTGGCACGCCGGCGCTCATTCTGCTGGATTTGAACGTGGCGTTTGACGCGGTGTCTCTCTATTCTGATCGACAGACTCAAGGCCTCGGGCATTGGAGGCCTGGCTTTGGAATGGGCGAGCTCTTTAAGGAATTGCACCTTCCAGGTTTCTTTGGCTGACATCAGATCAAAGACACTAGGCAGGTCCTCTGAAGTCCCCCAGGGGTCTACTCTAAGCCCCCTACTCTTTAGCATCTATGTCCACCCTTTAGCAGACGCCATTGAGAAATGTGGGCTCACGTGGTTTTCCTATGCTGATACTCAGATCTTCTCACTATTGGAAGCCCATCAATATGACCCTTCACTGCTTCAAGTAGGCCTAAGAAATATCTCCATCTGGATACACAATAAAGCACTAAAACTCAATGGCGGAAAAATGGAGATTCTGGTCTTGGGCAACAATCTGGGTCTCTGGGGACCAAGCCATTGGCCTGTCTCTCTGGGGCCCATACCCTCTCCTTCTACGAAGGTCAAGAATCTCAGTTACATCATAGATGACACACTCTCTCTGAAGCCACAAGTAGCTAAGGTCTCTACTGTTTGTTTCTCTGTCCTTAAATGGCTGAAAAAGATCCTCTGGCTTATACTGTCAGAGGCACAGAGAACCGTCGTTCAGGCCCTGGTCATGCCCAGATTGGACTTTGGCAATGTGCTGTACCTAGGTGCTGACAAGACGTTGATTAGACACCTTCCGACCATTCAGAATGCTGCTGCCCGACTAATTTTTTGCCTACAGAGACATGCCCCGGCCTCGCCTCTTCTCCAGGACTTTGCTATATGTTCAAGGCCAAGCATGGCCTGGCTCCCGCAGACATTCAAGGACTGGTAATTCCATATGTGCCTACGCGTTTGCCGAGGTCTGCCAGCCATGCTTTGTTCACAACGCCTAGGTTCTGCCTAACCCGCATCAAGAGTGGCTCCTTTTCCTGTCTCGGCCCCAAGCTGTTTAATTCTCTCCCTGCCTCCCTTAGGAACTGTAATTCTTTCATGTCGTTTCACAAGAATCTGAAAACTTGGCTCTCCTAGCTATTGGCCGAGGTCCTCACAGTCGGCAACTATCCTGCGCCGGGAAACCCCTTGGGGTTGCTGTGCACATTGCAAGTCCATCAAATAAATACATGCCCACTGCACTGATGGAGGCAGGGGCTCTCAGTATGAAGAAACAAGGTCTTTCAGGGCGTTTCCTAACTAAAAGATCTACTGGATGGAGCTACCACCTCACGTGAGCATTCAGCATCCAGGCCATTGTGTCAACCTAAAGGAGAGAACATATTCCAGTATTATGCAGTAAGGACCCGAGTCACCAGAGCATTGTTCACAATAATAAATTTTAGATCAATACACCAAGCAAATTGACTTGATATCCTCATAAGGCATGAGAAGAAAACAAGTACTTATCTGGCTGTGAAGAAAGGAAGTACTTTATGGACTAAGAGGATTTGCATCACATCCCATGACCCAAAGCTTCTTTGAAGGAACACGAGCTCTAATGTCCAAGGCTAATATAGATGGCAGGAGTAAGCAGAGCATGTGTCTCTACAGCCACACAAGCAACATGTAGTTTTGTTATGAATGTTGTAGAGGCTGCTAACGTAGTGAATACATAGGTGATTGCATAATTGAAGCCTCTGTGGCGTGACAAAATCCATTGAAACATTTTAGAAGTGGACTGATCATCCTCCAATGCAAGACTGTTTGCTTTCGCACTTACTCCCTTCAGAGTAAAGTGATGTAGTTCGGCAGTAGGTACAGTTTTTATGCTGGCGGTAGAGTGGTCCAGTGCTGTGGATTGCTCAATGTGATATACACATTGCTTTAAAGGAGAAGACTGGCTACAGGCAGCCAATGCAATGATTAAATAGCTGGTGAGATGGGAGTCCAGACCTCTGGAATTAACGAGGTCTTTCAAGAGTGCATCCCAAGGCTTCAGGTCACGAAGAACATGCTATGATCAAGTGACTGGTTGCTATGATCAAAACACAATGTAAAATGGACATTGCGAACGTGAGGAAAATATGGAAACAATAGTAGCCCTTGGAGATTTCCACTTCACAGAAAAGTTCTGCAAATGTTTAAAGGTCATATAGGGTGATGAGACTTAAATGAACAGTCCAAGATTTATATTTTGAAGTCATTCTTAAGATCGTACATGGATAGCTGAAGGAGTATGTGCTGAAGGCCCATCAAGGAGACTTCTCAGATCTATAAAATGCAGACTAGCTTTAAGTCCTAAGCGCCTTACTAACAATAAGCGCAAGAGAAAAACCAGACGTCTTGCTCTGCGTTCGACTTGAGACCACTTCAAATTGTCCAAGACTAGGCCTGCCAAGTGTCCCAGGTTCATGCATGACTAGCTTCTCCAAGTCTAGGTTTTTTCTCTGCATTCTGGAATTATGGCCTTGTTTATCCCATTATAAATCAGCACTACAAGTTTGAGAATGAAAAGAAAAAAAATGGCACTAAATCAGCTACTCAAGCATGGACCCGGGCAGTTTGGCAGCTATTCATGGCATTCATCAACCTTTGCCTCATAAGGCTGACAAGAGAGCTGTGTGCCAACTTGACAACACAAGGGAAAAATTGAAGCTATTCATGACATTCAACCTTTGCCTCACAAGGCTGATCAGAGACCTGTGTGCCAACTTGACAACGCAAGGGAAAAGTTGCAAAGAACTTCAGCCTCCCAGCAACTCACTTTCTAACATTTCAGCAATAGCGTCTGGTACTCCCATTGGCAACTAGGCACATGCCAAATACTGAAGATCCTATTAGTAACCTGCTGTCCAATGAGCATGGTAACAAAAAGCTAAAATGTTATCTCCAGGACAAAGCTGTGGTGAACTGGAAGACATTCAAACAATTGCTCCAAACATTAACTTGGCCAAGAAAATTCAAATTACACATCAAAAGTGCACCCTGGCTGGCCAAACAAGTCTCCTAACTGGTTTCCAAGGCCCTAAAGGTCCGTATAATGTTCCACATACCCTAGACCTGAGAAATAAATATCAGAGGGTATAAGAACAATCATGTCAAGTTGCCCCCCAAAAGACATTTTGGCAGAAGCTTCGGAATATTCCCAAGTTATCTTAATTAACTCAGTGCAGACAGCTGCATATCAAATTGAAATTTCATACTGAAATGCCATAAGATGTCACAAGAAACATGGCAAAAATCAAAAGATCTCCGGGAAAGAGCCCCTTTGCGGATGCCCATCGGGCATTGCAGCGCCGGCCCGACAAGGAGCATGCCCAGATAATGAAGCAGGACACCTTTCGGGGTGCGTGAGGGCACTTGCTCCTATTGGAGCGTATTCTACTGACTTGACATACTACTCGTACTCTACCTTTGTCTAAGGAACTGCACACCTCTGCATTTCAGTTACAAGAAACATAGGGCCATACCACTGCATCTAGTTATTGCTGAAAACACTTACATGATTAATCATGCCTAGAATATGTCCATCAAAAAGAAGCTTCACTGCTAACTTACTTAAGGGAATTTTCCAACAGAAGGTAAGGCTAAATACCATGTATAAGAAAGCGGAATATTTGAGTGGGCAGATGCACACCTCATGTAACAAGAACACTATTCAGTCCATGTGAACCTCAAAAGTCACTAAATTACCCAAGTTCAACCCACTTATAGCTATGGCACAGAGCAGACATGCTTAACATAGGGCAATGAGCAAAGTATGTATGCAGTACCAAAACAGTAATAAAATCAAAACAATAAAAATCCCAAACCGAATTAGAAAGAAAAAAAAAGTACATTTTAATAAACAAAGTGACATCAAAATGACAAAAGTTCAATAAAGGGAACCAGAGATATGAGTTTTAAACTTTGAGTGAAAATAGAGCCAAAAAGTTCAAGTCACCTATGACAGTCTATGGTTACGGTAAGCCGCGACCTAGACGCACTTTAAGGCTGATGCGATGGATCCCAAGGTCAGCTACACCAAGCGAGACAGACATGGTTTTAATGTTTGGACTCAGTATGCAAAATGGAAGTCAAAATCTCAGGGGTCAAGGCAGCAGGCTGTATCCCTGAAGGTCTCACCGAAGTCAGATAGGTGGTGAACGATGTCTCCTTGGAGGTATTGATTTTAGTGGGAAAAGCTCAGTGCAGGAAAAGTAAAATGTCATGCCCAGGGCCATTATGCACGAGTCAAATACTTTGAGTACCTTCACCCAGGCAAGATTTCTACATAGGGATTTTGTCACTGAAATGGATGTTGGATTTCTCCAGCGGGACAAGGCGGTAGGCTGTGGCCAAAGAGCGCCACAGGGTCCAAAACCTTCTTACCGAGGGTCCACTGAAATAGATTTGCTGCTGCAGAGAAGCTGTATGCTGGGAAAACTGGTTTCTCTCACCCAGAACAGCACTGGTGGTCAGCCCTGGTCAGCCCTGGTCCTCTAGAGGCTGTAAGTGAGAATTGTTCTGAGTCCCAAGACTTTGCAGTGTTGATCTCCTTTTTTCCTCAGCTCTTCATCCAAGGCTCCCAGGCTTCGGGGTGGGTGACTTCAGGGCCTGGTTCAGCAGAAGTCTTGGCAGGGTCCAGTTTTAATGGGGCGACTAGTCATTCAGGAAAAAGTGATTTTTCAGCTTGTATTGTACCTGTAGCCACTGACCCTTGGAGTCCACTTTTGTCGTGGGTACAGGAAGCAGCCAGTCCAGTCCTTTAGTGCTCCTCTGAGGTTACAGCAAACAGGGTTTAGTTCGCTTCTGAAGGTCCAGAAAGTGTTTCAAGGAGGGTTCATGAGGTGTCACATTTATGGTTGGCGCTAGCCTGTGGGTGGGAGGGACTCCTGCCTCCTCAATCAATCAATGGGGTGAACGTTCCCAGGGTTTAACCTTCCCACTTAATTAGAAGTTCTGATTGTCCTACTGCAAACAATTGCATAATGCACCTCACTCCTAAAATGGAAGGGGGGAAACACTTACTCCCTTGTGCAGAGCCTATGTCTCCACCCAGAGGTGTGGGCAGGGAAATGATCACGCCCCTCCACTGTGTCTACTGCAAACTAGTTTCTCCCCCACTGGGTTGGGAGCCAGCCTGTCAGTTGTGGGGGGAGCCAGCCTTGCCTCCCCTCAGGTTTCAGTTTACATTTACTTGTGAAAAGGCAGGCCTCACCTTGCTCCTTTACAAGTGAATTAGGTTCCTGGGTACAAAATTTACTTTTCCTGAATATTTGTTAGAAATCTGACTTAAATTGGATTTTAAATAACCATTAAACCATCTTTGATTGCTTTTTGTAGTGGTTTCCTGTTAGTTACAAATTAAAATTTACAATCTGTAAATTTAAATTTTCTATGATTCAGCAACAGCTCTGCCAGTGAAATTAGATTTTGGAGGCTAGTCCCCGGAGGAGCATGCAAGTTTAATTTTTCGCATTCCACTTCTGTTGGGACGGAAAAGTCCTCTGCATACTGATGGATGTGTACCCTTGCCCTGAGTGCCCAACTGTACTGTTGTCTGCCTATGACAACAAAAATCAGCATTAGGGATCCAAACACAGATCATGCATGTGCATCATAACATAGGTCTGTCTCACTGATCACGGTCTTTTTAGACCAGGAGGGGCACCTAAATTGCTACCCTCATAGTGGTGGAAGGTTACTGCCTTCACCAGGAGTTAAGCAGCATTAGCGTTGTGGTGGCAGTATACCATGTACTGATCAGTAGGAGTGAACAGGTTCTATTTTTTTTAACCTGTCACTGGAATAAGGCCTACAGGCTCACTCACTTTTTAAAGTTTTCCCTGCTGTGTGCTTAACTCACACCTTGGCTTACATCTGTTGGATGTGAGATGCTGCACAGTGCAAGAGTGGTGACTCTGCACTGGTTGTGTGTGTGCCTGGTAAGGGTGCATTACAGGATTAGAGCAGTGCTGTTCATTGCATGCATTGTGAATGCATGCACTGGGTGTATGTGTACCTGCAAGGAGTACAGGACAGTAACGATGCAGTGTTCAACAGCGCACGCATAGTAAATGTGCATGCTGGTTGTATGTGTGTCTGCAAGTGGCACCATTCAGCAAGGCTACAGTACTGAGCAGTGCGTGTAGAGTGAATGTGTCTGAGGTGGCACAATGCATGGAGGACCATGGGTTCCATTTGGGAAGCCCAGGCCCGTCTGGTGAAGACATGAGGTAGAGGAATCCTCCAAATAGGTTTCTGTATTTCTGCATTCCTGTGAGCTTGGTGAGCACTGGAGAAAGGAGACACTGCCTTGACACTTCAAAGGGTGCTCCTTGAATTAGTTGGGGATCACAAGGAAGGAACCTGAACACATCTCAGGAAGGAGAGGGGCTGATAATGGAATCATAAAGAGTGGGGACGTGAGCCCAAGATTAACCTTTTGATGCACAAATCACTGTGGTTAACATTCAGGTGTGAACTCCAGTTACTTCCATGGCCATGTTGCGGAACTATCATATTTGGAGTCTCTCCTGCTGACACAGATGGCATTTCAAGTGGGAGAGGAGAAGTATGCACTTTAAAAGAAGCAGAACCCCAAGATAAAATTTCAAAGGCCCAGACCCTAAATCGCATTTGGTGTCTGAAAATGGACTATAAGAATGGGAGGATGAGATCCCAAAAGATTTAATCTGCCGACGGGCTGTGTGCAGAAGGGAAGCTCTGCAAGACTCCTGCCTGTGACAAGGAGGGGGGGGGGGGGAAGGCCTGCTAGTGTTCCTGCTGGGTGAGGGGACATCACCCAGGGAAAACAAGATCACTTACTTGGAGCCTGGAGCATCAGCACCTGCCTGCTAAGACCAGTGCTCCCTGTGAGGAAGAGGAGAGCATTGAAAGGAGTACGATCTAGTGGGAAGCCCCGTCAAGTGGACTCTCGTTGTGAGGAGACGACTGTTGCACCAATCAAGTTGTTGCCCGTGTGCAGATTCAATCTATGCTAGGAGAGGGCCTCTGAAGATAGCGGTGGAGAGTGCCTTGCAGTAAGGATGAAGCCTGTATGGCACCTTTGCAGTGACCCCGCATGCCAATAGGGGCCGTCGTGGTACATAATGCTTGTTGAAGAGGGCCAAAGCTTGTGCAGATTTGCAGAGGCAATCCCATATGTCAGAAGGCACCACCATGGTGCAGACTGCCATGTGGTTAGGGCCGGTGCATTGTGTAGCAGTGGTGTGGCAACCCTGTATGCCAGGAGGGACTGCTGGAAACAACTAAACCGTGGTGACCCGTAGGTCATAAGAAGCAACTGACCCAACCCATTGGATCGAGTGAGGATGCTGTGGACACATCACCTCATCGTTCGGATCAAGATTATCAGAATGAAACCCCCACCCCCTTTCCTGGGGAACACGGAAACTTACCTTGGAGGAGGAGCGCAGAAACACCTTGGGCTGCTGCCGGACCGGGCCACACATGCTCAGAGGAGAGCTTGCGCCTGCAGAGAGCTGCCATTCCTCTCAGAATGCCCAGAGCAGGATCGGAGCTGTGAGTGCGCCCATGGATGGGGCACCTTCCAGTACACTGAGCCTATCCTCTGACTGAGGACGGGCCCATCGGGCCTGGGCGACTCGCTGCTAAGAGGGCTGCAGTGCCAAGACACTTGACTATTTGCTAAGTATCTGAGTGGACTCCTGGTTTAAGGCCTGCTAGTGAGCATTCCCTGGATGTAGCCACCAGTGAATGTAGAATAACCCTAATCACATTGCAAAGATTGTGTGAGATAGAGATTCGCCGTTGAAACACTAGAGCACCAACCTCAAAGGGCAAATGTGTCTGCAAATGTCATAATGAGTAGAGGTAGAAATAAATATTTTACTGGACATTGATTTATTGCTACTGCTGTGCGTTCCGAGTTGCATTAATAACCTGTATCCACACTTCACCCTCCACCCACCGAGGGAACCTTGGGCTGTTAGTTCATATCTACCACAGAGAGTCAAGTGCAGAAGGGGTACTTGACCCAGTTGCTCAGGATCCATAGTAGGTCAGGCCCTGGGCCATCAGGAGTAAAAGACCTTAACCTCCCATAGTTGGGTCCAGTAATCTGTGGGGTGCCTTGCGGCCCTCTGAAAGGGTTTCTGACCAGTGGCGGCTCCTCCGCTAAGGCAGAGGAGCATATCCCCACTAGCGTTGCCCCCCTGCCCTCTGAGCAGTTAAAGGGGGAAAAACACCACATTTTTCCATACTTACTCAGTTCTCGGGGTGGGTTTGGGCTCTGCAGAGCAGGGGGAGGAGTGGCGAGCACTTAAGTGTGCATGACAATTTGGCACAGCCTGGGTGGAGAACATGCAGACTCCTAGTCCCCCATCTGAGCACAGAACCACGGCGCTCAGACCAATCACGACGCTGCTGTCATGGTGACCGCAGCGTCGTGATTGGCTTAGGGGAAACATGTGTGCTTCCTGCTTCCTTTCCGCGACTCAGAAGAGATGAGGAGAGGCAGCATTGTGGCAACCATATCCAGGTAAGTGATTTTTTTGTATCCCTTTCCCCAACCCTGCAACAGGGTGTACTTAGGGGTGACTTAATATTTAAAAGCAGGGTTTCCACACCTGTCAAAAAGCCTTATTTTAGCAGGTTTTAAGCTGCTACATTCAGGCTACACAGGTAGGCCTGACATGTTTTTCAGGCCCTCGATGTATGGCTCAAGGGATGCTGCAGTTCACAGGTTTTATTTAACTGCCAGGCCCTGGGCACATTTGGTATACCATATACTACAGACTTGTATGTAAGTTAAATAAGTCAGTCACGGGTAAGTCAATTTAAAAGGGCAGCACATGCACTTTACTTCTGTTCAGCAGGAGTAATGTGTACAGATTTCTAAAACAGATAGAGCAAAAACTCAGCATTTGCTACATCATGTATGACAAAGGTGCAGCTGAATGAACAGTACCACACAGTGAAAGTAGGTTCAAGAATCCATCCAGAAGGTGAAATATCTGCCATTAAAGAGGCATTCACTCTCACATGGAGTCACATATTACATTTGTAACAGAAAGTAGACGCAGTATTTGCATGGCAAGGATGAATTTATAAAAAAATCATCAACCCCTGCCGAAAATAGGTCTCCGATAGAATTTGCTTTTCTTGTGATGGTAAAAATGTGGATGATTTATTTCCCTTGTTTTCTTCTTGCATAAAGGTTTGCTGGTTCTACAAAAGAACTGGGCTCATTAAGAGCATGCAAGATAAAAAAAACCCTAAATAAACGGAGGTGTGGCCCCCAGTAGATTGATCTTGACATACAATGCAGAGTGCAAGCGTTCCAGCAGGAGCGTGCAAAATTAAGAGAAGGTAAATTCCAAATCCAGCAAGTAATCACAAGGAGCAACTAGAAGTTCCAAGTTACATTAACTGACGAGAGGCGCAGACTGACCGCGCTAAAATCACTAGCCGCCGAAGTGCAGGCAGTGAGCACTCGAAGAATAAAAGATGCCTATGCATCCTCCAGAGACTCCACATCACTTAGTTCCTCATCTTGATTCCTTCAGATTTCTCCCGTATCCATCAGTTTCACCATCACTCTAAAATTCTCAGTTCCTTGCATAGTTGTTTTCTAATTTGTGCTTAAAAACATTGCCTTCACAAAGGTCACAAGTAGTCAAATGCTCAATAAAAATTGGACAGAACCTCTTCCAACTTTAATTGTCAGTTAAAAGTAAATTTACTTTACATAACATTCTGTAAAAACCAAGGCAACTTCCCAATGCTCACGCTGCCATGAACATCAGTCAGGGGTAGCAGTTAGCCACAGTGGGCCCTTTTGGTCCTTTGGGACTGCTCTCAGTTTATATGCGAATTTCTAAATCCTAAACATCTACCTCCCAAAGGTGTCCCTCTTGGCACTATGATCAGGAAGAAAGTGCTCACAAACGGGAGAACCAGCTCGAACAAACTTTTCAGATTCACATCACAATTCCAGGTCTTAAAGTTTCACAGAAATGCCATCAAGGTTCTTTTTTTCAGCTCCAAGAGAAGACTATTCCACAACTTTGAACCAAAGAGGTCGCCATCCCATGTCACATTAAAGGCTGCAATACTGAACAGAAATTTGCTGTTAGAACGGATATTACGAACCACCAGCAATCCAGATAATTTTTTGGCTAAAGTGTTGGAAAGTTCTGAATTGACATCCTGCACATAAAAAGTTACCTTGAAACATAGGAATGTAATGGGAAGCCAGTAAATATACGTAACGTTCACTGTGACAGGTTCAAATTTCTTTAAACTCGTGATCATCCCACTTGCAGGATTTTGATTTTGGTGGTGGTGGGCAGTAGATAGAGCAGGAAGACTTGCAAAAACAGACTACAAAAGTCCAGCCAGGAATGGACAAGGGCATTAACTGTGCACCATCTTTCCTTTTCTGAATGTTTCCCTCAGGATTATGTCAAACGGTGGAGATTACAATAGCATGCTTTTGTGATTAAAGTCATTAAGACACCAAGAACCCAAACTAACACAGCCGGACGAGTAGACTAAGGTTGGATCCCAAAAGATCAAATAAGGTTTAGTAAAAAAAGATCTGACTGAAAGGAGTACATTTCTAACCAATTGTGGTCCATCTATGGAGTCAGTTGTAATGCTTTGTGCAAGAATGACAAGTCCAGACTCCCACCCCACTCATGTCCAACAGCATCTGAGTATCATCTGTATACATGAACATGGTAGAATGAGCAAGAGAAGCAAGGCAGATGTTGAACAGCAGCCCTGGTCTCAATGGCCATGACAGCAATGTCTGGAACTAGTGTAGGGAATTCCTGTTTTCCTTGTCTTTGATCTAGCACCTTAGCAACAAATGGTGGACACAAGGGGCAATGGTTGGAAAAGGTACTGAACCCTGTGATGTCACCAGGGCATCAGAGTGCATGATACCATGTGTGATATTCCTTATATTTTAGTTAATTGCCATCAAAGGAAACGGTCAAATGTCAGTCGACAGTTTCACAGTGTACAAAGTGATGTTAAATAGGCTATTCTCAATCCGCACTTGTCTGAGAGGAATATTTAATGCATAACATGTGCCTCCTTAAAACATACACGAGCAAAGGTATGTACATCATAATTCAGACATTAGATAATTCCAATTGTGAATGGCATTAATTCTGATTGCAAAGGTTGTTCTAACTCTGAGTTTAATATGCAACATTGCAAGTTAAATCGGGGTGTGAAAATTACAGCATTGAAGCTGAACCACAGATTAGAACTATTGAATTGCAAATCTCATTACCTCCTTAAAGGTGAATAAGGCGGCAACATTCAGCTCTACTACAGCAGACATTCCACACTGTGGGTGTCTGCACAGAAAAGCAGAGCAAAGGTAGGGGGAACTTAGTGGTTTTGCTATATGATCTCAGATCATGTGGACATCAACGATTTGTACAGACTTCAGCCACGGCATCCAGTAAAGGCCTGATTATGAGTGGGGCGGTTAATTCTGACCCATGGGTAAACTCGTTTACACAGAAGGTAGAATTACGAGTTGAAATATTTAAAACATCCTATGATTATTGAATGCGTTAAATACCTCAAGCTTCATTAAATTTCAGGAGGTCAAACCTGCCAAAATTTAACATGGGAAATATGCACAGTAATTGCTGTACCATGTGGATTTTGGTGCGTTAAATACCAAAATCCAGATGTTACTCCTCACAAACTCGTAATAGGGGCTATTGATCGCACCCAATAAACATACCCGTGGTATCGTTATTTTTCAGGTGCACTAAATAGCACCTACACTCGTAATCAGGGCCTAAGCTGGTAAACCAGCGTTTCAGTATTTCAATTTACAGTGGAACAATGTGTCAACCACCATGAGCTGCAAGTTGCTGAGAAAGAAACGGCAGGAGATCTTCACATTTACCAACAAAAAAGGTCCCATGAACCACCAAGTTCACATGTACACTCAGGCTTAAATCATGAACTCAACCCTCATCCAGATATTCAAGTCTTTTAGCAAGTGTTGGATTGCTAAAAAGAGCATGGGGCAATGGACACAAGAATGGGGTAAACAACTAGGTTCCATAAGCAGGAACTCGGTTTGGTCAGAATTCAGCTAAGGTTCACCATTCCCAACTAGTCCTCCAACAATGACAACCTGTGTGACACTGGAGACAAAGCAAAAACTTTCCTGTGGACCACTTGAATGCAGCTTTATCTGGATGATAACGGAAATGGAATCTTAATTTAAGATGGCCCAGGTGCAGGCATATAGTACAGAGCACTGGATGACGGCGCTCTGCTGTACACCGCAGGGGAGGACACAAAGGAGACCGGTGTGCTGAATGCAATAAAGACAGATTTGCGGCGTACTGCTTTTCGGCCAATGTACTGAACCTTCAAGTGTCTTCAATCAGGGGACTCCTTGACCGAGTTGCTCTTTGAATCTCACATTTCTGCTGTGGCTAAAACCAGCTGTTCTCATCGGAGTGCATTTTAGCCAGTCCTCCGCTTTCTATCGGTTTCTCAGCAGGAGACTGCTAGCAATGCTTTCATCTCATGTCGAATCTATTAAGCAAACATATGCTTTTCTTTTCTTACAGGACCCACCTGCAGTTCAAAATATGTCATTCAGACCACTCATGAAGATTAGGTACAAGCATATTTCTCGATTTCTCCCTTTACATTGGCAGACCCTCCATGACCAGACTCTGTTTAGTGCACTCTGTGACAGACCATTTCATCTGTGAAAAAGGAGTCAATGAGCATAAGCAATTTGCTCTGATGATCATGGAATGCCTTAGTTTCACTGATCCAAGTTGTTCAGATGCTCATTCAGGCTTCAGATACATATGGAAAAAACAAGGGTAATCCCATAAATTCAGAGAACCTGGGGTAATGTAATATGTTTGTATAAAACAATGGTTCGCAGGGAAATAAACCTCTTTCGCAGTTTCACTAGACGGGAAACAAAGTGCACAATTAATGTGGTCAGAGACAGATATTTTTCTAGCAAAAGGGCAGTTTTATTTGTTAAAAATTCTTAAATTATAAACTGTAAGTTAAGAAGAACTAGTGCTCATGCGTTTCAGTGAAAAGGTGCATTGGGGTGTGGTAGAAGAAATAAAAGGTGCTTCATTTTAAAAAGACATTAGGACTCTTGTTTTATTTAACACACGAGTCCATTTAAGTCTTATTTTCGACAGCGTTTCGACCTCTTATTCGGAGATCATCAGGACAGAGCAGAGTGCTATAAATCTAAAGAAATGGAAAGAAGAAAAATAAGCAAGTAGAGAGGACTCTGTGTGGTGATTACATATTATATGTGCCATTATGTTGATGGAGCAAGGATTCGAGAAAATGAAACTTGCTCGTATAAATCCTCCATTAACTTTCACTAATTGTTAAAACTGTAGGTGCGACGAAACTAATACACCAGACACCGACACATGTGGAGAAAAGCTTACGCATACTTAAACTAATGAGAAATAAAATGCAACGCGACTAAAACCCGCTTTAATTTGCGAAAACGTTTTGCGCATGTGCAAACCTGAACTACGTAAAGATAACGTGACTAACTCGCTTTGAGAGGGAAAAACCTCACGCACGCACAAGAGAAACTAACATGCGGTCTTGAGGTACTGCATGCCCGGCATATGCTTGCTTGAATTTAAAAGAAAGCTGCTGTTATTAATGCTTTTGCCCAGAAAGATAATAATAACATGGGATAGAGTAGAAGTGGGTGGTGAACAGTGAGAATTGTGTTTGAGAAAATAACATCTGTTTACGATTCTTTTATTAATAGTGTGCATTCGGGCCTGCTAAAGTATGAGGGAAAAAGAAAATGGCGACAAGCCGAAAGTTGCGCATGCTCAGTGAATTCACGAAGTGACCCGCTGACCGAAGGAGCTGAATGAATGCCAAAAATCAAGGACAGAAGTCATGAGAAAAAGACGACATGCATCACTCGTCTATGTACCCTGTATTAAATGCATTATTACGAATGGCAACAATATATGCATGGGAAGAGGACGACATGAATGAGTCAAAGGGGAAGGGCTAGCAAACAATAAGTTTCACTAATAAAAATGAATATGTCAGCATGGTGTGACGAAGACTCCCCTAACCCCGTCCAATCATATTCTGTATTTTAGTAAGATTAGCAAATCGAGGGTGGGACATAAAGAAATAAATACCATAACTAGAGTGACTTGAGTTAAGTAAATTAGCAGAACGATAGAGCTTGCATGGAGAGCTGCTGCACGTGGACGCTGAGAGAGAGAGAGACGAGAGCAGACTAGGAAGATTCAGATCCGAAACAGCCTGATTAGATTTGAAGATTGCGGAAGAATATCGAGGAGGGAGAGAGTGTAAGAGGGAATCGCCCTGGTGCGTCGGGTTTGTAGAGAAGTCTAGTAAGTATCAGTCCTGTCCTGATCCTGTCCTATAGTCTTTGTCTCCTGATCCTAAGTCAGGGGGACCCCCACCAGTCCTTTGGCCAGAGGGGTGGTTTTCCGGTCATCTCTATTAGGTAAATGTCATTCTGTCCTAAAATTTGCATATTTCTTTGCAAATGTATTATGTGCCTTTTGTCTCTTCATCTATCCACTCTTATGCATTTGATTTGTTGAATGAGTTTGTGTAATTGAATGTATTTTGCTAAATGAATTCTCTCTCCCATTATATAATGGAGTTTGCACTGTGAATCTAATTGATGAGCGTTCAACTTTATGACTGAAATTTTAGATAAAGCTTATGAATCTTATTCAGAGTCTGTGGTTATTTCACTAAGAATTTTGAATTAGTTAAAAAGTTGTTAATATCACCATCAACTAACTTAACTAATGGTCCATCGACCAGAGAAAGAGTGTCGATTCGTGAAGATTAGTTAGGCATTAAAATGATACTGTAATCGATTTGTGGTTACAGGGAAATAACTAATCAGAAATTAAGTGAATTATAAAACTTGACCCCCCCGCGGATTGGCCAGGGAGTGTGGATGAGCATTTCTGGATAAATGTATATGGGCCCATTGAAACATTTCAGTTTTGTGTGAAAATATTCAACCCTGGCCTTCGCGCTGGATCAATGTCACTTACCTGTTTATAGGAAATCAAGGAGATATCAATTTTACAAAAAAGCATAATGGATGAAGCCATCCATAAGAGGTCCGAAGAGTCTGACCTAGAATAGGCTGAGAGCCTATATTCAACCAACCGGCCTGAAGTCGAAGAAACTGTTAAACTGGATGCCATTGAGGCTATAGTTAAAACACGGTGCAGTGTTGGAATAAGGAATCCAAGTTGTACGATTTACAGAATTAATGAATTACACCCAATCCTTACAGGGTAAAGACAGTTCTAACAGATCCCATGTCGTGATGGAAACATCAGAATGAACTTACTGAAACGTTAAATACAGTGATCAGCAATATGAGGGTAAATAATCCAGGGAGTGCAGTTTATGTCATGAACTCTAAGGAACAGATTAAAATGCTGCGATGTGAAACCAATCGTGGGGCTGGCAAGTCAAAAGTGCACGTCTATACGCATTAATTTATAGGTGCGTTTAGCATGGACACTTACTCGGTGCAGTAAAAACTGCCTGCCAAGTCAATAGCTCATCAACACCAAGCGGGACCGTCACTTCACCGCCACAGTAACCAAAAGTGGAGACGAGCCAATTAGGTAGGGATGTGGGCATGGGGGGGTGGGGGGGCGCACCAACACAAAATTAGACTTCCCTAGTGGCGATATGCTTACTAGTGGGCTCACCTTAATACTGGTGTTGGGTCATGGGAAGAAGATTCTGCAATGCCTCGGGAGCCGGCTTCAGAGTACCATTTATTTTTAATGTCCTACCAAAGCACAGTCATCTGATCTGACCATCTTAAGTTACATCTAAGCCAGAAGACCTGGTTATGTACCAAAGAAAAAGCCACTTATTGGTCATGTCTGAAGTGAAACACCATGACTTCTCTGGAGCCAAAGAGCTATATAAAAGAATTGTAAAGCAAAATATAACTCCAGAAGAAAGTTTTATCAACCTAACAATGTTCAGGAATCCAAGAAATGAGTGTCCACTGAGATAGAAATTCTAAAATTTGAGACTGACCGAATGTGGTGAAGTCAAATTTGCTCAAATATGCGATCCAGAATTAGAAGACAAGAGCTGCACAGGAAAGGGTAAAGCAGCTTACTTTTAACTTACTCAAAGATCTGCATAATTAAACCACTGCATAGCGAGAAAGTAAAATTTTGCAGTCAGACTCCCATCATTCAGCTGTGACCATTAAAACGGTTTCTCCAGTCCATTTAATCTCAATAGAAACTTTGAGTTGGACCACCAGTTCAATGCCAAAGGACCTTCAAAACAGCACTGAAAGGTTGAGAGCTAAGCGAAGTGGTTCTTTCTGTATTTGAAGAGGGGCAATAGAAAATTATGAAAATAGTCGTTTTATAGACTTTTGAATAAGTCTGTTTTGTTTTAAGATTGCAGAATTGTATGTACTATTTTTCCAACATGCAAACTCTGCAAAGCAAAGGAAAGATTTGTACAACTGGAACTTTGAGGTGAGCAGGAGGGACTTTGTTGTTTTGAAAAATACGTCATTTACCCCAAAATCAAGTAGCATTCCCTTTTTTTGTTAGAGCATTTTCACTTATTGGAACTCTATTCAATTGTAACCTTTCTAATGACCAACACTGGAGGCCTATTGAAGGGCATGGTTGCGCTGCAGGATGGCTATTAAAAATCTTTGTGAATGGAGCGTTTCCCATGTGCAGTTGTGAAACAGGACCATCAATTTAAAGCGGATCTTTGTTTGGTGTAGATTGGCTGAAGTGCACAGAAGTTTCTCCAATGTTGAATGTGCCTACACCCACTTTTATTACTGCAACAGTAGAGACTAAACCAGCATAGATGCAATTTCTTGACACTGTAGAAAACCAGAGTCTGCTATAATGTCAAGAACCCAAAGCTAACCACTTTGTCGGTGCTTCTCAGACCTGTCCAAATGCTTTACAAACCAGTTTGTTAGATGATCACATTTTCAAAGCAAAACCTCTAATAAATACAAATAATTTAGTGATGCTAAACATGTAGTCCTAACTTTAAAATGGGGGTGGAGTCACTGAAAATCATTTAGTTCCTTCTGCATTTTCCCGATTACACAGTTATTGGCTTTTAATGCAGATCATCATTTTTTGGTCTGAAAACTAATAGGGTGACAAGGCAGCATGCAGGAAATAGATTTTGTTGCAGTATCCCCCCACTTTTTGCCTGGTATGTGATGTAACTTTGAAGTGTTCTGGGTTCCTGTTAACCAGGGCCCCAGTACTAGTGTTCTTTCCCTAATAATGTTCAATTGGTTCCCCCAATTGGCAATACCTTTAGCACCCTCTGTAAGTCCCTAGTAAATGGTACTCCTGGTACCTAGGGCCTGAGGCACTAAAGAGGGTCCGTAAGGGAAGCAGCACGAATTGTGCCACCCTAAGGGTCCCCTCACCAAGCACATGCAGAGCTGCTCTTGCAGGCTGTGTCTTGGTTCAGACAAAAGTGAAAACATGACATGTCGCACATCCCTGTGTGCCATGTCCCCTAACACTGCATGAAATGTGTAAGTCGCCCCTACAGCAGCTCTGACAGCCCTAAGGCAGGGTGCAGAATATTACACGTGCGGGCATATCTGCATGAGCAGATATGCCCCTGTGCTGGCCAGTCCTATTACTGCCAGTACAAGTGACCAGGGAAGCCATTTTAAAACATGTTTTCACTAGTGTCCAGCACAAGTTCACCAGCTACATGATGGCTTCACTGAAAATAGGGATGTTTGGCATCAGTGTGGGTTTACCAATACGAGATGTTTGATACCAGTGTTGGATTTACCAATACATGCACCCAGAGGGCACCTTAGAGGTGCCCCCTGAAAACCGACCAGGCTCTAGTGTCCTTGTTGACCGGTTTCTGCCAGCCTGTCAACCGAGAAACTGTTCTGACCTCCTAGGGTGAGAGCCTTTTGCTCTCAGGAGACCCAGAACTAAAGCCTGGCCGGGAAGGTGTTACACCCCCTCCCACCGGGTGACCTGCTGGTTAGCCACCTTGGGCCAGCAAGCTTCAAAGAGCTGGAGCCTTTGGAATGCAAATCTGGCTTCCCCTCACAGGAGGAGAAGCCAACCCCTTTGTCCAGGACCCCCTTTGCACCTGGGCAGGCAGGAAAATTAGCTAGTCCGGTAGATGTGCCACCTCCAGACTAGTACCACCCTAAGGTGGGCTACTGTGAGGACACGATTTTTCTGAAGTAGCCATCTTTGTGATGGCATACTTAGGAATTCTGGGACATGGCTATGCCCATTTCCTACAGAAAGTGGTCATATAGGGGGCCTAGTGACCCCAGATGTCAGTAGCCCAATGGCTACTGGCCTACACTCCCCTAAACTCAGTATTTAGGGGCAGCCCCCGGCACCAGAGAAGCAGATCCTGATGACCCAAGAAGAGAGGACACTGAAGAGCTGCAAAAACAGAGTAGAGAAACAGCTGACCTTGTACCAAAGCAGCTGACCTGGTACCAAACCCTGCCATCGGGTCTGCATCCCTCACCAAATCCTGAACCAAAGTCGACTCGTCCTGCAGTTGACTCCCGAAATCTGGGAGGACTGCCAGCCTTCGAAAAAGACTTAAGACCTCCCGTGAACAGCAGACCTATTCTAAAGAAACTCCAAAATAGATGACCAAGTCCTCCGGAAACGCCAAAACCCAACACCAAAAGTCACTACTGCACCGTTGCCTATGGCCCGAGTTGAAGTGGGCCACTGGTGTCAACAAGGTCCCCCAGAGCCCGGTTCCATTGAGGTTTCACCCCTCCTGGACTCCCCGTCACCTGCAGCCTCTGCATGCAGGCCCCCTCAATTGCGACTGCTCCAGTAAGGAAAAACCTAATGCCCAAGGACACCACTGCACCCGTCGCCCATGGGTCTGAAGAGGACCAAAGGTGTTTCCCTGAGCCTCACGAGGCCTGAGCCCACTTGCTGGTTCAGCCCGACTGGCCTCCTGGCCAGAACCTGCAGCCTCTTTCCCAGTGACAGATTCCATTTAAATACATTGGGCTCCCGATACTGTGTTGCACCCTGCACCCAGCCGCCCTTGTGCAGCTGGTGGTGTACTGTTGGTGCTGCCTTGGACCTTGCCCACCACTCACCTTAACTCCTGGAGATTGGTCTTGTAAATTGCTGTACTATACCCGTTTGCAGAACTTGTTCTTCCTTCCATAGGATAACATTGCAGAGCTAAAAAATTGCACTTTGTCCACTTTTTAGTGTGAAAAGTATTTATATTTAAAAACGTATTTACCTGAAAGATTTCTCTGCTGCCTAAACATATATAAAGATACTTGCTATTGTCATAAATTGGTGGGGATCTCCTTTTTGAGTTGTGTGCGTCATTTATTGATCATTGCTTGAATTTGCAAGTGTCTTGCACTACTCTGTGTTAAGCCTAGGGCTGCTCGACCACACTACCCGCAATAGTGCACTTTGGGATTGCATAGCAGGCCTCTGTCAACTCATAAGGGAACCCAGTGTACAGAAAATGGGACCCCCTGTGTGAAAATCAGTTCCAATGGCAGGGAAAATACAACAATGCAAAAAACAACCCCTTGGCAACCAATAAATTACTTTGTTTTCAATATAAGGATATGGGCAAAAAGAACATGTAAATAAATATATATACTTTATTAATATTCAAAGATAATATAGCATAATCAGGTTTTATCAGTTTTTAATTAAGTGGGGTATTAAATCCTCCAAAATGATATTCTAGTAGTGTCTCATAACACAACATAAATACATAGAAAATATAGCTCAAGAGGATGGACTAACAATTTTCCCTATCCACATAATGACAAAATAAACAGACAAGACAAAACCTGCTTAATTTCATAACAAACATGGAAAAACATAGAATATATACAGGTTAAAACACTGCTAATTGTTAAATTCGTCATGGATATCTACTTCACAACATATTTGCAGACTTAGTGGCTGCAATATTGTTTCCCAATGATCATATTTTTAGTTTCGGCTAACGGGCACACCTTTAGGAAAAGCCACAAATTAAGTGAAATGAGAACCCCAACAACTATATAGGTATGTACAGAGTAAAAGCTAATGCAGTGATTGAACAGCAATGAATATGCTTTGAGGAGGTGGACAGGCTTTCACATGGATGGAGTTGATTGTGAAGGACTAGATGCAAACTGTTTAAAGATGCAGTTCCCAGAAAATTGAATAAACTGTTCTATATGAAGCCTAGATCGTTAGAGCACTCAGGAATCATCCTAAAGATACTCTGCAGAATACAAATTAGAGATGGGTCGATGGTAACAGTTGAAACAAAGAATAAAAATGGTGATCCTGACCACCACCAGGATACGGTGCAAAGCCCAATGCTGTCCACCTCTGAACTTATTTACCAGATATGTAATCACTCTAGGGAAGAATGGACACTAACGCAGCAAATGAATCCATTCTGCAGAGTACCTGGAGGAGGATTCCAGAGTGCTCCAACGACCTATTACTTGGGGGTAGAGGGTGAGAACATATTTCATCACTTACCTGCATAGGAATCTGAAGATGGAGATTGAGGAGTTTGAGATTGCAGTTGGAGAAGTTTGAGATTGTAGTTATGCAGCTGGATAATATTTCATTAAAACAAAAAATATTGTTATGCACAGATATACATTTTTTCTCTGCCACAAAAACCCAACAAGAGTATTAATACTTTCATTATAGCTTTAAAAGTACGAGCTGATGTGAATTCGAGAATTTTACTTCACAACTCATTAGGGATCAATTAATTGCCAGATGTCATTCTAAAAAATTCCAAGAGGTTGCTGACATGCAAAGATCCCTCATTAGACAAAGGCATTGATATAGCGAAAAGTATTGAATGGTCATGTGAAGATGCAAAACAACAAGTGTCATTGTCTAATACAATAATTTCAGGGGTGGTTAGCAATAAAATGTCCTCTAATCAAAACAATGACAGCAGGAAGCAAGCATTTACAAGCTGTCAAAATAACGTCAGCAGAAAGTAGGCATTTATTAGTAGTAGCAACAAAAAAAAAAAAAAAAACAAGTGAAAATGAATCAAAAGATTAGCTGTTACATAATTGGGTCTCTATTTCATGTGTCTTCATTCAAAAACTGTCCAGCTATAAATCTGCTGTGTAGAGATTGTGTACAAATGGAACATTTTCTTAGTGTGTGTAGAGGAGCAAAACAAATAGTATTCTGGGTGTATTGAATGAGGAGAAGGACAATGACTTATGAACTAACTAGCAACAAAGAGTATGCATTAGTGGTCAGCGGTACAAAACCACAAAGTAATTGCGGATCCGGACATTGAAGGATTGATTGGGTGGAGATCAAACCTTTGGTAGATACAGAAGCTCACATCACAATCATATCACAAGACAGATTCAATGAATTTTGGAATTACAAAACACTTCATACTCCTGTTTTAACAGTGGCTTTTAAGGGATCTTATTGGTTATTTCTTGGCTTCCTTGGGAATTTTAGATGTCATTCAAAGAACATGAATTCCTTTTCTAGCTACATAAACGTTTCTATGATGGATACACCAAGCTAAATGCAATTTAACCATCAAACCGGAGTGGGACAAACCGGTTTTCATTGACAGGAAATATGCAAGTTTATTTAAGCACACTTCTGTCAAATCAAGGTTGGGAGAAAACATTTAAAAGGATATTTTAAGATAGTTTAGGGAAGATAACAGATTTTACTCATACCATAAAGGTAAAGCAGGGAGTAGTGCCCGTAAAACAACTTGAGGAATGTACCTTTGAGTGCTAGGACAGAATTGTCCAGGATATTGAAAGATTTCTACAAACAAGGTACAATGAAAAAATTGAGGCAACCCTGTGGTTATCCCCCATCGTTTTGGCAAGGAAAAAACCAGGAGATCTAAGGATGTGGGTTGACTTGAGGACCCTAAATAAAGCAATATGGGTAGACAATTTTCCATTGCCAAGGATTGAAGACTTAACAAAAATTGGTTCTTCATGTTGGTTTACCAAATTAGATTTAAAAGCCAACTACCATCAGGTAGAACTAGATTTGCAACCTCACCATCTGACCGCATGTGCCACTCTTGAGGGAATATTTCAATTTTGAAGGCTGCCTCTTGGCCTGGCATCAGTAGCTGCCATTTTTCAAAGATTAATGTCAGATATGTCAGAGAAATTGAATATTTAGGACACATTTTATCAGAGCCAGGGGTCAAGCCTAAGCCCGGTCTGATAAAAAGCATTATAGAAGCTCCTTCTTCAAGAAACAGACCAGTTATTGTCTTTGCTTGGTATGTGTGAAGTTTATGCAACATTTTAAAAAGATTTTGCTAATAACAAAGTGTTTCAGATCCTGGCTTAAAAAAAAAGTTACATTTGGATGGTCTGAGAAATTTGAGAATGGTTTAAGAAAACTAAACAGGAAATTGTGAAGGCACCACCTCTGCAACCATTTGTGGAAGGAAGGTGAACCATTGCGACAGCTGGTGCATGTGAACATGGTTTAGGGGTTGTGCTGTCAAAATGTAATGGCGAATATGAAAGCACAATAGGGTTGGCATCGAAAACATTCCATTAAGTGGAGCAGAAAAACTGTTATCGAAAAAGAGCTCTTAGCATGTGTGGAAAAATGTAAGCAGTATTTGTGGGCCAACCCTTTTTTTTTTTTCCTTTTTAAACTGATCATTGCCCTCTATCACACATTCAATTTGGTAAAAAGGTGAAATATTTGACAGCTCACATTAGGAGACTTTCTGCCAAACTCTTAAAGTTTACATGTACTATAAAGTACATTCCAGGAGGTAAGAATTGGAGGGCAGGCTGCTGGTCTAGGCTACCTATTGAGAAAATTGAAGGACAAGATTGGGAAATAGATTAGTGTTTTCTGGCTTGTGTTAATGATATCAACATGTGCATAGAAGAGAAAGAATGGGTGGATGCTGTAAAAAAGAAAAAGTTTGAGCAAAGTGATGGCTTAAGTTAAAACAGGCTGGCCTAAAGAAAAAAATTATCTATGGACTTACAAATGTTTTGGAAGGTATTAGATGAATGGTCTATCGAAGGTGTGGGGGAACAAACTTATACCACCAGAATGTTTGACAAAGAATAATATCTACAGCTCACACTTGTCATTTGGGTGCCTCCATTACAAAAATAAAATTAAATGCTTTTTGGTGGCTAAAATGGACAGATAAATAGATTTATGTCTAGATGTGCACAAGATGCAATAGGAGTGATAAGGCATTGGTCACGGATACTGTAGAATCACTTTTTACTTCACCAAACAGAGCATGGTCAAAGACCAATTCTTGATTTTTAGGACCTCCTCATATTTTACCGCCTAACATGAGATATTTCATAGTGGAAATGGATCATTTGTCTAGATGGGTTGAGGGTGAACCCATCAGGGTCCCGACTACCTGAAGTGTACTTGATTGTTTAAGAAAGATTTTTACCCGAGAAGTTTTCCTGGAGGAAATCTTGACTGATAACGGAGTGCAATTTGTGTCAGAGACAGGGGTGGCTACTCCGCAACGGCGGAGGAGCATTGCCCCACTGGTAGAGCCAGCAGCTAAAAAATAAAATGTTTGATTATAGTTTTATTTTTAAGCAGCTGACTCAGCCACCGTGTGCAGGGCAGGGTGAGGCATGGGACGGGGTAGGAGGAGTACTATGTGCAATCTAAGTGCACAAGTGCATTTGGCCGGCTGTCTCAGGACGACCAAAACACACATGCGCACTTAGGTTTCTCCAGCCCAGCTGCATTGAGCAGCCGGGCTGGAGAAACCCAACAGACTCGCTGGTCTGAGCAGGGAGTCTTTCTATCCTGCTCAGGCCAATGCCCGCACTGCTCTGCAGCTCGCGGATCAGACATGGAGTCTTATGCAGCCCCAGTACCTGCTGGAACACAGAAGAAGCACCCAGTGCAACGCGGGACGCAGTCGTTAACTTAAGGTACGTTTTTTCTTTTAATTACCCCCACGCGCTCCCCCTCTCACGCGCCCACACGCCCCCCCTTCCCACCCCACTACCCATTGGATGTGGCTGCTGCCACTGGTCAGAGATGCTTTAATTTCTGAGTAGATGTGCTGTTAAACACGTCAGGACACCCTTATATCATCCACAAAGCAATGGTAAAGTACAGCGCTTCAATAAAGTGCTAGTGGATTATATTTAAGCTGCACATAGAAACAAAGTGTAGATCAAGGATTTAGTGTGGTCTTATCGCACCATACCACGTGGCCACCAGTATAAGTCCTTTTGAACTAATAAGGGGAAGGATAGCATCCACTGAACTGTGTCCATTTTGGATGGTAAAGTTGTTTCATGAAGGGAGCAATGTAAAAAAAATTGGCAACAAGCTGAAAATAATTCTATTGCAATGAGTGAGGAAAATTGCGATAAACCATGTAGTGAAGTTTGCAGATTGAGAGACTGGGTAAGGACAAAAAAACCTGTGTTGAGAAAAGGAATATCAAAATTTAAGGAATCTCAACAAATTTGTGAATTACGCAGGAATGCAGCGAAACTGACAGATGGGAGCTGGTGGAGTACGTCTCAGATAGCATTAGATCCTAGTATAAAGTTTAAAAACTCCGCCAAGTTTAAATACTCCGAGAAGACCAAGAACATAAATTGTGAACATGTCAATTCCAGGATAATCAGAAGTAGTACATGGGTTCATTTGAAACCAAAGAAATGGCAAGATTACATGGTTTCATGAATGTAGGAACTACTGTTTTTCTCTATTTTATTTCAAAGTAGTGCATTGTTTTGCATTTAGTTATTCTAGATTTCATATATTCTTCTATTATATTGTGTTTTAAAAAAAAAAGTTTAAATGTAAGATGTGTTTAGAGTACAATTTGTTTTGTTTACAGAAGGAAGAAGTGCGGTGATGTCACTTGAACCGCATTGAACGCAGTGACATCAATATGATGTAGGTGTGTTCCATGCCCTTCTCTGACAGTTACTCTATGCCCCTTTGGTACCAAACGTACTCTGTACTTGTACAGTAAATGAGTTTTTCAGTATCCTGCATCGTACGAATAGTCCTTACACATCTTTATTCCAAAGTGATCATCTCACCATTTCGTTTAATATTCTTGTGCCCAAGAGAATAATCAATCTGAAATGTATTTCATAACAAGCTGTAATCGTTCCTCCCAGAATTAATAGCCACACAGATCTCGTAACTTTAATACTCATTATCAATCTGCATCTAATTCGAGCCCTGATATTTTTAATTTCTTCTGACTTTGATTGAAACTCTTCCCTTCGTTTCCCCTGCAAAAGCAGAAGGTAAAGTTTAAGCAGCTAAATCCTTGCTTCTCTGATCTCTAAAGAAATTACAAACTAACCAGCTTGAGTGCAAAATGGCGTAGACCTTATGACCCAGATAGTTACCTATTCTAATGTCTTTAAATTCTATAAAGCACAGATTAAGGCATAAAAAAAACTTAGCAGATTGCTAGAGCACCTAATGTATTTAAAGAACGCTTTAAAATTATTAAAGAGCTTCAGTCCTACAGATGAAAAAAAAACTTGTCACTCCAGTTATGATCGCCTGCAATCTTGATACTTTAAGATAAGATCTTAAGCTTTCATGCTAAAAAATCACAAGTGAAAATTCTTCAAGGATGCTAGAGAACATCTCACTTTGGTACCCATTTTCAACTAAATACTTCAGGTTTTGGTACAGTCTCTACTTAATGTATTGAACTCAATGAATTTCCAAACCACATCTGTTCAACAAACCGGCGAAAAGGCTGGATTGCTGTACTTCCTCACATCTTGACTGATTTTAAACAGCTTTCTGGAGTCTGGCATAAACCAATCTTCTGGAAAACCGCAATTGTCAACTACTCCTAAAAAGTCCTTGCTAAATCGACAATTCTTAAAAGCCTGCCTTGCTTCTGCCTTTTCTGGGAAAAATCCCGTAAAAAATAGTTATCAATTACGTTTTGTATACCTTTCAGGTTGGCTTCCACCCATCCGAAGCACAGAATTGCTTTTTATACTCAACACAGTGGTGCAATCCAAAGTGATGCCCCCCACCACTGCAGAATGTGATGAGGACCCCCCCCTCCCTATGATTTTCCATCTTGCCAACACTGCTGACTGAGGGTATGGGTCTAAAATATATGGCATATTGTCCTTCCATTATTAGGGGGTGGCCCACATTTTATGAAACTCACTCCTGCAATAACTGGGCTTCTTTTCTCCTTTCCTCATTGTTTGAGCTGGCCTGATTAAATGGGCTCTCAACCTCCCTTCACTGCCTCGGTCCATAACCGGGGAACTCATTTGTTTATAGGCTTAATTTCACCAAATGAGTGATCAATGTCTTCATACAACTGAGGCTACAACTATAGCAATGCAGTATACTTGGCCGAACCAGAGACTCTTGTACCCCAACATCAGCTGGTTCAAAAACATTACTGCATGGCCATTTCTAAATCACCCAACTACTTGCAGTCTCACTTGAATTGAAACAGTTACACCAGCTACCCATTAAAAGCAGTCATCTTCAAAGCAATCGAGGATTCCGTTGTGAATTGTAATTTGAGTTATATAGCACTTACTACCCCTGGCGAGGTGTTGAAGCTCTTAATGGCAAGTGGCAGGCTACTCCGGAACACCGGGTTTAGTGGTTAAATGTAGTTCTTGTTGGTTATTGCAATTAGTCATGCGCTCAAGAAAAATAGCACGCATTGACTCCAGTTACTTGTGATATATTAAGATGTGATCACTAGTGGGGGCTAAGTGGTTTCAGGTGAATGGTTGGTGAGATAGGATGACAGATTAGGTGATGTTAGATTACAGGGATAGTGTTGTAAAGTGTTGTTATGAAACGAGATCGTAATCTATGAAATGCTATATCAGCCAATTACAGAATTACAATAAGAAAGATTGAGGCAGTCGTGAGACTGAGGGGAGGGTTGTCTCAGGAACAGAAGGCATGCAGAGGATGTCAGGTAAGAGGGTCATTCTGAAGAAAGAAGAATCAAACAAGTAGGTCAAGGTCAATTTTTCAATCAGGGTTTAGGAACACAGAGGGAGAAGTATTTGACTCTGTAGAAAGAAACCTTATACATAGTGCTCCATATCCTAACCATCAAGGTTCTCCACAATGTAGGGAAGTGCCTTTTTTGTATGGTCACACCTCAACTTTTGCCAAATGCTGATAGTTACGACTCTGGAGTCTGCTGCACAGGCCCCAGTGCCCTCTCCCCAAGCACAATGTAAGCAATTTAGTACTCCCAATTGGGAAGGACTTTAACCCCCCTTATATATACTTGACATCAGAAGAAATATCTGAAAGAGAAGAGTTAGTAATAGATAACTTATCTACATTGTATGCATTATGTTAGAAATGGGATCTCTAGTTGGCAAGGGCTTGCACCTTTGTCCAAGTAGGGACCCTTCTTCCTAGTCAGGGTAAGGGTTGTTACACGTGAAGTAACCCCTGCTCACCCTCGTGGTAGCTTGGCACGAGCAGTCAGGCTTAATTCAGAGGCAGTGTGTAAAGCATTTGCACATAACCAACAGTAATAGTGTAAGCACTACAAACGGACACCACACCAGTTTAGAAAAATAACCAATATTTTATATACTCAAGACAAGACCAATTACGACAAAAATCCACAATACTATACTTTACGAATGAATACTTGATACGTTAACTTCTTTGCAGGAATAGCACAAAAGCAAAGTTCGTACGAGTCGGTAGCTCCGTCCGAGTCTACCGTGATGCTGAAAACCACAGAGCCTAACAGTTCCAGCCGACCGCGTCGATACAGGCCAGCAGAGTCATGAACAGACTCGGTCACAGTACCTTTTCTCGTTGTGGCTGGTACGGAGTGTACGAGCCGGTCGGCGTTCGTCGCGGTGCAAGACGGAGCGATGCAAGGTGCGGTGTCCCTCGATGCGGTGCAGGCAGCGACTCGATGAGCGTCGTGCAGACGGAGTCGGTGAGTCCAAGGCGTGCGGTGCAGGGTGAGACGATGCTCGATGCGGTGCTGACAGGTTGCGATGCAGGCGACCTAGCCGGAGTGCGGGAGCTGGCGTCGGACAGCGGTGCGAGTCGGAGCGGTGCGTCGCAGACGTGCGAGCGGTGCCCCAAATGCGGTGCGGTCTCGACTCTTGAGCCAGTTGCAGCGACAGTGTCGGTCTGGTCCGGCTGCCCAGTGAAGCGATGCGAACTGCGGTGCCCACAGGTCACGGTGCAAGCAGCGGCTCGATGTTGGCGGCGTCGGACGTCGCCCACGGTGAGACAAGGGTTGCGATGCGAAGCGGGGCGATGCGGTCTGCGGTGCAAACAGGTCACCGGCCAGGGATGGATTCGGTTGACGGAGTCGGTTGCAGTTCCCTTCCTCTGTGGCGACTGAAACAGCGTTCCAGAAGCGGTACCCAGAGGCTTGTGAAGTCTTTGTCGTCCCTGAGACTTCTTAACAGGAGGCCAGCTCGGTTCCTGGCCCTTGGAGATACTCAGCACAAGTTCGTAGAAAGTTCAGTCCAGTCCTTTCACTGCCCAAGACAGAAGCAGCAGCTGCAGGCCAACCCAACAAAGCAACAACACAGCAAAGGGGCAGTACTCCTCCTGGCAGCTCTTCCAGCGCTTCGTCTTGGCAGGTTCCTCGATTCCAGCGAGATCTAAATTCATGGGGTCAGGGCCCCAATATTTATATCCCAAATTCCTTTGTTCTCTGAAGGCAGAGAGGCCTTTGCCTAGTCCAAACCAGTTCTGGAGCACTTTGTTGACAAGTCTCCGTCCCTTCTTTCAGTGAGTAGGCCAGGGACATCAGACGCACCACAGGAGGTGGAGCCAGCATTGTGGAGGGAAGGCACTGTCCTATTCAGGGCCCAGGTGCGACACCTCCCACCCATCTACAGGTCGATCTGGCTATTCAGCCCTGCGCTGACTCACCCTGTCTCCTGGCATCCCCCAGCCCCTGTCACTCACATTCCAGACAAGGAATACACAATCTCGCAGAGGCAGGCTTGGATGGTTAGACAAGAAAATACCCACTTTCTAAAAGTGGTATTTTCAAACACAGAATGTTAAAACCAACCTTACTAAAAGCTGCATTTTATCCTTCTGAGTCCAGGCATACTAAACTCGAATTTCTACCATGTTCCCGGGGTCAGTTAGGATTATAAGCTGTAATAATCAAAACTGCCCGTTCTGGCCTAGGGGAACAGGTAGCCTTGCAATAGTGAAAAACGAACTAGGCTGTAATTCACTATCAGGACATGCCGCACACACCCGGGCATGTCCTACCTTTCGCGTACAACGCACCCTGCCCACAGGGGTACCTTGGGCCTACCTTAGGGGTGACTAACATGTAGCAAAGGGAAGGTTTAGGGACTTGCAAGTGTGTGCACTTGCCAAGTCGACATGGCAGCCCCAGGCTGCGCACAGGCTCTGCGATGGCAGGCCCGAGTTACACTTTACGGGCTGTTTGCATGGGTGGCACAATCCCGTGCTGCAGCCCACCAACAGCATTTGGTCTATAGGCCCTGGCACTCGCAGTGCACTTTACAAGGGACTGACACATAAACCAAATAGGCCAATCATGGAAACACCAATCCATAACACATTTTATACAGGAGCACTTGCACTTTCCCACTGGATCGCAGTGAGGAAAGTGCGCAGAATCACCACACCAGCAAAAACAGAGTCAAAACCGGGAGGTCAGAAAGCAAAAAGTCAGGGGAAACACGCCAAAAGATGCCAAGTCTAACACATTATCAGTAATGTACCCTTTTGATAAGTCACCAAGAACAATGGGATTATCAGAATCTGGTTTTAAATAAATGCCCATTTTAGCAAGGTCCTGCCAGCCAACAATGTTTCTACTCTGGACCGCAACGTAAATTTCTGTAAAGACATAACGTCCTAGGCACATCAATTTAGATTTGAAATTACAGAGCATATCAATTTCAGTTTCCCCAAATGCCTTAGGGTTGACATCTGTGGGAGTAAGTGATATAGAACCATGCCCCACATTTTGGAATGAAATGTCAGACAATTGTGATGGGTGAGACAGAATCAGCCATGACTTTGAAAGGAACATCTGCAATCAAAACATCACACCAAGGATCTTTAGCTGCACCTGTCTCACTAATCAAATTACATTCAATTGTCACTACAACATTACTGAGTTTCTGAAGCAACACGAGTTCCTCAGAGAAGTCAATGCTGTTGATTTTCATTGGTCTTCTGCACACAGCCGGAAAATAAGCAAATTTTTTGCATGAAGTGCACTTCTTGCCAATGGCTGGGCAATTAGGAGAGTTTCCAGTATGTGATCTAGACCCGCATCTGTAACAGAGTTTTTTTTAGGTAAAGATCTTCCAGAATTGGTGGAGTTGAAAATTGCAGAGATGGTAGCCTCAGGTTGAACGGAAAGAGAATTAACAGATTGACCTTCATGAATAGCCTTGGAAGAGACCATAGAGCATTCAATTGCTTTGGCTAGGTCAATAGTTTCAGACAAGGTGGGATTTCTGCAACTCAATAGTCTCCTGAATTTTGTGAGAAAAACACCTTAAGACAAATTGATCTCTAATGGAAATGTCTGCGTTTGCTCCAAATTCACACGTAGATGCAAGTATTCTCAGTTCTGCTATGTATTCTTCCACAGTAATCAATATTTTGCTTCCTTTTAAAGAAATGACGTTCAAGCATGATGCTTGGTTCTTCATCATATTGCTTGGTTAAACGAGCTAAAGCTTCTTTAAAAGTATCCCAATCATCACCCGACCCTCCGTGAGGTACCCGAGGCAAATTGTCAAATACGTTTTGTGCAGCAAGGCCAATACAACTATATAACACAACTGCTTTGCGTCCAGGTGAAAAGCCTGTAGCGTCAATCGCTACTAAATAGTTATCAAAGATTTTGATCCATTGACGCCATTTGACAATAGGTTTGCCTGGGGACTGCAAAAAGGGTGGAAGAGTTGTAATTTGTTGAGCAGAGGCCATGCTTAATATAAAGAATGTACACAATTGTAATAAATGCAAGAGTAGTGATCAAGGTGAGATTAGAATGTACAAGTATAATAAATTGTCAGAGAATATGCTTATGCAAAATAAATAATGGTACCTGAATTGAAAGCTTACTCCAAGAAAAAGATGTCAAGTGAAAAGCAAATAATGTAAAACAGTACCTGTGGAGAGGCTGCTGGGTTTACAGACTGAAGTAAGAAGTTGCATGAATATACGTTAGAGAAAGGCTCCTGCCTGAACGTGTATTGAGCCAAGCGTGTGCTGCTGTGTATTTGAAAGTAACGGCACAGGCAAAGGCTTGGAACAGAACTGTGAAGGATCCTTCTTTGAAAATCGTTGGCAGTAGGGAAACGCGCAAACGTGTGCGTGCTTGTTCCTAAGACCGCAAGCAAATGAGGTGCTCCCTTACTAAAAAAAAAAAAATTTAAAAAAATGAGGGTGTGGCGATCTTGACGGGTGGGCGCGCTGGGTTTGTGAACGTGCGCGTTCCCGTGTTAACAGCGAAGGCTTGAAGAAATCCTTCGAAGAGCTGATGCAATTGACGGTGGAGAAATGGAAATTCTCGTGTGGCAGGAGAAAAGATGGAATCCAACGTGACCAAGGAGTAAAGTTGAATCGTGCCAGCAAGCGGAAGAATAAGAAGCAGTTGCCAACCGTAAGCTGAAGGTTGGTAGAAAATGAAATTTGTCGAATTGCAGGTCGGTGGGTGTTGGAGGAAAAAAATAAATAAACATCCAAATCGTCGCCAAGATGTTAGATGAAGCGCTGTAGGCGATGGTGAATTGAAGTAGGGTTTTATTCAAGAACTGAACAACACCCACGACGTCCAACTGCTGCAGATCCACGCACAAAAGAAACGTTGCTCAGGGATCAGCAACAGGGAACAGTCATGGAGCGTGGAACAAAGTCAAACATCAACATGCTTGTACACGAGGAGGTCGCATGCGCCCACAATGGAAGGCAGCGTCCACCTCGTGAATCACAATAAGAGTAATACCACAGTGTCCTATGGTAACTAACTCGTGCCCTTTCCAGGCACTGCTAATTACCCCCCATATTTCATCACTCGACATCTTCTATGACATCATTGATATCACTGCAACATTTTCTGTAAAATTATTGACGAGAAAACTGCATGGCGGGGGTGCTAGTTATAGTTACCTTAGGGTACGAGTTACAGTTCGTGATCTGAAAAATATTTAACTGCTGAATTTCTATGGGACAGACAGACATATAGAGAGCTATATATAGAGAGCTATATATAGAGAGCTATATAGAGAGAGATATATTATCTACTGGCGGTCGCCAGTAGATAGTTAGGACCTATTTTCGATAGGAAATCCGCAACATTCTATTTGAAATAACTTTGGCGCCGGTTGACGAATCTTCGCGAAATTTTCAAAACTCGTGGGGCGCTCCGGTCCGCTCCTATCCTGAAAGTCTCAGGGTGATTCGTCAAGTGGGGGCCGAGAAAAAAGGGGGTCCCAAAACGTGTTTTCCCCATGCAATTTTTCCATAGGAACCTTTCATCGCAGCTACAGCCCGAACTGCTGAACGGAATTACACCAAATTTGGCAAAAAGGTAGCCCTTGGTTGAGTCGTGCCTTTTGGTTAAATGGTGTAAATCCGTTCAGTAGTTCCTGAGAAATTTGAAAAAGAAAACACATATCTGGGCGGAGCCTAACCACACATGTCATCGTGAGATCTGATTGGCTGTCAGCACTTCATCCTGGAATTGCTGGCAGCCATCTTGGGACCAATATAAATGATAGTACCCCATTGAAATGCATTGTAGTGAATCGAAGATTTTGAGGTTTACCAAAAGGAGAACTATAAAGGGTGATAACAGACTTTAGTTACAATAGAATTCATTTGTTGATGGTACCATACTAATTTCAGGAATTGTGGTGTGTTCTAAGGTGATTTTACCCTGTGAAAAACCTTCTGCTGGGATATCATGAATCATGTTTGAGAGAAAACTATTTTCACATGCTTGTCCCATACCGTTTTGGAAGGTGCTCCAGAAGCTAAAGAGCATATTTTCTGTAAATTCACATTATCTTTCTCAGTCATGTGAGAATGAAGTCTGACATTCTCAGTAAAACATGTACATCCAACAAGGGCAGAGACTGTCAGTTGATTCCTTTGTGTTCTACTGCAGCTTCCCAGAGTGTTCTAAAGAACAACTAGAGTGCTAACTGCCTTACTTATAACAAAAAGTATGGCACACCTGAAGCCATCTTGATTGGAATAAACTGGTAACACTTAAAACATTTAATTTAAAAAGGAACAAAATGAGGGGGTTCATTTCGTCAGAAATTATGGTTAGTGCTGTAGAAAGAAAAATTAGGACGTTAAGTGTGATCTCAAATATCTTCCGGTTATATTTCAACAGGAGCAGCCTGTCAGTTGATGCCTTTGTGTTCTACTGCAGCTTCCCAGAGTGTTCTAAAGAACAACTAAAGTGCTAACAGCCTTACTTATGACAAAAGTATGGCACACCTGAAGCCATCTTGATTGGAATAAACTGGTAACACTTAAAACATTTAATTTAAAAAGGAACAAAATGATGGGGTTCATTTTGTCATAGAAATTATGGTTAGTGCTGCAGAAAGAAAATGTAGGGCATGTTTTAAGTGAGATCTCAAATCCTCTTCTATTTCATTAGAAAATTCTGACATGCAGACTGAAACAATCACTTTCAATACCAGCAGTAGACTTCCAGTTAACTCCCTGGTGAGCAGTAGCTTTACTACAGTGATCTAATGAACAACTAGAGTGCTAACATTCAGAATTTATGGCAAATGTGTGACACATCTGAATGCCTTCTTGATGGAATCAAAGTAAAAAACTGAAAGCATTTCCTACTGAGGAGACTGCAGTAAATGACGAAATTAGGAAACTTCATAACAAGTCTCCCAAGATGGCCACCAGAGAAAAAAAGAGCCCAAATGTTGCACAAATATCACCCAGATGTAGCCCACATATAGCCCAATGACAGAAGTGTGCAAAACACTTTATTTTTAGTTATTCTGCAGTTTTATATAGTGCAAACTGGTCACGTATTGGAGCGTTGCATCTTACTTGGACCCCTTATTGCGTATTTTGCACGAAGTACATGAGATTGATCTTGCAAAACATTGAACTTTACGATTCTGTTAACCTGAAGTTGCTCTGAACCGGGCTTTGTAACACCCGTTTTTACCTACTGGTTTTAATTAATTCTCACTGTATTGTATTAGGAAAGAGGATTTACTGTTTATGTACACTTATGATCCAGGTTTCCAAATCAGATCAAATAAAGTTTAATGAATTCTATGGCAGGACGGAGGCGAGGATTATGCAGATCTTTCCTCACTTTATTTGCATAGCAGTTCAAAGAAAATGTAACAATCATTAAACAAAAGACTACACAACCCATGAACCATTAGGGGGGTAGTCTCCAAGGCAACTATAGTCCAATCATATCACAGTCCATTGTATATAATATCGTGACGTGCCTTCCGCTTCCTCTTTCTTCACTGCTCGCCAGTTAAGTGCATTCCTTACATTCTTGGCTTAACCGGACGTTGTTGCTGTTTGTATAGCGGTTTCTTGTGCACGTTATTAGCATTATTGCCTTGGTATGGTTTCATATTCCCTGTGCAGCAGGCTCTTGCCCGAGCACGTTCTCCCCCTCGCAGTTTCTCCCGCTGAGTGCTCTGCGCGCGGTGAGATCCTGTCAGGCGCGTCTGGTCCGAGCGAGGCAGCTCCGTCGAGCGCTCCCGTTGGTCTTTACACGCGTTTGGGAATCCGGTCACTCCTTTAGGGTCCGCTTGATTCCCGACCAACCCTCGCCTAATTTTGACACCGCTACGCGGTGATTTCCCCACACGGCCACATTAGTGACCAGCGCCACCTGGTGGTGGTAATTGGTATTGCGCCTCAGTCTAGTCTTATAACAGCTTCGGGGAAAGCCCAGCTGTTGGAGCACCGGCCAGGGGGCTGTCTTAAGGATTTTAAGGGCATTTGTTCTGTGCTCACACCCTCTATCATGTCTTCTCCAGAAGACCATTTTTACTCCTCCTACCAGGAAGTGGAAGAGGAATGGCCCCCCCAACTTCTCCCTCCAGCAGTGGACCAAGCCCGCTCTCTGGCTATTTCTAGGGCGCTGGCTCCCCTTAGGGATCAGGTTGATAAGCTGGCGAAAAGCATCCCTGGGGTGTTCAGTGACCCAGATCTGGTGGTGGCGGGTCCAAGTAGCTCCCAGATGGGGAATAAAAGGGCCGTTAAGCATAACGCGGGGCACTTGGAAGGATTTGATAAACTTACGGAGACCTTCCTCAAGAGTGCGCGAATGCTAAAACATGCACCCTGCCGGGAGGAGGGGCCCGGAGAAAATTGCGACACTATCACCACTATTGTAGACCCAGACGGCGGGTTTCCCTTAGAGGGCGAGGGTGTATCGGAGGACGATTTCTCCTCCGATGAGGATAAGGACTCAGGGCGTCCCTGGCGTCCAGAGTCCCACTCCTCTCAGTCCCCGGTTGGGGACTGGGTCCACTCGGACATGTTCGAGCCTACCCAAATTTACCATCCTAGGTCGGCAGAGTGGACACCTCACGCCAAAGTGGAGGAGTTTGTGGTGGGAAAATCCATCAACCCCTTGAAAGGGAGGTCAGGAATAGGATGAGGGGAGAATGCCCCAGGCCCTCACTGAAGGGGAAGGTGGCACACGCCTGAAATTGATGAGAAACTATGTACCTTTTTCTCCAAGTATATGAGGGATCCCAAGAAAGGAATTGATAGGTCTTGGACGTGGTAGGGCCCTTGACCCAAATTATTCAATTGACGGAGCGTTCCAAAGAGTCAGGATCCCCTTTGTCCACGGATATTGTGGCTGGTTGGGCGCACTACCCTAAACCCTAAAACACTACCCCTCCACTACCCAAACACCACTGCACTACCCTAAACCCTAAAACACTTCCACCAGCATGACCCCCTACACTACACAAACACCACTGCACTACCCTAAACCATAAAACACTTCCACCAGCATGACCCCCTACACTACACAAACACCACTGCACTACCCTAAACCCTAAAACACTACCCCCAGCACGACCCCCTACACCACTGCACTACCCTAAACCCTAGAAAAGAAACCCCCACCCCATACCCAATCCCCCTTACCTCTCACTCCTCATGGTTCCTCTCTCCTCGTGGTTCCTGCTTCACGTCATCTGAGGGACGGTGCACGTCGTTCTGAGGAAACGGAACAGCCTCAGTTTCCTTACAACGACATGGATCGTCTACATGTTTTTTAGAACGCATGGTCATTTACCATACATACCTTTACAACAAAATTCGTTGTAAAGGCATGCGTGGTAAATGACCATGCGTTCTAAAAATGCGTAGTAATGACTTTGTGATGGACAACGCATGCGTGGTAATGCATGCGTTGTAATGGTATCGCAAAGTAAAAGTCGTTGTAACGGCTGTTTACCGATCGAAGCTGGCCCCTGTTCTTCAGTGAGACGTTTATTTGATTAATTAGGAGGAAGGAATGTGTTTTTTTACCGAAAAGTGCATTCCCGGCTGTTGTATTGTGAAAGTGTCCGCGTGGCCTGGTTTCACTTCCGGTGAGAGAGTGGAAGAGTCTGTTTGGATCTAAAGGAGTTATGTTGTTGGACGGGGCCGGCGCGACAGGTCATCAGAAAACATAGCTAATGGAAAGCGTCCTCCCTGAAGTGTGGAGCAGTGCCATGAGAGGTCAACGAGTGTGCATCCCACCGAAGTATGACCGTACCGCGTGACCCATGTACCGCCTCCAGGGTACGGGAGGCAGAAGCGGCATCGCAGGTCCTCTTGAAGACCGTTGTAGCACTAATTCTACATTTTGGTACTAGGGCATTTTAACTTCGTTGTTCCTGCCAGATACAAAGAGAAGATACTGTGTTATTCAGTGCCCTCGTTACCTTTTTTGTGGGTTGTGGTGCTTGTCACTTCGCTGCCCCGCCGGTGCACACGACTGGGCACCCCACCTCGTGTGCCATCTGCAGGGCCTCTGCCCTCAGATCACTGGTTTCGGTTTCTGGAGTGGCAACAAACAGTTGCTCCCAAAGGACTAGCCTGAACACTTAGGTGAATATCCCCTGCACCAGCATTCCACGGAAATTCTTTCCTAGCTCTCCCACGTCAACGAGCACGGCTCCGCTCGCGACACCGTATGACGTCATCGGAGCCATAAGAGGACCTAGTCGGCGTGCTGACGTCAATTCCACCCATTTTTTCCCGTGCCACCGAGGCAAACAGGGGACCGATACATTTTCACATGTATACATAGTATAATAAATATATATATTTACTGAAAAAACCATAGGTTTCAGGCAAGTTAGAGTTAGTTGAACATTTCACTTGTACAAAACCATAGAAATTCCCCCGTTATAGTTAGTTCAGCTAACTATAACTCGCGCGCCCGCAATGCACTGCTGATGAAGTCACATATTTCATCACTCATGACATCACTGATATCTCAAATGACATCACTGATGACATCATCCAGTGAATGTGTTTTTCTGAAAATTAAATATGTTTTATATATGTATATCTCATGGTCGATGGAAGAATAAATGGGTACATAAGTGTCTAAATGGATGATTTTTTTGTAAAATTGATTGTATAACTGACTAAATGTATCTTAGTGAATACATGGGTTAGTGAGTAATGTTTAAATATGAAAATATCTGTATCAGTCTCTCACTTGGTGTATAAGTGGCTGCATGGGTTGGTGAGTAGCTACATGTGTCTATATGGGTTATTAGTTGGTTTTTTGAGTATCAGTACGAGTGTCTGAGTGTCTGTATGGTTCGGTGGGGGTATTACTTCGTGCATATATGCATGAATGAGTGACTCACTGTTTGTATGTGTTGAAGACAGCATGTGTGCAGGACTGTATAGGTGGATGAGTATGTGTATGGGTGTGTGAGTGAATGACTGTCTCAATAGTGTCTTTATGAGTAACTACATATGTTTTAAACTAGTATATGCGAGTATTGGTGTATATAAGTGAGTATATGTGAGTGAGAGATTGGAAGAGTTCCTGTACAAATAAGTAGGTGTTTCTATGAGAAATTGTTTAAGAGTGTAAGTATGTGTAAGTTTCTGTAGAAGTAAGTGTGGTAGTGTGTGTATAACTGTATATGCAAGTAAATGGATGTTTGATACTTTGTTTGCATGTGTGAGTAACTATGGATGAGTGGCGGTGTGTAACAGGATGTATAGGTGTATGAGTACATATGATGAGTGAGTACATGTATGAGTGACTGTATAGGGACTGTTGGTGAATGAGTGGATGTGTGTAGATCTTGGAATTACTGAATAGGTGTGTTGTAACTGGTATTGGTATGTCCATTGTTTTGAAAACGTTAGTTTGTATTTTTGAGTGTGTGTATCAAAGGTTATATTAGGGTGAGAGGAGGTCTGCCACTCTATCACAAGGATGATGTCATGAGTGATGTCACTGACCATGTCATGAGTGATGTAATATGTGACGTCATCAGCAGTGCATTGTGGGCGCACGAGTTATAGTTAGCTGAACTAACTATAACGGGGGAATTTCTATGGTTTTGTACGAGTGAAATGTCCAACTAACTATAACTTGCCTGAAACCTATGGTTTTTTCCAGAGGAGAGAGAGAGAGAATATATATAATCCTATACTTAAGAAATAAGGCGATCACAAGAAGGATATTCCACCACCAGTTGGTTTATTCTTAGTAACGCGTTTCGCCTGACACAGCAGGCTTGCTTGTGTGAGCAAGCCTGCTGTCAGGCGAAACGCGTTACTGAGATTAAACCAACTGGTGGTGGAATGATGGAGATGGAGATATATATATATATATATGGGCTTCCACCAATGGGAGCGAGATGGAACAGTTGTAAAGCGTTTGGTGTTTGGCATATGATTAAGGCACACATGCCGAAACGCGTCATGCCTCCTGTTGCTGCATTAAAGCTGGTCTTATTGGTCCCCCGCTGTGTCCCTCCAGTTCTTTCCTTGGTGGGGAGGAATCTCTTTTGGATATTTCCGCGCAGGCTCCAGGCGTGGTTGGGGGACCAGTCTCGTTTGTGGTCGGAGCTCAAGGGGCGCTGCTGCTGTTCAGCTGTTTTTCTTTTCCAAGGGATTGGATTGCTCCGCCCCCCGCACCCAGGAACAGTGGATCTTCGCTGTGATTGCAGTCCGTGACTGCACGGAGAGACTTACTCATTGCAGCAGAGTCTCCGATGACATTAGAGCCTGGATCATGCGGTGAGACGTCTGGGGGGCCCAAGGAGAGATGCTTTATGCCGCAAGGACACTGAAGGATTATTTTAAAACTGCACCTATTAACGCTTCGCATGGATCACCAGCACTCACTAAGGGTTTCAAAGGGGCAACAGTGCAGCGCTTACCTAATGGCCGGGATGGTGCCTTCTGGGAGTCGTGGTCTGCTGAAGGAGGCCACGTCATAGCGCGCGAGTAAAATCGCCTCAGCTGGGCTTCCACCAATGGGAGCGAGATGGAACAGTTGTAAAGCGGTTGGTGTTAGTGTTTGGCATATGATTAAGGCACACATGCCGAAATGCGTCATGCCTCCTGTTGCTGCATTAAAGCTGGTCTTATTGGTCCCCCGCTGTGTCCCTCCGGTTCTTTCCTTGGTGGGGAGGAATCTTTTGGAGAGAGACATGTATATATACATATATACACACATATACACACATATACACACATATACACACACACACACACACACACATCATCCAAACCAACAAAGAATTTCAAGCACGTGATGAAATTTCTGCAATTTTACATATTTAAGACTGCAAGGTATACCCTAGTCTGACTGCAATGGATGAAATAGCCTGTTCATCACTGCAGGCAAGTTTGATCCTTGGAAAAGTCATGCTGTTGCAAGAATATTAGGAGTAAGCCGTTTGGCACACGATGAACCATTTTAAACAATAAATTGGGGCATATTCTAAAACTTTTCAAAACAAAGACAAGACTTTACACTGAATTCTTAACCATAGATCACAAAAGCACTTCAGTACAGATTAGATATTAACCATTCTGACAGCCAATGGACAACTCAAGCTCCAAATTTCCTGAATTTATTAATTTGAGGGACAGAGTCACAAATCCGCATACACAGGATTAGTCCTACATTTGCAGCAAACCTCACTTTTTATGGCTCCACCAAGGATTATCAAAGTAATCCGGGAAATGTAGAATTTTCCAGAATTCTCTCATTTGTAATGCCCACCCTCAATAGGAAGACAGTAAAAGGATTAAAGTTCATACACTTCAAACATGCTAGGGCAAACTATCAAGTTTGTATTGTTAACTCCGTGTCCTTCTGACTTGCTACAACAAACATGAGACCTTGTAACCACAGTTTACAGGCCAGTCCGTACTGCTAGAACACGGACTATTCTGCAATTGTTATTGAAATGCATTGGACTCAATCAATGCTTTGGGGAAGCATGGGCCACGTTGGCCAGTAAGGAAATGCAGCAGAGGCTGTGGTAGACTCCCATAGGCAGGGCTGTAATTCATTAGTATCAGGACTAAGGGCAGGAGGGCACATTGCACCTAAAGCATGCCCATCTGACCACCCAACAAGGCACCAGGTGGCACCTTCTCCCTTGCAGGCATTAGAGGCTATTGCATCCTTCTCTGCCATTGGCCACTGAAAAACACTTTAGGGATATGTGAAACCAATCTCCACAAAATAAAGACAAAATCCAGTTCAGTTTTTTTGTTTAATAAACAGGTGCACATTCATAAATAAAACCGATCCAGGAAGCTTGGTTGAAGATCCAGCCATTGATGTGCTCTAGAAAAAAAGAAAAAAAAAAGACGAATAATTTGCCAGCACATTATACAATATTTATTGCTATAACTACAGATCAGATTTTATGGGGTACTCAGCCATGTAAGGTTTTTATATCAAGAATTAGAGGTAATACGTAAGGTTTATTTTTCATTCTTTCCAATGGCAACCTTGGATTATAAAAAATGAAAAGATCACCTAGGTTTATCATTGAGCTTTAATAAAAATCATTCGATACAGTAAAAAAACTAAACAAAAAAAAAAAAAAAGAAAAAACAGAAAAAAAATAAAACACCTTGCACATTCAAGCTGCAATCGGGGCCTATTAGTGGAACATTTCCAAGAATAGCTGCAGAGTTCTTCAAAGTAAAGGGCTTCTAGTAGACCACAACGTGGCCACACAAACTGAACATTCCAACTTGGTAGGGTAGGACTTTATTCCGTCCTTTTTAGTAGTGGGGCGAGAAGGGGGGAGAAGAGGTAGCAGAAATAGGAGATACGAGACTAAAGAATATAAATGAAGTAGAAAAAAGAGAATGCAAGGTAGGAATTTGAGTATGGAGCAATAGAGGTCACAAAGTGACAATATTACTGGTTGTCTATTTGTGCCGGTGGTGAAAGGTGGCGGGCACTGGCATTGTGAGGATCAAAATTGATTTATCCTTAGAATTTGACAAGGAGCAACACATTAATGCAGAAAGGTTGAAAGAAACCTATGAAAACAGTAATCAAGCAGAGATTTTAAAAAACTAAAGGAGATCAAGAGAAAATCATAGGGTGGGGGAAGAAAGGCATGAGGTAGACTCAAGATTAGGGAGCCTTTGTATTCAGTAACAATGGTGGTTGACTCGAAGGCAAAAAGCGGGTCCTTGCAATGTATTCTTAATACAAAAATCAAAGTATAATCAAAATATTTAAAGTCATCCAACCATGCTGGCTTCCTTTGTTGCCCACTTCTAGCCCCTTGCCAGCTCAATGCAAGTCACCATTCTCTTACTAATAAACATAGCTCATTTATTTGTATGCTAACCATTCTGCAGCTCCTCATGACCCTTTTCTCAAAATAGGTTTCATTACTTCAATGCTTTTACTACACCAAACCATTTGTTTCCAAGTTAAAAAAACAAAAAAAACACTACAGTACACCCACAGCTAACCTTTTACCATTCAACAAAATCCTTCACACAGTGGTCTTCAACAGGTTCGCTCACCATCTGCTCCCAAAGAACCTCTGCAAACCCGTCCAGTCAGGCTTTCACATTATGCACGCCAGACACTGACTGACTTTCCCCTCATGTCAGAAATCAATATTGGGTGACCTTGCTAATTTGTTGCTTCCTGCCACCTCTGGGCTAATAACAAACCCTCTATCCCCAAATATTCACAAGACTTGACCACCGCTTATCTGCTTCTGGACAATGGATGGCACTCTGCTGTGAGGTTAAACCAGTTTTTTAAAAAAATGCATACTTTTAACTAGAAAGTTTGAAGAGCCCCCGTTGATGGCCAGAAGTGACCATCAATCACCTCAACAAGCAACTTATTGCAGTTACTCAACACCGGACAGAGGCTTCTTTGCCTCTACAAGCTCTGCTCCTTACCACTGGATGCTACAAGGACCATATGAAACTTTCCAGGAGCGATGATCACTACTGGTTTAGACAAAAGCATGGCTGACAACCCATACACAAAAAAATAAATTCACAATTTCTTTTGGATCCGTCCAATGCCTGGCCCTCTCCTCAACCAAAACATTTCCCTCTAAGACCTACTTCCCTCCAGTCTCAAACATGTCACAGCACCACGTCCACCATAAGCCAGAATACAGATGCTAAACCTCTTACTAGGCCAGCGACTCCTCTGAGAAGATGACTCTCCCTCTGCACAGTGAACGCACCTGCCAAAATGAACCGCCTATATCAAGAGCCCTTATTGTGACTGCCAATCATGCCGTGTCACAGGTCTCGGCGCAACTATAAACCCAGCCTGATTTCTCCCCTACACTATAATGGTCTAAAATGATCAGACTGGTGTAATAGGTCAAGGAAAGTCAAGACCATCTAAAACTATCACTCCATTGCCCCCATTCACCTATTAGGCCTGTGCGCAAAATATACTATGGAGGTATAATCTCAGATCACTATTCAGCTACGTGAGGCTTGTGTAAGTTCCAGTTTTCTTACACTTATGGCGACTGCTTAGCTGTCATGCATGGGAGAGTTATTCCAATCACAAATGCCTTACGAGGTGTGCTGGGTGCGCTGCACTAGCAACCATTACTGTGCAGTTTATAAAAACTGAAAAGTGGACAGTTGAGAGCAGACATGCCAACCCTCCCGATTCCTGCGGGAGACTACAGATTTCAAGGCTAGTCTCCCGCCTCCAGATTCCTGCAAGCAAAAACCCGATTCCTCAGGGGTTTCAGCTGACAGGGCTTGGTTGTGTAACGTGCTAATTCTTCCAGCAATAGTCACAGTGACGATGCAGGGGCTCTAGAAGGGGTGGAAAAAAACAAAGTCTCATTAACAAGTGAATGGTCTTGTAAAGACCTGTGAAGTACTCGGGTGTGGCTGTGTGTGTGCCCGGGAAGGGAAGCTGTCTCACACGACGGGGTGGGGGGCGAGGTGGGGGGCGAGGTGGGGGCGGGGGGTTAAGGTAAGAAAAAACCGTTTCAAATGTCCGATCCTGCAGCGGCACACTTCCAAAGCCCATACATGACAGTAACCCGATTCAAGGCCCCATTCTCCCGATTTTTTTTTTTTAATCTCCCACTTTGCTCTTCTGAAATGTTGGCATGTATGGTTGAGAGAGCACGCCCAAAACTGCGGGGTTACAAACTTGAAGGAAGCCCCTTGAAAAGATCATGGAGGGGGCCTCACCCATGCTCTGGACCCAGACAGGAGCTCTCAGGCTTGGAGCCGGCCGCCCATGCACAGAGGCATAGGGGGCCCCTTGGAGGACTGGCCTCACCCCATTACCGCTGGGACTATTGTTACACCACTGGCCCAAAACTCAGCTCTTGATAAGGGGAAAAACTACACAATTTCGCAATACTTATCCACTATCTATTTAAATCCTTATGTTTCATTCACCATCCACGGAGCTTCTGGTCAAAATACTGCGATTAATCAGCACTCCAATTCAGACAGTGGACTGAAAGATTGTATGGTATGTATTCAGAGGTGGATGTGGAATAATGTTTTTAACCTGAAGAGAGAAAAAAAACAGCTGCTTGCATTTGATGGCGATTTGGTCTATGGTCCACACATCTTGGCCGACTCAATTCTGGCAAGTCAGTTTCCATTGATGAGGAACTTTTCTTCCTCCCTCAACTACAGAAAGTTGGGCAACAGGATCTTCTGGAAAATATGACACTTTATACCGAGAGGTATAGTTAGGTGTTTGGGGCATGGGTCCTTTGCCACCCAGACTATTTTAGCACTCTATTTTAGCCATCCAAACAAAGCCCTTTCAAGTTACAACAGCTCCAGAATATGGAAGTCCGATTAGTAAAAGCTCCAGTTTTGTAAATCACGGTCACGCCTTATGATGGTTTACCAACCCACTTAAACACTTTGCTCAAGTGCTCTTCCCTTCTATGTGTACCTTGGTTCAAAACTTCACAGTATGGTAACAAAGACATAAATGTGCTGGTCCCAAAGCTCTGGAATGCCCTCCTCTGAAAATATAACTTCACTTCAATTATGGCTCTTTAAAGTCTGATTAAACAAGATCTCAAACTTCACACTTACTCCTGGGTTGCTCCTTTAGCCGTCCTCCTTGCCTCCCTCTTCCATGTTTTCTTTTCTTTTGCTTTCTGTTAAACCCGTCAGCCCTGGGGTGGTCTTCCCCAAACTTTTTGCTTACCTGGTTTTTGCTGGCATTAGGACTCTGCACACTTTACTACTGCTAACCAGGGCTAATGTGCTGGTGCTCTCCTCTAAACATGGTAATTTTGTCCTATCCCCAAAAGGCACATTTAATGGACTTATAAGTTCCTAGTAAAGTGGTGCTACGTGTACCTAGGGCCTGTAACTTAAATGCAACCAGTGGGCCTGGAGCACTGATTGTGCCACCCACTCCAGTAACCCTTTAACCAGGTCTCAGGCCTGCACTGCCATGTCTACCTAGCACAATAGACCTTTTGGGAGGCCCCCACCTTCCTTTTTAATACCTATAGGTCACCCCTAGGGAAGGCACTGGGCAGCCCAGAGAGCAGGGTGCAATTTATTTAAAAAGCAGGACATGTACTTTTAAGTTTAACATGTCCGGGTAGTGAAAAACTCAAATTATTTTTTCAGTAATACAAGGACCATCTCTCCCCCATAGGATAACATTGGAGATGCGCCTTATTACGTTTAATGTGTAATTTCCAAATGGGAAGAGATAACCAGTTAATGTTTGGTGTCTCTGGAATCACATTTCAAAATCCCAACTTATGGTGAAGTCGGATTTTAAGTTACAATACAACTGAAAATGGCACTTCAGAAAGTTGGCATTTTCTTCTTAGTCATTTGGTGCCTGCAGCCTATCTCCTGTCACATGATGGGTGTAGTTGGCAGTTAGGCTTTGTGTATTCCTCCTAGACAGCCACACACAATGGGAGCTTAGGTGCGACTAGATGGGCCATAACTGGGGTGATGGGGGCAGAGCAGCTGGACCGCCTCACTTACACCTTTATAGGCTATGCCCTGTCCACACACAAAGGGCCAAATGACCCTGTATTGTCACTCTAGCCAGCTTGGAGCCAAGGCAGGGAATTCCTTGTACTTCAAAGCCACTGTCTAGAAGCTTCACCCACATTCAAGAAGCAAGGCACCAAGGTATAAAAGATGGACCTCAGACATTTCAGTAAACTTCTGGACCTGTGGATACCTGGTCAGGAAAAAGGACTGCTGTGCTGCTGAAGGACTGCCACTATGCTGGACCACACACTGATGGACTTCTGTTTTGCTGTGCTGACCTGCTGCCCTCTTGTTTGGGTGAGACTAACTGAACCTGCGACACATTTCAACACGGATCCACACAATGCACAGCAAACCAGGATTGAAGGTTCTCTATTCAACCGGTCGAACTGGGCCCCTGCAGCCAGCCCATCTGGGTCAGTCTGAACTTGTGACTTTATCCTGGTCTGGGGCAACAGATGTCCACAGATGAGGCTTTATGCCTTTTGGTACTATTTTCCCTTAAAACCTAAAAATTCAATACCTCTGGTTCCACTAATTAGATTCTTGCTATTTTGGTCTGGATTTATTCATTACATTAAAATCTATTTTTCTAAGTTGGTGTGGGATTGTTTGTGTAGTGTTTTCACAGTTTGAAGTGTTGCACACAAAGACCCACGGGTCGCACCCAGGTCAACCAACAACCACATTTCTTACACTTTATTTTATTCATTCTTCGCACTAATATGCCTAGATTACATACTCAAGTGATCCTGTGACACTAGGTAACATTCCCCTTGCATAAACTTACAGCCTGTATTGCTACTTTCTGAAATAAGAACATCATGCCCACCGGTCCATGCTACTGCAAGCCTCACACCTTCCAACCCTCAAACCACAGCCTGGCAGACGGCAACCGTGTCTTATCGCTGCAATTTGACCATCAATGTCAAGGTTTGTTCTAGAACTCTCCTTGCCCTGCATGAAGCCAAATATGGTTGAGGGTCACCGCCTCCGAGCTACCCGTTACGTAGGTATACCGCTCGCTCACCCTTCAAACGTAACACTTTGCTTCTGTTTACACAAATGTGTTACTTTGATTACACAAAGTCACTCATTTCACTTATTTCTAAAATGATACATTTTCTGAGGGAAAAATGCATCTTAAAGTGACAATATAGTTTTTTCTGTGTTCCAGACCTGTCAGCTCTTTACTGGCCTCACTCTCACAAAGAAAAACCATACACCTATCGTTCATAAGGTGAGACTTGTGCAAATTCTCCATTTCTGAGCTACTGTAGTGTGCGTGGTTTCTCAGATTGTATGCCTACGCGGATTACGTAACGTTCCCTCGAACACATGTCTCCCAAAACCTCTGAAGCAGGACGTGCGCAGCGTCTGACTGGCAGCAAGCCAAGTCGGGAATGTATGATTATACAACGCATGCATTCACATCGCATGCCATTAGATCGCGGTTTTTACCACGCAAGTCGTTACGACTTTTGTTGGAGGGCGCTGGACTTAGGAGTAGTTACATTTACTATTCCAACTCCAGCCTACGTAGAGTAGGGAAGGTGTTGGATAGTAAATTAAACTATTCCTTGTCCTATAGCGCAAGTCGTTGTAACGACTTGCGTTGTAAAGACCGATGTAATGCATGCGATGTAATGCATGCGTACTAAAGGTTGTTTCCCATAGTCGGATGGCTCGCAAGCTTTTTGTAAGCGAGTACATATTCTGTGCACTTTTTTCGCGCGACTGGCAGTGGAGACCTGACTTAGTACGAACAATGTTGCCGTTTTATATTTAAGAATTGCAGGCATGGTAAACTTATGCGAATTCGCACTTTCATTCCCAAGTAGTGCAAATGCTTAATGGCAGCAAGGGCGTGGGTTCTTAAAATAACAGTGAATGGAAGCGGGGTAAGCAGAACATAGGAATCGCGCCTCAGCAGCTCAGATGTGTTACCTTAGTCAAAGTCTTGATTAACGTTCTGCCACAAACTGGACCGAGCCGGAGGAAACGTATCCATGCACATCGGGGCGATCGTCCACACTGCGGCCTAGAGAAAGCAGACACATTAAATAAAATGAATACCTACCAAGGCATCAACTGTTAACCATTTAATGCACAATAGGACGCAAAGCGGAAGACAGAAGACCGGCATCAGTTAACACAGTCTTCTCCTGTGGTGTGTACAGTGGTCTTAAATTATCCAGTAGAACCCGCATTTCTGAGGCGACAGCTCGCACAAAATCGCTCTGGTCATGTTGGAACCCTGGATTGGATCACGCCACGACAGCCACGATTGTAAAGACTTTGCACCACAGGACAAAAGGGTCTGCTACGCATAATATTTAAATGAAAGCATTTTAAAATTAAAACCAAACACTTGTGGGTTACATACTAATGTATAAACTGTACTGAGTGAATTAAACAAATTCAAGAATTTTAAGAATGCAGTAACGACATGATTCAAACATTGTGCATGTTCGGGTAATTTTTTTTAATGAAATTGATAGTTTGTCACGTAAGACGCAAATGATTGTGTCATTTGAGTAAATCAGTAATATACGAACAAAAAGTTAATGTCCATATGGAAAAGTGCCGCCCGCCCTGGCTCGCCAGCTCCTGCCCCATTAACACTTGCTAGAAAAAAAAGTGACAAAGATGACATTGATGACGAACACTTGTACCCACTGGCAACGATGCTAATACAAAGTGGCTTAGCAAATGGACGCTCGCTGTTGATTGGTGACAATGCAGCCCTTTGTATAAACAGGAGTCAGACCTCCAGAACTTAAAATGTTACTATTATACTAAATGTTCTGCTGCCACCTAGTGCCAATGTTTATATGTCTAGTGAAGCCTTTAAAAAAAAAAAAAAAAAAAACAGGTCTCTCGAGCCAGCATCAGCATGAAAGAAAGGGGACGAGCACGTGTCTAGCAGTCTGACGTGAAAGCATTTATAAGGGGGGGAACGGCTTTACGGGGGGTGAATGAGTAATATAGCAGGCCACACACCAAAGTCACCATGTTCAAAGTGAGGGTAAACTTTAATCCAGCAGTGACCTGGATTTAAAAAAAAAAAAAAAAAAAAAAAACAACGTTGAGGTAACTAACCATCAGAACTTTAAGTGGAAAGAAGTGCAGGCACTCTCCCTTTCAAATTAAAGAAGTGCAGGTACTCCGTACCCGATAGCACCTGCCCATTTAAAGCACTAGTGCATGGTCAAGCACTAAAACGTGCACAATCAACTTTTCCACTCGTGCACTTCATTTCTTGGATTAGTCGATATTCTGCAACAGGGCTTCGTAGCAAGGACATTCTATATGCCAGCACACACTTAAACACCTAGTCCGGGGTAGTAAGCGCTATATAAAATGTCACTTATAAATTCCCTTTATGGGGCAAAGGCGCTCCTCGGACAAACCAAAGCTCCTCTTCTCCAGATGACAACTTTGAGGGCATTAGCTATACAGCCTAAAATGTCTACAACTTAATTTTATATAGTGCACATTAACCACACGTCGTCAGTTTTAAACTGATGCACATAACAGGTGCTACTAATAAACTATTAAATCATACTACATATTCACCCCCCAAAATGTTGGCAGGCCGAGATGGCCTTCACAGGATTTAAGCTTGTGGTCTCCAGAAGCCAAGCAGCCATGCTGGCACCAGTGTGAATTCATGGAAAGGCCTACAGCTCCAAGTCCCAACAAACTAGGATTTGGTTTCAAATGCACTCTTGGAATAAGAACTGTATGTCTAGGCAACGCCTGGAACGACAGTGGAGGGTGGACTATGATACTACTGCTAAAATGATTTATAAGAAATCCCTGAAAGAAATGCATAAATTGATGAAGGAGGCTAGGAGGGCTCACATAGCTAAGTGTATTGATAATGCTGATAAACCTGGTAAGTTAATTTTCAAGGTTGTCAATTCCTTCCTCAAACCTCGTGAACTGGTGATTGATGCCCTGCCCTCTGTAGCTCTGTGTGAGAGACTTTCGGATTTTTTTGATAATAAAATTCGTAAGGTCTACAATTCCTTTTCTGCAGTAGTTGAAACGGCGAAAGTAGATGTGATTGAAAGGAGAGTACTAGTGCCTCGCTTTTCTGAATTTGCTCCTATCTCCCAGAAGGAGGCACTGGCTGTGATCCGTGGATGCAAGTCTGGCTCTCCGGATGACCCGTGCCTCCCCCCCAAATTGTGGAATGAGTTAGCACATTTCTCCATCCATGTGTTGTCCAAAATATGGAATACCTCCCTTACCTCTGGTATCTTCCCCGATTCATGGAAGCACTCCACTCTCCTTCCCCTTAAGAAGAAACCTAATGATGCCTCAGGGGAACTGAATTATAGACCCATTTCCCAGCTGCCAGCGCCAGCAAAAATGCTAGAAAAGGTAGTTCAGCGACAATTGACCAATTTCATCGAGAGCTACAGTATCCTACACGATACCCAATCTGGGTTCCGTGCTGGCTTTAGCACCGAGACAGCATTATTAGAAGTGGCTGATTCAGTAAGGATGGCGTTGGATTCAGGGGCATCAGCGATGCTGGTGCTCCTGGATCTTTCAGCGGCATTTGACACGGTACACCACTCAATACTGGTTCAACGTCTTTCGGATATCTGTGTTGAGGGAACAGCCCTGGCTTGGTTGAAGTCATTCCTCTATAAGCGTAGAGAGGCTTTACAACCATATCAGTCCGACCGCAAGCACTTATGGTGCGGGGTGCCGCAGGCGTCGGCCTTAAGCCCGTTGTTGTTCAACATCTGGCCCCATTTTCACTGATAGCCAAATGGGGTGTGAAGGCGATTTCCTACGCCGACGACACCCAGTTGGTTTTCCCCTTTAATGATCAGTCAAAAGATTTTTAAGAGTTTTAAGGGCTGTCTAAAAGATATTGCTTACTGGATGAATAACAAACTTAAAGCCGAAAAAACGGAAGTGATGTTTTTTGGTATAAGCCAGCCCCCTGCTGCAGACCTTTGGTGGCCGGCGGAAATGGGCACACCCCCCACTCCAGTAGGCACTGCCAAAAACTTAGGAGTAAAGTGGGAGGCTGACTTCTCCTTTTCGGCCCAAATTCAGCAGGTGACAGCCACCTGCTTCGGCAGATTGAGAAATTTGCGAAAATGTATACATCCGCTGCCTGAGAATTGCATTCGGGTCGTAGTCCATGCCACAGTGACTTCGCGGCTGGACTACGCGAATGGCCTTTACCTGGGCCTTCCGGCCTACCTTGTTAAGAAGCTTCAAATGGTTCAAAATGCGGCTGCGAGATGGATTAGAGGTGTTCCATTCTGGCATCATATCTCTCCGCATATCAAGGAACTACATTGGTTGCCGGTAGCCAAAAGAATCAAATTTAAGGCCTTAACCCTAGCTTTTCGGTCTATCCATGGAACTTGCCCCAGTTACTTGAAACAACGGCTGGGCGCTTACAAGCAGACGCGCTCACTGAGGTCTAATTCTCAGAATCTGCTCTGCACCCCACGAGTTAGGAAAGCTCGGTTGGGTGGCAGATCTTTTATGCTCGGGGCGTCCATGCTATGGAACTCTGCCTAATGCTCTGCGTCTCCTAACCACAATTTAGGAAAGCAGCTAAAACATGGCTTGTTAGCCTAGACTAACACTCTTGAGCCTCGGTTGCATGCCACCTGTTGCTATAGCGCCGGGACACCTCCACTGGCGGTAGCTGTTCGTGCTCTACAAATGGCTGTATTATTGTATAGCATGAAGCTTCCCAAGTCTGTATTACATAGAGTGCACAAGGGGCGCTTAGGGCACTTTGGTATTACAGAAGGGGCTGCAAACGCTTGTGTCCTTTTCTGCAATATTGATAGCACTAGCACACATGTAGCACCAGCGCCATCTTTAGAGAGTGTTCCTCATTTGAGAGGGCATGACCCCATGTAAATAAGGAAAGCACAGCCTCTGCATCCGTCTCTGTAATAGCGCGCAAATCCACAGGCTCTTAGGAGGCAGACTGTCAGTGTGCACCCACCCTCCCCCAGGGCAGCCCTCAGGAGGTGAGGGGAAAGGAGGACCCATGGAACTCAGACATCCCCTTGCAGGCAGGTGCAGTCACTCACTATGCCCACCTGCACGGGGTTCTCAAGCCCGCTTTAAAATGCAGACGGCTCCTGCCTACACAGAAAAAGTCGGACTGGCTTATAAGCAGACGCTCTGTAGTTCACTGAATGTTCTGCCTCAAGACCAGGCACATGTTTGTAGGTGCCCGTGGGGCAGTGCATTCATGAAAATCGGGTGCGTTATTCCAGCCAGCGCTAGATACACTTTTTGAAAGGTATGCCTTGCCATAAACTCACACTGTGCGCCCTATGTAGAAAATGGTAATTAAAAAGGCAGGAGATTTGTGGAAAGTCCACGGCAAAGACAAAACACTGAAGTGGTAGCTGGGTTCTGACAGCACAAGTATAATGCTACCATGTCATGATGTAGTATTCTTTAGAGGTGTCCTGACCTCTTTCCTACATTGGTTCAAGATTGGGGCAGTTACCATCAATACAGAGAGGTTGTTCCAAATCCTGGGTGCATGGATGGAGACTGCCTGCTGCATTGCTTTTATTATTCTTTTAAACTTATTTCTGCAGCTGCAAAAGGTGCACTGGAGATGGTTTAAACCCGCGGTCCAAAAAAACCCGCCACGAAAAATGGTCGGCCCGGTGATCGTCCCTTCAGCTTAAGGTGATGAAATCCTAATACTCACCTAGCCTTTGTTTTTCTGGGATGCAGCGCCTTGAACAGAGCTGATCAGCCGATGGGAGGTTTGAGCTGCAGATCACCACGCTGCAGTGAAAGTAGATCTGTGAGGGAAGAAAGGAGGCACAAAATGGAACTTAAACCGAAGACCAAATAACGTAAGAGTACAATGCAAAAATGTTACAAAATGGAACAGCCAATTGAACAATGCAGATATCACATCAACTCAACAGCTATGCTAACTGGATATCCAGTACCAGCCCCTGCAGCCCATCTTAAGTAATGTAGTGAGACTCCAGTAGGCATCATGGAGAGGAATCCATATAACTGGAATCCTAGCCTCCCCATGTCATTTAAGGAACTAATTTATTTAGGATTGACTTCTTTGTGCATTATGTTTGGGGCCAATTACGATGGCGGTGAGACCGCAACCGACAGCCAGTCAGTGGCGGTCTCACCGCCATCATAAGCAAGTTTCCCGCCTGCCATATTACAATGGCGGGTAGTTTGTTGGTTGTCAGAAAGACCGAACGCCACGCATCCAACAGGCTACTTGAGCCCACTGGTGCATTGGAGGGAGTTGTATTCCCTACAATGGAGGCGGTGCCTGTCAGGCACCGCCGTAGGGATTACAATGTCCCTTTCCGCCCACCTTTTCATGGCAGTTAACCTGCCATGAAAAGGCAGGCGGAAAGGGACTTTGGGGGCCCGTAGCAGGCCCTTGTGCCCCAAGCTGTGGGTTGTAGGGGCACCTATGCTGCCCCCATACATATCCCTGCACCATGTGGCAGGAACCGCATGGTGCCTGCCACATAGTGCAGGGATATGTAATGCATCCCATTTTTGCATTGCGGCGTGTGCTGCAGCCAGCAGCACCCACCACAATGCAAAATATAGGCATTGCGACAGCTATGGCGGCTGTCGCATTGCAATGCCTCTGTCTGGACTGCCGACAGCCTGTCAGGCAGTCCCGTTTACGATAGGGTGGCAGGCGCACAAAAGTTAGTCCCTCATCCTAAGCAGCCCCCTTGTTTTTTGCTTGCAGGGCCCTTTGTGGGGTATATCTCACAATCTGAATACATGAACATTTGATGTTCAGAAGAGGGGTCAGTCAACCGCATGAACTGTTACACTGGCACTGTTGCGCTCATAGCTCGTTAGTTTAGACAGAGCTAGAGTGACCATGAGATGGCACAAAAGAGCACTAGAGCAAGTGATAGAGAGCAAGGGAAAGCTGCAGGGACTGTGCAAGGAAGAAAAAAAGCTAAACATGTAAAATATTGTACCTGGCCCAAATAGAATCACCCATGCCATCTCTGCAATACAAAAGGGATTATAGCCCAGTGGCCCACGGACCATAGAGAAGGCAGAACTGAGACCTCAGCCTACACAGGCCATGAGGGACCTGAACAGACCAAGAGAACGTAAAAGGCTACATTAGACAACCATACAGAATTGAATGGTGGTTATTGAGCAGAACTCAAAATAAGAGCCGTGAAAAAATAGCAAGTCATTTACTGTTTGTTCGTTTTGGCCATAAGCTGAACACAAAAAGCTAGGTGTCCAGGCACCAAGCCCACCAGGAAGGAATACCGTGTCAAAGAATCACCAAAATCAAGCTCCAAGAACTAACAGTGTTGAACAATACTTAGTCTCGATAGAAGGCCCACATTGCTAGATGAGAAAGCAAAACACCAGAGAGTCCCAAACAGACTATGGACAACCATGACGTGGGAACCCATTGATATGTAGCAAAGGTCGACAAGGTCGAATGGTCCACTTTAAACACTAAATTGTGCATAGGGGAACAATACAGACAAATGTGCACAACATCTTCACCACTGGTAACATTACAGTATCTTATTGTTGCATACTAAGTTAAAGCGGCATCATCTGCTTCTCTGTAGTTAGGTTTATTCCAGTTATTCTCAGCTAAAGTTATCAGTAAAATTTACTCTTCTCTATACCTCACCAGATGAATGATACAGTTCTTCGGAAGAGGTCTAGTTCCAACAGCCTATAGAAAACTGAAACCACAGAACACTTCAGACCAGACATAAAACCTTTATCACATTATGCCGGAGACAGCAAGGTCACAGAATACGGCACATCACTGTTCTCTGTAAGAACCACAAAACAAAAGACTAACACCACAAACACTCAAACAAGAAGTGAAGAGTAAAAGGTACAAATGTTCACCACCGCATGTACACGCAGTACACAATGGGAATCAATATCCCATAACCATTTATCAACCAAGTCTCATAGAATTCATTCAACTATAGGATGCAATCAATTAGTAGTACTCCCTACCCTCAAAAGTACACCGGTGAGATGACTTTTCTTGGGCTAAAGGGGGATACTCAATCTTACTTTAAAAATAAGTACTTACTCCAGCAACGGCGCAATACTTTTCTTACTCCCTTTTCACAATAGTGAAAACTTGCTTAGTAACAATACCACAATGAAGAAACTAGCACCCGCCCCGCCGCAGACCATCACTAGAACAGTTCTAGAGCATTTTTAATTAACATGAACCCCAAATGTAATATCGAAACCATGTAACACAAAGGAAAAGAAATTGAAATGGCACGCCACAAGGTGCAGCTTAACTGCCATGCATCATACACAAACTCAAACACTCATAACATGCATAACATAAAATAAGTGTACCTTCTTAATACCACATCTGCAAACAAAAAAATAAAAACCTATATGAAATAGTGGTAAATTTAAAATGGCTCCAAATATAGACCAATATTAAAGTCTACAAATAATATATTTATAAAGGAGCAATTTAAAATTTGGATTAAAAAATAAGAATTAGTTAAATTACTTTTATTTCAATCTATACACTACTTTTAATTATTGATACATAAGGAAATTTATTTTTTTAATTTAAACTTCCGAAAATTTTTAATTTGATATATTTAAAGAACGAATTCAAAAATCAAGTTAGTGTTAAAGCACTTTTTGTTCTATATTTAAAATAAAGTTAGCAATATCTATAACAATATTTACGACTTTTTTCAAGTTAAGTACATTTTGTACTTCTCTATAGCAGTGGTTCCCAAACTGGGGTCCCCGAAGCCTCCTCAGGGGGTCCGCGACTACTTTGAAAATCAAATAATATAAACAGATTAATAAAGTATATATTGAATACAATGCATGTATATGTCCCCTTTAAGAAACTGACCTTGTTTTTAATTGGTGGTGGGGGGAAATGAGCCATGCTTCCCCTTTAAATAGCACATTTTGATTTGCACATGTTGACCCAGTAGAAGGCGTAAGCCGAAACGCGTAGGTCATTTCTGTTTTTGTATGCACCTCCTGCACTTTGCTTTGAGAGGCTTCTAATGCGAGGGGCATCCTGAAACAACGAAAATTAATAAAGCCCTTCGGAAGCCAGTTCCTGGTAGTGCCGTGCTTCATTTCGCCCTGGAAATCATGTGTCAAGAGCGAAGGGCAATTGTGTGGAGTAAGTGAAGGAATATATATATATATATATATATATATATATATATATATATATATATATATATTATCTACTGGCGGTCGCCAGTAGATAGTTATAGTTACAACCTATTATCCATAGGAAATCCGCGACATTCTATTTGAAATAACTCTCTTGCCGGTTGACGTATCTTCGCGAAATTTTCAAACTTTGTGGCCCGCTCCAGTCCGCTCCTACCCTGAAAGTCTCGGGGGATTCGTCAAGCGGGGGCCGAGAAAAAGGGGGGTCCCAAAACGCGTTTTCCCCATGCACTTTTCCATAGGAAACTTTAGACACGGCTACAGCCCGAACTGCTGAACGGAATTACACCAAATTTGGCAAAGAGGTAGTTCTTGGTTCAGAAAGAACCCTTTTTGTTAAATGGTGTAAATCCGTTCAGTAGTTGCTGAGAAAATGAAAAGTAAAAAGTTAGTGATATCTATGGCCGAGTAGGGTCCGCGTACCCTCAGCGCACCCTGCGCGCACCGTCCCGATCACGAGCTGCATGTTAATTGGCTGTCAGCTGGCTGTCAACATTCCGATTCAGGAAATGTTGGCAGCCATTTTGTCCCTCGGTAGAACCGAGGGACAGAAACAAGTGCGCAAAGCGCACAAAGGGAGCAGGGTAGAAACACCCTGACCCCCTAGGTTGCTCAGGGGTCCCACAAGGACCCCTGGGCAAAAAAATTTTTTTTTTTTTTAAATCGGCAGGATGCGCTCAGGGTGCGCGAATCCTGCCGAAAAAAAAAAAAAATCAAGCGCGGTCTCCCGCGCTTTGATGTCAATTGGCCCCGGGTGGCCCAAGTCCCGGGGGCATGGTGGGGTGGGGGGATAATTTAAAGTGTGGGGGGACTCAAAGGGCCCCCAAGCCCCGGGGACCGCCACCCCCGGGGCTTTTTGAAAAATGGTGCGGGAGGGCTCTGAGCCCTCCCGCAGCCCCGGGACCACCACCTCCCCGGGGCTTTTTTTATTAAAAATAAAACCAGTGTGGGGGGCTCCAGCCCCCACACGCCCCGGGACCGCCACCTCCCCGGGGCACTAAACATTTTAATATGGGGGTCCGTTACGGACCTCCAGAGCCCCGGGACCACCACCTCCCCGGGGCTGTGTACTGAATGGGAGGGGGGCCGCGCGGCCCCCCTCCTGGAGCCCTTGATGGCCCTGGGGACCACCACCCCCAGGGCCGGCTCCTGCAGTGTCCCGGGGTGCCTACCCCGGGACACTGCTGTTTGCAATGACAGGACGGGAGCCTCGCGGCTCCGTCCTGTCATTGCAAACTGCTTGGATATTGGAAGAGAGAGCAGGAAACCTGCTCTCTCTTCCAATATCCAAGCGATTGCTTTCCACATGGGGAGCAGCATGTCAGCTGCTCCCCATGTGTCAAGCAATGCCGGCTCCCAAGGGACGCGGGGAGCCGGCGGGACTGTGGGGGCTTGGGGACCCCCACAGTCCCCAACGGAGAGGGCCAGCCCCGGGGGATGGGGTCCCCGGGGCAAGTAGTGGCTCGGAAGGGGGCCACGCGGCCCCCTCCCCAAAAAAGATTTTTTTTTTTTTTTTAAATGGAAAGGCCGGCCCCGGGGGATGGGGTCCCCGGGGCCTTAAAATGGCCAGAGGAGGGGGCCACGCTGCCCCCTCAAAATAATAAATATAGAGGCCATGCCCCGGGGATGGGGTCCCGGGGCCAATACAGGCCCAGGGAAGGGGGGCCACGCGGCCCCCTTCCCGTTTTTTTTTGAAAAATTAAAAAAGGGGTAAGGCCCTGGGAGATGGGGTCCCCAGGGCCCAAAAAGAGAAAAAAGGAAGGGGGCTACACAGCCCCCTTCAGGAGACCAAAAAAAAAACGATCGGGCCCGCAGGCCCCGCCCCTTCCTTCACCACTCTGCAAACGCGCCCCTGGCGCGTTTGCAGAGGGGGAACAAATTCCCCTTGAATACTGGGGGTCCCTGGGGGCCAACTAGCCCACCAGGAACCTCCAGTAAACCAGGGGGCTGCCTTGCAGAGACGTGTAGAGAGGCCACACCCTTTTACACCTCTCTGCAACGCAGCTCTGTGGCGCTTTTTGGAGGTATATGGTGGGCTAGTTGGACTCCGGGGACCCTCAGGATTCAAGGGGACTTAATCCCCCAACTTAAAACGCGCCACGGGGCGCGTTTGCACAGTGGTGAAGGGAGGGGCGGGGCTTCAGGTGACATGTGTGCAAACAGGCCCCGTGGCGCGTTTTAAGATGGGGAATTAAATCCCCTTCAATCCTGAGGGTCCCTGAGGGCCAACTAGCCCAACAGGTACATCCAGAAAGCGCCACAGAGCTGCGTTGCAGAGAGGTGTAAAGGGGTGTGGCCTCTCTACACGTCTCTGCAATGCAGCCCCCTGGCGCATATTGGAGGTTCCTGGTGGGCTAGTTGGCCCCTAGGGACCCTCAGGATTCAAGGGGACTTAATCCCCCAACTTAAAACGCGCCACGGGGGCGCGTTTGCACAGATGTCACCTCAGGCCCCGCCCCCTCCCTTCACCATTGTGCAAATATTCCTCTAAAATCAGCCGAAATACGAATTCCGATTTACTCACCTGTTATCAGGAGAGACCTCAGTGCTGCATCTTTCAGCCCAGTACTGATCCTGAAAAGTAATTTTAACCGTACTTACCGGTAACTTGAATTTCCTTCATAGGCTAACATTGACTGGTTTCACTTGGAAATTCTTCTAAGTTTTGATTTTTGAAACATACAAATATTCCTCTAAAATCAGCCGAAATCCGAATTCTGATTTACTCACCTGTTATCAGGAGAGACCTCAGTGCTGCATCTTTCAGCCCAGTACTGGTCCTGAAAAGTAATTTTAACCGTACTTACCAGTAACTTGAATTTCCTTCCATAGGCTAACATTGACTGGTTTCACTTGGAAATTCTTGTAAGTGTGGAGTTTTGGAACTTTAAAATATTCCTCTAAAATCAGCCGAAATACGAATTCCGATTTACTCACCTGTTATCAGGAGAGACCTCAGTGCTGCATGTTTCAGCCCAGTACTGATCCTCAAAAGTAATTTTAACCGTACTTACCGGTAACTTGAATTTCCTTCCATAGGATATCATTGCCTGCTTTTTGCTGAAAAAGTTTCTAAGTGTTGATTTTTGGAACTTTAAAATATTCCTCTAAAATCAGCCGAAATCCGAATTCTGATTTACTCACCTGTTATCAGGAGAGACCTCAGTGCTGCATCTTTCAGCCCAGTACTGATCCTCAAAATTAATTTTAACCGTACTTACCGGTAACTTGAATTTCCTTCATAGGCTAACATTGACTGGTTTCACTTGGAAATTCTTCTAAGTGTGGAGTTTTGGAACTTTATAATATTCCTCTAAAATCAACCAAAGTACGAATTCCAATTTACTCACCTGTTATCAGGAGAGAACCCAGTGCTGCATCTTTTAGCCCAGCACTGACCCTGAAAAGTAATTTTAACCGTACTTACCAGTAACTTATATTTTCTCCATAGGAATCCATTGTCTGGTTTTCAGCAAAAAAGTTTCAAAGTGTTGATTTTTACAAACTACAAATATTCCTTAAAAATCGCATGTATGACTTAAACGCATTCTTTCAACTGTTTACAGGAGATGCACCAGTGCTGGATCCAGGATCCAACACTGAGTAATAAAAAGTAACGATAACAGTTTTTACCTCCTAAGTGAATTTCCTTCCATAGGATAACATTGGTCATTCTATGAGAAAAAGTTTCTAAGTGTCAACTTTTAAAGTACAATAATATTCCTTAAAAATCACGACTAACCAAAACGCTTTTACTCAACTGTTTACAGGAGATGTCCCAGGACTGAATCTAGGATCCAGTCCTGTGGTTAGAAAAGTAATCCATAAAGTAACTAATTGCATTTAACTAGAAATTCACATTGAGCTCAATGTTGCATTGTGTTTGAAAATGTGTTGCCCATTGCAACAACTGTAACTACTGTACTTAAAAGTCTATTGCCTATGTGCAAAGTATTTAAACTAAAGTAATTCATTCTGAGAAAGTATTTTTTGTAATGTATAATATAATTACAATGTAATTTAAAAAATAAAATATGTAAAAAAAATGTTTTCTAAAAAATTTCGAAATCAGTATGAAAAAAATGTATATAACAATTAATACATTTAAAAATTGTCATTTACAAAACCTTTGAAATTCACTGAAAAAACCGTAGGTTTCAGACATGTTATAGTTACAAATTAGCATTTAAAAAACCTTTGAAATTCACTGAAAAAAACCATAGGTTTTAGGGACAGTTATAGTTAGTTGGACATTGCACTCGTACAAAACCCGTGAAATTCCCCCGTTATAGTTAGTTCAGCTAACTATAACTCGCGCCTCGCAATGCACTGCTGATGACGTCACATATTACATCACTCATGACATGGTCAGTGACATCACTGATGACATCACTGATGACATCTCAAATGACATCACTGATGACATCATCCACGTGATAATCTGATGCAGCTCTTCACACCCTAATATAACCTTTGATACACCCAATCTAAATTACAGACTGCCATTCGCAAAACCATAGACACTCCAACACCAATAACTACATACCCACTCACTGATTCTTAGGTCTACACACACATCCACTCACTCACCCGTACAGTCACTCATACTTATGGTCACTCAATACAGGACTATCATATGCACTCTTACTCCTATATAGACACTCAAACACCGCCACTCATCCATAGAGGTACTCACACACCTAGTCAGTCATGCAAATAATTAAACACACTGCCATTTACTCACCTATACAGTTATACACACACCAGCTCACTTAATCATACAAATACTAGCACATTGTTACGCTCTTATACAATCACTGATACAAGCACACACTCATCCATACAGCCACTATCACAATCACTCACTCTCGCTTATAGCTATTTATATACTCCAACACACATATATACTGCCTTTCACATATGTAGTTACTCACACATGTACCACTGGGACATACATTCACTAACACACTCTTACACACACTTACCCACCCATACAGTCTATCACAGATGCACTCTTGAAACCATCCACCCAGTGAATCACCCACTCACACATCTATGCACAGTCGCACACACCCCATCCACACAAACTCAGGCACCCATACAGATACTCAGACAACAAATCAATAACTCTTATAGACACTCATGTAGCTATTCACAAACCCATGCAGCCACTTACACAGCAACAGACAGATACAGACATTCACCCAGTTTAGTCACTAACCCATGCATTCAGTAAGATACGTTTAATCACTCACTTATAGAATTAGTCACGCACCTACTAAATCATCCATACAGACACTTATACACCCACTCATTCTTCAATACGCCTTTCCCTATATATATAAAAAATATTTAAACTTTACAGAAACACAGTCACTGGATGATGTCAGTGATGTCATTTGAGATGTCATCAGTGATGTCATCAGTGATGTCACTGACCATGTCATGAGTGATGTAATATGTGACGTCATCAGCAGTGCATTGCGGGGCGCGAGTTATAGTTAGCTGAACTAACTATAACGGGGGAATTTCACGGGTTTTGTACGAGTGCAATGTCCAACTAACTATAACTGTCCCTAAAACCTATGGTTTTTTCAGTGAATTTCAAAGGTTTTTTAAATGCTAATTTGTAACTATAACGTCCCTAAAACCTATGGTTTTTTCAGTGAATATATATATATATGCTAAATGTACAATTGAACATTTTAAAACCTACTGTAAGTGAGAAGGAATTTGAAAATGGAGGCTAAAAATGTAATTAGTATCCTCAGATTGATTTGTGGGAGCAGTGCAGGTGCATCAATCAGAATATAGTATGGGCGATGAGTGGCCTCAATTAAATTTAGAAAAGCTACAACCTTTCTATTAAAATTACATTTTGATTTATTTTTAATTTTTATGCGTTTGTGAATTAAATAAAATGTGTCATTTGTGTAGTTGTTTGATTTTTTTTTCCCTGTATTTTTTGTGTATTGTTTTGTGGTTCAAATCATCAACATTGCTTAGACCAGGGTCCCTGGCTTAGAGTAATGACTTGTGGTGGGTCCCCTGGATTCTAATAATGATTCACTTGGGGTCTCCGGGTTCCAGTAATGATTAAGTGCTGGTCCCCAGAAGACAAAAGTTTGGGAACCACTGCTCTATAGTCTTCCATTGGGAGATTCTGCAGTAAGGGCAGAAATCTCAATTCATTAAAGGGAAAACTAAAAAAGCTCAAACTTGGAAAAAGTTAGTAATTTTTTGTTAAATACTATTGTTAATTCATTTTATATATTTTAAATGAATACAGATGCTACGCACCATAACTTAATTTTGAAAGACATCTTTAATAAATTAAAAGTTCCCCAATTTTAAATTAAAAATTAAATTTATTAAAATTGAAAAGTATATTAAACATTAAGTGGTGGACAGAATTAATTTAATATTTTATCAAAATTTAATCCTACCTTTAATTTTAAATCCAAAGGCTGTTAAAATATTTTATAATATATAGTAGGTGTATATGTAGTAACAAAATTATACTTCTTTATATTTAACCATTTTGAATAATTTCACATTATTTCCTATGGGGTTCTATTTGAGTCCCTAACCTCCATTATTTCCTACGGGAGGTTGTTGCAGTATCAGTGGTGGACATTGTGTGTGGTGCAGGACTTACTGCTTTTTGGCAGTAGTAACTTGCACTCACATTTGTATCCATCCCCATTGTCCGGGCATAGTGACATGCAAGTCTACACTTTGAAGTTTACACTCATTTGTGAATAGCTAAAGTAGTAAAGTTACTCAAAAGTGTAAGAGTAAATTTACCTGTGTAAATTACGGACTAGCGCAATTTACTTTTAAACCGCGCAACAAGTGTAATTAGCAGTTCTCTTGCAAATCTGTTATTCAAACAATCAGAGCCAAGTGTCAGTTTCTTTAAAGCAGGGTAACATAAGACAACTACCAAAAAGTATCTTCCTGTGGTGAAACAAGTCAAATCTATTTCTGATGACCCCTGGGGTCCGAGGGAATTCGAAGAAACCCCAGTAATGAAACCGGTCTCCATTCAAACAAATGCTAGTCTGAAATCTGCTCAGATGTCACAAGTGGATCAATGGCGTAACAAAATGGGACCTTTCAGCATTTGAAGAGGGGCCACTGGTACTCCCATATCGCACATATATTCATTGGTCTGGGCTAAACGGGAGCCCCTGAAGGGTTCTCCCCACACCCCACCCCGTGCTGCACACGGGCCCTTTGTTACACCCCTGGAGAGTATGGGCCTTATGTATAAACACTTGCCACTCTAACAGTTAGTACGAGGTCCTCTTCAGCTTACATTCTAAAACCAGAAAGATCACTGAACATGTATCAGCGTAGAGAGAAGCCAAACAGCTCTGCAATATAAATTGTGATCAGAGAAAATGGGTGAAATACAAATGACTTGATCCACCAGTGATAACCTCTGTAAGGACCAGAACAGCGAAGAGTCAATCCGAAAGTGAGAATTAATCAATTGTAGCAGGCTTCCAATTCAAGTGTGTGTGTGTGTGTGTGTGGTTAACTTGTGCAACAAAGGCTCCATTTCAAACAAAGTTAGAGTTGTAACATTGAAACCACTCCCCCAAACACCGAGAGAGGGTGCTAAAAAAAAACAAAAAAAAACAGTAGCTAGGGGAAATTGAAACAGAACAGCACGATCTCATCTTCTATATCGTAAAACAAAGATAACTCACTCTCCCCATATTGTAGTAAAAATCCATTTGGACCAAGCACTCCAAAAGACTGACACCTCCAAAATGTCAGTCAGCGGGGATATACTCAGTCTGATAAAGAACAAACCAGATAGGTTTCTAGAGTAAAAAAAAAAAAAAAAAAAAAAAAAAAGCAGAAGACGCAGAATCCCCCTACTGTACATCCAAGTCAATCCTAACATGTAAAAGCACACAAGAACGTGCATTTTTGAAGCGCACATTCACCTTTGGTTCTCTTGGCGCTGCAACAACAAATGCTGGTTAACTAACTCAATGGTACTCATTTTATTGACATCGGAATAATGAAGGTCTGAGTGGACTCACCAGAATTCAGACCTGTAACCATAAGATCAGACAGATTTCTGCAATGGACGCATTAGTCCACCGAGCCACCAAACCCAGGTGCTTCACTCGTCAGAGCAGCATGCAACAGACAAACAGCACTTCTGGGAGAGGTCAGGTATTTAGGTACTTTGCCCAATGGAGGTCTAGAACGTTTCATTAAATCTCAGTGGTTAGCACAGTTGACTATTTCCTGAATGTGACTCTCGCAACAGAAGGACTGCGATCAGGAAGAGGGACAAAGTTGTAATGAGCACTCTTCCGCTATACATTCACCTTAATGTAGCACATTTTTCAGTTCTGATTTCAACTTATGATACAGCTTGCATTACAACAGGGTAACCTCAGTCTTACATATGTCAATTAAACGGAGAACAGAGTGATATAGCAACTACCCTCTACGGAAGACCATTTCGATACAGTGGCACACTGGTGAACAAGAGGAAAAGCATACCAGACTGAGTAAACTCACATTAGAACCAGCTTTATTAGAAGAGGTCTTCACAAAGCCATAGCTGCTGTATTGTGCGCCCTCTGGGCCAGGTTAACTTCCCCATGCAATTTTTTTTACACAAAAAAAAAAAAAATGCTCGTTGAGCGAGACTCACCGTGCCCTTTGGGATTTCCCTGAAAGTAAACATCTTCACTTCGAATCTCTTCAGGTGGCCTGGAATACGCACTCTAGAATCCACAGCAACCGAGTGGAAGATGGTTTCATAATCATCGGCAGCATTTTCACAGCTTAAAAAGGAAGGAAAACACTTTGAACAGGAGAAGGCAGCAATAAGGCGACCAGTCAGCAACAGCCCAATATACCTGAAGTTCATGTTAAGGCCGGAGATGACAGGGGGCTATAACAAACGAAGAAAGCTGTACATTCGGTTTTAGAATCTCGCACAGGGTAGCACGTGCATCTCAATCAATACTGCAGGCTACATCCTCTTCTAGATCCAGGCTGTCTAAGGTTGCAGCGCGTGCGACTGCACAATCATGTGGAGCCCACATTAGAGGCGGCTCCTCCGTAATGGCGGAGGAGGGTCACCCCATTTGTCAGTCACTCAGAAAAATAAAATAAACATTTTATTTTTTCTTGGACTGATTCCGACATGTGTGCAGGGCCATGACAGGTAGGTGGTGACATTCAGAAGAGCGCATTTATGTTTGGCCGGCCGTCGTAGGCCAGCCAAACAGACGGCCAGCCAAACATACCATGCACACTTCTCTATCTCCAACCCAGCTGTGTTTACAGCCGGGTTGGAGAAATGCCGCACACTCACATGCAGTGTCTGAGCGGCAGAGCAGGCCGCTCTGACCAATTCTGGTACTGCTCTCCTATAGCAGCGCCAGAATTGGCTGAGCAGCCTCTGCCTTCCCAGAGACTGCTGGACGAGCTCAGAGGCTTTTCGTTTTTTTATAAATGAATCTCCCCCCCCCCCCCCCACTTGTCAGTTCCTCTCCCCCCCCCACCTGTTATATGGCCATTAGGGTCATTGCCAAGTTAGCATGAGCTCTGCTGCCATGTTGCTTTTAAGCACGTTACTACAGGACTTGATTTTTGCAAGACTGTGCCTTTAACATGAGAACAGTCTGCTTTCTGCGTTCTCTGCCTGTTCCTGGAGTTTAGTCTGGACACAATGTGCAAGGTCGATAAACAATGCCCCTTGTTATTCTGTTCTGGCCAGTCCCTAGCACCTAGACAAAACATGCTAACACAGCTGCGCTGCTGGAGACTCGTGCTTTGATATTACAAGGATGCATGTTGTCCTAGAAACACACGGAGAGGGACCTTTCCAGGGAGAAGAGCTATGCTGACCCTATGATGTAAAACTTCCATCTAGGCACAAAGGTATGGGGTCTGCTGACAAAGCCCAGAGATCTTTCTTTATATAATAAACTTCACCTTACCGAGGGGAGGGTGGTTAGGCCTTTTAGTCCTTTTTCCACCGTCTGTATATGAGGACATCCCCCTTTATGTTCTATGGAATTGTAACAATGCTAACTGTAAGGTTTATGCATTTCGCTGCTGGTAGTGGCTTGTCTACTGCATTATAGAGCACGATAGTTAAAATAAATATTTTGAACTATAACCGTGACTGACAATTCTTATTGTGGACAAGTACGAGTGAGCGAGCGAAAGGGTATGTCTTGCTACTGCAATTCCTGAGAGAGTCAGGAGGGTTGTGTTCTGGGTTGTCTAATCATTTGTAGCTTCGTGATTATGTAGGAGAACGAATGACACTATAGCTAGTCGGTTTTGGGTACTAAGGTGGTAGGAAGGTACAACCCCTATACACCAAGGCCCTGTTTTCCTGCGCATAGTTCTGTGTATGTGCAGAATCCCCGCAACATGGCGCTGCCAACGTTTGGTCTGGTTCTCATCTGCGAGACACCCGAGTAGTGCTTGTCCACAAAACCCTCACTTCTGTTTCCGGAGACGGTTGTGACGGTGTAGCCTCCTATATTGTGATTTTTTCTAGGTTTTTCAAGCTTGAATTTTAAAAGGTCTTTCTCTCTTATTAACCCGTTATTGCGCTGCCACGAATAGGTTGTTATTCTCCAACTATTGATTATGGCGGTTGTCATTGCACCGCCTAACTGGGCAGCAGTCACAGCTTATTTGACTCAATATGGGGTCCCCAATGCTGGTGTTGCACTCATTTTTGTTGTGGAAGCGGATGCGGCTTACCGCTTTGAGGAGTTTTATTCTTGGGTCACCTTTCCGGCAGTCGATGGGACTGATAATTTGTTTCACAAAGATACTGCCACGGCCCTTCCTCAGAATTATTGTCCTTGTAGGTCTCTTGAAGTTACGCGAACGGCTTGGCAACATCAAACATGGTTTAATGGCGCCCTTCCTCACCCGATAACACCTGCCCGTTTAGGCCCCTTATCGATAGATGGGGCAACGTGGCCCGTTTTGGCTGGGTATACCCCACACCCAAATTCTCAATGCTACAGTCGCAGAGCACCGCGTATTACATACTTCATTGATGTGTACATAGAGCTGTTATACAGTTCATGTCGCGCAACTTCCAGGTGGGACCACCTGGCGTTGCTGTGCAACCTCCTGCACCTGGTGGTGTAATCATCAGTGCCTTAATGATTAATTCTGTGATGGGCAAGCGTCAGCAAAATAAGGTTGAACTTCCTTATTGGCTTGCTGAAAAGTTTGGACAACTCAAAGCTGTTTTTCCAAACATGACACCTGTAGAGAAGCACAAGATACGGACCATGAGCTTACCTAAAGGCCTTGTTCCCGAGTTAGCCGATTGTAACACTTGGGGTAGAGTATTTGCAGCGGTATATTCGATGCGTTTCGGCACCCCCTCAAAGACCCTTCTCCCTTCTGTGATAAAACGTGTTCAAGATGAACATGGGGACGAGGTGGCCCTGGAGTTGAGAATGAGACTGGTGGGTGTGTTCGACATGGTCTGCGATATGATCCTTGCTAATGTTAAGGGTGATGCTGTAAGCTTACAAGTGGCGCAACACTTGGATGCTGTGGCTGACGCAGACAAACAGAGCAAGTTGCCAAAGATTATTGCTAAAGCTTATAAAACCTTAGGGCGCAATCGTCTGGGAATTAAGCCTTTTACTCAACCACAAACTCAAGCTCAAACTCAACAAAAAGTTCAGTCTGATAAAGATGGGCGCCCGTTCTTTCCTAAAAAGAACTGGAGGAATAAAAAACAGGGGCAACAGGAGCAGGATTCGCGTGCTGGTTCGCCAACACCAGAGTCTTCTGAGCGTACTTATGACTTGCGCGACCGCACGAAAATTAAGACTCCTGATAGTTTAAGTCTGATTACCGCTCTCCTCGTTCTTTACAGGACACGTCGGACTCTCAAACCGGTGGTGGGGGATGCCAGGATCGTGGCAAAGGTCCGACCGCACAACAGGGACGGGATCAACCGCGACAGTTTGACGTTAAAGCCAAACAATAGGATCTGCCTCATTTTAGACCCCTGTATCAGAAGAAAAAAGTGGCCGCATTAACAGCGAAGTATGCCTCAGACGGTGAGAACACGGCTTCTAGATTGGACATGGGCAGTGACTCTGCTCAACAGCGCAGCGGAGGTTACCATAGTGCGGGAGGCACTGCGTCCCTGTCTTGAGACGAGAGCAACTGATACATTTATTATAGTAGAAACAGCAGATACACGAGTTGCCCCCCCAGATAGACTATGAAAGAGTCTTCCGAATTGAAGGTGATATACAGGGGACAATCACAGCGGTTATTTGGGAAAATCTCACCTCTTCATATGACATTTTGTTGGCGGAGGCGGATTGGCCTCCACCATTTGTGCTAGCCACTCCTAGAGGGGAGGACATGATTCTTCAGAGTTTTTCGTGTTACGTCCCTGAGGAACATGCAAAGGATTACGCATCTGAGTGGGCTTTGGCCCTTGCGGTGTACCGTAATCAAGTGGGCTACGATAGAGTTTCAACGGCACATGAGATACCGTTGGGGTCTATGCCACAGCCGCAATATCCAATAAGACGTGAGGCTAAGGCTCCCATTTGTGACGTTCAAACTCAGTTGGAGTATCAAGGAGTGATTGAATCCTGCCTATCACCGATGAACAATCCCCTTTTTCCGGTATCAAAACCCAATGGTTCATATCGCATTGTGTTAGATTATCGAAATTTGAATAGTCATTGTCGTACATTTGCGGTACAGAACACATAGCTCTGCGCTAGTGAACAGTCTTGTTCGTAAGAAATACAAAACTACACTGGATATATCCAATGGTTTCTACAGTCACAACTTGGCTCCTGAGAGCCGTGACTTGACAGCATTTACCGCAGTTGGAAATCAGAAAAAATGTATGCGTTTGCCTATGGGGTATAAAAATAGCCCCGGTGCTTTCGCTGCACGTGTTGTCTCTTTGCTAGACAGCATAGACCCGGATGTGTTCTCATACGTTGATGATATTTATCCGACAGACGATGAACTGATGCCGCATCTTGTCAGAGTCGACCAAATTATTCTGTCGTTTGCAGACTATGGATACAAATTCAATTTTGCAAAAATCACACCGCTTGTTTTGCAGTGCTCTTTTTGGGCTACGAGCTCAATAATGAAGGTAGGGGCTTGGCCCACCACTTTCTGGAGAAGTGTGCACAATTGCAGCCTCCGTCTACTCTGAAGAAACTTCAGTCTTTGCTGGGATTTTTGAATTTCGGGAGGACTTGCATCCGCGATTATGCCCAGCGCATCAAACCGCTCTATGCTTTGGTACAACCAACATATTCTTCTGCCAGCTGGCTTCCGGAACATTCCACTTTTCTATCTTTGCAGTCAGACCTGATTGCGACTAACTACTTGTTGACACGTGAGAATACCACGAACCTGGTGATACGTATAGTACTGGGGAAGGTGGGTTTCACTTACTTGACGTTCAATGAGGGAGACAGTACCTATTGCATACAAATCACATTTGTACACTGCGGCTGAAATGAGATGTTCGAATGTTGAAAAGGTTGACGGCAGTCCAAATGGCGATTCTGAAAGAACGCTCGCTGGTCTTATGGTCACGCCTCTCCCTGCTTTAGAAGCAAGTGTACCCAACTCTAAGGCACTACATTCCCGTTGGATACAATGGGCTACTTCTTTGACATCGGCTGATGTCACGTTTATCTTTGATCCTGCTCTTCAGACACGAGTTTACAGTGTGAACATGTACATCCTCCTCCGTTGTTGCTTCCTTTGGACGAGTACAAATGTATTGGCAGAATTCAAATATAAATCTTCAGCATCAAAAGCAGCATAATACTTCAAATCAGAAAACCATGAACGCACTGCTTGTAAGAATCGCATACAATAAGAGTATTCACATTAGGATCAGCAAACTCAAGAGCTAGAACAAGAGCATGCAGCTCCACCAATTGCGCTGTACAGTCCCCAAGCGCCTGTGTATGCACTATGGAAGACTTCAATTCTCCATTTACAATTGTACCAGCCACAATAGCGCAAGCCGCTGAACAAGCGTGTTTGGAACCGATGGCCGGTTGAGCCGGATTTTTCTCTTCATGTCGATTGGATTTGTGACAGTATTTTTCTTACTCATCAATGGTCATTATTTGCCGGAATGCTCTGCTGTGAACTTGGTCGATGGAATTCTGGCCCCTCGTACATCGTCCCATATCATGAAGCGTGATCAGACTCTTGTGAACATTTCAGCTTTCCCGGTCGCAGATGGCATCGTTTGGGATAAACTATCTTTCGAAATTCACGGCCCGACGGAAGTCCTCAAGATACCATACGCGTTTCACCTTTCTTTAGGAGATGTGGTAACAGGACATACATTCTGATGATTGGGATGTACAAGCAATACATTCATTGTTTTCTGATTTGAAGTATTATGCCGCTTTTGATGCTGAAGATTTATATTTGAATTCTGCCAATTATGCGGATTTATTCTGTCATAAACACTATGGGCATCATTTCTTACACAAAACAAACACGTTAAAACCAGTTTTTAATTACACGCAATGGGAACATTGTCCGACCCCAATACAGGGGAGTTCTTAAAACCCTTAGGGATAAGTTCACCTATTTCACAGATTATAACACGTTCAATTCAGAATCCTATTTCTTTAAATTGCAATTGTCATCTCAGTCCAAATTTATTCTGACCCACACTAAATTAATCTATTCCAATTCATTTATAACTGAATTAGCCACACAAGGTTGTGATACTGGAGAGATACCATTGATTTGAAATCAATTTGGGGCACTAAGGCTTGGCTGGTTCAGGGAACTGAAGCTTTGCATCGTGCCTGCCTAATCCCGGCTCATATTTTATTTTTAAATGATACAGCGCACCAAACTACTTGCTTTGGTTTGGCAACAGCTAAAAATTTGAATATCCCGTCCATTCAGTCTTTAGCGGAATATGACGATTGGTCTGCACAGACTAATTATACAATCTATGTTTTACAAGCTTTGTTACGAAATGATACTTTCAATGTCTCGGACGTCGACCCATCCGGATGGATGGTGTGGCAAACCAATTCAAATGCATGCCAACTGCGTTTTTATAATGTAACGACTGGTTTCACACAGACTAGACCGGATCCTCGTTTTCCACATTCGGTCACCACATATTCGGTGGGTAAATTGTGGCACCAATGGTTAGAACACTCCATTTTGTCGTCAGTAAAACACTTGTCACTCGTCGAGCGACATCAATTTGGCTGATTTTATCTTAGGTCCTAGGATTCCTAGAACAAAGCGGTTTATCTATGCAGCTTACAATGAAGTATGGAAACTTTCGCAGATTAAAGCGCTTCGTCTGCGCCAAATTGACAAAGCAAATTTGGAAAAAGTCCCTGCAGTAGTCGACAATAGTATCAATACACTGATGTCACGCATTTATACCTTGGATAATATAGTTTCATCTGTTGATATTATTCAGAATGATGTATCAGTGTTATATCATGGTCAAAATCAATTACGATCAGTGATGCAGTTTGCATGGACGTTAGACTCAAAATGGGAAAAGTCCCTTGGGATTATTTGAATGCTACTGCTTTGTTTTTACCATTTAATCTAACTGATAAACAGATTTATGTCCATGAAAGATGCTACATACACGCTATTACACATTGAACAATTAGAACACTTGCCATTCTGTGGCGGAGACAGATTCAGCCGTATGGTTAATTCATGGAGTTCTCTCTCCCATTTTCGCTGTTTGTTTAAATCTTGCATAAAACATTTCCCGATTGGCCGCTTTGAACCCCTGGGTAGTGCGTTTCTCCATGAATTATGGTCACTACCTTTCACCTACAGATGTCAACGGGAGGATAAGGAAGATTTCCTAACGGGGGAGGACTGCGATTCCACAGTAGGACATTTCCTAGTTTGTAAACAAGTTAAGTTGCACAGCGCTTGTAATGTATCCGCACCTAATCTCGCTTGTTTTTTGAAAGGAACTCCCGTCCCAGCAATAATTCCCGCTTTTACATTGCTTACTAACGGCAGTTATCTTATTTTGAATAACCACGACTGCTGTGGTTTAAGGGCAGGAATCCCGTATATAGTAACAGTTTCACAACATGTTACTTGTTGTAGCAATGTGCTTTTTCCGCCCTTGCATGAGAAAGTAGATCGTTCCATTTGGCCTTCCATTCCGACTTTGAAAATAGATTTCAACAAATTAAGCAGATTCAAAGCGCTATTGGTTCAACAAGAAGTGGCTCTCACTTCGGCTCGAGAGACTTTTGAATTGCAGGTGGCTAGAACATCTAGCGAGATTCAGTCACTTCTGAACAAGAACCTCCCACTTCACTTTGGGGAGCTTGTACATCAAATATTTAATGCGTCCGATACCAAAGGCCTTGCTCTTTTTTTTTTTTTTTTTTTTAAACTTGTGGGATCCAGCCTGGTGACTTCTTTTCAGACGATATTTGGAGTAATACTGGCCTTTATTCATTCTATTTTTTCTAGCGTCTTCGGAGGGTTCCCATTATTACTGGTGCTAGCTGGTGGAATCAGGATTCTTCTGCTCCTGCTGCGCAATGGCTGCTCATCTTGTGGTAATGCACAGGCCAGGCCAATTGCAACTGTACAGTGACCGAATGCAACAACTTTTTGGATGCTTGCCATTAGCAACTCTTAGCGTGAGTTATGGAATAACTTTTCGCTTTGCCTACTTCACTTGCGTGCAACCTGTGTTCTACTGTCAGCGGTGCCCCTTCTATTGGGCTTTGGATTTATGCCTCTCCAATACGTCATGTTCAGACCCGGATTATGACCAGTTAATGGGTCCCTTAGTGGCCCATGAGCAGGCCTGTTCCGGGAATGGCCGTATGGCGCGTGCGGCTGCACTTGGAGTCTTGGCTGAATGGGATCTGTGCAGTTGCGCAGATCCTCTTGCGACGGAGTTTCATCGAATATCACGCAAGTTGCCGGGCACTGCTCTTGGAAGCATCGGATTATGAGGAACACGTCTGTTCCTTCGGCCTACTTGACTGGATGGCGTCCCTTTTTTCTACTAACGATAGGGATGGCCTTTTGGAACAAATTGCATTCTTAAGTTCACGTTGTGATGGCCACTACTTAGCCCACTGCGGAATGGGCCTTCTCTCACCAACTCAAACTAATGAGGTATGGGAAGGGCACGGAGTGAAAACTACCGAAAGTTCACATGCCTCCTAGAAGACTGAACAAAGGTGAAATAAAGCACCGATCTCAACATACAGAGAAACCAACCATTAGCAAAGCTAATAGGTCTCACCTCTGGGACCTAGTGGGTTCCCAGTGCTTTTGGCAATACTCTACAGGCATCCCACTGACTGCATAACAAAATACAAAAGTTGGTTGACTAGACCGCTGCAGGTGATGGCATTCCACTGGCCCATGCAAGCATGACAATGTGTGTACATACAGGCACTGGAACTCATGTGAGCTCAAGCAGAATTATGCAGGTGCCATTTGCTTTAATTTTCTTTAACCGATCCAAGATAAAAGACCCCACTTGGATCAGTAAATAAAAAGTGGGTTTTAGCACAAAAGCACAATTTTTTATTTAAAAAAAAAAAAAAGTGCAGAGCGATGGTAGGGATAATGGAGGTGCAGGTGGGGGCAAGGAGGGCGATAAGCATTGTGCGAGACAGACCAACATGGGGGTTGAGGAGAAGCACACAAGAGGGTGAGAAGCAACCTAAAGTGACAATACCTGGAGCAGGCGAGAAGCACATGAAGGAAATAACGGTGTGAGGGGACAGGGAAGATGTACACAATCTATAAATAGTGCACAGGGTAGTATTTGGGGTGAGGGGGATCACATGGCAGAAGAGAAGGAAACAGCTGGAAAATAAATGCACTCACAAGAAGTGCTTAACCAAAATGAAAAAGTTCCCTAAAAGTGAGCAATGAATTGATAGAAGCCATCCAATAAGAAATGGTAAAGAGGCTATGCTCCAACGGAGGGACACCGAAGATGGACAAGCAGGGAGAAGGAAAGCCATTTAATAAGCAAATGACAGTGACAATAAATCAAATCAATGTTAAGCACTGGGTAGGCTGGTAACTCTGTTCTTGGTAAGCTCAGACTTATGTTTTTTTGAAACTAGACCGCATGTGGTGTGTGGTAGGCTCAACCTAAAATGGGCATGTATGGCAATTGTGAATGATAGCCAAACAAACATTTGACCAGCAAGCATACAAAGTTATATATGATAACCTCACTACATCCAAATCTTTGTTGGATACTGCAAGAAATTGGGTTGTTTGAATGGGTGTGAGCCCTTCAAGCAATAGCTATAATGCCCATCAAGGTGAACCATAAATAGTTGCTAAATTAACCTGTGGTAGCTTGGCACAAACGCAGTCAGGCTTAACTTAGAGGCAATCTGTAAAATGTTTATTCAGCGCACAAACAATAAAAATTAACACGAAAAATCCCACACCAATTTAGAAAAAGTAAATTTGAATAATTTGACACCAAAATGACAAAATTCCATTCAGTAGAACTGACGTTATGAATTTAAGGTTACAGTGGAATATGGCACCTAAAAGATCAAAGTGCTAACTTGGACAACTACTCATGCGAGACCGGGGCAAAGTCGAAAGTTATGGACGACTAAGATGGAACGCGGGTCTGATGCACGGAGTGCATTCAGCTCGGTTTCTGCTTTCCTTCAGACTTGGAAGAAAATGTCTGAGAAGGTAAAGTTTAGCAGGGCTAGGCAGCCGGCAGTGTCAGAGGAAGAGTTATTGTCGGGGAGCTGCTGGACAAACTTACAATAAAGATTCCTACATTCCAACTTAGTCTTGCGGCAGTTGTGAAAAACAAATTTGAATTATTCACTACCAGGACATGTAAAACGTAGAAAGTAAATGTCCAACATTTTAAATACACTGCACCTCGCCCTATGGGCTGTTTAAGGCCTATCTTACGGGTTACTTCTCTGTATTAAAAAGTGAGTTTGAGGCTTGGCAAAGGGGTTATTTTTCCAAGTCAAATTGGCTGTGTAAAACTTCTGTCAGGCTGCAATGGCAGGCCGGTGACATGTTTTAAAGTGCTACTTAAGTAGATGGCACAAAAAGTGGTGCAGGCCCACTAGCAGCATTTAACTTACAGGCCCTAGGCATATGGTATACCACTTTACTAGGGACTTGTAAGTAAAATAGGCTTACACCGGATTGTCATATTCAATTTACCATTGCTACCCAGTGCATGAGTCCTAGGGGCAACAAAACAAATTCAGAAAAATAGGAGGGTTGAAGGCAAAGTTTGGAGGTGACCCTACAGAAATGGTCAAGTCCCACAAATACCATTTTGCTTACTGAAAAGCTAGAAAATGCCTGCTCTCCATACATTTTTAATTTGAGATTGTAACAGAAGGTCTTGGATATCGATGGTGTGATTGAATTGCAAGGACAGGCAGGATCTACAGGAACCATTACTTCTACAGTAGTGGGTCCAAACAATATAAGTCACTCACAGGTGAAGAAATTAACTACCAGCAACTCATGGAGGACCAGAGTCAATAGCAAGAACGTATGGGATCCTACAACAGAAAGTATAAATATCCTTCATGTTCCTCCTACCCACATCAGCAGCACACCCAATACATCAGCACCTCAATGCACACCACCCAGTCAACAACCCACCCTACCACATCTATGCACTAAACTCCCAGGCCAATGCAGAGTCTCGTGAGATGCAATGAGAGGGTAATGGCAGCTAACAAGTTGTGCTAAAAGATTTGCAGTCATTTTCTGCTACTAGAGCAGACTGCCATGAGCCAGTCAGAGTGCCGATTAAAAAAGGTGGCACAATTGTGCTTATGAGTACCAGACTTGCCCCCATGGCCTATAGGCAAGAGGGGTGTTTTTGCAGCAGAATGGACTACATCCTCAACCTTGAAAACAGCCCGTCGAGCCACACCTGGTCTCTACCCTCTGGCAAGAAACCTGCCATTGTGGAAGCCAGTAAGCTCGATTGGCAAGAAAAGCAGATTGTGATAGGTAGACTGTTAATGTGGTATACAATTAGCTACTTATCAAATTGTGCTGCATAAGAGAGCGCTTACTGAATTCCAAGGCGGAGCCTGGGAGCAGAAGAGTGGTGTGCAGTAAGGGGTTGACAAGAGCATGCTAGGCTGAGCTCAGCAGGGCTTAAGTGCCTGCACTGCTGCAGTGATGAAAACCCCTTTCATCCAGCAGTGCAGCCTCTACCTGACACTGCCTTCAGTATACAGCTCTCTAGAGCTGCAGACAGAAGGTGGCAGAGATGCTGGGAACCTCTGCCTAGAGGGAATACTAGAGAAGCTGGTAATTAATCTTGGGAGGTGAGAATCCAGACAGAACCCGAGGGACGACAAATGCAGGCACTAGCAGCAGCAGAGTGAAACTATAGAGAAACTGACCATGCCCTAGGGAAAGAGACCAGAGGCAACTAGGAGAAGGTTGATAATGAATGGTAGAGATGAATGGCCTTTGTCCTACGTGGCCTGCCTATCTTCCAGGTGGAGCATGGAGGAGAGTTTGACCAATGTCAGGCACTGCCTAAGCATCAGTGGATGAGCCCTCAGCTTGTGCCCCTGCCACTGTCTGCCTGGAAAGAGCTGGGTATCTGATCTTACTTGATACAGTCCCTTGATATACATGACCAGAAAAACACGAAAATACACTTGTCTGAACACATTATATTAAGAGCAATATAAATAAAGGAGTGCTTTCTGGAAACTCATTGTGCATGATGCGAAATCATCGAATTGCACATCAAAGCCAGCTGAGGATGTGGAGATCTACAAGTGTGCATATGATCACTACAGAACACTTGAATGGGGCTCTATGGTGTTGGTTAGCTTGAAAAAAAAGATTCAACGACTCATTTTAATAGTAATGAAAATCCAACTTCATGGTAAAGTCGGATTTATATTATGATTTTGGAAATAACACTTTAAAAAGTTGTCATTACCATGCTTAAGCCAAATGTGCCTTTCTGCCAGTGTCACCCGACTGCTTTCCTGGAGTGTTGTGTATTGTATTGCTCCCAGGCAGTGAAGCGTTCCTCTCCTGAGCAGGGTGGCCTGTGGATGTACCCAGACACTTCCTGACTTCAAAAGATTCCTACCCTGTCACTGGCAGATGCAGTTCACTACTGGGGTTGCCTGTCCTTTATCTCGCTAGTCATTCTGGCACCAAACCCAGTGGGGGTAGAGGAACAGACCAAACCTGGGTTTGGGGTTGGACAAAGGTTTACCAAAGACTTGCTTTCAACCGATAGGCTGGCACTGGGCATAAACGTGGACACCACAGAACTCTCCTCCGAACACTCCTGGACCTGTGTGGATCAGAAGGACTACCCCACTTTCTGGAGAACCTGAACAAAGACAGAACCTGCATGCCTAGAACCCAGGAGCACAGAAGTCAGTTGGCTGACGACCTGTTCGAGCTGCTGGGACACAAGCTTCTAGAGCCCTCTCTGTCTGCAACTGCCCAGTTCTAAGTGGACCTGCCCTAGACCATGCTGCTGGAGTTAGTCCTAATGCCCAAGTCATGCCCCACAGCTCCTGGATCCTTGTCTAGTGGTACAGTGCACTCTTACTGCCCCACACTGCAAAAACTGACTAGAAACATATTGCCACCAACTTTCCCTCCAGAGAACTGGCGAAGACTGGGACTGACATCGAGCTGAGGCTGTCCAAGTGCCTTTTAGATTTAACTTGTTGGTTTGTCCTGCTGAAGGAGATCTGAATTCCAGAAATGTTTCTACATCTGAACATAGAGCCCTTCATCCAGACATCTGTCAATCAGCAACCCTTTGAGACCTTCCTGGGAAAAGACTCAGAAATTCACCAACTGAGATTTCCCGTCTTCATCTGTGACTGCACAGGGTCCCAGATCTTCAGCAACCGGTTGTTCTCGATTCCTGCTTCGGATCCAGCTTGTCCCTATGAAGACTCCCAACAATCACTTTTCTCCAGAATTATTTTTTTTAATCCAAATGTAAAATTTCTGTATCCGACCTGTGCTCCATTGCAGTCGGCCTTAACTTGACTTTGACCTGGTCTATTGCAACTAGATACCGTGGTTGGAGATTTGTGCTTTTTGGTGCTATTTTTTAATTCAAACTTTAAAAATACATTTCTCCAGTTTTACTTATTGGATTTGTTATTTTAGCGTTTTCTTCATTAAAATTCCTCTATTTTTCTAAACCAGAAAAGTTACTAAAAAACCCCGTTTAATCCTCTGGTAGCTTGGCACAAAAGCAGTTGTGCTTAACTTGGAGGCAATGTGTAAAGTATTTATGCAGTACTCAAACAGTAATAAAGTGAATACACAAATCCCACACCAATTAAGAATACAGGAAATTTTAATGGAGACCAAAAGAACGAACATCTGGTCCTATAAATGCACAGGCGACTGTCTAGGACACCACCTCACCAAGATCTTGAATGGGCTTTGCACTCTGCCCGATTGGGTCTCCTGGGCTTGCTAATGTTCCCGCATATCTGTGGTGGCATCTTTCTTTTCTTTCTTTCCTTGGCATCTGCAACCTCCCCAGTATCAGGGGAGAGGCAGGGCCACTTACCTGCAGTACACCACAAGGACCATGTGCAGGAGTCCTGCTGCCACATGAGCACGTAAATCTGAATGCCATGTCAATTGAGTGTGCACCGCAAAGACGGACCTATGGGTCATACACCGCAATCTGCTGGCACTTTTGCTTTAAGCCTGCACCTTTGATTTTGCCCTGCTAATTTCATTAGTGCTTTTCCTTGAACTTCTGTGGACTACTTGCCCTACTACCCAGAGAGATGTGCGCCCAGAGGGATCACTTGGGTCTCTTCCTTTTCAGTGCCACAGTAGATCAGGTCATGGGAAAGCAGTGTTAAAATGCCCAAACTACCTCTGTTGTGGCACAGCAGCACCTGCTAGTCCCAGGACCACCGGATGAGTTCCAACACCTGGCTTACCAGAAGTCATTAACCTGAGGCAATCCCATGGTACTACCTCAACCCTATTCTGAAGGGTCAGTAGTGACTGGCACTCGAGTAAGAGGAGCAGCAAAGGAGAGATACTGACCTATATGCTCCACCAGGAGAAGTTTTAGGGCTGCCAGGATGTCTTACTGGTGTTGTCAGCATGAAGCAAGGTGCACTAGAAAGCTGGGCAGAAACAGCCTCTATGTAGGAGGCTTCAGATTAAAAACCTGCTGGGACCATCATGTGACAAATGCGGCTCTGTTGAGAAATGGTCCCAGATTTTATTTAGGCTATGGTTTGCTTTAAGGAGAGCTGAATGAGGGGAGTCAAAGTCAATGTTTATGAATTCAGATAGTTTTACATTTCCTAAATCCCCCATCCCTCCATCTGATACGATAACACAGAAGGAATAAATGACATATCCAGAGGAGCGTGGATAAAGTGTTAGTTTGATACTCTATAGGTCTGAAAAGATGCAAAATTAGTCTTTGCAGTATTCAGTCTAAATGTTTAACCTTTATTATCACGCACTAATCCCCCAGAATTTATGGACCATATTTCTGGAAATAACCTTAATTTAATCAGTCATTTTCTAGTTGGCAGTTATTGAAGCATCATAGAATACACTTTGCTGCAAAACAGAGTAAGCATTCAGAAGATTTGAAGCAAAACTGGTTGCTATGAATTTAACCGGACTGAACAGTCTCAATCATAGACCAGGGGCAAAATGTAGATATTATACTCTTCAAACTTAGTTCTGTAAGCTGAACTACCATGCTACCGCGGGTATCGAGGACCAATTATAACATTTTGTATTTTCGGTTAAAAGAAATTTGTGAAGCAAATGCTAGGTTGGTCCTTCTGAAGATCTACTTGCAACAGCTACGAAATGTAATTGCTCATGGAGATGGCCATGGGTGCAGGTAGAGCCTGTAGTGCACATATACTATGCTCCCAAAAGAATTCTTGCTGTGCAAGCCAACCTTCAGTGACTTGCAGCCTAGGACAATACGCACATCTTGAGAAGGGGATGCACAGTACATACATTTAGTTACATGATGTTGTACATCAACATCATAATAAATTATAACGGATGTAACAAAGGAGTTTTCCTAAGCAATCAGTCACACAGGGACATGGGGAATTCGTTAGAGAGCTGCAGAAAATTACACAATACCATTCCAACATCATACGGTGCATCACATGGTAATAAGTTAGTATTAACAGAATCATACCTGTTGACTACCATCTCCCACTGTGGAGTGCTGCGTCTGTCACTGGAAGGTGTAGCCCAGCAGTTATCCAGAAAGAGTTCAAGCTGCGGATCTTGAGTATACCGAAGTTCAACTTCAAAATACAGGGGTTCCTGCAAGTATTTCACAACTGGATACTCCCGATCACTGTAGAAGTCAGAGTAGGACAGATCTAAATTGGAGACAAAATGATAATTAAGCAGAGGGCATTCAAATTTATTTAAACTTACTGCATCAGCTAGTACATATTGTACTTTACGTAAATGGAACCAATGCTTTTATGGTGGCACTTTTCCATGCTACAACTTATTACAAAGGGCAGAGTTTCTGGCACCACAGAAAAATCATGCGCGAGTTAACGATATAGCAAAGAAAAACAAATTAACAAACATTTCACTTTATGTAGCATGTTCTTAAAGGAGCACAAGTTGAACTCACCCAGTGCTTTAAAGCGCAATCTTTCTATTTTAGTGTTGAACTAAGACAGGAGGAGGATGTGGAGTGAGATTTGTTTTTTTTGGGGGGAGGGGGGGTCAGCAGAGGACAGTGGGGAGGTACTGCAAGGAAAATTAGGATAATGTGGAGGCTGACATACATTTAGAGACCCTTCTATTATGCATTCATGATAAACATGGATTCCAAGAGGTGTCAGAGCTATGGTTGACCATGCAGGTATATTTATAAAAAAAAAAAAAAAAACAAAAAAAAAAAACACCCCAATCATTACATTTAAGCTTCCCTAGAACATGGACTTCCACCTTCTTTCTTACAACAGGTTATGCACATCCTTTTGATACAAAAAAAACTATCAATTACCTAGAAGGGCCTGGTAACTATTGCCCATTTCACTACCCCCCCCCGATCTCTGCTGAAGCCACGGAAAAAATATTAAAGCAGGACTCAATTCATGCAATATGGAGGCTGTCTAGATCCATGTTGGGCGATTTTACATCCAATCAAGGAAAACGGTTCATGTAGACCTCAGTCCTGGTTGAATTAAGACTACAAAGATGTAGCATCCTTGTTTTGGCCCAAATTATGCAGGGCCCAACTATAGCCTTTCCCCCCATTAGGAATGCATTGTTGATTGTGTGAAATTCAAGAAATGGAAATAATGGACAAGACCTTGACAGGATTCATTCTTGCATGTAAGACTGTACTGAAGGCTTATACATCTCCATCAGCATATTGGTTGTGCTGTCCCACAGAATGAATGCAACATCTTTATTAATTAAAACCATGAAGTGGTGGAATACCACGAACAAACCGCAAATACACAGAATTATTCACCAGCTCTGAATTTCCTTAAAATTTACATTCTGTCTGACATCCCTCCACTGCAGACAGCAGTCATTTTATACATGTATGCACACAAGGTTTAGTCAGAAATGATTTGGTTAACCTTTGTGTCTTTTGCACAGTTTAGGACCACCCCGTTTAAAGTAAACCAATGGAAGGGTAGCTATTGGCTGAAATTAAACATTCCTAAAATGATAGGAATATTTGGAAATTTTTGTCTACCCCACTTATCAAAGGCTCACATTGAGCAGTGCTAGCTAAATACAATATGCCAACTTTGTCCAGTTACCAGTGCGCCTGTTATTAGGTCAGGTGGAAGGACAATTCTTCCCTCATTGCATGTTAACATATCTCCAATGTCCATGATCACAAACCGTATCAGCTAGGCTGCCCCTTACTTCACGAGTAATTATTCATTTGATCTTAAATAAAGATTTATAATCTGGTGGCACCTCATTGCCAAAAACACAATATACCTAATTTGACTATGCTCCTTTTCAGGCCAACTGCAGAATTTGGCATTTTATTTTTTAGTAAAAGTAATGGATTATTAGATTGGCTACTCCGCCAACCAGGGAGAAACTCGTGCAGACTGGCTACTCTGCCAACCAGAGGGGGAACACACTGATCCTTGGCTAAGGAGAATGCCAATTAGCTCCTGCCAATGACCATATGTGGCCGTCTTGAGCAATCAAGTTTCAAAGAGATCTTTTACCAGAAGAAAAAAAGGTGGGGAGACACTTTCTAGATGGCCTGTTGCCGATTACATAGGATTAAAAAATCCCATCTTGGACAGTCCTGAACATGCTCACAGATAGCACAAGGGTTTATTAGACAAATTGTGTTCTGTGGACTCTGGATGTGGTCAGGGAAGGAATCTGCGGAGGAGAGAAAGGATTTCAAAGAAATTCCCAGAAAGCTCCAACTAGTATTTGGAATATATAAACTGAAGCCTTGCCAGATTGGGCGACATTACCCTGCTGAGGAAATGGGATGTGCGAGAACGATCAAAGAATGGGTACCATCGACTGAGGCTAGGACACTTTATAAACCCAAGCAGAAACCATGCTTCTTGCGACTCTGCTTAGAAAGACAAGAATCCTTTAATATGCCAGGGGGGAGCACTCCGAGGTACTCTACTTCCAGCTTGAGGTTGGTAGAGTTAGATCATTCTGGTAGGCCATCTAAAAGAATTAAAATACACAATGGCGTGTGGAAAAGCTCTGCATTCGCTCTCCTTTATGGCATGCATCTGGTGGACTTACCCGCCACCTGGAGAGAAATTAAGTTATCCTTGCCCAAAATGGGAGACGCGCACACATCTTGTTTACTTTATGCAGGAAACCCAATTCTTCTGTATTATACAGTGGTAGATTTACAACAGAAGCTTGACTGCCTTACATTGTAAAATACATTTTATGACTGTAAATATATAAAATATTAAAATAAGGCTCTTTGGTAAGAAGATTACTTTACTATAATTGTTTCTGGGTTTTTAGACAAAGTTGAGCAAGTACAATCTTATAAGTATTTGGATAGGTTATTTAACAGAACTCTAGATTTGAATGCCCATCTAAAGTCAGTAAACATCAGAGCCTTATTAACTTGGAGCCATAGTAAAAGTCAACTTTAGATATGGAGGTAATTTGTTAACATTTAAATAAAACTACCAAAACGAAAAATCCAATGGTACTTATGGGTCTAAGGTAGGTAGTATTCCCCGACACATGGGTAGCATGAGAAGTATGGAAAGCTCATGTTAAACATTTTAAATCTTCCACACAGAGCAATGATACAGGCCATTCAACATTAACTGAACCTCACCTGCTGGGCTGAAATGGTGGGAGTTACAGTTGAAGTTTATTTGCAAATGGTCCTCTATTTAGCATCCAACAAAAATGACCTATGTGGCCCCTATGTAGGGAAAGAAAGTGAGCTAGTTCTCTTCAGCAGGTGATCATTGAACTCCAAGATAAGCATGAAGGACCTGGTAAGTATGGACTGAGCATTGAAAATTGCTTTAAAAAACGACAATATTTAAGTAATGTGGATTTGTATGGTGCAGCTCATCACCCGTGAGGGTATCCAGGCACTAGAGCAGGACCGAGGGCTGGTGGTGCTCCTAGTTGAACAGCCAGGTCTTGAGTTTCTTATGGAGTTTGAAAAGTGGAGAGGAGTTGCAGTCCTGATGAGTACAGGAAGTTTGTTCTAGTTTTTGGCAGCGATGGAGAATGCACACCCTCCTGTCCAACTTATGCTGATGCTGGGGATTCGGAGATAAAGGTGGAGCATAGCTGTCAGGAGTGTTAGTAGAGTTTGGTTCAGTCCTGTGTTAGGGATGAGCAGTATGAATTGCAATGTTTCTGGATGGGTAACCAGTGTAGTTCAGTGAGGTAGGGAGTGATGTGGGTGCTTCTGGGGACATCTAGGATTAGTCTGGTGGTGTTGTTTTGGAGTCTTTGCTCGAGTTGGCTGGAGAAGCAGACAGTGTTGCCATAGTAAAGTCTGCTGGTGATGAGGGCCTGGGTGTCCATGAGTCTTGTTTGCGCCGGGAGCCATTTGAAAACCTTGCAAACCATTCCGAGGATGTGGCTGCAGGATGCGTTCACAGCATTGACCGGATTGTTCATCGGGAGTTTGTCATCAAGGATGATGCAGAGGTTTCTGGCATGGTCTGTGGGACCAAGGGCAGGTGTTCATCAGAAGACGTTCCAGGGAGAGATGTTACTTCGGAAGATCAGGATCTCCATTTTGTCAGGGTTGAGTTTGAGGCAGCTCTTTCAAATCCAATTGGCCATGCAGACGGTGTAGTTGGTCCTGGTAGTGTTCAGTGAGGGAGTGGATGAGAAGAGTGTCATCCGCATAGGAGACCATGTTGACGCCGTGGGTTCTTACGATGGGAGCGAATGGTGTCATGTAAATGTTGAACAGGTTCGGGCTGAGGGAGAAGCTCTGGGGTACGCTGCAGACTAGCTTCTTGTGATCAGGAGGTGCTCAAGGGACTTTGAGCAGCTGTGCCAAACTCTCTCATCGGACCCGACGGCGAAATATCCCATTCAGTCTGATAAGCCTTACCGCTGGTTTAATAGCGCTAGCAGTAAAGCACAAACATCTCAAAGCTACATTAAATGAAGCCCCCAGAAACTGGGACTAAGTCGGAATAGCACGAAAAAAAGTTATTCTTGATGCAAGAAAGGAAGAACTTTGGGACAAAGCCTGGTCTGATCTTTTGGCCCGCCAGCCACTACAAAGACTCAAATAGATTTTGGGACGTTATTAATCGCCCGATATTTACTGAGGGTCCCCAAACTAAGATTGAGAGTCTGATATATGGGGCAGCATGGACAGCGCACTTTTCCCATATTTTTAATCCCCTGGTTAAGGCAGCTGCAGACAGGGAAGGCGATTCCATCACCTCCACAAACCTGATCCTGGCTTCTCAATTCAGTTCTACAATATCAGTCAAGGAGGTAGAATCGGCCATTAGACTGGGCATAGGGAGGAATGCGCTAGGCCCGGATGAAGTTCCACTAGGCCTCTTAAAACAACCTTGCTTTGTGGGCCCCAATCCCAACTAACATCTTTAGGGCTGTTTTGTCCACTTCCAGTTTCGTGGATATGAAATGCTACTGCGTTGTGTGCTAGAAGGTGTAACCAAAAAATGAGTAAATGGATATGATACAACCTATACCACACTGGATCTCAGATGGAGGTTCCAGGTGTACAGGTCAACCCGTCAATTGCGAGTAAGGGACAACACCTCACCTGGCAACAGCTCAGGACGTGAGGCACCGCTCTCTGTCGGTACCCCGGGCTGTGCAAGGCTGCAACCGGTTACACCTTTTAGCACACAACGCAGTAGCATTTCATATCTAGGTCCTGAAGAAGGCTAGACACCTGTAGGGTCATGAGAGCCGAAACATGTAGACCACTGTTGCAGTTATGTTAAAACTGCCTTACTTGCACTGTTTTTAATCCTGACATCAAGAGACAACCATTAAAGAAGTTTGTCTCCTGATAGTTCGTTTTAGCTCACATTTGCACACTTTTGCTTTAGTCTGCACTGTGCTCATCACTTACATACAACACCAATAGCTCTTCATTCTGGGTTTTAGGAACCCTAAGATAGGGAGATCATCAATGAAAACATCCCTGTGCTCCTCCCTCACAGTGAGGGGGTTGTAGCCCTCGGCTGTACTAGGATTTACATCCGGGAGGAGATCCCAGATGAAGCATGTCACCTTAGTGAGTGATGGGATTCCGTCCTTTGTTAGGACTTCCTGTGTAGGTTTAGTTCTTTGGTGCACGCATGTATGTCACCATAGTTTTAGGTGGCGTTCAGAGACCCTCAGACTTGTTTGTTGTGTATATGTAGATTGGGGATTTAGTCTGAGCTGGTCTTTAAACTTTTCCCTCTGGCCCTCCTATCCTGGTTTGTACTGTTGAAAGCCCTAGTTAACCTCTTTAGAAGGCTCCATTGTAACACCACAGTGAAAGTATGCTACAGCACCGACGGTGAATGCACCGAATCATTACTCTCAAATGAGGGTGTTAGTCAGGGTGGCATCCTAGCCCCCTTGTTCCTGGTCTATATAAATGGCCTCAAGTCTTTCCTTTTGGAGAAGAACTTGGATTTCCCTAAGGTTGGCAATCAGTTTGTATCTGCTGTTCTTTACACAGACGACACTGCTCTTGGCAAGGACAGCTAATATCCTGCAAAAAGCCCTTGACGCTTGTGGAATTCATGTCTTCCTTGGATTTAAAAGTAAATCTTAAAAAGTCACATATATTGGTGTGCAGGCCAAAAAGAACGAAAAACAGACTATTTACAAGGAAATGTTGTGGAAACGGTTTCACATTTCTGTTATCTTGGGGTTCTTTTTAATACGCAGCTTAAGTGGGATCCTCTTAACTTTGAAGGTGCAGCAAGTTAATAGGGTTTGCAGCTAAGCTTGGGTAGAAACTAATGCGAGAAATGTTAACGATAAGGCAAAGTGCATTTCCACGGCAACCTAGGGTGCTGGGATTTGAGGTTATGGGGATTGCTCTAAGCTCCAAGTCATTGAGAACACCTTCCTCAAGAGACTCGATGGTCCCTCAGGGGTCTCAACTTTGTTTCATCTCTCTGAAGTGGGGCATAGCTACTTAGCAGACAGCATTGGGCTTGCACCCCTACTTCTTTGGGGAAGAATCTGGGCCACAGACAATTTGGACCTTACCAGTCAAATCTTAACGGACTGCTTGAGGATGAGCAACTATAAGAATATCCCATGGTTAAGCTAGGTTAAATATGCCCTTGAGGATCTGGTCCTTAACGTTCTTTTCACATCCAGCTAGTATTTTGCCTGTGGCCAAAGTACAGATCAAGGCAGCTTATATAGAAAAGGCATTGGCACCTGCAATAGAGCAACTCCTCGCCAACTTTGTATGTACCCGATGGATGAATCTCTTACCAGCAATGCAATTTTGACGCATTTTAAAACCTCAGCATAGATTTTATTTAACTAGGTTCAGACTAGGCACGGTGCACTTTTTGGTGTCTTTCCCTATCCAAGGAGGGTGGACACAGACACCCCCGGGTCCTTGCGATAATTATTCATAACAATCCACCATACATTTTTTATTTTTTTACTTCCGCTTTTGAGATTGCATAGGTGGTTCCCTTAAGAATGGTTGTAAAATCTTATTTTCGTTGGGATCTCATGAATTTTGCCCAACTGTTCTCAATTTTATTAGAGGGACTGTCCGTATTAGGAAGAGTGTCTTTTTTAAAACTTGTTTGCTGCCATAATTTCATCACGTAGCACTGCACTCGCTCAATAAGAACGAACTTATTCTGTAAAGCTTCCATGCAATTTTTTTACCTTTTTGAGCTGTTTGAAATGTATTTGTGCTGATTGCATGATTCACTGAAATCGAAGAAAGTTTTATGACTGACACCCTTGTTCACAACTTTACATGGCCTGGTTTATTACACGACGACATACTCTATCCATCCTTTATCCTATTCACCCAACTAACAGGCTCACATGTCAACCACTCAATAGCAATTTATATTCCCCCCTTACTAATCCACCACTAAATGCACCTTTGGGTCGCGGAGTAGCGTGCTACTTGCTGAAAAGCACTTTAAACCCTCATCAGGAGTAGTAAGTGCTACATAATTACAATTTACTTGAAGCAGAAGCCAAGATTATCCCGACTGATTCAATCAGGCTCCCGACTGGATCCTCGTATTGCACTGTATTTTGCTTCAATTGTTCAATTCCTTCACTAACCACTAACATTTGTTAATTTGACAGTAGATCCCAAGATACAAGTCAGTAGGTGGAAATAAATGGTTTACTTGCGCATTTAAAATAAAAATTTGGAAATGTGCACTAGGTTTGCATAAATTATGAATTATAGTGCAGAGAACACACAAAGCTGCTTGCTGAAATATCCAGGCTAGAAATTACAGTAAAGGGTGTGTTCGGCTGGGCTCTGAGCACAGACTGATATAAATTGTGAGTACAGTGATGAAGGGTCATTGAAAGGAGTTGTAGGCTCGTCGCTCTCCTCGCGTGCATACTCTTAAGAGAGCTGGAAACATGGGCAGCGGATAAAGGAATTCTTCCGCTTTACCAATCAGGCTTCGACGAAGACAACCAACACACTGAACCCCCGCCAACCACCCCGACACCCTGAAGCTAGCGATAGACAACTGGACAGCCCTCACCACCGAAGACAATGAAGTCAATCCACTCCAGGGCCCCCACGGACCCCTGCCCCCACCACATCTTCAGAGCCGCCGACACCATCGCACCCATACTCCGCCACACCATCAACTGCTCCCTGGTGACGCCTCGTTTCCCGATGACTGGAAACACGCTAAGGTCAACCCCCTCCTGAAGAAACCCTCGGCGGACCCCACCGACCTCAAAAACTACAGACCCATCTCCCGTTCCCAGCGAAAGTCATCGACAAAGCCATCAACAGCCAACTCGCCACATTCATCGAAGAGCACAACATCCTCGACTCCTCCCAATCTGGCTTCAGAAAAAAACCACAGTACGGAAACCACCCTCCTCGCCGCAACAGACTACATCTGCACCCTACTGGACAAAGGAGAAACAGTAGCCCTCATCCTCCGACCTCTCAGCGGCATTAGACAGTCTCTCACCGCACCCTAATACGCAGACTCCTCGACGCAGGGATCCAGGACAAGGCCCTCGAATGGACCCGCTCCTTCCTCTACGGCAGAACGCAGCGGGTCAGACATCCCCCCCCTTCCCTCTCAGACCCTACACCAACCACCTGCGGAGTCCCTCAGGGGTCCTCCCTCAGCCCTACGCTCTTCAATGTCTACATGGCTCCACTCACCGATCGTCAGAACCTACGGACTCAACATCGTGTCATACGCAGACGACACCAAACTCATCCTCTCCCTATCCAACGAACCCAACACCGCCAGACAACTTTCGAGAAGGCATGGAAGCCGTTGCCAAATGGATGAAAAACAGCTGCCTACAAGTAAACACCAACAAGACAGAAGTACTCATCATGGGCCCAAACCCAGCCGCCTGGAACGACACCTGATGGCACCCAGTCCTCGGAATCCCGCCCACCCCCACGGACCACGCATGCAACCTGGGAATCATCCTGGACTCCAAGCTCAAAATGGACCGCCAGATCAACTCCGTCTCATCCTCCTGCTTCCACACCCTCCGCCTCCTACGCAAGACCTTCAAATGGATCCCCCTTGACCACAGAAAGACCGTCACTCACGCCCTGGTCACCAGCAGACTCTACTACGGCAACACTACGCCGGAACAAAAACTTCATCGCAAGCTACAGAACATCCAGAACGCAGCCACAAGACTGGTCCTCAACCTGCCAAGACACTGCCACATCTCCCAGCACCTGCACACACTCCACTGGCTCCCCATCGAGGCCAGAGTCACCTGCAAAATGCTCACCCACGCACACAAGGCCCTCCACGACACTGGACCAGCATACCTGAACAGCCGACTCAATTTCCACGCACCCCAAAGGACCCTACGATCAGCCCAGCTCTCCTACGCCGTGGTCCCCCCCCACCAGAAAGACCAGATTGGGAGGCCGCTCCTTCTCCTTCCTCACGGCCAGAGCCTGGAACGCCCTTCCGCTCCACCTCCGACAGACATCGCTTCCCATCTTCGCAAGAAACCTCAAAACCTGGCTTTGACAGACCCCCTCGATGGACTGGAACCTGCACCCCCTCCCCCCCCCACCCCCAGCGCCTTGAGACCCTTACAGGCGAGTAGTCGCGCTTTACAAATGCCTGATTGATTGAGGCTTTAGGCCAGACAACTCTACAATGGATAACATCTTAGCGCTGGTGTACTGATCTTCACAAGCCATTAGCAGGATGCAACCACCTCTTTTCTGCTGCTTCATTGACTATAGCACTGCCTTCAATAAGGTGGACCGGGGCAGGCTATGGGGAAGCCAGCCACCTGGGGTATTCCCTCCCAGCTCCTTAGAGCGATTACATCATTATAACCGACATGGGTCCAGGCAAAAACAAGCCTTACTACAGTCACTGCCAGAGTGCCCACCAACTGTAGCAAACAAGGCTGTGTGCTAGCCCCCCCCCCTCCTTTTCAATCTTTACACTGCAGACATGTATTTGGTAAATATCCACATAAAAAAAAAAAACAGTCTCATTGGCTGCTGGGTGACCTACAAATTAAGACAGTCCCCGGCCTACAACTACCTCGGAGTGTGGCTATCAGAAAGGGCCAAACCAGCCGTCCATCTAAGGAATTTCAAAACAAAGGGCTCCACCATTATCCACCTGCTAAAGCATCTCAGTAACCATCCACAAAGTAGAACAGCTGAAACCAGACTGACTGTAGTGAGAGGAAAAACGGATCCCGGCCCTCAACTATGGCCACATGTCACTTCCCAGTGCCTTCGATTAATTTATTAAACTCGCAGATTAAGGCCTACTTGCTCCTCGGCAGGGCAGAAGATAGAGGCTGAGGCTGGAATTGGGCCTTGGGAATCCTGACCTTGCTGGACAGGGGACTTAATAAAGTATTATCTCAGGGTCCTGTGGGCCCTGGAGGCTTCGCTCAAACACCATCTGAGCTCAATCTTTGATGGAGCAGGGTACAGCTAGCCACTGCAATACGCTCTTTAAAGATCAGGACAGAAAGCCTGCACAGACAAGACATTGCACGCTCAGCCTAGAAAAACGTTGTGAACAGGCAAGTGCTTCTAACCTCTTGAATGGGACATTGGGAGTCTTTGACCCAGCCCCCTGACAGAGGTGCTGGATGCATCTTACGTTCCAGGAAAGGCACAGTCCTATTTTCAACACGCACTCTCAATCCAGGCTCACAGGAAAATTCTCTATATGAGGCCAATTGCCTTACCAATCTCATTTAATACTGCCTGGGCCAATCAAGAGAAAGTAATCTCACGCAGGCTATGTAAATATCGTAAAGAATCTTGGCTCCATTTATTGTGCTGCTGCCCCAAACAGGCCGAAGAACAACATCTCCTGCTCCTTGTTTCAGTTGAAAGGCGTGAAGCGCTGCAGGGAGGGATCGTATCTGTGCTTCACTAAAAACACGCCCAGTACCCTAGCTAGATTGGGAAAATTAACTAGCCTCATCTGCTACTCACTAGCTGAAGTTGACAACAGCACTGTCCATAATCCATAGGTCTAGCACTTCGCAATTAGCCAATAGAAGATCCGTTAACCAGAACTGATGACCTAATGGGTCACGAGTAGAGTATCACACGGTTATGCAGCCGGGGACTTGGCAATCACCATCTCGGAATCCACATCTACCCAAGGTGACCCTCACCCATTGAGGGTAGGGAAATCTCACCAGCTAACCTCCAAACATCCTGTAGTGACCAGTCGTGTGCAGTTAGTGCCCAAACAGCAGGCGGACCAATAAGTTTGCCCTAGGTACATAGCACTTTACACCCTCACCCCTGTAACCTTGGACACGGATTCCCAAGTCTCAACTTTATTTGTCCAGTCTCTGGCATGGTTTAATTTTTTTTAATGCCAATGTAACAAATCAATTTGCACTTTTTTAAAATTCTTATAAATGTCCCCTGGCTGTAACATCAATGGTTTTATCCTCATTTCATATAATGGTTGACATGTAATGATTTTAATTAATCAAACGAATAAAATACTAATAGGAGTTGTAGCCGGGTTGGGAGATGCAAACACGTACAGACGAGCACTAAACTGACCGCAGGACGCAGCCTGGCGAGTTAAAGCCGTGGTGAGAGACAGCCGGACGGCGAGACCCATTGTCTTTGCCAGCCACTCGCCACCATTACAGCATCGAGCAGCAGCACAAGTAAATAAAGCAGGAGAAAAGAACGCAAACTGCAGCATTAGTGTTCCAAATACGATATTAAAAGACTAAAACAACTGAAAGTAATGGGGGAACAAAAATGCACCCATGCACGAAATGCTGTGGGCTTTACGAATAGTCCATTCAGAAAACTGCAATGCATAATTAAAGTATAACGAAGTACAATGAAGGGGGCTGACCGAAAGCCCACTCTTTAAACTATTTTCTGTCTATTTTGAGGAATTGATGATAAAAGCTCACACAACCAACTGCTACCTTTTTTTGTAGTCACACCTAAAAACGACTATTTTTACTATCTAGGAAATACAATAACCCACTTCTAGCTTCCAAGTAATTCACATTTCAAAACATTAACCCACCCCTTTTTCCACCTGCTTTTTACATATTGACCTTCACATGTTATACTAGAAGATGAACCATTGCCACAGAATTACTCTAAACGCTGGACTTTAAAACCTTATAGTAATTTCCAGTCACATCTTCAATAGCTCTAAAAGAGGCAACTTATGAGTAGTAAGTAAGAATTTAACAGTTTCCGATGAGAGAGATATATAGATATAGGTAAATCAAGGCTATTTATTGTAGAGCACGCTTCCTTAGCAGATTTTAGCAATGTCAATACTCATGCAACAGCACCGGCCGAGTACTTCTAAAAACATTTAAAAAAAAAAAAAAAAAAAGTATGGCTGCCTTAAGTTGTGCTGCTTTTCATTAATACAGTTATATAGTTTACCTTTGCTCAGTCTCATTACCAGGGCTAGAGACCCAAATCCCTCTTCGGCAGTTGGTAAAACGATATCCTCGGAAGTGTAGGACACCATCAGAGTATCATTGATGCGATAATTACAGGATATGCTCAAACTAGGGAAAAGCAGAAACATTTTCAGAATCCAAATTGCATTTCACTTACTTAACTATTACACAATTATACTTACTTGTATTTTGCTCCAGTTGGGCTCGATCGGAGGTGGAATATATTATTTTCATAAATGACGGAGTTTCCTACAAACTGGAAATAAAATGGTGCATATGAAACCTCATTACAGTGACAATCAAATAGGATAAAACATAGTAGAGTTTGGACAACCAACTTACAAAACACAGGCACCAGTAATGAGAAATACCCCCAAAAAACACCAAACACCACAACGCTCCATGCAAAATTCTGAGGTATAGGATGCTATAGAATACCCTTGAAGTTGTTCCACAAGTGTTGGCATTAAAGACAAATGTTGCGCTCAGATCCGTTATCCCAGTAGGCCTACAACGCTGATCTCGTAACACCAGTTGACGAAGATCCATGCCCTGTAACACGGCCTTTGGAGAGGTTGTAATGACAATGGTTCCATTAGGTTGACAATCTGCCAAAGTAAATCAGGGATTTTAGGGATAGAAGAATAAGTCAAAGAAAACGTGCATCACCTTAGAACTTTAACAGAATAGCAATAAACATTTATTAAATGTTGAGCACTTGGCAGATACGCAGGTAAAGGTAAAATAAAGAAGAGGCTACAGTGTTAAAGGTAGACGAGTCTGTAATGAATGCTTTGAGTAGGGTTCTTAATATGGTTAAACTGGGGTCGAGAGACCTGAGCAATAGGGCATTTTAATTAAACCAAGATAATGACAGATGCACGCATTTGGAGATGCTAAACAAGGAAGCAGTTGCCATTAGGCAAATAGTTTCAGTAAAAAAGCCCTTTATAGAGATTGGAGAAAAGAGTGTAAGGAGCAGTTTTCACAATGTATGCTGCATGCCTGGGTGAAAGGAGTAGGTGACTACATAGCAAGCGGGTAAAAAAAAAAAAAAAAAAAGCGCATGAAGATTTTTTGTACAGATTCGGTGTAAACAGGAATAGCACCAAATTAGCTTGAGGGGGTCTTCTCTAAAGTCTTAAACTAGCTCTCCTGACTATTTTCATTTTTAAGAGTTTTATATAGCGCCAACAAGACCCGAAGATATCAGGTATCGGAGCGCTTTACATGAGCACCAGTGTCGTTACAGATGGACACATTCATTTGTTAGGCACGGGGAGACGAAGTGATAAGTTTTATCTGTATTGCTAGACAGTCACCTCAAAAAAAGGACTACACCAAAGCTCTACTCACGGAAGCTACAAAATCTCTAGCACCTTTAAGAGCCCCGCTTCATTCTGCAGCTCGCCTAATAGTCAACACCAAAAGGATTGATCGAGTTACCAAACTTCATAGAGGTCTCCACTAGCTCCCTCTGGAGGCAAGGATTACAATTAAACTTGCCTGCTTCACTTTCCGAGCATTAAAATCTAAACATCCTTCCTTCTCTGCTACACATTTCCAGTGGGACAAGAAATCTGAGGACTAAAGAGTTCTGGCTTCAAACAAGAAATTTAAATCCCACAAAGATACACACAAATCCTTCTGTGATGCGGGCCTTAAACTCAAACTGTCTCCCCAACGAGACAAGACAACACTGGTGTTTAAAAAGCAAGAACACTGCTCCTTAAACATTTGCATGCGTAATCACTCGACAGTCTTCAATCTGAATCTCACATTTCCATCCACTCTCCTCACTCTTTTCTCCTATTTATCTTCCCTCAATCTACCTATTTCTTGATAAAATCACTGTTACAATAAAATGCTTCTTCCAAATGGCTATGAATACACCTGGGTCTCATCAGTTATGGTTGTTTACTGTAAAGCCTGCCAACACCGTTGGTAGAGTAGCTCTATATAAAACTTTTAATGAAAAAAATACCACTATTTAATGTAGCAGAAGTTAGAACATTCATGCACAGGAAATAGGCAACGTACACCAGCGTTTTCAAATTGACAGACCTGTAGGAATGTTCTTGGACGAAAACAGTTTGATTTTGGGCCTAAATAAATTTTTTTGGGCTTCAATAGACAATACTACTCAGGCCTTGAAGTATTACCAACAGTGGTTGTAGAGGTAAATCCTGAATATTGGGACAAACTCCTGGCATCTCTTATCATTTTGTTAGTATCCAGGCAAGACACCCAAATCCTGGAAGGATCCAATCATCTTAGCCATTCATAAAGGCTCCCATTTACAATTCTAGAATTATGAGCAGAGTACTCTGCTGGACGCGTAGGAAAGATATTTGCGGTGTCTCTTGGAGCATTTCCAAGCCAGGACAGTGAAAATGCATAGCCTTTTAATGGCGCAAATTGGTTTTTGCCAAAATGCTGCAATACCCCATGGGGTAACAGTACTGCAGTTATAAACAGAAAAATACAGTATAAGGAAAGAACACCAAGTCTACGCCACATTTATAGACTTTGTAACAGTCTTTGATAAGGTAGACTGGCTTGCTCTCCGGTGTAAACTGACTGCTCCTGAATGTTCTTCGGATGATCAAGAGATCTCAAAGGAAAAAATTAACATTGCAAATGTGTTGAGCAAGGAAGTCTTTTGGCGTGCCATTTATATTCTTTATATACATGACCTCCCTAGAGTACTGAATCAGATACCCAAGTTTCTACCTAAACACATGCAAATGTAAACAATCCTATATGCAGGAGAAGTAATAATCGTAAACGCAATAGGTATTGCAAAAATACCTTACAACCCCATGTAATGCCAGCCTCACTTTGAAAATGAACACAGATTAGTCTAGAGTAATGGTTTTTAGCAAGGGATAAAAGAAGCATTGCAATTATTCCTGGCACCTACATAGTACTAAATTAGAACATGTTCCATCATTATACATTTCTTAGCTTTAAATCTTACAAACTGAGTTTGCTGCCACACATGCATTACTTATCGGTTACAGGCCCATCAGCGGCGGTGGTCCCGTCCACAGCATTCGCTACTTGTTGGGGCAGGGGAGAAGACACCCAACATATGCAATGCTGGTTTAGAATGCCAAGATACAGCTGACGTTACTATATAGCAACGAATGTTTATCATAAGATTTACACCTTCCTGGATTACTTGGATGGTAAGATTTTAAATAACCTACTGCGGTCTGTAAAACCCTCCAGATACAAGCACTTGGTCTAGAATTGGGGCACACGCTGGTAACTTTAAGCTGGTGCAGTCAAAATATTTAATGCCGCTCATTTCCTGTGATAGCTAATAAAAGGAACTGACAGCAATAACCACAAGAATTACACCAGGTCACAAAATTTCACATTTGTATTTTAACTATCTAGGATTACAAGCTCATCCAAAATTTCACTCTTCTCAAAAACGCAACTGCAATACTACTGAAAGTAGTATCTGGATAGAGTTCTGAAAATGATAAATATTATTGCACCCTAAGGTCATCAAGAAACATTTTGCTGTAAAAAAAAAAAAAAAGTGGATATTGGGGGACCCGAGGGAGAGGTCCTGCCCTTCTTAGATTTGCACTTAATCCAATAACTAAAGAAATACAGATCAATGACAATTTGAAAAATAGTATCTGCGTGGGGGTCCACGATCTGTACTCCGCAATTTAATTTTTCAAGACAAAGCAGGTCAGATTGGTTTGCCCAGTTTTAAAGAAGTTAAAACTGCTTTTTTCAACGCAAGAGGTGTATTGCTAGTGGATTACATCAAATGCCCAACAATAAAAATATTTAACCCAGTGCAAGTATTAAATATTTTCAGAATTTAAGTTATTAAAAAGGTTTTATGCCATTGCAATTTTAGCCTCTTTCGGTTTTACGAACATCTTTTTCATTCTATGGTTGTATGTACATTGTTGCGGTTTGTATGTTCACATTATTGCGACTTATCAAACCAATAAAACTGGATCTTGACACCAAATTCACACACCATCAGTGGTTGAGAAAAGGTCATTTGTGATACACCACAATGTACAAAGACAGGCACAATCTCCAAGTTGTACATGTTAAACAGCATACATTCAAACACAAAAGTGGCCTTTTGGGCTACAAACTAACAACTTTAAAAATATAATATTTTGGCCTCCATGTATTGGCAATAGCTATTGCCATTTCTACAAAAAGGAGTGATGTCCGATTGAAGAAAGCATTGACCCATGTAGTAGTCTAAAAGCAGCAAGCAATACAGATTAGCATTTTAAACATTTAAATTGATGATTTTAAGTATTCTGGGGTTTATGTTGAGGGGGAGGGAGGATGTTGAGTTTTTGCTTTGTATGGGAAACCTACCTTTCAGTCCGCCGCAGTATTACGGTTTGCGCCGGAAGGGATAGGTATTGTGCCATTCTTGCCCTACTTCCTGGTTGAGGTGCCAATTTGTAGGTCAGCCCTCCCTCCCGATTTGGCCATTTAAAGAACATGCCAGCGCAGACACTCCGCTGGCATGCCAAAGACAAGACCATCCGCGCCTGGAAAGCACCAGGGGCCCGGACCCTGGTGGGGTGAAGTCAGTCCCTATACATTATACTAAATGGGATCTGTTGAAGCCTGAAAAGGCACCGATTAGGGCCCGTCAACATGCGGTAGACCTTGTTATGGCAGAAACCTGCTGTAAAAACGGTGGGTTTTCACTGGGAAATTCTCAAATTACTAGCACAGAAGTCAAGGTAACACACATACCTCAGTCTATGGCGAACGTTTTTTGCCATTAATTGCAGATCGTTGGTCAAACAAATGTGACGTGCACCAGTTTTTGGAATACCACCGGCCAGATGCAGTCTTCCTGGCAGAGACGCGGCTTACAGAGGACTCTTCCCCCGATCTGTTGCAAGCCACTCCCAAGGGTTTTGCCATTATGAGACTTGATAGGCAAGGACAGAGGGGACTGGGGGGAGGATTGCAGTAATTTTTAAACAATCAATGCAATGTACCTTCTCTGAGCTTAGTATTGAGGGAAGTGAAGCAGCCTTTTTCCCCTCCAGCATTGACGAGTAAGTGTACGATATCAGGAATCCCGATTAATCGTCCCTCTGGGCCAGCCTCCAACTTGGTTGCAGTGTTAGCAGATTACCTGTCCCCATTGATACTTTGATATTCTAATTTTACTGTGGTTGGAGATCTGAATTAGCATTTTGAGGATACTACTTGTCTGGCAGCAATGATGGTGGCTGCAGATTTGGAGGGGTTGCAGCTTTTTCAATATGGGACGTCCCCCACACAGATTGGGGTATATGTTGGACCCTATTTTTTCAAATCTGGCTGGGATAGTGATCAAGCAGCCTATTCCACTCACTTGTTCCGACCATTTTGCCATTCCTTTTATGGTCTTGTATGAGAAAGTGCCCAACAGTCACGCCCCTGCCCATGCGGCACAGGCACGGCAGTGGGTTAAGCTTACCCAGTCTAACTTCTGTGATCTGCTGGCGATCAGCCACCCTATTTTGGACAGCTGTATTGAGACTGCAGATGCACAAATGGAAAAGTGGATCTATGGAGCATTAGATAAAATAGATCTGTTAGATCGCATTTTTCGCAAACAGTCAGCTGAATGGCTTAATGAGGATTTGATGGTTTTGAAAATGCAGTGCAAGTACCTTGAGCACCTTTGGCGCAGAGCATACAGCCCTGCATGCAAAAAAGATTTGGCAGCGCAAAAAATCTACCACTGTAGTATTAAGAAAGCACAGCGTGACTTCAGCACTGATAAAATTCAGTTTGCTCAAAAGCTCTAATAAGCTAAAAGTGGCCATGATTGATTTCGGAGGGGGTGGGGGAGAATTATACATGCGATATAAGCACTAAAAGCGATATTTTGCACATTTTATTGGACTGTCTAAAAGTTCAGATCGCACGGAAAATGTCTTAGTTTCATATACCATATTTTTTAGAAATTGGACAGTGTACAAGCTGTGGAACTTTTAATCAAAATGAGTTTCTTGGATATAGCATGTGCTATTGGAAGGTTTAGGATTGCTGTCAAAAAGGTTGTGTATATAGATCAGCAACATTTAGGAGGAGTTATTTTTATGTCATGGAGAAGGTGACGACAAAGAAGGGGTATATTATAAGGTATCTTAGTTTTTATAAGATTTTATTCAATGGGTTTATTTTGTTAAATTATGTATAAATATTTAAGTGAATGGATTTATAAAAAGCGGCCATGTTGGCGTAGGATATGTGATTAAGGACCTAAGATCTAAATAAACATTTGACGGACTGAAAGCTCTACTAGTGAAATAGTCACTGTGGTGAAGTCACTCATAACCGGCTCCACTCAGTCTCGACTGCACCATCAGAGGTGGGATGTAATGTCCTAGCCCAGTTCTTTGTGGAAAAGGTTGCAAAGTTATATAGTTTATTTCCTGTAAAAGCCAGAGATGCCCCATGTTTGAGCGCCTAGTTCGACTGTTTGGAGAACAGCGCTGTGCTATCAAACTTCAGGCCTGGTACTGGGCGATGGAAGCATGCTGTGGTAGTTCCACTGTTGAAAAAACCTCTGCTGGATCCCTCCAAGCCATAAAACTATCACCCGATCTCGCTGCTACCACCATTCTCCAAGATCACATCCTGATTGAGACTCTGGAACTGTGGGCTGGGCCATGAATCGCTGAGCTGGATCGCCTCTTTTTTGAAGGGCAGCACCTTTCAGGTATCACAAACACCCTATCAGTCAAAGGTGCTTCCACTGAAACAAGGCGTGCCACAGGGCTCCTCCTTAAGTCCAACTTTTAGAGTGTACATACGACCGCTGATGGAGATCATCGAACGCTATGGATTTACTATCATTTCATATGCGGATAACACGCAGCTGATCACACCATCACAGAATATGTCCCACATGGCCTCTGCCCTATGCCTTTGCCTGGCAGAGCCTGCTAGGTGGATGGACCTGAATTGCCTCAAGGTCAATGCTGGGAAGACAGAGGTTTTGACCTTGGGCAATCAGTCAAACATCTGGTCAACTGCATGGTGGCCTAAGGAGCTGGGCCCAGTATGCGTCTCTAAACCCAAGGTTAAGAATCTTGGTGTTTCGTTTGATGAAAAATTATCTTAGGACAGTCAAATCATTGCAGTGGCAGGAAAATATTTTGGGCTGCTTAAGATGCAGAAAGAAATCCTGTGCTTTCTGCCAGTCAGCAAAAAAAAAAAAAAAACAGTTCAGGCACAGATTGCGTCTGGTCTCAACTATTGCAATGCTTTGTACCCTAGAGTAACAGAGGCGGATTAAGAGACCAGAGGGAGTACAGGACTCTGCTGCACATCTTTTATTGACCTTGCCAAGGCGCATGTCGAAATGGGCCACACTTCAGAAGTTGCGCTGGCTTCCGGTGAAGCAGATCCACTTTCAAAACCCTGTGCTACTGTCAAAAGGTACTTGCTAACAAAGGTCCATGCTGCCTTCAAACTGGGTAGACCATTTGTACCATCAAGAAATTTAAGATCAGCAGGGGACATGTTGGAGACTTCTCCCAAGATAAAGAAAGTGTGCACAGATGGGAGCTCTTTCAGCTATTTGGCACCAAAATTGTGGAATGCTTTGCCCCAGATAGTTGGACAGGTCCAGTTGAACGTCATTTTAGGAAAAAATTAAAATGTGTTTATTTAGCTCAGGATCTACGGGGATTTAATAGTTGCATCTAGGCCTGCTGATACCCGTACCTAGCACTGGGACACCTCGTTTGAGGCAGCTATGTGCTTTAGAAAAATGATTCGTAGTAGTAGTAGTAGCTGCTAACATTACCATTAGTAGTATTACCATTATCATTACTCTTATTACTACTCTTCTCTTGCGAGTTCTGCAGATAGAGGCAATAAAATGTGAAATGAAGGTCTACGCCACAGGTCTTCAGTCTATGGTGCAAATCTGGGACCCATGCTTTTGCTGGATGGGTGAGGGGTGAGGAAGGGGGGGGCACCTAGAGACCTGCTGTACAGCCCCTGTCAAGTGCTCAAGGTCCAAGCAGGACTAACTGTTCCAGCCCAGGTTTTTCCTTTGCATTTTAGGATGCTTAAACCCTAGTCATGTTCATCTGATTTTTTTTTATTTTTTTTAAAACAGGACTGCTAGTCGAAGAATGCAAATAAAAGCATGGACTGGGGCAGTAAATCATGCATGTATCTATGAGACATGGCATCTACTGCTGTCTGGAGAGCAAACTTAGAAAAAGAAGTCTGAAGACAGATCAGGAAACTCTTGTAGCATGAATGGATAGAAGCAGATCTCAGACTTGCATTTCTCTAAAAAGTGGGCTGTGTTTACGAGCTTTACTCAACGAGTGAAAAGGTACAAATTATAATGCACTCCCATACAAAAAGCATCTCCAACATCTGCTTTTTCTGTCCACCCAGAGATACTGCCTCAGTGGCCAAGGGGCTATGAGCAACATTCCTCTAAATGATTGGGTCATGCGGGTGCAATGAAGTCATTGCCATACTGTCAACCAGAACAGGCAAGGTAAAGATCGGTCATTGTTTCTAGTTCAAACAACCCATGACTGAGCTTGAATTTAAAGACTCGATCAGAGAGGAAAAAGGTTCCATTTTCAGGAATGTGCACTTGTCATGCTTATAATTTGATAGGATCTAAATTTGATAACATCTGGTAAAATCGGAATGTAGGTGTTCTTATCAAACTAGGGAGTGGACCCACATTTTCTGATACATCCCTAGATTTTGTAGCTAGGGGGAGGGAGGCGGGGGGAGGGGGGAAGAGGGAAGATATTTGAAGGCTTTTGAATGATAAAGATGGTTTTTGCCTGATCCAAAATATAACAGCATCTTTCTCTGATGGGAAACAGTCGGAACACCACGGTCTAAACAAGTGTTCGGACTCCGCAAGCCCTACCACGCTTGACTTGACCACGCAAATGCATGGTTAAGGCAATGCGGTCTAGCTGCTGGCGGACAGAAGCAGGAAGACTTTGCAGGAAGCAGTGAGGTAAGTGGGGCTGGGTGTAGTTCTGGGCGGGGGTGGGTTGGGGGTTTTGTGGGCTGGGGGTCGGTCAGGGTAGTTTTGTGAGCTGGGGGTCGTTTTCAGGGCTGGGGGTCGGGTGTAGATTTCAGGGCTGCAAGGTGGGGTAGTTGTCAGGCTGGGGTAGTTTTTAAAAAATATTATTAGAGATTAGGGTATTAGACCTCAGGGCAGGGGAATGGGTAGTCCAGGTAGTTTAGGGCTGGGTCAGGGCTGGGTTACGGGACAGGGTTTTAGGCCTCCCGGCAGGGGACGAGAATGGGTAGTCATGGTAGTTTTTAGAGCTGGGGGGTGGGGGGGTGGAAGGTTCGGGGTAGTTTTTAAAAATAGGGGTTTGCCTAAGGGCAGTGGAATGGGTAGTTGTAGTTATAGCGCAAGGGGGTCGGGGGGGGGGGGGAGTTAGGTAGTGTTTAAGGGTTAGGGACAGTATGGGGGTTGGGAGGGGGTAGGGGTATTTGGACCTCAGGGCGGGGAGGGGGGGCAGGGAGTTAGCTTAGGGCAAGGGGTGGGTGAGGTGGAGAGAGGGTTGCATCCTTAGCCACGCATACCCTTTTACCATTCATGCCTTTACCACAAAATTACGTGTTAAAGGAATGCGTGGTTAAGACGCATTTGTTGTTTAGGTTGTGTGGTAGAGGCACGCGTGGTTTATCCACTCGTGGTTCTATCATACAACCTTCTCTGGTGCATCTTTGTAGCTCATTTGAGTGCAGTATCTAAGCCAATTGTTTGGGGAAACAAAAGAATTAAGTGAGCAGACAAGCCTTCTGAGGTGGCAAGATGGATCTGGAATAACAGGTTTTAGAAGGTCATAACTGTATACCAGCAATTTACAAGGTATGCGAGGTGAGTGTGTGTATTGCTGTTTAAGTGCTTGATTTGCTTTGGATTGTTAGTTATCACTAATTTAATCAACATCCGATTAAGAACCAAGTGAAAGACTAGTTAGTATAAGATTTATTTCTAGAGCTAAACTGAAAGATTTGAATTTTAATGACTACAATTTCATATTTTTTAATTTTGGTTTATTAATGGGTTTAATTTCTCTGGTCAAGATAGATTGTTTTACAAAATATATCTAGATGCCTTTTAACAATTGTGAATAAAATATATAGATAAAAATCAATATTGTTGTGGGCCCGTTTAGAATATAGTGTCCACGTTTCCTCACGTAAAAACCTGTGGGTCTCTGACATGTATATTGTCTTGATCAAATGTAAATACTACATAAAAAGGTTACAAAATACACTTGCATGCTTTACTTGTCTGGATGCCTTTTATGCTAAGCTGAGATTTTTGGTGCAATAAATAACATTTTCCATGTAGGAAAAACACAGGCTTCAGTCTTTGAAGAGTGTAAGTATGCATGGTCATGGCGGCAGTTGAAAGACTGATTACTAACTACACTGAAAACAAAGGAGTGACATAATGGTGGCACAGAAGGCCATCATAGCTCCTTAATGCTCAGGCCATGGTACCAAGATGGGCTATTGGTTTCCCCTTAAAGGCCTTTGCTCTACACAAAATAGAAGGGCTATTTCACCAGATTATTCTCCTCCTGCCCCGCTGTATTGAAAAACTCCCTCCTTTATGGTGCAAAAAAATACACCAGAGCTGTGAGGTGGCTTCAAGTGCTTTCTATGTGACATTCCATGCCGCCCCACATCTACACCAGAACAGAGTGGAAATTGTAATTTCCAAGCTGGTTTTTCTATAGAGGCTCAACCCACCCCCCTCCTCCTTGAAACCAAGCAGCAAGGTTAAGCTCTCTTCAGGTATTCTGCAACCACCATGGTCAGTGGACTTGCTTCTGCAGAGTTCAGCCCATCAGCCTTCGGCATGCAGGGCAGACGCATTGATTTACTGGAATTCTAGCTAGATCATACTACACCAACATTGCAGATCCCTTGAAGGTTTTACAATAGTAGCTGCCACCTCAATTTCAGAGCTAATGCTGCTGGAATGATGTTGGTCTTCTTGAAGTCTTTATCAAGGCTCCTAAGATGTATGAATGCTGTTTCCAGAAAAACATATTTGATGCACAACATTTGTCCCTCAAGGTAGCCAATCATTTAAATTGGAGGTGGCTCAGAATGATGGTTAAAGCACTCCAACTAGATGAAGGGTGGGTGTACTCTGCCATAGGAAACAATCGCCACACTATAGAGGATTCTCAATACTCCCAGACACCCTTTACCGGTACAGATGTCATCGAAAATGATCTCAAAACTAAAAAGCCAACGAGACCTCAATGCTGCTAGCAGAGCCCTCTGCTGCAATTCACAAAATTAAAACCACCACGAGTCACAATATTTGTCTCGTGTGCCAAAGTTAATTTAAAAAAAAAAAAAAAAAAATTATATATATATATAAATATATATGTTCCAAAAGTGCCCAGCAAGCAAGGACGCACTCCGTTGCAGGTAGGTAACCACCTTTATTTCTAAAACAAACAGACAACTTTCCATCCCCTTTTAAGTCCTCACGGCCTGACGCGTTTCAGAGTACTTTAACTCCTTCCTCAGAGGCCGACATGTGTCCAGAAACTTACGTGCGCTGCCATTTCCCCTTCGTGCTAAAACCATTTATATTGGCCTCCGGTGTGCCTAATTAATTATGTAGATTATTTTCACAAATGTCGGCCTCTGAGGAAGGAGTTAAAGTACTCTGAAACGCGTCAGGCCGTGAGGACTTAAAAGGGGATGGAAAGTTGTCTGTTTTAGAAATAAAGGTGGTTACCTACCTGCAACGGAGTGCGTCCTTGCTTGCTGGGCACTTTTGGAACATGTTGACACGGCGGCTCCAGGCTGTGAAGGACTTGCACCGCTCCAAAACCAGCAGGAGTCCAGGCGAGGGGGAATTCTTCCTTGCATCTGGCGCAGCAGGAAACTTACTAAATTAGACAAAATTCCATCCGAGGCCCAATGGAGGGCCGTGATTGATGTCCTGTATTAAAACGTGAGTGAGCAGACCCACTGGAGGGTTAAAATGTGTACAATGGACTGCATCTACCAGCGTGCTTTGTGAAAATAATCTACATAATTAGGCACACCGGAGGCCAATATAAATGGTTTTAGCACGAAGGGGAAATGGCAGCGCACGTAAGTTTCTGGACACTCATGTCGGCCTCTGAGGAAGGAGTTAAAGTACTCTGAAACGCGTCAGGCCGTGAGGACTTAAAAGGGGATGGAAAGTTGTCTGTTTGTTTTAGAAATAAAGGTGGTTACCTACCTGCAACGGAGTGCGTCCTTGCTTGCTGGGCACTTTTGGAACATATAAATATATATATATATATATTTTTTTTTAGTAGGGTCAAGTTTTTAGTTTGCAGTTCCATGGTCAACACTATACAATCCGTACATATTAATCAATACATTAGGTGTATGGAACATTGCTTACATTTAATCACCGTTTTATTCATGCATGACAGTCTCAATGTACCTAGAAGTCGATCATTTTGCACCATACAATCTTCTTTCTGGCTCGAGGGCTAGGAGGGGAGGAGGGGAGAAAACTCTCGAACAGACTTTAAGGGTGAAGCAATTTCCCATACGTTTGGGAAGGCAGCCAAACTTTCTTGATCCTGTATATTGTTAATTAGTGCCCATATTTTGTCAATGGCCTGTATGTTCCAGATCTTCCCACACCACAGGTGTACGGTGCTTGAAGCTTCCAAACATGTACAATTGCTAGTCTAGTGGCGAGTGATTGGTTTTCCCTTTGGTGTTGAGTGGATAGTCTGAACTCTACTGCTCCTCCATACAGTCCTCATGAGAAGCCAGGGTTATGCCTGTGATGGCTTTGATGTGAAACAATCTCCTTTCAGTAAGATTGTGCATCTATGAACACTCACCACATATGGATGTGTGCATGTTTCCCCATAACCCTTTTAACAGGTCTGGACTGCTAAACACTCAATGTTGTTGGTCCAGGTACTACCTGGTCATTATTCTACATGCATTTCATTTATGTTGTAATTGCATTGAGGACTTGGCTGCTGTAGCCAAATTATGCACTAGGTCTCCTCCAGAATCTCAATATTAACATTTATTTTCCAGTTGATCATTTGTGTTTACGTGAGGGTTGTAAATGATTTCTGGTTTTGTCAATGGATGATCATTCGATCTGAATTTGCTCCCAGCCAGCAGAACCCATTTAGTGCCATGTGTTTGTCCAGAGTAGTAGCCAAGTCACATGAAACTAGTCTTTTGAAGGGCCAAAGCAATCTATTAAGTTCCATTATTAGTACATAGTGCCCAGTTAACAAATAAGTCTCCCGTCAATGGAGGGTTACGCAAGCTCCAACTCTTGAAGCCAGGATCCAAGCCGTGAAGCCAGGCTTCTATATTACCAATGTCCATAGGGAGGGGAAAACTCAGTCTACCAGTTTTCCTATATACATTTGTTAAAGTATTAGAATGTTTCCTGAAGGTGTTTAGGGCGGATAACATTCCTACAGTTAACTGCACAAATCAGAACTACACAAATACAAGTGGATGCAAGTTAAATTAAGGAAAAACAAGGACACGTGTCAAACCTCCTTAGAAGTCCCAACAGACCACACTTACAGACTAAAGCCGGCAATATGTCAATACCTTTCTGGCAAATATTGGCTTCAAATACCATGCTTTATTGGTGGCTGCATTAAGGCCACCATACGTTTCCACTAAATCAGCCACACTGTATTGTACCATCCTTTTCACTTGTAAAACACATCATTTGAATGAAAACTGAAGTTTTTTCAAGTTCACAAAAGCGCTCAAGTGCTTGTTACAATTGCTTCATCGCTAAATACGGTTTCATACAATCCATGATACCTGCCATTTTAGAAATTAATGAAGATGTGCAACTGAGCTCTTGAGGTTGGATGAGGTCTTGAACATAAAGTAAGACTGAATCAAAGGGCCAGCCCCAAAGTTTGTCGTAGAGGTTGTGCCAAGTGTACATGGATTTTTGGAGTACTTGAACTTACTGGTTTCCATCTTCTCCATATAACATGAGAGAGTGAGTGAAGCTGGGACACTTATCAAACTATACAGTGATGTGTGTGCTCCGAGATCTCAGTCTTTCCCCTTCTATGAAGGCCACACATTATTTACACTTAAAAGTGCTAAAACTAAACTTCCATTATTGGGTCTTGATTACCTGTTGAAGTCCCCTTTCAGTTACTTCATCTTCACATTTCTCAATCAAATCAGTAGGTATTGCAGTTTTCTAGACCCTTGGTGTGTTTCTATGTATGAACAACACATACTTGAGCCGTTGGAAGAGCACAACTGTTTCCAAATAGCTGTTTCACATACCATTGTATTCCACAACGTGAGAATTCCATAAATATATTTTTATGTATTATATTCTTGATCTAGTACTCCATGGCACTAAGTGACCCCCATTTACTGTAAATTAGGTCAGTGCATTATTCACAGGTTAATGCTCAATCCCCATTCAAAGTCAGTCACCGTCACAAAGCATGCAACTGGTATACAAAAGGATTAACATCAATTTTTGAATACTGTGCTTTACATGACTTTACAGTAATAAGAAGGTGCTGATCCCATCAAAGTCATACATTCTCAACCAACTGGATTGTACAGGAGGCTTTATATTGGTTAATGGTTCAATGTTCATGCTTTTTGACCCCCTCAGAGTGGTTTGTGGAGTCCATGTTATACACTCCGGGCCGGATTCACAGAACTAACTTACGTCAAAAACGTAAAGTTAGTACTTTTCGGTATTCACAGAATACACTTACTCATTTTGGTATTCACAGAATGAATTTACTCATTTCGGTATTCACGGAAGTTAGTAGTCCTAACTTTAGGACTCCTAAATGCCTTCTGTGAATACCGAAAGTCTTAAAGTTAGGATTTTTCTCAGTTTAGGAGTAGTAAAGTTAGGACTCCTAACTTTACTACTCCTAAACTGAGAAAAATCCTAACTTTAAGACTTTCGGTATTCACAGAAGGCATTTAGGAGTCCTAAAGTTAGGACTACTAACTAATGTGAATACCGAAATGAGTAAATTCATTCTGTGAATACCAAAATGAGTAAGTGTATTCTGTGAATACCAAAAAGTACTAACTTTACGTTTTTGACGTAAGTTAGTTCTGTGAATCAGGCCCTCCAAACATAGGATTTTAGATTCAGTTAGGATAAAGCCATGAAGAGCTGAAAATTCTGTAATGAATTAGATTGTTGCGTTTCACCGTAACCAGGAGTCGCTTGATCGTGTACTGGAAAAAAGTAAATATATTTTATTATGTTTAATGACCGTACGCAACTTAACATCTAAAAAAAAAAAAAGTGGCCCAGATATTAGGTTAACTGCCCCAAGTTGCACTCAAAAATAATAATGGTAAAGCTGCATTATATTCAGGGTGTACACCGTTTACAAGAACATTACCTATTTTTTCTTTGGAAACGTAACTGCATGACATCGAGAAATTACTCCTAGTGTTGCCAGCCAGGTCTTTCAGAGAGACTGGAATGGTAACTGCAGTAGTGCCAATGCCGTCCTGGAAAAACAAAACCAGATGCATCAACACTCTTAAATTGGCCCCTGGTCAAACAAAAACTACACTATTTACAGCTTTTAAAGCACTTCTGATGCCGCCAAAGTAGGTTTCATAACTACTTACCTCAGAGCCTCCATCTTCCATGTATAAGAAAGATTTTTTGCTTTCTTCCTTTACTGTGGGTACTTGAACACCATAAACATTACCAGTTCAATAGCTGGTTCTACCCTCCCGATTGGCTAAGCATTCACCATCTCAGCCCAGATTTGAGCAATTATCACAGTCCCATACCATATGAAGGAAGCCTGCCTGTTGCAATTCACAGGGAGGACAGTGATCTGCTGAGCCTGGGTACAGCCTTGTGATTTCTTAGCTGTGAAATATGCTTGGTGTAGAGAAGTACATTTACATCATGGATTCCTTAGGACAGTCTAGGGGTTTTGCAGCATTTCGCATTCCTCTTCCGTGAAACCTCTACCCAACATCCCTTCCCACTAGGCTTTACCTACATCTAGGCTGGAAACAAATGGAGAAACAATGGTAAAGTGAAGATTTGGCTTTTCTCCTAGGCCAATGTGATGCAGCACTTGTGGGACAGGTTAACTGGTTCGGTATCTCCCTCTCCCCATGTAATCCCGACCGCATTAAGTAGCGCATTGTGAGTGAGGAAATAACTTGCTCCCAAGTCCCAGGAATCTGTTAGGGTGTCATATGTACAGAGTGCCATTAGAGCAAAAGTCACCCACTAACTTTACGCTGGCCTCAGGCAGCGCTTGGCGATTATGTAACCTGGTGAGTCTTCTAAATTCTGGGAGACCACAGCGGAATCTCAGGGGCATACACCCAAGGGGTCTCAAACATTTCAAAACTATGCCAGCATAGCTAGTCAACCTTTAGAGTGGAGGGGTATACCCGAGAACCGCCTCCTACATTATGACGAAGCCTAGCTTTGCACCAAGCTATGAGCACTCTGTCAATTGCAACTGATTGCCATCACATAGGCCACTGCAATTGAGTGGCAAAATATTAAGCCTCATAATTTGGAGTCCCTAGATCCCATTTATCCAATGGCTGCATAATGTTATGCAAGGTCACTTTCATTCTTCCCTTGCCCAAAACCAGTCAGTGGGAAGTCAAGTTCACCAAAGAGTTTTGTAGGCAATAGCACCAGTAAACACAAACTACAATAATGTGAACAGAATCAATATTTGTTATTGCAATACGTCCCATGGGAGATGGGGGAAGGTTATACCAGAAGGCTAGCGGTTGTCTGGCGCCTGTCAGCACCTGACCTATGTTGCCAGAAATAAGACATGTGGCGTTATGATACATTTGGGTCCCCAGATACCTGAACAAGCCTGCTTCCAAGACGTGGGAAGGGGCGCTATCAGTCAGTGGCATCAAGGTAGACTCTGGATCTTGCAGGAACCTAGAGCAGATCAATTTCATGATGTTTATAAAACTCAGTTGTAACTGGTTTTCAAAGCTACATGTACTTGTAAAGACTACATTTTGGTGACCCTTTAGAATTTATCAAGTTACGGCTATGATGCCAGAACATGCAGGGTTGCCATGACCCTTTGACCGCATCTGTGGACCACAAGGATTTTCATCTGCCCACAATTGGAGCAGTACCCATTATTCACTCATTTTCTAGAATAATCATACGATAAAACGGGATTCTCCATTGTTCTTCCTCGTATATAAGATTCTAAGATTCCAGTTTTAGAATTTCTCCCTCCAAATATTTGACCCTTTAAGTAATGTGGTCTTGCAAGAAAATGTGTTTTGAATCATTGCCTCCTTTCTTACTATACCATTTTTAACACAAGTCTCATAATTTGTCCCCTCTCGATTTGGTAGTTCTAAATTCTGGTCTCTGCATTCTATAAGCATTAGTTTGAGATGATATCAGTATTACGGTAGAAATCGATTACCAGAATAAGTTGCAAAAAGGGATACAATCCATAAAGGATGACAGAGAAGATTCTCAGAGGAAAAGTCTGATGAGTGTTAAAGCAAAAACTTAGCCGTCTCTGCCATAAGGTTTGTCACAGCAATAACTTGGTAGAGATTAGCAAATTACAGAAACATTCTTCTTGCATGTATTGCAAATGGATACCCAGGCATCATTAAGTTCTCCAAGTGATTAAAGCCTAACACATTGGGAAACTAGAGATCAAGAATAATTTAATAGACTCCTTCGTGAACCCCAGAGTGCAGTTTGACTTTAGAAAAATGGCAAGCTAGAGCTCGTGATAAAGTTCCGATTGCCTGAGTCACAGCTTAACCAAGAGTGTTCTTCCATTCTTTTGCTCTAGCTCATGGAGTGTCAATTCCTAGGAGTAGAGATTGTACCAATTTACAAAAGAGGATAATACAAGAACCTCCCCATCGGCAGGTCATTCCGATTGATTCAACTCGGAAAATATTTGGGAAAACGTTAACCTGGTCTGAAAATTGGATTCATGGAAATCAACTTCCTTTCAGAACATCAGCAATTGGAGCAGAGACTCTAGAATAGCAGGCCTGCTGTGCACATTTGACCAGTCCACCACTGGACCCAAAATTGACCCAGCTAAGAGATTCAGTCCTCTAGAAAGGTCCTTTGAGAGGTTCTATGTAAGAAGTGAGAAAGCAACTTCAATGCTTTACTGATGTTCACTCCATCTGGACATCTCTAGCTGATAAAATACTTCTGTGACTGACCCTATATCAACCTCTGTTCAAACCCCATCGAAATGTCCCGACAAATTTCATTAATTAAATTTGTCTCAAGCTTTGAAAATTAGTTGGATCAAACGGAAAGCCTGGTGCAGTGTCAAATTCTGGTTTAGCATTTACCCTGGACTACATTTAGTTAGAACTGGGCAGCAGAGCATGCTGCTTCAAACTGTTCTTGGGTGCTGACGAAAGGAAACTGAAGCACCCCTTTTATTTTTGTGGCCGGCCTGCCCAGTGTTGTGCCAGTGGCAGCTTGCACCCTACATCATACATATGGGTATACTGGAGTACTTGACATTCTCTGGGACTGTCCCTTAAAAGGATATTTTATTAACTCATTGAATGGGTGGTTTTACATATTTTTGGAAAGTTGCCATTCTTGAGTAACCATGCACCCATGTTTACAGTAAATATAGAGGTGTGATGCTTACTGCGATGGAACATTGGGTAGCTCTTTATGCATTTTACATTATATATGCAACCTCTTTTGTATTGGAACATTGTGCTAATAAATATGTATGTTGTATTGCCTGTAACAATTCTACATAAACGTTTAACTGGAGAAAATTGGTAAACGTATCCTGCGCTCAGCTTTCCTAAGACAAACGAGCACTTGAAAGTAGGTTATGTACATTGTTACTTTAATCATATGTGCATGTTGCTCTTGTGCCAATTTGACTTCTCAATTGTATGGAAATGGTTATGAGAATTTCAGGTCCTTTATAACCTGGAATAAACTACTGAAATGCAGTGTCGAGTTAAACAGCGAGATACAACACAAGGCTATGAGAACAGCAAATAGCTTTACTTAAACTTACCTCATAGACCACAAGAGAAGATGCCAGAGGAACTGCAATATCGACGTGTGTGCCATTGTCAAACAGCAGATAGCCACGGGTTTGGTCCGACTGATTGGTCAGACGTATGTTTCCAACATAAGGTGTCCAATCCTGGTCTATACTCCCCCGTTTGATTACAAGGTGCAGGTAAAGGTCATCACAATAGCCTGTTGCGCTGGGTAACACTGAAACAATATTTCAAGTCATTCGGAGTAGATCAAACACCAATTTAGTACTTTGCGGTTAACAGCAACATTAGTAGCCATACCTATATCCTGAAGGCTTGCAACGATCACAGCAGGAACAGAAAAGGATTCGCCTTGAGGAATCACGTTGAAGCCAAATGTAACATTCAATGTATAGACGGTGAACGGCCAAGTTACCTAACAAAGTAAAATATTAACAATGTAGCACAGTTAACCATTTGGTACAAACATGATCAATGGTCCTTAAACCCACCTTCTTGTTGACATTAGGGTCATCAAATGGAACATTCACTTTGTAACTAAATCGTTCGTCTGGATGTTGGAGCTTGGAGATCAAGTATCCTCTAGCGTTAGCTTGAGCTGTAGTTAGTGTTATAGGACCAATGGTAATAAACACAAGATTAACATCTTGAAGAAATACCCCTACTGTCGCATTGAACATCCTCGTTGCTGGAATAGTCTCTGTTAAAGGAAAGAATGGAACACATCACAAAATTACCTCAGTCGCTACAAAGGTAAAGTTGCAAACAGATGCCCTACTTACCATTAATTACAGTGGGTGGGCGTGGCATGAATGGAGTTGTAATGTCTTTTATGATGGTTTGTCTGGTCTGCCCCCACTTGTCATCGGTCCACTCATTTTGCAAAAATATGTTGACACTGTAGGTTATGCCGTAGATCCCATTCATCACATGGCTCTGAAAATTAAACATTATGCCTTTATTAAGCTACATAAATATGTATGTGCTACATGGGTTATAGCTATAGTATAAATATATGTCATAACAAGAGGTTATGTTTAATAATCTACTACAAAGTTAACAAAACTGCACAAAGATTTAGAATCTGTGCAGCAGTTGACTGTTCTCATCTGGCTTCTTGCACGTCTCACGGTTGTAACAGATTTGGACCAGGTTTGTGATGTCTACTACAGGAGGACACACCTCTGATGGGCCGGAGTCTAGATTCAGACTTCCTTTACCACAACATACCCTAGACTCCTGCCCTCTGTACAATGGCTGACTGGACTTGCATTTAAATGACCAATCTTGGCTCGTTCAAATGAATGCACGGGAGGTTGGATCATCCAGCTTAATTTGAAAGAAGGCAGAAGATAGTTGAGAGAATGGCCCCTCCTGTAGTCAAAGTCCACCTTCAGCCTTAGCGCAGATGATCAATGCAGACTGGGAGGCATAAGGGGCCTCCGTTTGTCCTCCATTGCAAGTGTTGGAGGCAATAATTACACTAACGAGGAGTCCAGCGGGATGGTACAAGACTAATGTTTTGAAGCTACTCAAGAAGCTAACACATTGATCTCTGGGAAAAGCCTGCTGCTTTGTGCTATTAACACCATTGGTTAAGCCCAGGTTTGCTCACAGAAAGTCTCACCATAGCAAGGTATTCCATTACTTATTTGGTGGGATGCTTCTGCCCCTCAGATTAATAATCCAGAACCTCTCATTTCCATTAAGAAGTCCTTCTCCATTTCTACACTCCCTTTTCTCTTTCAGGCTTCACACTTCCCATCATTAGTAGGTGAGGACTTCAATAAAGGGCAGACTTTTATCCCACCCGGCAATATGGATGCAAGATTCAGGAACCCATTCAAATGAGCATAATAAACTCTGTATTCAGCCGCTTCAGATAGCGTGGGCGTTGAGTGAACTACAGTCTCATCTGCTCAATAGCAAAATGCAGTGTCGCAGCAGAAACCACAAAGCAGACCGATATAAGAAAACATTCCATCCATGTCATACCACTACTTTAGCTGTTTATTGCATTAGGAAGGAATCCCATTTTGCAAACCACCAAGTGGGAAATAGGCGAATGGCCACTAGAAGAAACCAGAAAATTGTGCTCAGCGCTGGTAAACAGTCCTGCATTAGATATAAAAAAAAAAAAAAAAAAAAAAGTAGAGACCTCTAAATGGGAAGCAATATATCAAAACCGTGGGACTCTTCCCAAGCGTCTCATTTCAGGACACCTTTTGTGACTCTGAAGGGGGAGAGGTAGATTTACAAGTTCATAGACCACCTATCCAACAGTTTAACATGCAAAAGCTGAAAGCCAGTATAGAGTATAAACGTCATGCGCTACGAAGTGGTAAGTAGGTAGACATTGCAGCAGCATCCAACATTAATCCATAGCACGCACTGCAACTAAACATTTTATAGATACTTTCAGTAAGGTGTTTTTTTCACAACCAAACTCAATGGTAACAATGAACTACTTTGAAAGTATGAAAGTAGTATCTGGCCAGCCAGTTTTCCAATATTTGACCTGGAGATCTTTTGCAATACACTAGTCTACTTGGCCATCATGCTCGGTTAGGTGGTGTTAGAAATGGGATTTCTGGTTGGCTAAGGCTTGCGCCAAAGCCAGGCAGAAACCACCACTCTAGTTAGGGCAAGGGAGTTACACACCCAAGATAACCCCTGCTCACCCCCTTGGTAGCTTGGCACGAGCAGTCCGGCCTATCCCGGAGGCAATGTGTAAAGCGTTTGCGCAACACACACATACAGCAGCAACACACTAGGCACACTACAAAAGGAACTCCACACAAGGTTATATAAAAAATAGCCTTTGTATCATGAAACACATTAGAAACGTAATCACATATTTACACTGTGCCAACTGGCACGGGCAATATTCACAGGGGAATTATATACAGGACCAGGCCAATCGGGCCATGGTCAGAACCATCAGATCAGGTAAGTGAATGCAAATGTAAAACACAACCAGTAACTACTGGTACCATAATGCCCTAAGCATTATCCTATTAGTATTAGACATAAACCCACATTAGGCCCAAACCTCATTAGCATAAACATTACGCAATGGGCCTCACCTGCATAAACACATTATGCAATAACCTCATAAGCATAAACACATTACGCAAATAGGCACTACCTCAAGACATCATAAGATGACATTAGGCAATAAATCACATTAGGCCCAAACCTCATTAGCATAAACACATTACGCAATGGGCCTAAATCATTCTTGGCAACATTGAGAGTATGCATAAGTATATTACGCAATCCTGTAGAGCCTGGCGCTCTACCAATGTCACCAACCTGCCCCCAGGCCAACTGGCCTTCCACAGGGGCTCAAATGCCCAATGTCCCAATGTCAGGGAGCGCTGCCAAGGCAGCGGAAAGTCAAGGGTGCGCACTCCGCGCTGGCCTAAACGTTGCAGCTGCCCACTACTTGCTGGGCAGCTGTGTAACTCACTGGCACTGACTGAGGCCCCTGGTCCCTCTCAAGAACTCTGAATTCATTATGCCCAATTCTCAGCAGCTGCCCGCGCTGGTGCGGCGCAGCTGTGACTCAAATGCAGCATGGGCACCTCTGTGCCCTTGGGGTCCCCACTGGGACTCTGTAGCCAGGGGAATGCGGAAAAATGCTGCAGCTGCCCACTGTCAGGCGGGGCAGCTGGGGCGGGAGCACGAGCACTGACAATATGCTCCGATTTGGGAGCAAATATGCCCAACGTTGCAGCTGCCTGCGCTCTCGCAGGACAGCTGGGATCAGCCATCCCACCATGACACCCCTGTGCCTCCGGGCCCCCACTGGGGCCCTACTCAAAGATCACGCCCACTGTTGGAGCGGCCCTCTACCAGGCGGGGCCGCTCAAGAAATAGGCAATGGCACCAAGTGTGCCTGAGGGGCCCCGTTCAACGGGCTCCTCCTGGGCACAAGGTACTGTCCCCCTTGTGTGCCCTCCGCAGCCCCCCCACTCACCGGGGCTCTTCTGTGGCGGGGCGAAGTCTGCTCTGGACTCCTCTCCATTGCGGGGCCGGTGTGCTCCTGGACGGCAGGCGGGGCTCTCACAGCTTCCGAGAGCCCCGCGAAGACTTGCCGGCTGCCACTCTTCACCCGGGCCCCCTCCTGGGACCCGGGACTCACTGCACCGCCCGCGACTCTGCACGGCTTCCAGGCAGCGGGGGCAGGCACCGACAAGGTGCCTCGTGCCCCCGGCGCCGCCAGCACAACACTGCCTCTCCACACTTCACCCGGGCCCCCTCCTGGGACCCGGGACTTGGATGCTGAGCCCGCGAGGCTCCAGCCGTCTTCCCAGCATGTCCCAGTGCGGGGTGGGCTCCCGCCTGGGCCTCCAAACGCGGCGCTTCGTTTCCGGCCGCATGGTTCTTCCTCTTCCATCCGCGAGGCCCCGCCCACAACCAGGCGGGCCGCGGATCGCGGTGCTTTCTTCTTTGTGGTGCAATGAGGGGTAGGCTCCCTCTTAAAGCTTAAAATATAGAGCGGGGTGGGCACCCGCCAGCTAATCGTCACTGGGGGAATCCCTACATCGGGATTCCCTCACAAAGAGCGGCAGCTCAGCGCTGCAAAATCCCACGCGCTCCTTTAGGATAAGGAAAATACAGCGCTCTCAGGAGGCAAAGTCCTGAAGGTCCTGGACTCTAGCAAAGCAGAAGGGTCCCACAAAGTCCTTGGAGATGAAGGAGCAATGCAGGGCCCAGGGAGGCAAGCCCTCCTGGCAGCCCCCCCTGGGCCCCAGCAGCAGCACGCCCCAGCAGGAACAGCACCAAAGACTGAACATTTTCATGGGGTCACAGCCCCTTCTTTTATACAGCATTTTCCTTGGTCTCAAAGTGTAGGGCATGGGGGAACCAGATACAACTGGTTCAGGGGAGCTGTTGAGCACTTTGTTTTGCTTAGCTCCTCTCTCCCTTTCACAGGACATGCACATCAGATGCACCACAGGAGGTGGAGCCAGCATTGTGGAGGGAAGGTACAGCCCTATTCAGGTCCCAGGTGCAACTCCTCCCTCCCATCTACATGCAGATCTCCCTATTCAGCCCTGCGCTGACTCACCCTGCCCCTCCTGGAGCCACACACTCCCAAGCCCCTGTCACTCACAAGCCAGACATGCAATTCACATCAGGCAGGCAGACAGAGCACACAAACGCCAACTTCTAAAAGTGGCATTTCTACACCAGTCACAATAAATCTGCGCACACCATTGCGCAGCATTTATTCTCACAAATTCATACATACCAGACTTGACCACACTGCTCCTCATACCAGGAATTACCATGCACACACTGATCCTCCATGCATTCCTATGGGAGGGCAGGCCAATCTCACCACAAGTACACAGAGAGCGCACGCACTTTCCACTGGACCACAGTGCGAAAGTGCTCAGAGGCCTAAAATCACCAACACCAGGTTACAGACAAGGCAAAAAGTTTAGGGGTGAACCTGCCAAAAAGGGCCAAGTCCAACACAACCCCCTTCCAGCCAAAACGCAGGGCAGACCAATCACTACCTTGATGGGCTTCCCTGCTTCGGGCGATAGAACACGGATGCGGGCCCTCACTGCAGGGACACCCTCTGGTTCTACGCCACTCTGAACCCATGTGGTTCCCTCTGAAAAAGAACTCAGGCCCAACTAGGCTACCCCACTGGTACTTCCTAGTTGTCCATGGCCAGGACCAGACCCTAGGCAACCCAGACGTCACTGGTCCTTGCCAATCCACAGAGTGGGGGGCAGTAACCCCTGGCATCCAATAGCCATTCTCCACTTTCCCTCTGTGTAGTTCCAAACTACCACTGATCCTTCAACCTAGGGTCCGCACCCTCAGGCTGACCAGAGGTCACGGGCAAGAGTTGCCTCACCCTACCTCTACTTCTACTTCTGGGGTTCCGCACCCTCCCAGGGGAAGCACCCACCAGAACACAACTCTCCCACCAGTTCAGGACCTCTCCATCAACTGGTCTACCACCTGGGATCTACATTCACCGGCTGCACCGGGGTCAGAGGCGAGGACTCCCTCCCTCTACACCCCCTTCCAGAGTCCGGTACTCTTCAGTTCCATGATCACAGGGGTAGTCTCAGTATGTCCCAGGCTAGACAGAGCACACGCCAGCGGCACTCCTCTCCCAACTGAAACTTCCAACAGGAGGACAGCTCACTCAGGCCCATAGAAACTATTTCACTTCGGAGGTACACAGCAAAGTCCCTCTTCAAGCAGGTGGGGGGACACAGCACACAGCAAAGTCCCCTTTCCTCTTCCTCAGTGGAAACAACAAACTTCAGTTGAGCCCCAGAACACACAGCAAGGGCAGTCTCCTCAGTCTCTTCAGCTGATCCACTTTGGCAGAGATTCCTTCTTGACCTGGAAGTTTCCTAATCTCCCAACCTAGGGTCTAAACGCTCAGGTTGCACCAGGGTCAGAGGCGAGGACTCCCTCCCTTTGACCCTCCTGAGTTCGCACCCTCCCAACTGGAGTGGTACCTCTGGAAACCGGTGAGGATACTGTTTACAGTCATCCTTCCCTCCAGGTCAGGCCGAACCTGACCTCCCCAACCTTGGAGCTAAACCCCGCGGCTGAGCACTTTGCCTGGCACGCCAGGACTTCTGGGGGCGCACACATCACCCCCCCTGAGGGCAACACGACTCACGTGTTGCGTGATAGTCTGCCTGGCGCAGATCTCCCGACCCCTGTCCATCTGACAGTGCACAAAGATCCCCCAGGACAGAAGTGGTGTCACCATGGTCACTTCTAGGAGACTCAGCCCTTACGGCTGGTCTCTGACCCACTGGTTCTCCCACTGGGGAACACATCCCCCTCTCACCCCGGACCTCTGCACCCTCCCAACTGGAGCGGTACCACCAGACACCAGGACCGCTGGAGCTCTAGTTAGACACTCCACGTCCTCTAGACACTGGAAGATCCTCCTCAAATGACCTACAAGTACAGCCTAGGCCCCCGACCTGGCGCTCCCCTAGGGAACCCTCCAGGCCCTGAGACGGGGTTTCGGGCCACCGTGGGACACACCGTCCCACACTCACTCCGTCTCCACTGAGACCGGACGTGAGCCCCTACACCCCTCCCATTCCACTGGGACCTAGCTGGGCTACACTGAACCTCATCCACCACAGGACTGGAAGATACCCAAGCCACTACTTTTGGAATCACTCCCCAATGCCTCTGCAGGACCTCTAGCACACAGCCAGAGGTCCACCTCCCGTACAAGCTCCTTATCACCAAAAGAACTCACACCCACTCGTCCAGTGCAACACACCACTCATCCAGACACGCCCCCCCCCCAGACTGGTGAGACAGTTCCTCACTGCCCCTGAATCTCAACCTGTACCCCTCTTACTGAGCACCAGGTACCATACTCTGGGAACTGGGACTTCATGCACTGGACTCACTTCTGCTGCCACCACTGGATCCCCACCCTTACCGGTGAATCCAGACAACTCAACTGAGCTCAGGGGATAAACTACCCTCCAGAGCTAACTTTTTCTGCTCCACACTCCCTTTCTTCCCTCCTATTCACACATACCTCTGGGGACAGGAAAAGGGATGGGGCACTGGACCCAGCAAGGGACTCCCTATCTATGGGATCCTCCCCACCTACTGGCGTCCCGCCCTGTCATTTTCTCTCTTCTGCCACCAAACCTAAAAGCGCAGAAAACACCATTTAAAAATGACTCTAGGAGGAAAATAAAATCTGTCATAATAATCCCCAAACATGTGATTATCTAAATGCAGAGTTTGTAGTGCAACCAGTTGTCGCTGTGGTACTGCGCAAACGCAAGTCCTATCCTCACCGCTGACAACCAATGTTAGAAATGGGATTTCTGGTTGGCTAAGGCTTGCGCCAAAGCCAGGCAGAAACCACCACTCTAGTTAGGGCAAGGGAGTTACACACCCAAGATAACCCCTGCTCACCCCCTTGGTAGCTTCGCACGAGCAGTCAGGCCTATCCCGGAGGCAATGTGTAAAGCGTTTGCGCAACACACACATACAGCAGCAACACACTAGGCACACTACAAAAGGAACTCCACACAAGGTTATATAAAAAATAGCCTTTGTATCATGAAACACATTAGAAACGTAATCACATATTTACACTGTGCCAACTGGCACGGGCAATATTCACAGGGGAATTATATACAGGACCAGGCCAATCGGGCCACGGTCAGAACCATCAGATCAGGTAAGTAAATGCAAATGTAAAACACAACCAGTAACTACTGGTACCATAATGCCCTAAGCATTATCCTATTAGCATTAGACATAAACCCCCATTAGGCCCAAACCTCATTAGCATAAACACATTACGCAATGGGCCTCACCTGCATAAACACATTATGCAATAACCTCATAAGCATAAACACATTACGCAAATAGGCACTACCTCAAGACATCATAAGATGACATTAGGCAATAAATCACATTAGGTCCAAACCTCATTAGCATAAACACATTACGCAATGGGCCTAAATCATTCTTGGCAACATTCAGAGTAGGCATAAGTATATTATGCAATCCTGTAGAGCCTGGCGCTCTACCAATGTCACCAACCTGCCCCCAGGCCAACTGGCCTTCCACAGGGGCTCAAATGCCCAATGTCCCAATGTCAGGGCGCGCTGCCAAGGCAGCGGAAAGTCAAGGGTGCGCACTCTGCGCTGGCCTAAACGTTGCAGCTGCCCACTACTTGCTGGGCAGCTGTGTAACTCACTGGCACTGACTGAGGCCCCTGGTCCCTCTCAAGAACTCTGAATTCATTATGCCCAATTCTCAGCAGCTGCCCGCGCTGGTGCGGTGCAGCTGTGACTCAAATGCGGCATGGGCACCTCTGTGCCCTTGGGGTCCCCACTGGGACTCTGCAGCCAGGGGAATGCAGCAAAATGCTGCAGCTGCCCACTGTCAGGCAGGGCAGCTGGAGCGGGAGCACAAGCACCGACAATATGCTCCGATTTGGGAGCAAATATGCCCAACGTTGCAGCTGCCTACGCTCTCGCAGGACAGCTGGGATCAGCCATCCCACCTTGGCACCCCTGTGCCTCTGGGCCCCAACTGGGGCCCTACTCCAAGATCACGCCCACTGTTGGAGCGGCCCTCTACCAGGCGGGGCCGCTCGAGAAATAGGCAATGGCACCAAGTGTGGCTGAGGGGCCCGTTCAACGGGCTCCTCCTGGGCACAAGGTACACTGTCCCCCTTGTGTGCCCTCCGCAGCCCCCCCACTCACCGGGGCTATTCTGTGGCGGGGCGAAGTCTCCTCTGGACTCCTCTCCATTGCGGGGCCGGTGTGCTCCTGGACGGCAGGCGTGGCTCTCTCAGCTTCCGAGAGCCCCGCGAAGACTTGCCGGCTGCCACTCTTCACCCGGGCCCCCTCCTGGGACCCGGGACTCACTGCACCGCGACTCTGCACGGCTTCCAGGCAGCGGGGGCAGGCACCGACAATGTGCCTCGTGCCCCCGGCGCCGCCAGCACAACACTGCCTCTCCACACTTCACCCGGGCCCCCTCCTGGGACCCGGGACTTGGATGCTGAGCCCGCGAGGCTCCAGCAGTCTTCCCAGCATGTCACAGTGCGGGGTGGGCTCCCGCCTGGGCCTCCAAACGCGGCGCTTCGTTTCCGGCCGCACGGTTCTTCCTCTTCCATCTGCGAGGCCCCGCCCACAACCAGGCAGGCCGCGGATCGCAGTGCTTTCTTCTTTGTGGCGCAATGAGGGGTAGGCTCCCTCTTAAAGCTTCAAATATAGAGTGGGGTGGGCACCCGCCAGCTAATAGTCACTGGGGGAATCCCTACATCGGGATTCCCTCACAAAGAGCGGCAGCTCAGCGCTGCAAAATCCCACGCGCTCCTGCTTTAGGATAAGCAAAATAGCGCTCTCAGGAGGCAAAGTCCTGAAGGTCCTGGACTCTAGCAAAGCAGAAGGGTCCCACAAAGTCCTTGGAGATGAAGGGGCAATGCAGGGCCCAGGGAGGCAAGCCCTCCTGGCAGCCCCCCCTGGGCCCCAGCAGCAGCACGCCCCAGCAGGAACAGCACCAAAGACTGAACATTTTCATGGGGTCACAGCCCCTTCTTTTATACAGCATTTTCCTTGGTCTCAAAGTGTAGGGCATGGGGGAACCAGATACAACTGGTTCAGGGGAGCTGTTGAGCACTTTGTTTTGCTCAGCTCCTCTCTCCCTTTCACAGGACAGGCCAGGGACATCAGACGCACCACAGGAGGTGGAGCCAGCATTGTGGAGGGAAGGTACAGCCCTATTCAGGTCCCAGGTGCAACTCCTCCCTCCTATCTACATGCAGATCTCCCTATTCAGCCCTGCGCTGACTCACCCTGCCCCTCCTGGAGCGCCACACACTCCCAGCCCCTGCCACTCACAAGCCAGACATGCAATTCACATCAGGCAGGCAGGCAGAGCACACATAAATGCCAACTTCTAAAAGTGGCATTTCTACACCAGTCACAATAAATCTGCGCACACCATTGCGCAGCATTTATTCTCACACATTCATACATACCAGACTTGACCACACTGCTCCTCTCATACCAGGAATTACCATGGACACACTGATCCCCCATGCATTCCTATGGGAGGGCAGGCCAATCTCACCACAAGTACACAGAGCGCACGCACTTTCCACTGGACCACAGTGCGAAGTGCTCAGAGGCCTAAAATCACCAACACCAGGTTACAGACAAGGCAAAAAGTTTAGGGGTGAACCTGCCAAAAAGGGCCAAGTCCAACAGGTGGATTCAAAATGCAGACGAGATATGCATCTAGTTCAGAATAATGTACAATGATCTTTCATAAGTAGGACGGCTGCTCTGTATGAATTATGCAGACAAATGTCACTGAATAGACATCAGAGTGGAAACCAGTGCACAAGGTTTTCATCAGTTACTTAGTGGTTAAACATGGATGTCCATTACATATAATCAGGTTCCTCACCTTGTAATAGCCACTTGGTGCACCCAAGGGGATCTGGATCGTTGTAGCTATACTGTCATTTTGGATCACATACTCATTACGAACATCTCCAGCACTCAGTTTCTGCAAGTCGACCCCAAAGGCACCACTGCTCGTCTGGACGTTGTTTGCGCCAGCCATTAGAGGTCGAATCAGTCTCTGTCTTGGAACACTCCACAAGATAGCATCATCCGTATACTTCAGGTCATCTGATAATGGCATTGAGAAAAGAAGCCAACAACTTCTTTAGAGTGGTCTAAAATCCTGCAGTTCAACTAATTGTCGCAGCAAAAGGAATAAGATTAAACTCACCAACAGGGCAGGCTACTGCTGTATCAACCATAAATACCATCCAGCGTTGTTTGTAGTATGAAGTGGATCTCAAAACGGAGAAGTCAACACCACCAAACTGCAAAAAGACTACACCATTACTGCATCCACATTTACTAACTAAGAGGCTTTACAAGCAAAGGGTCTCAAATCCAAGATTTCTTATACATAACAAGCAATAACAACCTCAACCAAAGAGCTGCTTTTACAATGGGGTCCATCAAGCACCCGCCTCCCCAGAGTCATCCAGCTCACTTTGACAGAAGGCAGAGTGAAGATTTAAGGCTGCTTAGCCTGCCAGAAGACTTCTAGAGAGCTCCCAGGTAGGACTTTAGATCACCTTTGTATACATATGGATTGTGTGAAGCTTTTAAGTGACACTGTAGGCCATGTACATCCCCTCATGACTGGTGTGATGGCCAGAAGAGCCAACCTCAATGGGGTCCCCCCTTTAAGTTGGTGCTTGCCATAAGTAAAAAAATGGAGCAGTACAGCTGTACAATACTTACAATCCCTGTAGATGCCTCCGATGCATTGTAAGCAGCTCGCAGCACAATCCGAGAGCCGGTGGTGCGGATTCCATAACCAGCATCTTGGGCCGCCCTCAAAAGCATGACTTTCCTTCCAGATGGGAGGTGGAATACAATCTGCCAGACAGACCCATTACCAGCCACTGCCTGAGAACACAAAGGATAATTACGGTAGTGTGTAGCACCAGTACCCTTCCACCTAAATCATTCGGCCACGGCAACAAGGTCTGCCTTTATAAATGCATTTCATCTTCGATCTGAATAATTTTATCATGGTCATAGCTTTAAGCGAATGTTGGATTACAGACTATGCATACATCGTGCAATGGCTTGAGGTGTTCATTGATATATAGATGGGAGTTGCATCATTCCCAAAATTGAATGCATATTTAGGAACTCACATCTGGAAAAGCTGCAGCCCAGTCCTCTGGCTGATCTTGTACGTAGCCCTCTGAAGCCAAAGGAATGCTTCTCTCAACAGACACCTAGAAAGAAAGCATAGATCAGACTCCACAAAGAAGGCACCACTGATCAACTGTCAGAGGGGGGGGGAAAGAAAAAGTCAGTACTTGACGCTTTTTCCACCTTACCTAATCAGGTCCTACGAAAAGATTATATATCTACACACATCCTATATATATATATATTTATTTCAAAAAACACCACTGTCGTCGGGGGCCCCCAACCCTGCAGGGTGGCCGTGGCTAGCGGGAGACAGAGATTCCCGTAGATAAAATCAAAGAAAGAAATTGCCACAGCCCGGGTCCGGAGAAGAGCATTTATTGAATTGGCGCAGGCAACAGCAAGCGTGATTATCCTGACGCGTTTCGGCGGAATGCCTTTGTCGAAGGATGAACAATCACTTGTGCAATGTCCCAGGTGTTATAAATAGTGATCAGAGTCACGTGCCTGCATACGACAAACTACAATTCCCATAGTTCACTTTGAGTTGCAGTGAAATATATGTAAAACCCTGGTGGTGTTTGTGACCCTGCAAAACTCAGACTGGTTGTTCCAGGTAAGTATAGCGTATCCAGGAGAAAGCTGGTGCACATAACAAACAATCCTTACTGTGCCACAACAATGTCAATCTGCGCTGTGTCCGGATCCTGTCAAGCGGAGGTGTTGGCCTCCATCGGCTCATCTTTCTCGCCACTGCCGCAAATGTCGCCGGTAATCCCAAGGCTTGCAGCAAGGCGAGCGGGTCATGCCCCCCTCATTAAACACTTCAAAAAACACCACTGTCGTCGGGGCCCCCAACCCTGCAGGGTGGCCGTGGCTAGCGGGAGACAGAGATTCCCGTAGATAAAATCAAAGAAAGAAATTGCCACAGCCCGGGTCCGGAGAAGAGCATTTATTGAGTTTTGCAGGGTCACAAACACCACCAGGGTTTTACATATATTTCACTGCAACTCATAGTGAACTATGGGAATTGTAGTTTGTCGTATGCAGGCACGTGACTCTGATCACTATTTATAACACCTGGGACATTGCACAAGTGATTGTTCATCCTTCAACAAAGGCATTCCGCCGAAACGCGTCAGGATAATCACGCTTGCTGTTGCCTGCGCCAATTCAATAAATGCTCTTCTCCGGACCCGGGCTGTGGCAATTTCTTTCTTTGATTTTATCTACGGGAATCTCTGTCTCCCGCTAGCCACGGCCACCCTGCAGGGTTGGGGGTCCCCGACGACAGTGGTGTTTTTGAAGTGTTTAATGAGGGGGCATGACCCGCTCGCCTTGCTGCAAGCCTTGGGATTACCGGCGACATTTGCGGCAGTGGCGAGAAAGGTGAGCCGAGGAGGCCAACACCTCCGCTTGGCAGGATCCGGACACAGCGCAGATTGACATTGTTGTGGCACAGTAAGGATTGTTTGTTATGTGCACCAGCTTTCTCCTGGATACGCTATACTTACCTGGAACAACCAGTCTGAGTTTTGCAGGGTCACAAACACCACCAGGGTTTTACATATATTTCACTGCAACTCAAAGTGAACTATGGGAATTGTAGTTTGTCGTATGCAGGCACGTGACTCTGATCACTATTTATAACACCTGGGACATTGCACAAGTGATTGTTCATCCTTCGACAAAGGCATTCCGCCGAAGCAGCGTCAGGATAATCACGCTTGCTGTTGCCTGCGCCAATTCAATAAATGCTCTTCTCCGGACCCGGGCTGTGGCAATTTCTTTCTTTGATATATATATATATATAGATTATATATATATATACACACACACATATATATATATATATATATATATATATATATATATATATATATATATATACACATACACACACCACAGAAAGATAGTTTTGTATGAGCACATATATCTGTGGGAAATTGACATATTGACTTGTTGAAACAAGACTGAAAACAGTCTGCGGGGAAAATACCTTATTTAAGTTTAAACAAGCTAAACCAGAAAGCAGCAGCAGTAGGTAATGACTTAATTTCTTTGAGGATTTATTATGTGCTGGAGCCCACTCATCAAAAAAAGTTAATTCAGGCCAACATATTGCACACCAAACTTAAATGCCCAAGTTCCATAATGTAGCAAAAGAAGCTGAAGATAAAATTCAAGCCATTGCAAATTCCATAAGTCCCCTATGGTTCTCTCCTTGAAGAAGCTATCTGCAATTTATTAATATACAACAAATCTACACAGTGACAGAAGTACATCATCCAAGAACTTGTAAACGACGATAGTACAATTGTGTAATGCATACTTTGTAAATGATGTCTGCGTACAAGTCATTTCTACAAACTAGTTCTGCTCACTCTTATTTAAAGTAGTCTCTGAGAACAAAGGTACAGGTCCAACAAGCATGGCTTGAATGTATTCATAGTCCAAAGATGACCGATCATTGACTAGACAATGCTGGAGTGGTGGCTGTTGATATTTACATGTAATACAGCTTGCCATTGATATGGCATTGTATTCCTAATGTCTGGGGTTACCTTGCCATTGCAGACCCAAGACTAGACCAGGCTTCTATACTGTACGGAGTGCTTTTTGGTCCATCTAGATCGAGGTTCTCCAAAGTCCGTCCTGGTAGGCAGGACCCATGTTAGATTTTTAGCACATCCCAATTTACATAAATGTAGTCATCTTAACAATCTGCCATTGATCCAGCCCTCCTGGACAGACTTTGGAGAACCCTGAGCTAGATCACAGTGAGGTGTGACTTGCCCGGCATGAGGGTAAACCTTGGATTTACTTATGAAGGATCCCCATGGGTCTCCTGGTTGGGTTGGAGGTGGTGTATATTCGCCGAGCTGTGGTGGTATGAGAACGGGAACAGCTAGAAGGCTAGAGGACACCATGGACTGCATGTTTAAGTGTTAGATTAGCATTATGCCCATTGGTTAGAGCCAGTCTGAGCTTAGTGTAACTTACATTTGGGGTGTATAATGGAATTAGATTGTTTTTGCAATGTGGGTGTGAGCTTCAGCGGTATTACATTTTGGTTGGTCATCATTAATGAATGGACGTGGGCTGTTCCATTTAATGTGTTGTGCTTTTGTAGCATCTCAGAGGATACACAGCTCGTATAAACAGAGTAGTCAATTTTTCATATATTTGAGCAGTGTTCTTAAGCAATGATTTACAGACAAGTGGAGTATGTTCACTTACCCAATGAAGTATGTAGTAGTGATCATGGAACAAGCGGAAACCCCAAGTAGGGTAATGCAGATGTGATGGGCGGGTGTGCAGAGCTCTGTTGCATGTTTATGCTGTGTATTTCATTAGGCAGTGCTGATAGGAGCTCCACAATTAACAGACTCCTCTCTGCCTTTATTCCTATGAAGTGCCCTGTGGTATGTTTGTCTCGTGATTACTTTACAAGTACTGGTTCAAGCACCATGATGAGACACCGTAAGGCTCATTTTGCATAGTGATTGATGTACACGACACATTACCCGATTTATACCTAGTTTCGAAGTAGTGCACTTTTGTGATTGCAGGTATACTGTTGGACATGAAAATTTTATTTCACCATTAAGCAACAGTGTGCAAAGGGTGGGTATCCTGCACCTACCTGGTGATACTTTGCATCTGGCCAGAGTCCCTATCCCAGCTGATTAGTAGACCTCTAGAGTGCAGACAAATCATATGCACATACGCTCTCTAGCACAGCTTCTCCTTGCCACTCAGTGTCCAACGTCTTCTATGCAATGCTTCTAAAGAGGAGTTATTAAATGTCAAGCTAGTCGGTGCTGCCAGGGCACCTGGTATAGTGAGTGACGCTGCCAGTTAAGAAGGCAGTGATGGCAGGAGATCTGGATGGAGTGTTACCAGGATACTGATGGTACAATAGTCATAACACTGAGGGAGGCCAAACTGCAATCATTTGTGGTGCTAAGGGCAATCCTTCTGGAGCAAGATAGATGCCAGTGGACATTTCTGCTAGTTCTACTGTTTTGGATAATTCTTTTGGTGGTGGTCACTAATTGTACTCTTTGTGGCAGTTTATACTACATTTGCGTTGGATACCTATGGGGAGAGGGTCAATGACAACTGCACAGTAAAGTGCCACTCAATGTTTCACAAATGAGGCTGAAAACAGTTGATGCAGACTGAACACTTCAAAATGTGACACAAATCAAGTAAAAACTTGGCATCCTTGTGCATGTTTCATTTGCTTTGCCATCTACTCCGAAACAAGGCCCTGGAATGGACCACTTCCTTCCTCGACGGCAGAACCCAGAGAGTCCGCCTCCCACCTTTCTGATCCTAAGCCTCCGAGATAATCTGCGGCGTACCCCAGGGATCTTCCCTCAGCCCAAGATCTACATGGCCCCGCTCGCACGCATCGCCAGACAGCACGACCTCAACATTCTCCTACGCCGACGACACTCAACTGATCTTCTCCCTCACCAAGGACCCCCTCGCCGCCAAATCCAATCTCCATGAAGGAATGAAGGCCGTCGCCGATTGGATGAAGATCAGCCGACTAAAGCTGAACACTGACAAGACAGAGGTACTCATCCTCTGCTCCAACCCCTCAGCCTGGGACGACTCCTGGTGGCCAACGATGCTGGGAGCAGCCCCGACACCCACGCAACCTGGGAGTCATCCGACTCAACGCTCTCCATGGCCAAGCAAGTCAACGCAGTCTCCTCCTCCTGCTTCAACACCCTCCGTATGCTTCGCAAGATCTACAGGTGGATCCCGACAGACAAGAAGAACAGTCACCCAGGCCGTCAGTAGCAGACTGGACTATGGGAACGCCCTCTACGCGGGAGCCCCGGCCAAGCTCATCAAGCGACTGCAACGCATACAAAACGCCTCCGCACGCCTGATCCTCGACGTACCACGCCACAGCCACATCACCCCCCACCTGAGGAACCTGCACTGGCTCCCAGTCGACAGGAGGATCTCCTCATCCACGCACACAAGGCACTCCACAAGACTGGCCCAGCCTACCTCAACAGACGACTCCTACGTCCCCAACCGCCAGCTCCGCTCCGCCGACCTCTCCCTCGCCACCGTCCCTCGCATTCGAAGAACAACCACCGGCGGCAGATCCTTCTCACACCTCGCCGCCAAGACCTGGAACACCCTTCCACTAAGCCTACGACAGACCCAAGACCTGCTGACCTTCAGGAGGCTACTCAAGACCTGGCTGTTCGACCAGTAGCAGCATCCCCCCCCCCTTTTCTCTCCCCAGCGCCTTGAGACCCTCGCGGGTAAGTAGTGCGCTCTACAAATTCTGTGATGGATCTACTCAGGAGACCTGTTCTTTCAGTACAGGATCTAGTTTTGCAATTAATGGAACAACCAGATGCATTTCAGAATGAAGGGTTAGCATTTAGCAGCCTTAATGAAACCCATTATCCTACAACTTAATCGTATAACGCGAGTATAAAAGAAACCGTTAAGAGGGATTTCAAATCTTTAGGTAGATAATGCATTTGTTTTCCCACAATTCAAGGTGGGAGTAATAAGGATTTGAGGGACCAAGACAATGGGAAGCCAGTATAGGTGAGAAGAGGTGTGGCGCAGCAGCTAGAGCAGCTGACTCCGGAGCATGGGGCTCACTGTTCGATCCCCCGCACAGGTGGCAGCTCAGCACTGACTCTGGGCAGTAGCTTACTCAATCTCCGACGGCCTCCAACGCCTTGAGACCCTTGGGGGTGATTAGTTTGCGCTTTACAAATAGCGGATTTATGACTTAGTATAGAGGGGGACTTTTGTAGGTATGTTTAGGTGGGGACTGTTGGCAAAGTTGAGCATGGACATCACTGCAAATAATATTGCACTGACTCTTTAAGGATAAGCCACCAGTAATATTCTTCACATTTTTGAGCTGATAGCGTTTGAACACATTCCATCTTTGCCACAATGCTCTTTAGTTTGGAAAGTAAACATAGCGCCTGAATGCAGAGATTAAACCGCATTCTTCACGTTCAGATGACTTAATCACATTTAGCCAGAGTAGATCATATATTATTGGGATTTGCTGAACAAGGCTACAATTTCAAGAAAACAAAAATGGCTTTTCTCAGGGTCCTGTTAGAATACAAGATATCAAATGAGGGTAAGAGCCAGTCACCGCATTTCTTACAGAAATGTGCTCTTTTACAACCAAACACTTAAATTACAATCCTTGTTGGGATTCTTCAACTTTGGCAGAACATACATATCAGATTATGCACAACTCAAAATGTTTATACGATTTAATTTATCGTGATTTTTCCAGTACAGATTGGACATCAGAACATAGACAAGTACTCCGATCACTACAGACTGACATGCTTGCATCAAGATGCCCACAAACACGTCAAAACAAATTTGGTCATACGTATAACGGAGGATGCCATTGGATGCACATGTCACATTTAATGAAGGGGACAGTGCCAATTGCATATACATGGCATCTATATTCAAATGCTGAAATGAGTGTTGCATCCACTGAACAAATACTTACTGCAGTACAGATGGCATTCATTAAGGAAAGACCACTGGCTCAAGGGAAACAAATAATTGTTGTTACTCCTGTCCCAGCCTTCGAGGCAGTTACAAAGGCCAGCGTTCCTAGCGCAAAAGTCTTACATCCTAGATGGATACAATGGACCACTTCCCTGACTGCTACTAATGCAGACAATGTTTTTGACCATACTTTACAAACTCAATAATTCAAAATTAACATGAATACCCCATGCCCAGTAACATTTTGCCTCTATCGATACAAAAATATACTGATGGTTCATCCCAGCCCGTTATAGGCACTAAACATTACTCAGCGGTATGTGCCGCGGTACACAGTGTCAAGTTGGATGTAAAATTGCATCCTCAGAAAACATTTATGCAGTCCCTAGGGGATTGTACTGCTTAACTAGCGGAGCTAAAAATGGAGTCTGGCACTAGAGAAAATGGATCCTGAAATGCCCCCACTGAGTGTGCGATCCAAATTTGTGTGTCCAGTCCGAATGAAAACGCACATTATTGGCACCTAAACGGGTTCAGAGTCTCAAAGGGCAATACTAAAGCACAAATTCCTTTGGGGAAAGGTGGCACAACTTAAAAAGTGTTTGCTACGGGCTCATGTGATACACACATCGAAGAATCAGCATGTTGGAATACACGTATGGAATTCATTGGCAGATGAAGCTGCTAAATCTGCAGTTAAGACTGCAACTGTAGCCATGTTTACTTGTTCTCATACACGAGTACATAAGATCTTAAAAACTCACTTTTCTTGGAGGGACAGCTTGCGCAGCAGGCCAGGGGTCACTATGGATGCACCAAGGACTCAGTTTCCTATTCGACAGTAGGGATCGTTCATCCATACCTTTCACTAATTCACCTACGAGTTGGCAACCGGTACTAATCTGCTATTAACATGCTTCTGGATTGCACAGCCATTAATATTACAGTTACTTAATTCTGAACTAACAAATATTGGTGAGAAGCTTCAGTGAGCCTGGATAGCTTATCTCCCCGTTTTGAGTTAAACACGGGTTACCATTTTTGATTGTCTAGAGAAATTCCACCATTAATAGCCTTGAGAAAGTCCCAAAGGGACGAAACGTGTTGACAGATTATCTTTCTAGAAACAGCAATACATCTACAAATTCTTGCTAAACCATTGTGCTTGTAATCGAAGGGCTGTTTAGATTAATATGATATGGATGTGAAGTAAAAAGAAAATATCCATTTGAATGTTTGAAGTGGTCAATGATTCAAGGGGCGTGGTCTCTACACTATATAAGTAACATGAGTGTACCATGACTCCTAATGGACATACTAAATGGACCTAAACAGATATGGATGAAGAGTTTTACATGAGTGCTTTTTTTAGCTGATAAACTGGCCTTGGGGTTTCTCAGGCTCAGATTTACACATCGTGGCAACAGGTGTTATAGTGTTAGAGCACCACTGTTGAACTTTTACTACTGAGCTCGGATTGAGAGGATGTGCAGCTAAGGAATCACTGTTGCCACTACTCTTTTTGCACAATAGCACCCCCTTACCTAAAAAAGGCCCAGCAAAATATTACTCCCACTTAGTGCCCAAAACATTCCTTTTGCTAACATCCCTGGGGTGAAAGAGCGATCCCCAACCAAGACCTCAGGCTAGAATTAATCATAGCAGCCTAGGAGGCTGTAGCATCTGCCCATGCTGGTGTGGCAGTCACAACTTCACTACTACAGAAACGCTATTGGTGGCATGGTCTGTAGAAGCAGACCACACTGGTATTCCTTAGTTGTGACATCTGTCAACAAATTAAATCTCTACCATCGCATGCCTCCCACAGACACCCCTCTGAGTATCCAGCAAACCTCCCCAATGCGTTTGCCTAGACCAATGCAGCCCCCCTAAATTGGATGGTACGTTTAAAGTTATTCTTTTTGCTGTAGATTCTTGCTGTAGATTCTTATGGGTGTGGCCACAATGATCAGCTGACGCTCGCACTGTTAAAGATTTGTAAGTCTTCTTCGGCACATATGCAGTGGCTGCATTCCACTCAGACATGGGCCCTGCTTTTGCCTCTTAAGGCTTACAGGGATACAATGAGAACCCTTGGTGTGGCTGTGCATTATTCCTTGCCTTATCATCCTAAGGGAAATTAGATAGTGGAGAGGAAAGACAGACTTAAAGCAATCTTTAACAGCTAGAGTGTTCGGTTCAGGTCGTAGTTGGATCCATCACTTGTATGGTGTCCTGAGAGCATGAACTAATCTGCCTAAACAATCTTTGGGTGGCTAGACCCCATATGAATACTTATTTGGCATCCAGATGTACATTCCAGATCGACTGACAGCGCAGATTTTTGCTCTGTCATTTGTAGGGGTTCATTATACTCATGGGTAGTTCACGCCCACATATAGTTTGTGGTGTTAACATTGGATCAGTAGAACATGTACTGTAATAACGTGAAAAGTGACATGTTAAGGATATTTCAAAGTAAACATGAAGAAATTAATGTTACACTACATATGATTAGACGAAAACATTAATGTGTAGAATTCGTACATGTAGCTAATGAGCATTTATACATTGATGTGCTTATGTGATGTGTTAACTTGGGAATACTCGGTAATAATGTTGATTTTATACGTGTGATTTCATGGAGTTAAGTGCCATTTCTTATGTTGGCTGAATTCTGTAGGCCTGAATTGCATTTTTCCCCTGGAAGCTTTTACATTAGAAACGTTGGTATGTTTCATGTGCATGTGGAATCTGTTCTTTCTGAGCGAACGCACGAGAGGGCGCGAGCAAGAGAGGGCGCGAGCGCAAGAGCGAGCACACGAGAGCGAGCACACGAGAGAGCGAGTACACGAGAGAGAGAGAGAATTTCTTTTTAGAACAAGCTCTGTAGCTTTATGCTACTCAACCCATTCAATGTGAGTGTACTTCTTAGGAAGTCTTCATGTGCCGACACCTTTACCGAGCTTGCCTTGGGGAAATGCCAAGTAGGGATGTCACGTTAGTAGTAATGTAGGGACAGACTAATGCCTTTTTACCTATGAACCTCCAATGAACGGGAATTTGGACGTTGAAGCCATCGTGTATTCTGATTCTGGAACTGGTTATTCTGTGCATGCTGCACCGACAACTTTACCCGTAGGTTTGGCTTTGTATTAGTTACAATGCATTTCTACACCCTCATCTTTAGGTGCTTTTATGTCCAACTGTTCTTGGCTTTGTAATAAAATAACTAAACTTAATGGGGAGTTCGATTCTTTGGAGTCCTAGTTTATTGGAACAGTAATGATTGATTTGCTAACGATTTTCCTCCCCTCCACACTTTCATGTTGAGAAAGACATCGGCCTGGGGTTCCAGAGTATGAGTTCTAGAATGTGGAATCCGGCTCCTTCAACTGTCCTGGCACATTGGCAGAAGATGCACCTTTTGACATAAATGAACGTTTCGCTGTCTTACAAGAATTACAAGACTTTTGGTATAAGCGGTCTAATGACCTTCTAAAAAGCCAGCCACTGACAGAGTGAAGGAGCAACCAGCACCTTTCGGCTAGATTCCAAAAGTCAGGGATCTAGTACGAGAGAAGATTTCAGCAAAGGAGTTTGCACCGGTGCCAGGCCTGAGCATTCAAGGTATAAGAACTGATTTTGCCACCGCTAGCTGCTTGAAAAGACAAACTACTTGTCTCCATTGATCAGGTTAAATTACATCATGTGGCCAGTCCTACAAAGTAGGCCACAAGGACTCCTGGGAAGTTCCGACACCTCGTTACCCTCCAGAAACTTACTCTACTAGTTTTTAGCAACACCAATGTTGTTTTTCCTCAGTTGGGGAGGCCGGAGAATGAACTATTGTTGATTCCAGTTACAGCTGCAACTACAACCCATACATCAAATGTGAGCATACAGCATGCTTCTGCTACTTATAACTGTTGTTAATGTGCCAGCATCTACTAGCTCTTCTGCCTGCTATGGCTCCTGTTTTTCAACAGACTGCTTCTGGCTACTTTGTAGATGAAGAGGACTTCTCTTCTGACTCTTCACACTTCACTACATGGTGTATGTGACATTCTTCTTTGGTTGAAAAACTTATCTGATCCCTCCATGGCATTACATTTGGATTGCCATCTCACTATTTTTTCAGGTTCTTTGCATTGGATTTGTGATAGTCTTCTTTTTGCTAATAAATTGACATTAATCAACCAGAATGCTCGCCTGCAGAAATGGTAGTCGAGGTGCTGAAACTTCATCCGTTTTCACACAAAGTGCAAAGAGACCTGTCCCTCGTGAACATTTCTGCTTTTCTTGTGCTTGATGGAATGGTTTGGGATAAGGTCCTGTATGTTATTTTTTGCCCTACAGAGACATTGCAGATTCCCTGCATGTTTAAGGTTGCAACAGGTGAGAATTACCCATGGATTTCTTTCAGATGATCAGAATGTAAACACAGTTACCTCAATGCTCTGAGCTGGAATATTAGACTATTTGTACGTGAAAATTTGTACCCGAACTCTGCTAATTAGGTCACCATGCACATCAGTGTCTGTACACCGCTATTGTTCCATGATCAGTTTACAATTTCACACAATGGGAACATTGGCCAGCCCCTCCAGTGGGTAGTTCCAGAACATGCATGGACAAATTTGCATATTTTTCTGGGCATAATCCTTTAAATCAGTGTCCTTTTATTTTAAACTTGCCCCTTCAACTGGCAAAGAAAAATATGCTTACAAACAAAACTGATTTATTCGGATTACTTTATTTCCCAACTGGCCATAAAAGGCAATGACTTCTGGAAAGACACCATTTAAAATCGAGTTTGGGCGACGAAAGACTGGCAAGTGCAGAGAACAGACTATTTAGAGCTGGTTTGATTCCAAACTATATTATTTTTAGAGGAGAGTTTCGTCCACGAAGTGTGGCCTTTGCCCTTTGATGACAGATGCGTCAGTGGGGAACAAGAAGTGTTCCTTAGTGGAAATGAAAGGGATTCTTTGCTTGGCCACTTACTCAGTTGTAAAGATGTGGCACTATACAGAGTGTGTAATGCTTCAATGGCCAATCTGCAAAAGAAACAATTGATGGACGGAATGCTGGCAATGCAAACATTCACCCCCAGTCACAAGGATCTGGGTTAAATCCATCATTCTTTTGCTCACCACACCACCCCAGTTTGGACCCAGCCATATGCAAATCAGTCTTGACCCTGTTCCTTGTGGGAACAGTCCAGCCCGAACTGCAAAGCCAGGTCCTCCCTGGACCGGAAACAAGCATCCTTGGACTGGTTTCAGGGCATCACCCTTCATCAATGGCCAATCTGGCAAGTTACTTGAAGGGAGTACCAGCTTCTCCGATTCGTCCAGTCATTAGATTACTTTCAAATGGAAGTTATTTGATGTTGAACGATCAAAGTTGCTGTGGGATGAAAGCAGGTGTCCCACATGTGGTTTTAGTCTCCCAGATAGTCACATGTTGCAACTGTGCCAGTTTCCCGAACCCCTCCCCCCCCCCCAGCACCCCAACGCAGATGGTTACAGGAGTTTCCTTAGGGCCTTCCATTTCAACATTGAAGGTTAACTTTGACAATCTGAGCAGACTAAAAGCCTTTGTTTCAGAAGGATGTGGCACATCTGCCCATGAAACCTTTGTACTGCAAGTAGCAAGGTTGTCCTCCGAAATTCAATCACTATTTTGCACAACACTGCCTTGCCATTTTGGTGAACTTGTGCAACGCAAATGTAACGCTTCCAACACTGCATGTGTGGTGCATTTCTTTAAGGTGGTTGGGTCTGGCTTGGTTTAAATATTTCAGACCATTTGTGGAGTGATTTCCTCCTATGTTTTCCAGTATTTTTGGAGGTATACCATTTGTGTTCTTCCTCATTTGTGGTATTTTGGCTCTATTTTTGCTGCTCCTCAATGGATTTTCCAAATCCAGGCCAAATGGTGATGATCAACTGCAAGTCGAGCGGTGTCGAGAACGCAGGATATAGTTATTTGGAGTGTCTTTCCTTCAGAACTGAACGACTGGTTCCTGTCTTTACGGCCTGTGTGGTTTGCCTGTGTTACACTGTGGTGCCCTTTCGAGTGTGCACTGAACGTCTGCCTTGCAATGCAACTGGTACAGTCTATGGACTTGGATCTGCTGATGCATCCGAGGAGGACCCATTTTTAGAGCTGTCCCATGAACATGCCATTGCTTCAAGATGCCTTCTATGAGCTATTCTTCTCCTGGGATATGGATGCTTCGGCTCCCGAGTTCATGGATCCCGGCTCTTCTAATGTGGGTGCACTCTAGGATAACACTCCTCCAGCATTGGCTGAGGGTGCTGACCACATTTGTTCTTTGGAACTAATCAGCAAGGCCATTGTGGAAATCTAGTCTGCGGATGCATAATCCTTCTTGGATTCCTTTGACACTGGAATCATGGAAAACATCTTGGGAACCTCCACGGATGTCATCCCTTGTTTATGCTAATGGTTTAAATGTTCATTCTTTTATAGCTTTTTTTATTTGGCATATATTTTAAAATGAGTTTAGTTTGCTTGGTTTGTGAATGTGACCATTTATTGTAGTTTTTAGTATAGTTTATGTAGAAGCCAAGGGGTGTGGTGAAGCCCTCTTGGGCCAACTTTGGTTCTCCATTTTAGTTTCATATTTCACACATTTTAGCAGACTTCTTTTTAGCATGGTTATCTTTTACACATTTTATTTTTAAGATATGCTTCTAAGAAATTCTTTGTATGCTGCTTGTTTTTAGTAAGCCTTTCCTGCAACATAATCTTCGTTCAAGACTAGGAACACAGAACAAGGTACTCTGGTACTTGTGTTGCCCTCTTGGAGACCGCTCCCAACATCTAGACTCATCATTGCAGATTTGTGTCTCCAATACAGTGGTTTCATTATATAAACATTTCCCTGTCCCTTTGTTGGCCAGAGGGGAGGCCCTGGAACTAATGCAGTATTCGACATGCAGCTCTACTAATCCAGATCTTCCATCCTGATCCTACAAAGAGGGATTGCCAATCTGAAACCAAACCAAGACATCAGGTATGGGGTCAAAAGCTAACCTAAGATGGGGCAGAGGGTACACCCACCATGCTCAGAGTATGGCTAGTGCTAGGTAGGGATATATAGAAATCAAACTAATGGTTGGACTGTTTATTCTCTTCACCATGTTCATAATGCTGGTTATTTTGCTTTGTTTTATCTGCCTAATAACCGCAGCTAATTCTCTATGCAAGATTACGACTTTCAATAAATGTATGGAAAACTCCATTTGTATCTTTCCTGTGTTTACCAAGGGCATGCATGAGTAGTCAATGAAAGGGGCAAGATCGGTTTCCACTATTCCCTTTAGGAATCAGTGGCATGCTTGAGGTCGCCAAAATCACCTGTCACCCCTGGAGGGTTAGGGTTTTAGGTGGGGCACTGCGAGCTAGCTAGGATTTGGGCCAACAGTCTGATGGTGTAAATGGACCCAGTCCCTGCATTCTAACGTCTTGTTGTCCTAATGCGCAGTCCTACCTTTTTTAGTGGGGACTGTATAAACAGTACTTTCTATGGACTGCATTTCAGTCCATCTTTTTTGCTGGATTGGCCACTACAGACAGGGACACTTATGCAAATCGGTTTTGATTCTGCATTTTCCAGCTTGAACTGCCAGGCAACATATGCTCTGAATGAGAATCAATTTCGAAGTGCTGTAAATCAGTGAGGTGCCGATGGAATCTTGAGTGGTCAGCAAAATAAGGTCTTCAAGGAAGAATCCGACATCAGACACTGAAATGCCAGAGAGCTTTATTGATAACTCATAAGCTTCATCTTCAGACCCCTGTTAGAAGATTGTGTCCTTGAGACCTATCATGACTCACCTTTGGCAGGTCGGAAATCAATAAACTAAAGTTTCATATCAGTTTTAGTGGTATGGTGACATGCATGACGTTTGTCACATTCAGATTTCATTTGGCCTCCAGGTACCAAAGGGATAGCTATTGTGAAGAGTGGAGAAAATGGAGAGATGTTCCATAAATCTTCCCACGTAACCTTACTTTTAGATGGACGCATGCTGGAACAGCAATAGGTCCTGTAACAGAGTAAGGCAGTTCCCCATAACATTGAGTCTATACCAAAAACAAAAACAAAAAAACAAAAAACAGACCATTGGACTAATGTCTATGATAAACCAACCTAGCACAAAATGTGCGACAACAGCAAGCATAAAATGTACAAAATAAAGGTGCCAATGTGGTATTAGTTAGTGCTACTTTCCTACAAAGGCTCAACACAAGTCATTGGCAGCAAGAAAGTCTGCGTCTTCCTTTGTGAGAGGGAAAGTTATACCTGGCTTCAAAAAGCAGAACATAACATATGTAATCATAGCAAAAGGGAAGTTATAGTATGTAATAGGTTAGAGGTTAAAGGCAAAGTGTTTTATATCGGAGGGGATACAATAGGAATAACGTGCACGCAAGCGACCTTATGGATAATCTTATGATATTTGTTTTACAGTGAAAACCAATCAAGGTCTTGCTGCATCCACTGAGGTTACACCTCAGCCAACACACTAGGTTGTAAACACCGCAGTAGACATACTGCCTGGCAATATACAGCAACTGATTATTTTGCCCCTCATACATGAACAATTGTGGATGGCAGGATTTACCAACTCCAAGATGTGGTATTGTCAGACTGCCACCCAGGAATGCCTTTCAGAATGCAAGACTTGTGTTGGCAGCAGCGGACTCCCATCCACACCATCACCAATGCCGCCAAGGAACAATGAGACTTAAGAGTCAGCATACATGTTTTTTTAACCTGGCTGAGATTTATTCAAAAGCTTCAGTTCTGAAGGAAGAAAACGCAGTTTTTGGGTTGCAGGCTGCTGCCTTGATTTATCACAGTATGCAAAATGGTGCAGTTACAATGGCTTGCTCGCTTGCAAAGTCAGCCAATATTGGAGGTTTCTCTTACATGATGGCCACAGCCGACCATGCTTGATTTTTAACTTCAGATGAGTGGGTTCTCCTACACAGTGCCCAAGTGGCTGAAGGAATATGGGCGGCGTCTGTCTTCTGGTCACATATGCTCTTCCTTGGTGGGATGCTTCCATCACCCAGACCAGACCTTCCTTGGCTATGGCTGTTCGATATGGGTATAAGGCCAGGGTAGCCATGTTCCTAATGTGCCAACGTCGTTACTGTGGCCATCAACACTACTTGGAACCTCATAATGCTTCAATATTGCCTGTCCCTTCTAGTGGCACCCATGCCACTTTGCCTGGGTCTGGCCTCCCACATCTGTACCCTAACGCACCTTCAGAATCTTCCATTACATAAGGGTTAGGTGGGTAAGTGGACAACTGATACAAGCATTTTACAATCTAGCATGCTGTTTTAACTTCCATGAGCTACTGATCACGGGATTGCAACTCTTGCCAGTAGCTAGCAGTGGTGGCTCGCTCAGAACGGGGGTGGTTTAAAAACAAATCTAAAAAAATTATAAAAAACTTACCTTCTCCATCACCTCTCCTCCGTCCTCTTCAGGTCTGCTACAGCACCAGAAGCACTCAGGCTTCCGGGCTCTCCCAGCCAATCACGACGCTGCAGGAGTAGTGTCGTGATTGGTCTGAGTGTCCTGTTTGGCTCAGGTAGGCAGTGCCTGGGGAGGCTGGGCATGTTCTCCACAGGGCTGTGCATTTCAGCCCAATGGAGAACATGCCAAGTGTGCATTTCGGTATGGCCGGCCCACTGTCATGTGCACTTGAGTGCAAACCATTCCTCCCCTGCTCTGGGGTCCAAGCCAGCCACGCCCGACTCCCGCATAGAAAAAGAAAGTGATAACATCCTGTTATATTTTTTTTTTCCACACTGCTGAAATAGCAGTGGGGCGACGCTCCTCAGCCTTAGCAGAGGAGCAGCCACTGGTAGCTAGCACTCCAGCCGGACTGCCCCGTGGCCATAACTTTCATTCCTGCTACACGCCAGTTACCACAACTCAATATGACCTGGGCTGTAGAGCAGGGTTCTCCAGAGTTGGTCCTGGAGGGCCAGATCCATGCCAGATTTGAAAAATAACTACATTTATCTACTTGGGGATATGCTAAAAATCTGGCATGGATACGGCCCTCCAGGACGAACTTTGGAGAACCCTGCTGTAGAGGAACGAGTTACCATATTGCCGCTTTCTTCTTCCTTTTTGGAGATTACTTCCCCCAAGACACCCAAACACGTGGCTTGCCTAATGCTCAAACAGGGCACCTGCTGCAGTCCAAGACTATGTGCACCCTTGCCCAGGGCATACCTATAGGGAACATGTCCCTACACACAGAATTAGGCTATTGTCAGTTCTGATCATATGGTTCCGCACATGTGATTATAAAACTATTCTGCACTTACTTCCATATAGTTTGTTTCACAAATAATTTCTCTGGCACTCCACAGGTAGGCAGGGCACATTAAGTTCTTTACATAGGTTACTGCAGACACCATATCCGGAGTCGAAGAAATATCAATTCTCACATTCATAGAAAAGCTTGCGTCATCCTGTCGAAAAAATAAATCCAAATTTATTGCAAGAAATTTGTTTCGAGTATTCCGATAAAGGTGTACAAGCATTACTCTCAATTGAGCCGCAAAAAGTGCTTTACTTTGAAATTCGAAAAGGCAATGGGCCAACCAAAAACAAGAGCGTGGTAGTCTATCACAACAAGGAACTGAAACGAAAAACCTATCGAAAGAATTAACATTTAACTAATCTTTGATAGCGGCCTTCTAGTTACTCACAAGAACTCTCTCCATTAATAAAAACCATGGACGTGACTACAAAAACGTGGCTTGCATACAATTAGTAAAACAAGCTCACCGTTCTAATTGAGCAAGAGTAAAAAAAAAAAAAAAAAATCCTAAAATAAAACAGCAAGGCAATTTAAAGACAACCCATTGCAAAACTGAATTAGCAGGAAAATAAAATATATCGCTCTTTGGCAACAACCTCAAATCAATAGAATAAATTGACACAATCAGCAAGTGGCCTATTGTTACGTGTCGCACCTTATCCAGTTTGTGTTTATAAGCCAAAAGCATGCTCCATATGTAGAACACGTTTAGTAATACCCAAGTCTAAAGGAAATAAGACTTGACAAGCCAGTAGATTTTATTTCTGTATAACGTTTGTCTACAGACATCCCCACAGATCCGCGGACACAGATCATACACATACTTGCAGATTTAGCAACACCTACAGATGTTGATACACACCCAGAGGCACCCCCACAGACCACAAGGCAAGCACCCCACCTCAGGAACTCAGACCAGAAATGCATCCACCCATGCACACAATCAGAGGCGTTACAGTGCTTTGGCTGCTTGCCTAGCACTTTATGCCAATTTAAAGTGCTACAAGTGGCAATAGCTAAAAAAAACAAGCATTTGCAATGAATCGGTCTGGCCTTTGGGACCTTATAAGTATTTAGCCATGCAGCATATTATCGCACATCATTGCAACGTAGCCTCGCTATGGACTGTGTGGCAGTGATCATGGGTCTGGCAGTAGTTTTGGCTATGTGCATTTTGTTATAATAACCTGTATTCTACTGGTAAAGATCACAGAGAACCAATGTGGCATGGAACTTCCCACCTCGAGAAACAGAGGTGGGGTTTATAAAGTGCCTGAACCCCCAGACAGGGATTCCTATGTTCAAGAAGTGAGTAATGCCTTGGCTGAGCCTCTACTTGAAGTTTCCTGCACTGTGTCGCCAATGATACCAGGTTGGTTGCACCCTGAAACTCACTGCGAACCTTACACTGGCTCAAGGCCTCTGCAATAGTCTAACTTGCAATGTGCTGAACTATGCAGCCAAGATTGATTGTCCTGGTTTTGGAATGATGAAGACAACCGTGTAGCTTGCAGGATCTTATACCCGGGACTATAAATTAGCAGAATGCACATCGAGTGCCAATTCATTTTGATCATCAATTTCGGCTCGTATGTGTTGATCTGAGGTGAACCACCTCATTTTTACAGAAGGGGCCATGGAGGCAAACTGGCCCCTTCCTCCCTGATCAAATGCACCAAAAAGGAAGTGGCTGACCTTTTCAAAAGAACACTCGTCTATCACGGCTTAGCAGCAAAAGGGGCCATCAGCACACAGACAATACAGCTTTGAGGTAGTGAAAAGTCATAGTTTCACTACTTAAACAGTGTGATCTTGGGCAAACCAGCTTCGCCACAACTCGCATTCCTCTCATCCACCAAAAACACAGCAAGTAAGCTTTGAAACAGGCTAAACCACACCAACACCAATCCCCACACCAAACGAGTGTCCTGCCACCAGGCCCCCACAGCAGCCCTGCAACGCAGACAAGCCACGCAGCAGCACCTGAAACTCGCTCTCGTGCACCCAGAGACACGATCCAGCAAGAGCACTGGCCGCCCAAACAAAGCCACTGGCTGCAGGGATAGCCCCCTGCGTCTGCCTTAAGAAAAGCCCACATGAACCAACCAAAACACGCTCTTCCAAACCACAAATGTTTCCTGTGGAAATAACAGTGCAAAATGCACGCCCGCAAAACGCACACCTCCCTGCCCCTTAATGATGCAAGGAAGCGCACAAGTCCCCCTCGCCGCTCAACCTCACCAAAGGGGAAGCGAATGCACGCCTAGGGTAAGTAAGTGCTAGTTAGCCCAAAAAACTTGCATCTTCTCTACACAGGGCCACAGGGCTCCCCTCCCACACCACACACAGCGGGCCACAGGTGCCCCCCCATGGTTTAAATGATTAGCCTTGCGCGGTCTGCAGAGAGTATGACATTAACATAGCATGTGTAAAGAAACGCACATGGACAGTCACAAGGGACACGCCAAACGATATTAGGAATTTTCTACAAGGAAAATTGTTATGGCGATGTTTTCAGGGGTAATTTTCTCTTCTTGGCTATTCTGAAGCTTTTGCCAGTCTCCTGAATGCCCGAGAATTTGAGAGATTATGCCAGCGTTTCCACTTAAAGACGTGTAGTCTTACCGATGCCAAGTACTCCGACAGAGTGCAGCACCTCCTCCACCACCACTTTTAAAACTGCGCCCGCTCGCTCCACAGACTAAGTCACCGCAAGGCGGGGGACACAGGGTGGAGGTTTCACGCAAAAAGTGAGCTCGCATCCGTCCGGCCCCCTTTCCATGCGTGTGCACGCTCAATGGACTGGGAAAAAGTGGACCAGGACTGGAAGCCCGGAAACACAGTGGAACGAGGGGAGCGTGTTTGTAAATGGGCAGTAGCAGTTATGTTTTGCGCATGTTTTCTGGAGACCGCCATCTTTTGGTCAGGCAAAATAAGCCGTCAGCAGCGTGTGACCAAAAAAAAAAAAAAAAAAAAAAAGTGCAAATTCACCCAGCCAATCCCACAACAAACAAGCATTTGCAATGCAATAGGACTGGTATTTACGCGAGACCTATTGCATTAAAAACGGGAGTGCGGGCGTGGAAGAAGGCACGAACGGGAGTGGGAGTGGGACACAGGGAAGAAAAATAGTGTTGGAGTAAAGGGGCCAATAGCTAGGGAAGGATACAAATAACATGGCAGTCAGGAGGAGGGACTAACAAGCCTAAAACCAATCAGAAGGCAGCATTTAGAATCTAAGCCAATCAAAAACATGGGCGGAGAGTGGGCTGAGCTTCCACAAAGCTTCCCCGCAATAGTATATACTGCATGCCTCGCAAAGCGAGCAGCGCAATGCGCTGCAACGCTAGGCGAGACCTAAAAAATGAGATGACGTAGGAGCCTTAAGATTGCAATTATTGCGCAACTGAAGTAGTCGTTAGCCAATCCAAGGCATCGAATCAGCTTGGAGGATGCAGTAATACCAAGTAGTGAGCATAAGACTGGAAAAAACAAAGGAGGGTAACAGACCAAACAGAAGAAGGAATACGGATCTGATGGAGTTAGAGACATGGTAAACTGGCTGAAAAGTGCTGGAGAACTACAAAGCAAAACTAATTGAGAGAGTTTTCTACGTCAGTATAATGCAGGTGAAGTCCAAGTTTCTCAGTTTGAAGTAAAATTGGAAGACCTAGTTAACACTTAAAATGCAAAAGTAGAAATATAGTTCAATGGCTCCAGGCATGATTGACAAGATGCTGAACCAGGTTAAGATAAATGTGGCTGGAGTGGGAGGAAAGTAGATTCCACAATCAAAAAGAGTTATGCAAAGCAGTTAACTCAGTCAAGCTATATTTTCACTAACAGTTGAATGTAGGACATAATGGACAACTCACAAGTTGAGAAAAGCAGCTTAATGATGAGGCACGAAATTCAATGTTTCCCCAAAAGTCTCTTGTGATGGTGTAACCACATTGTGCAGCAAATGTAGGCGTAACCTCAAACACCGTGCCAGACCGATCTAAAACAAATTTAAACAACAAATTAGGGTTACAATAAAATGGTTTTGAAATTTAAAGCAAATAAACTATCAACAGCTCAAAAGGCAAAGTATTTATATACAGAGGAGAAAGTTCAATGGTCTGTTTTAAGGGGGGCGGGGGGAGATTCTATTCATGAGCTGCACATGCTAGGAGTATGAAAGAACAGTTGGTGGAATGCCTCGATCACTTACCGGTAATAGCATTACCCAGAGTCTCTCTCGCCGTGATGACTTGCATAGAAAGGCCCCTTTGCCTCCAATCACAACCCTTTACCACATAAAAATCCCTCCCCCCCCCCTTTACTTCCTGTTCTGTACCAAGCCCAAACACCACACAGTTGTACTGGACGAAAAGGGCGGGAGGGAGGGCCAGAGTCATCACGGCGAGAGAAAGACTCAGAGTAATGCTATTACTATGAAGTAATATAGGCATTATCCCTTCATTCCTCTCACCGTGATGACTTACTACTGAGATGTACCAAAGTTACAAGAAGGCCAGGACAACTGCACAGAATATACAAGTGCTGGCGGAACCCAACAAAACCTGAACCGCTGGACCCCAGACCACCTGAAAGTGAGACCCAAAGATAGGACAGTCCAATTGGCAGCCCAACAGAGGTCCAGCAGAGAAGCACCCTGCAATGCAGCCATGGAAGCAGACATGCCCTAAAGAAACCTCCCCTGCATTCCCAGAGAAGACAGATCAAACCGCTAATATACAAGCGGAATCCCAACTCAAGGCCGTAGTCAAAGGCTGACCCCCTACGAGCGAGACCAAAGCGCACAAAGAAATGGAGGCGACCCGGAACACCTGCACAGGGTCCAGGTAAAGCAGAACCGCCCTCCGCAAAACAAGCGCCATCTCTCCAGGAGACAGAAGATCAGGAAACAAACACTGAAAGAAACCTCTCCTGTAGACCGTGACAAAGAAGACTACATGGGCCCAACCAAAGAACACACCGGTTCTTCAACAACTGAAAGTACAGGCCAGACAACGAGCCTAGCTCACCCAGCTGACAAGCAGATGCTACAGCCACCAGACAGTACTCCAAGGTGAGAATACTAAACACCACAGACACCAAGGGCTCACACAGGTGATACTGGAGAGCCCGCAAAACCAGCAGCAAACCCCCACGCAGACACCTCCTGAGGGATAGGAAGGAGAAAGGACAATCCTATAACTTCCTTGAAACAGACCCCGATCATCTGCCAGAGGCCCCCCTGCTCCCAGGGTACAGAAAGCCATAAACAGCCCATCCGGGAGGTATTTCAGAGCACGAGACCGAGGAATCTAAAGAGAAACCACAGGCGTTCTATCACACCAAGCCCAAATGATTCCCAATGCAGAGCTTACAACCAACTGGTAAACAATCTTCCATATGCCCACACTGGAGTAGACAGGTCGAGATACCCTCTAACATGCCACCCCGCACAATCGCCAAGTCCACAACCTCCATAGAAATGGAATCAACAGAAACTGCCACTCCAGACTCCAACAGATGAAACCAGACAGAACGGGATCTCGCCAGAGCCACCCGAGCACCCATCCGCTGAACCAGAAACCCCTGGATCAAGAACACGAAGGGAAAGCAAACAGCAAGCCCACAGGCCAAGAACCCATCAGGATATCCCTCCCCAAAGCAGAATCTTCCCTTACTCTGGAAACAAACTATGGATGAAGTGCCTTGTCAGGGCACACAAACCAGCCCACCTGGAGGCATCCCCATAACCGACATCTCTGCAAATACCTGGGGAGAAAGTCAAAAGCTCAGAGGACGAACACCTCCCCACGCCCACTGCACAGGAGGAGAATGGCCTGACAATCCAGGACTTAGTTTAAGATGGCCCTGAGCGAACCTACAGACTGAGCCCCCAGAAACAACTCTGCACACACCGAGAAGCCATGAGATGACAGACGACCCAGCACTGGCAGCACATGTAACAAGTCAGGGGAAAAGAATTAATCAGGGTTTATAAAGCGCAGCTAATCACCCGATAGGGTGTCCAGGTACTTGCGGGCCCCAGAGGCTTATTCAAACAGCCAGGTCTTGAGGGCCATTCGGAATTCTGGAAGGGAGGTGATGGTCCAGAGGTGTATAGGGAGGCTGCTCTAGGTCTTTGCTGAGATGTGGAAGAAGGATCATGCTCAACTTCTGCTTCGGTAGATGCGAGGAGTATGGGCAAGAGAAAGGGAGACGGAGCGTAGTCTTCGATGGTTAGTGGAAGTTCAGGCAGTGGTTAATGTAGATGGGTTCTTGGTTGTGTAGAGCAGTTGTGCGTGGGTCAGGAGCTTGAATGGGCATCTCTTGTACGGGGAGCCAGTGTAGTCTCCTGAGGTGGGGTGTGATGTGGGTTAGTCGTGGGAGGACGAGTCTGGCTGCAGCATTCTGAAGTCTCTGTAGAAGGTGTGCAGCGATTCCTATGTAGAGGGCATTGCCGTAGTCCAGTTGGCTGGTGATGAGGGCTTGTGTCATGGTGCATCTCATGCTAGGGGTGGCCACTTGATCTTACGTAGCATGCGTGGAGTCAGGCTGAGGAGACAGCATTGATCTGTGATATCATGGTGAGCTTGTTAATGAGGATTCCAAGGATTCTGGCGTGGTTGGAGGGAGTAGGTGCGGGTCCTAGATCTGATGGTCACCAGGAATCGTTCCATGTGTTGCTGCTGTTGTCAAAGATCAGTACTTCTGTCTAGTCTGTTCAGCTGCAGGCAGTTCTTCATCCAGTCGGCGATGCTGGTCATGCATCTGTGGAAGTTAGTTCTGGTGGTGGTGGGGTCGGTGAGTGAGAGGATGAGTTGGGCGTAGTCTGTGTTGGAAATTATGTTGAGGCGTGGGATAAGACTACGTTGGCCAGTAGGGTCATATATGCGTTGTCCTAATCTTGTCAAAACGGTGTTTTACTCATGTTTTATAACGGTGTCGAGATGTAATTATTTTAATTAATTGAACGTCTATAAACTTCCAGCTTGTAAGTGCACTTCCATCTTGTAAGTGCACTACTGACCCATTTTCCTCATTTTCACTATTCAGTTAATTCTTAACCCTTGTATCTACACAGTCAGCCACACTAGCATAAAACACCACATTATCGTTGGCATTCCCTCAGTGTTGTTAACTACTTGAATAAGTGAAGTGACACCCCCATTTAGAGAAAACATACAAACATTTGAAAAATGTAAAATCTAGCAACATTTAAAAACATCCATTTCGTCTCACAGGGCATGATTTACATTGAAAATAATGAGCATCACCCACAACAATTGCATAAACCCTTTGAGTGCTTACTGCACAAAGATTAGGAAGGAAAACCTTTAAATTTGCCCCTCTTGTCTTTGTTGAAGCTATCTTTAGGCAATTCAGAAGCCAGAGTTTTCTAAGAAATTGAACTTTCTACACTTAGCCATTTCAGTGATTTCCTTTAAGTATGTGTTGTGGTGTAAAGTTGTTCTGAATCTTTGTTTGCACAATGAATAAAATAATTGATGTGATGCAAGTGTCCATATCTGGCACAACCTTTCATCCTGCAGCTAATATTCTTAAAGCAGAATTGACAAGTTAATTTAGGTGTTCATGCCTAGTGTAGAAATTACATCTTTCTAAAATGATGTAAGGAACTTCAGTGATTTTTTTTTAGCTTATCCAAAGCTTTTGTGGTCCAATCATCTGCTACACACTAGGGAGGTTGCACAGGTGGCAAGTGTTCAAAACTTTCAGCGTCAATGCCTAATAAATTAAACAAAGTTTTGTTTCCATTTCAATCAACATCACCTCTATGAATTGCTTGCATAATTTTAAGTGTTTTAACACTTGATCTATTACATGCTTTTTTGATTGGGACCATTGATGAAGGATTGCGGTAGAGTAGCATGTTCATTATTTGTCCACAGAAACGAAGAATAATGCAGCGGATTAGGGTGAACTAAGCAGAGTGATACTTAGACTGGAGAAGCAGAACATAGGAGTAAGAATTTGTAAAGAAATGCCTTTTTTTGTATGGTCAGCCCAAAAGTTGACATATGCTGCGGTTTTTGACTCCATTGTCATTTTTACTGGGAGAAAGACTGGTAGCCCCATTGGTGAGTACAGAGTTGCACACTGAACACCTCAGCTGTGCTAATTTCCAAATGGGACTACCAAAGGAGATACTTCAAGGTATCAAACGACTCGCTGCATTGAGCCAAGCCAGACTTGATGCCCAAGTCAAAATTAATTAAATTTTGCCACATGCAATTTTTAGAAAGTCGCCCCTCTGTTGCCCAGTTTCAGTGGCCATTTGCAGAGGCTGATCACGAGAGCCTTCTGCTCACCTTTTGAGGGGGAGGGGGAGAAATGTGTCAAGGGATCCCAGGGCAGGCAACAATAGAGGCCTGCCACTGGATGAGGGGTTACCTCCTGGCAGGAAGTCCCATGGCCAAAAGTCTCGCTCCTCAGGGGAAACCACATTTGAAGGGCACACAGTGAACATACTAAGGAGGGGCTGCTCTTTAGGTTGGCATTGAGGGCGGGGGGTAGAAGGGAAACACTAGTCACACCGAGCTCCACACACCAAGAGAAGACTCAGGATCTCTTAGGAATGGGCAGAATAGAGCACTCTGGGATAGTTAGATGCCATACTTCACAAGAAGTTGTCATGAGGTGTGAGGGAACCAGGCAGCCCATTGCCTATTGACTGTGCCCTCCCCCAAGGGCACTTTCTGGACATAGGATGCATCCCATGCACCCAGAACTCCGATCTCGCTTGACTGGAGAAGAGGACCAAAGGAGGTCTGCCCTACTGATCTAGGAACAAAGAGGCTGAACCGAAGATGGAATGCATTAGCTGCTCCTTGGGCTAGCAAGGGAAAGGTCTGGGCCTACTGTGGAGTCCCTGCTTCTGGCTGGGCTCTGGGGCAGACTTCTCCATGAAGACAGAGTGGAGCTAAGGTTTAAGCAAATATATCAGACAGATCCTAAAGAGGTTGGTGGTGTATTTCACATCGAGGTCACAACCACACCATACAATATACCACATTTCCTCACAGAATTGATACCGGCCTTCTAAATGAGAAAACAGCAAGAACGAGTGTTATCTACTTAATGTCTCTGAAAACAATGTGTTGGGGAAAAATAGCAAGCAGATATCTATTAAACATGTGATGATGACCCTATGTTGCAATAAGGTGAATGTGTACAGTAGCAATAAACATTGGATGGAGAATAAGCAAGAGTACGTATAGCTGCATGTATACACTGATGCTGAAAGAAACTAGTATCCTTCAAGTTGACAACAGTACAGCAACATAGTATACACAGGAAAATGGCCTCACGTAAGCATGTCGGCACCAGGTGGTTCACCCCATCTGGATGGTCCTCAGAATGTCAATGCCATTATATAAAAAAGTGGCACATACCAACATTGCTGGGTGGTTCATGGCACTTGAATGCTCATTGGAAAGTCCGGCATCTGAGCCCAAATCACGTTTGAGTGACTCAAATCCGGCCACGTTTTGCTCAGTTGGTGTTAGAAACTTAGGACAGACACTGCAAGAACAGTGTGTTGATATCTGTGGCAAAGCAGGGCAAAAAAAACTAGTGGACTGTAGGGATTCAGTGCACCTCTTCCCAACACGGTGCAGCATTGGTTGCTCTAAGCTAGTTGCCAAAATGTGGCAAGTATGCAAGGCCAGTTTCCAGATAAAAGTTTATTTCAGAGCACATAGGCACAGCAACAGTCCCTGAAGGCACCAAGGGGGACATATATACACTGCTGAAGTAACATTTACTTAACTTATGAAAGCAAAGTCAGGCAAGGTAATCACACAGCCAAACATGCAGCTGGCTTGAGAGCATTCCACTAAGTCTGCTCTCCAAGGTGCTCCCCATGTAGACAAGGAGCATCTTTAAACAAAAATGCATAAGGCTCTGTCCTTGCAAACAAGACTCAGATGCAGGCCCTGCTGAGTGGTTGACAAGATAGATGCATCATGGGACTGTGGCTGTAGACACCGAAGCAACGCCTGTTTGCTGATGCATCAATCTCCAGCACATCCAGATATCCATGCATCGCACCTGTGCGACAGGTTTCCCTGATGCATCACCCACAGACTAGAACAGTCTTTAATTTTGATGCATCGCTTCCCCCTACAGTCAGGATTCGTCGTAACACTTCCCCTGCGTGCAGCAGAACTGATGCATCGCCTCCCAAAGGACTCCGGAACCGATGCATCACCGTTTTCCAATGCTTCCCTCCACTGTAGCCGTTCTGCCTTGTGGATTTTGACGTGTTGGAGTTACTTGGTGTAAATCACCGCATCCATAGAGTTCTATGGACAGAATTGCTTGAAACCTTTAAAAAGTCATATTTTGAGTTGTGTATTTTGATTGTCATTTTGGTCTGGTTTAGATAAATATACTTTATTTTTTTTCTAAAGTGATGTGGTGTCCATTTGTAATGTTTTCACAGTGTTACTGTGTGTTATGTACAAATACTTTACACATTGCCTCTGAGATAAGGCTGACAGCTTGTGCCAAGCTACCAAGGGAATGAGCAGGGATTATCTGGGTGTGCAACTCCCTTATCCAGACTAGAAGGAAGGGTCCTTAGTTGGACAGGGTGCAAGCCACTGACAACTAGAGACCCCCATTTCTAACAGTCCTTCTAAGGAAATTTACCTATGATGTGGCACTTCATCCCACCAGCCATTAAGACAACCCAATCCGATTAAACTGAAAAAGGTAGAGCCCGGCTGCTTTAGCAACAGTTCTAAATAGGAGAGGCCACCGATAGTCATATGTGGGTCACTGAACTGCTTTACTTTTGATTGCCATTGCGAGGAGCATTGCAAGCAATGATTTTATTTGAACATATCAACTATTTATTCATAATGCTTGGATTCTATCATAGATCGACACGTGTGATCATATATTTATATTTTTCATTCTAAGCAAGTGTAGTATATGAATTTACTTTATCAAAATATTCCCAAATAAAGAGTTCTGACATCCATTGCGTCTTGGCTGTGCTATCTAAAAGTATGTAAAACGGTTGTAATTTCATTCATAGTGCCTATTAACCGACGGGGAGTTGAAACGCTCATCAAGTATCACTGCACAACAGAGCCCAATGGTAGTGGTTGATTCTGTGGTTATTAGGTTTGGCCTTGAGCGCTTTTCCATGCATGTACTTCAGTTTTTAGCAATAAGTTAATTAAAAGGAGTTATAAACCAAACCACTGGTATTATGCAATTGTGCAGCAGTGACTTTTGTATAGTTATGGATTTGCCGCATTTGCTACATAATCCACCATCTGCTGCATAATCTGCAGATTTTAACTAAAACAAAATTGTTTCTAGTGCAAAGGCAGTGGGAGGCCCTTTGCAAAGGTTGACTGGTCACCTTTTTATTGCTACATTTGGTTGCTCAACTGGTACTAAAGAGGTGCAATCTATGCCCAGACAGTGTTAACAAGTGTAAAAATGACAATACTATCACCAAATCTGCTGCATAAACCGTCTTTTCTTGCGGTGTAATTTAGTCAATCCTGCTGCATAATTTGGTCCTCCGCCACATAATTCAAGTTGCCCTGGTTATAATTCATCTTTTGTAAGTGCTTTGTACATTCAGGCAAAAGATTGGTGGGGTGAATAGATAGGCTAGAAAAGATTAGGTACTCCTAGGCTGCAAGGATATGGCCAACCAGTTTCAAAAGTAAAGCAGGGGTTACGTTCTATAAAAGAAGGTGTGGGCAATTGTCGAATAACAATAGAAATAAGGCAAACATGCATGTGACTTGGAGGAGGATATGGACAGGGAGACAAGGGTAAGCAGAAGATGGTAGGTAAGGTGAGGGATCACTCAATGGTAGAAAGGGGGGGGGGGGGGGTGGGAGGACTACCAGCATGTAGCTTTGGAGTCCCCTTCATTGATGAGCTGCCTTTCATCCCACACGTAAATTGTGTCCAAATATGCACCCTTTCATTTGCATTCTTTCCGTTCCTTCTTGCCTCTGCCATATTAGGTCATTTTGGCCCCTACAGCGATTCCCTCCTGCCAGGATAATTATTATCTCCTTCAGTTCTGTTCACCCTAAATGTTTCTGCTCAACACTCACTTCCTGCTGGGGAATGCCATCTAGAGACCATCCCCTTGTCCTGTCCTATCCCTACTCCGTGCATCTTAACATCCATCCCACTTCTTACCTTCAGATTGGGGTACCTGGTTGTAGCAGACAGACTTTGCAATACGTCTTGCATAGCTACTTACCCAGGACATTGCATGATACTCCAACTTCTACCTGTTTACATCTCGTCATTCTATTTGTATTGCTGGGTAAGGTTTCATTTGTATGTAATGTGCTACTTCCATGGTGATGCACTTTAACACATTTGGGGATTGTTCACACTATATAAAAATATCATAAGAAATAAATCCCATTAAGAGTCATTGTCCAACCACTGGACAAGCTCCTCTGTATGAAGCCGAACATCAAGCACAATTGGAAAACAAGCCAAGACATCACAGAAAGTCACCTTCAAATCCGCACAAAAGATGCTACCACCAGCTAATCTGGTACACCATGCGCATCACCGCTGACCAGATCAAAGCAGGCTGCATCAATGTGGAAAAGAACAGCAGTAAGGAAATCTGGACTATTGTCCAAGATTTAATTACACCTCCAGAAACATCACTCACTCGACCTCTGCAACAAACTGAATTCTTCTGCAGCAAAAACACCTCCACATACAGCAACCTCAACCGGGCCCCACCACCCTCACAACTCAACTACCCATCATGGTTTAAGAACAAACCCTGACATCCTGGCCCATCATCATTAATGAAACCTCCAGCACCATGAAGTCAATCCTCTCCAAAGCCTCCATCGGTCCCTAGCTACCACCACACTACTACTAAAGAACTCCTACTGATCAGCAAAGTACCAACACCTACCCTCAACACCATCATCTCACCCACTTTCCTGGACACCTAGAATCATGACACTGTCACACCCCAGCTCAAGAAACCCTTAAGTGACCCAGCCATGCTTACCAACTACATAACCATATACCTCCTACCATACATAGCTAAGATCCTAGAGAAGGTCATCAACTTACACCTCACCGACCACTGCAGTAACCATCAGCTCCTAAGCACCACACAATTCGGCCCAAACACTATGCAGAAACTGCGCTCATTGCCATCCCAGATGACATCCACATGACCCCAACAGAGGGGTGCATGGAAATCTCATCTTCCTGGACCCCTCTGCAGCATTAAACACTTTTACATTCCATCCACATCAAATACCTTCAAGAGGTTGGCATCCAAGGACCTGCTCTTTGCTTTAACAGATATAAGATGCCAATCTTGCACCATACTCCTAAGAAGCCCACAAACTCATGTGGAGTATCTTAATGTTCATCCCTCAGCTCCAACCTCTTCAAAGCATACATGATACCTCTGGCCAATGTCATTTACACAATATCCTCCCCTGCACCAATAATGTACAATTCATACTCTCCCTTGCTAACAGGAACCCCCAACATCAAAAACAAGCTCATCACCTACATAACCGAAGTCGCTAACTGGATGAAAGCCAGCTGTCTCAAGCCTGACTAGACAGAAGTAGCGATCTTCGAAAAGAACACCTTGACATGGTACTTCAGCTGGTGGCTGGCCGAACTTGACCCATATCCACACTAGGAAACTCTGAATCATCATAGATGTCAAACTGAGAATGACCGCACAAGTCAGTGCAGTTACTGCATCCTGAAGATGCTGAGAGATCTTCAAATGGATCCCAAACAACCCCAGAAAAAAAATAAAAAGTTACTTACACCCTAGTCACCAGCAAGTTGGACTACAGAACACACTACTCTGGCATCATCAGAAGACTACAAACCATCCAGAACTTGGCAGCCAGACCCATCCTCAACCTCCTACACAGAACTCCCATCATATCAGAACTCAAGGAGCTCCACTGGCTCCCAATACGCACACACCCACTGGAAGGACTACTGATCACCTTGACTTAAAACAATATCTGAATAGCTCTAGGATCAGCTGTACATACAGCACGAGACTCCCTGGACCAAACATAAGTGTCAGGATGGAAATTGGGAGGTGGATTTGAACAACGCACGATCACCCCTCCAGCCCTGCTCCCAAAATACTTGATAAAGTGTTACGTGCCATGACCCACATTGACACAGAAATTAATCACACGGAAAGAAGATTGTCCCTCACTTCAGCAATGGGTTTAAGCTCCAAAATGAACACTTCTGCCCCTCTTAACGCCTTACTCCATTCAAGTGATGCAAGCCCAATACAGCCACTCCAGGCCTCAAACAACCTCAGGAGCCTCGATGTCTGTCTAACTGCCCCCTGTGGGAAGCTGGCTTGGTATATGGTGTACACTTATGTAAGTGGGCACCTTGCACCAATCCAGACAACCCTTATGGTGATTTTAGTGGTCTTAGACAACCTTAGAGAGCTCTAAGTGGTAGCTGTGTAGAGCAGCCTTTAGGCTTAGTCCAAAAGGTGTAAAGCATCTTGATTTACCAGAACATAATCTTATAGGTATAGATTAAGTGAAAAAGAACCACACAGTGTATTTATAAAAATATGTATTTATTATAAGACACTCACTAACACAGACATCTCCTAGCCGGAGATGTCCACAATGCACACAATACTTTGCAATAGAAACAGGTAAGTAGCACGAAATACAGTGGTCACCAGGGGGAGACCAAACCATATACTAAAATAGTGGTATGTGAACCACGACTCGAGTCAACACTATACCCAGAAGAAGTGCCAGGGACCCAAGGAATCACCCAAGTAAGTGTCCAGGAGCCCCATGGAGGCCGTGTGCAGAGTGGGAACATGACCGCGGGATCAATGCAAGTCAATGGGCAATTTTAAAGAAGGACCCATACCAGTGGACCCTGAAGAAACCCTGTGGAAGAAAGAAGGTTGGAAACCACCCACCCGTGGATACCTTGGGAACCAGATACCTGCACCAGGGAAGCCGGGTGCATAGGTGTGAAGTAGCGTCGGAAACCGCTGTCGAACTCAATGGAGGACTTCAGGAAGATGCTGCTACTGGAGAAGGTGAAAGTGTCCGGTGGAAACCAAAGGTGGATTCAAGATGTGAAGAACCTGCAAGCAGAGGGGACAGAGTCTATGCCACTCAGGAGTAACCAGGAGGCATAGAAGATGAATGCCCACTGATGTAGTGTTGCAGGAGAGGGGATGGTGACCTTGAAACTGCAGCTGTGTGGCACAGGCAACGCTGTGGAAGACCAGGTGGTGTACCCGAGCTGGTCCACGTCAGATGTCAAGAGTTGAGGGGTCGGTGTCCGGCGGGAGTACCAACAAGCCTTGGCAACTGCAGCCAATGTGGAAGTTGAATAAGGTGCAATGTCAGGACCGCCAAGGCCCAGGAGACTCACCACAAACAGGGGAGTCAGGGCAGGCCCCAAGCAATCAGGGGAGCCCAAAGAATTCAAAGAGGACAGTCAAGAGGACCCACAGGCCTGAGGAACTGGAGACATGAGAGGCCCTCGGCTCGAGCAGCTCACCAAAGATGCAGGCCCACGTTGCAAGTGATGTGGTGAGGACAAAGATCTTGATCACTGGAGATGCTGGAGGTTGGGGCTACTTGGAGCTCGAAGATCTTGGTGGAAGGAAGCCAACAAGCCTTTGCAACTGCAAGTAGACAGTGCACAGGGGTTTGGTTCCTGCGGCTCCAACGAGGGATACTGGCCTCAAACTTGGTGACAGGGCAGGCCTCGAGGGTTGTGAAGAATCACCACCTGTGTTGCTGAGCCTTTCGGAGGCTGTGGGAGCCCAGGATCAGCAGACTGGTCAGCTTAGTTGCTGTGCCTGCAGATGCAGGAGGTGGCTCCTTCACTTCAAGATAGATTCCTTCAGGTGTCTTGGATGCCCACAGGCCTTGGAAGGTTCCTGTATGGCACACAGGCACGGACGTTGCAGCAGACTAGCAGGGCGACGAGATCAGGAGCAGCAAGAGTCTTCCCAGTTGCAGCCAGGATGCCCAAAGTGAAGTCCAGCAAAGTCCAGAGTGCCCAGACAGTCAAAGAAGTGGTGTCTGAAATGAATCTGGTCCCACAACGGATCTAGGGACTCACCCACAGGTAAGCCTTTAAATACCCTAAGGAAAGGGTTGGGACGATTCAGGGGTCCTTCCCTGAGGGGCAGGATACTCCCTGTCCTTTGTCCAGTTTCGCGCCAGAGCAGGAGCCAACGGCTCCCTGAACTGGACTATGCATGGAGGGCACCAAGTGTGCCCTGCATGCAGACTATGTGGTGTCGTCAAGCACCCCCACCCTGCCCCAATACACTAAACCCTGTCTGGGAGGTGATCACACCTCCCTGTGACCGGATACCCATTGTTCTGCCTTCCCCCTGCCTGAGCTTGGCTCAGCAGCAGGAGGGCAGAAACGTCCCTCTGGCCGGCAGCAGCCCTAACTTACTGTCCGTGTCTGGAAGACTGGTACCGGGAGCACAGAGGGCCTCTCAAAGGAGCTTTACTGTGCATGGAATCATACACCCCACACCGTTCACAGTGTGGGGGTAGGATTCCACCATGTTTGATACCAAACGTGATAGGATTTGTTACAGCCAGTTTCGAGATGGTCATTGCGTAGTGACGCGGTGCCCCTCTATATGTTATATGGCCGTCTCTTACAATCTGGGAGAATGGACTCAGTAAGCTGTCGGGCTGTCCTGCTCAAGAAGGGGCACCCTCACACTTAAAATCCTGAAGGCAGGGTGCTCGGTTCTAAGGCCTGCATTGGGGGTGACTTATAGGTTTTAAGTGGTGACTTTATAGGTTAACCAAGATCTTTCGTAAGTAGTGTTAGTTACAAATTGAGTGGTCTCCCATGGCTGGCATAATACATGCTTCAGCCCATGGGTGACCCCTGGTGTAGCTATGCCCTGGGTACCTTAGTACCATATACTAGGGGCTGATAAGGCTGCACCAGTGTCCAATCTGGGATGTACCCAAGTACTTACCAAACCAATTTAGGGGAGAAAGCACAGAGACTGGGGTCCTGATTAGCAGGATCCTAGCCTGACTAGTCAGAAACAGCATTACATCAAGCAAAAATTGGGGGTAGCCATAAAAGCAGATCCTACTTTCCGACACCCCCAAATCCTCCTCCCTCTGAAAATTGCCAAACTCAGAAGGCCTCTAAAACTAAGCGACCCACTATACCAAGAAAAGGAAGTGTCTCCCAGATAACCAAGCCTGGTAAGGCACCAAAGACCAGAAAGGATTCAGGAACCTTCCCAGCACCTAAAGAACAGAAAACCCTACAGGCGGGGAGAACATGACAACGAACATAATAATAACTGGGGTGGGGAAATCCGGCATTTGGAAGCGGCACTTATCGATAAAATTGCTACTCTCCTGCGGGAAGAATTGCAACAGATTTGGGCTAGACTGGATGCTATAAACTAGTCCTTACAGGACCTTTAAAAACATGAAAGGGAACTCAGATGTTTTTTCTCCCCACCCAGCCAATGAAACTCAATGTTAGAGGCCATCCAGGTTCGCTAGAGCCTACTCAGAGGAACCAGCCCCCCTGCAATATTCTGAATTTGATTCCTACACCCCTAACAAACTTTGAAAGGGGTCAAGATAGACCACAAGCTCAGAGTGGTCCCAGAGGAAACAACTATGAAGAAGCACCAGCGGTGAGGAGTGCAGCCCACAGTCAGGGAAGTAGGGGGGGAGGCAGAATAATGCATGTCCATATGTAGTCATCCTTGTAGGGGTTTCAAGATTAAGAAAAGATCATAAGGAATTGTACAAAGAACTGTTTCACAAAACCATAAACTGACTGGCCCGTCTCAGGGGCTTTCCGCTCACACTCGCAGGCCAAAAAATGTTGATGGTAAGGAGGGTGAGGTGGATTGGCCCTGAGGCTGCACACCGCCAAGGGGATTGAATCATCGTTAATTTTAATTTCCCATTCCTAGCTAAAAGTCTTTTATTGGGAAATGTGAGCACACATTTAGAGCAGAGTAATATTGATTTGATGCCCCTTGGTTACTTTTATAAACCTAATTTGAATACACAAAGGGCCCCCACTCAAGCGGTCAGCTATGTAGGATGGTCCACAGTAAGGGCTCTCCTAATTGCAGACAAGGAAGTCGCCAGCTGGGCCAGTACCTTCACCATCCCCACCTATAATCGTTACATCGCCCTAGCAGACATTGATTGACTTGTCAGGTCAGAACCAACGCATCACCAGGCAACCTGCTCGGGGAGGAGAGATCAGAAGAAATAAGATCAAGAGATAGACTAAAAGAAGTCGTGGTACCCCAGAAATCCCCTGAGGGTTTACCAAATGTGATCAGCTGGAATATAGCTAGTTTAAGCTCTTTTTTGGCAGATGAGAAGGGGAGTGATGTGTAAATCCTTTGATATGTGCTGTCAGGAGAACTGGGATGCAGGGGGTCAGTTATTTATGGAGGTTTTGTCGTCTCCCGAGTAAATGCAGAGGCCTCCAACCATGGAAGGGCCAAAGGAGGTCTAGCAACGTTTGTGAGCCTAAGGGCAGACTGCGAGGTGGAGCAGATAGCTTTTGACTCTAGGATTGTTTTGGGAGTTGATATTTCCCTAAAAGGTGAAGTTCTTAATCAAATGTTTATAACTCACCCTCAGAGATTGCTCTGGAAGTCTAATTAAAACGATTTTTTTTTTTTTTTTTAGAGGTCCTGACAGACTGGCCAATTTTTCCTTTTATTATATTAGTGGGGGATTTTAGTTTACACCCATGTACGACCTGTACTATTAATAAGTATGGAGATTCTGAGGTGGGCTATAGAAAGGTTCATTTTAGCCATTCACGCCAGGGAGATACGATTAATCTCCTATCAGAATTTGATTAACTTATTATGCATTGAGGAATATGGTTCACGCAAGACGGTACCAACTTTTAATGGTAAGGGAGCTTCCTCCAATACTGATTTTATCTATGTTTCTGCAAATCTGTATTCACTCCTAGTGCGGTTCAGGACCTTTTGGAGTATTTTAGTGACCACAACCCCCATTCGGCTGAATTTAGCAGGAATGGTTCAGGGAGAAAGCCTCAACTTTTTTTTTTAGCAATCCCCTTACATTAAAGGAGCAGGGTAGGCAGATAGGCTGGGGTACGATAGTCAGAGGATTTTTTGAGGAAAGTGGTCAAGGAATGCAGTCATGATTTTGAGGCATGTCTAAACTCAAACTCTCCACACCAGGCAATCTTGAACACATACTCCAATATTTGCAGAGAGGTACAGAAAGCTCTCCTTAGTACTAAATTAAAATCTAATGAGGAAGGCCCTAGATGGTTTAACAAGCGCTGAACGAAGGCTTATAAGGACCTAAAGCGGGCCCTTAAACAAAAGCCAAGGAACATGCTGGCCGTTAAAGTGGCCAGAAGGAATTATGTGCAAGCACGAAAGGATAAGAAGAGCCAACTGATAAAAATGGCATGGGAGGATTTAAAGGGAAAGAGTGAAGAAAGAAATAATCTAGCCTTCTGGAGAATTGTGAACCGCCCTCTTTTCAATTAAATAACCCCACTAGACATAAGACAATCCAATCCAGCTAAGAATTGGGTTGCGCATTTCGAAAATATTTATTCCAGCGACTGTGTCCCTAGCTCTTATCCAGTGCCCAAGTGGGGGGGCACTACCGACATTTGAATTAGAAGAGATAAGGCATAGCGGGAATTAAACTAGGGAAAGCGCCGGGGCCTGATGGGGTGCCAAGAGATTTTTTTTAAATTATGTAAGGATCTCTGGGCCCCACTAATTCAACATCTGAATTCCGTAGCCCGTGGCCATATTCCTACATCCTTGAAACAAAAAATTGTTCCAGTTTCTAAAAGGTTAACCAAGAGGACCCAGCGTGCTACCGGCCTATATCATTAATGGACGCTAAGGTTAAGGTCCTGGGCAGGATTCTCCTAAAACGATTGGCAGACTGGTCTGACCACCAAGAAATTGTCCGATATCAAATATGGCTTCAGGCCAGGCGACAATAGAACAGAATTGTAATCTTGGTTGATTAATAAATATACAACTGTTAAAAAGGGCAGTATACACTTGGCTTTCATGGACCTCAGCACAGCATTCGACTCAGTGGATAGATCTAAACTGTGGCTGTGCTGAGGGACATGGGAGTGGAAGAGGCCCTTATAGACTTTTTGCACCCTCTACACATGGGGCTAGAGGCTTCAGTGAGACACAGTTAGGACGGGGTGGTCCGACAGTTATATTTTGGCCCCCATGCTTTTTATTTTGTATATTAATAGGCTAGATCAGTTTAAGAAAACGTTGCCGGGACGTGCCAATGGTGGGAACTAGAATGGTCCTGCATTATTGTACGCGGATGACTCAGTTTTTACTGCGGACATCAAATGGTTTACAGTTATTACTTTAAAAAAAAATGAATTTATGGAGGATTTAGGACTGAAAATCAATTATCTTAAGTTATACTATGACAGTAGGCCCAAAAAACATGAAATCGAAAACTCACTATATAAAAGACCATTGCTTAGGGAAAGCGGGTATGTGCTGTTATTTAGGTCTTCTGTTGGATAATCAATTAGATTGGGGATCTCTGGTAAGAGCACATATACAATCTTTCAACAGGGTAGCGTACAGCACAGACTCCTTTTCTAAGCACTTTGCATAATATATATGGCCTAAGAGGGAGCAAGAATTTAATAGAAAAATTGAGATAGATTGCATGAATATGGATGAGCCACCGTATACCATGACTAAGCTATGTCAAAACAGCTAGACCACTGACCTGGACTGGAGCTAGACGACAGACCTGGTCAGTGTGACTTCTCCCCCCACGCAGCTCCACCGCTAAGTGCTTCCCCCCCCCGAGCTCCATTACAGGGTGCTCGAGGCCCTCCTCCACCCACAGGCTCCTGCCTGCGCCTCATCCCTGGTGGTCCAGTGGGAGAGAACTCTGCTCTTCTGCCTCCCTTTCCTTTTTTCTGTGCCCTTTTTTCTCTTTTGCCCTCGCCGCTCTCCTCTTTTTTGCTCTTTTCTTTCCTCCGTCCTCTTTCCCCTTGCGTTGTCCACAATGCTGCAGCCCCCGCGGAACCTCCCCCCTCCAGTGTCCTTCCCGCTCCACCTTCCTCCGACCCTTACTTAATGGGGGCCCCTGCGCGGCTGTGCCGCAGGCACGCCAAAGGCAGGCCTGTCTGCGCCCAGACCGCGATCAGTGCCAGGGACCCTAGTCCTCCGACCGGCCTCCGCTACGACTCCAGCACCCGCCACAGTCTCAACCCCGGACGCAGCAACAACTGCCAGCTTTTGACGCCGAGCAACATCCAAGGCCCGATCTGTCGACACTGCCCCTTCACCCACCTCCGGATCCCAGCAGCAGCCCCCAGCCAACCGGACATCACCTTACAAACCACTCAACTGCATCCTCCTCAACATGCGCTCCCTAGACCAGCACACCATAGAAATCTGGGACCTCCTCAAAACCCACGCGCCAGACCACCTTTCTCAAAGAAGCCTGGACCAATGCCAACTCTGTTCCCGACACCACCACCATTCCAGACCGATGCAAGATACTTCTGCCACGATCATCCAATTCAATGTATGGACTCTGAAGGGGGAGAGACTGGGTGGATCGCTGGAGTAGAACCCGTGATCTTCAGGTTAATGAAACGCACCACATCACTTATAACATTATCATAATCTTTAAACAATCGCCATTTATAAAGCGCTACCGCCATCATGTGGCCACAGTCTAGTTAACTCCCCTCTAGGCCCGTCGCCATTCCATTCGCGCACAAACGTACAAAAAAATGGGCCCCTTTAAATTTACCCCGAGTTCATAATATAGGCCTCCGGGAACGCTTCCTTACTTTAAACAGCCCTTCATACATATTAGGTCTTGTGACGTCTGGGAAATCGGACCCAATACAATTTTCGACGTCTTCCTGGTTCTTCTAAATTATTGGGGGGGGCTTCTAGAAATGGCAGGTTTTGAACAGCATCTTTAAATAATGTAACAAAGCAGGTTCATAGCAAATAAAAAAACTTTTCAGGCTGCATGACATTACATTTCAGTAGGTAAGGGTTCGGTACCTTGTAAAGACAAAGCCCCCCCCATCAAATGGGAATGGAAGTATCTGTGTCACAACATCTTTAAATGCCGAATAAAACAGGGAGCTAAAAGACCAGTCACGGACTGGAAAGTATTGGGTATATCGTGTGACCCACCGAGGTGTGCGGCGTTTAGTGGTCGTTGCCCTGTTTGAATTCTGCACATAGTGCATCAAATTAAGCTACGTGGCAAGAGTAACGAAACCATATTCATAAGCAAGTCTGTGTCCATGGAATCGTGGTAATTCGAGATGCCCTTCTCCTTTCGAGCTCAAGTCAGGAGAAAGTTTTTGAAAAGGTCAGAATCTTTGCATTCTGGGACTTGTAGTTATTTAGAATACGGAAAAGAAAAATTGCAAGTTCCAAGATGCAATGAAAAACAGGTGGGGTCGAGCAACGCAGCTTCAAAAGAAACAAAGCACCCCCCACCCCCCAGTTTGCTTTTCATCCCACGGCCGAACATAGGTCTGGCTAATATATTCCTGATAAACGTACCTAGAGTATTTCAACCCAAATTTACAACGCCCCCCACCCCCCATAAAACAGGGGAGGATTTGAAGGTAAATTTAGCCTGAACAAATAGGCAACGTTAAAAACCCTCTGGCTAGAATAGGAGGACGTGCAATAGAAATCACCTCTTAAAATACACTAAAAGATATGCCAGTAAACAATATATTTAGTAAAGAGAGAAAACGTAATGCGCATGGCCTATTGTCAATACTAGGCGCCCCCCTTTCACCCCCCTCCCACCATTTAATCTCCCTTTCCAGCCTCCCTACAAAGGATGCACTCCCAGGCCTTTCTCACCAAGAACAGAGAACCGCACATATTTGCCCAGGAAGTAAGAAGCATTCAGGGAAATCCTAGCCAGCGATTCTACGCAGTCAACGACCATGGAGTCTGAAAACGGAAACACAGAAAAAGAAAAAGTGTCATAATGCGGTGTGTCAAATATTCGACAACGATAAATGTCGATGAAATCTGAGAGTTAATTTAACCTGCAGCAAGTGTGGGCTGTGCCAAAGCCCTGGAGACCAATGCCAATAAAATGGTTAACCTGAAAAAGAAAAAAAAACAAATTAACGAAAAGAAGTTACACAATTCACTCCTAGAAAGGTTTCATCATGGCTATCAAAATAATTGCATGAATTTAAGAAAAATCTAATGCGTTCACACAAACATTTTCAGTGTGGGCATTAGGACCCCGGTACAACTCGCTTTGCGTGTTATTTGTGTAATATTTGCAACATTTTCGACTTGCTCTATAGTTAGCTCAACGGGTGCATTAAACTATTCACAAGGAGACGTTGCCTCAAAAAATATATAACAGAACTGAGCAACAAAGCTCATACTCGTAACTACCTCATCAAAAAAGGCATCGCTGGACCCCACAGTGACCGGGGTTGATGGGAACAACCCTTTGGAAAAACACCGACCACAACCGCCAAAGCAAAGGAGAAAATAAACAGGTGAGCCTGCACCTAATAAACGGACGAACACACAGGAAATCCGGCTTCACTTCCGGTTTATAAAAAGTCTGCTGTTGAGCCAATGGCCACTTTAAGACCACCCACTTGTTGCTGCACAAGCACACCTTTGCGCCAGTTTCCTGGTGTTATTGGCGCGCACACTCGCTAGCTTCTCAACTGAGTGCTCTTAATGGACACTCTTTTGAAGGTTAAACGTCATGGACATAGTAGTCAGCAGCCAAGTGAGTAAAAGCAGGTGGAATTTCGATTCACAGGAGCCCAGCATCCCTGAAGTGCTAGTTGTAGCTACTCCTGTCAGAGTGAGAGTGAATATGTTTTTGTTAAAAGGCACATCAGCACCACTACAGAAGACAAAACAATAAGCCATATATATTTCACCGTTTTATTATTGTCTGCCATTTCTTTCCATTGCTTTAATTTCTTGTAGACCTGGCATCTTCATGGTTAGCAGCTGGCTCCTTAATATTGTAAGGTAGTTCTACCTTTGTGGCCATCAGCACGTTGGATTCTGGGACATATAGTTTATCTATTCATAATAAAACTTTAGCCTAAAAGTCCCACCCTGTGGATGCAGCTGGATGCAAAAATCGGGTACTAGTTAAAGGCGACTGATTACTTAAGGCCACTTACAAATTCTGCATATTTTTCAATTATTTGACATCCCGTGTAAGGGCTCAGGTGTTCAGTTCACATGCTCTTCGTTTTGCTTAAAGGCTTAAAGCCATTTTCCTATTTACTTTAGTATAGATCAGTGCTTATGAATTAGTACAGTCTACTCCTAATGCATTGTGGTTTTGTAGTTTTTATAATAGGTACTAGTTCTATGTACTAGATTCAGAGATCAAAAGGTTGTCTAGCTCGTTGTTTTCCCACTTTCTTCTCAAACCAGATTTAATCTATGATACGCTATCCTTTTTTAAAGTTATATTGCTTCCTGTGGCAATACATTTTAGGAAAATAAAACATGAGCACCTTTTATCTGTCTTGCATCCTACGCATGATAATATCTTTCCCTGCACTGTAGTTTTATGGGATTTGTGACAGCTTCCTTCATACGTTATAGGTTTCCAGATATTACCTCCTCGTATGTCTTCCTCGCCACAGAAATGACGTAATGAGCTTCAGCTCCCCCACAGAACCCTCCAAGCAATTTAGCGCTCTAGCCTCCCCATCCCTCCCTAACATGGCTGACCTCCTTCACCCCTGACCTACCATAAGAAGAGGCACGATTTACCCCACTTTGTTTTTTTGGTTCTGCTTTGCAGACTCTTCATGCAAGTCACAGGTAAGTGGGCGAGGTCGTGCTGTAGCAGACCCAGGGGCCCGGTAAGAAGTCCTGCTGTGTGGGCTCTCTTTGAGATATTAGTATCGATAAGTCGTTTATTTGTTTTTTACTGGCATATTGAGAGGCACGGCCATAGCGGGCTCTTACCGTGTGTTCGAAGCCCTGCTTAAGCGGGCTCATGCATTCTGGCAGGTCCTCATGGCAGGACAGGGTTGCGCCAGCCTTCAGGTTATCACCCGCTCTGCCGCGGGCCAATGCGCTGCTTTCTGTTTCGGCGGGGGCAGTCAGCGGGGAGGGCGCTGTTGGTGCTGGTGTCCTTGCTGACCGGTGGGTGTGTATGAATGAATGAATGACAATTTGTTGAGCGCGATAGCTACCCTTAGGCGTCCTTGCGCTGCGGACAATACGGGCATGAAAGACACTTGGGGCTGTCCGGGTTTATTGAAACAGAAAAGTCTTGAGGAGCTTACGGAATGAGAGTATATTAGACTCTGATCGCAGATGCGGGGGGAGAGCATTCCATAGTTTGGCCGCGTTGTGCGAGAACGAGCGGCCACCACATCTAGTTCTTTTTATCCTGGGTACTTTGGCAAGAAGAGAGGAGGATGACCTAAGCTGTCTAATCGGCCGGTAGGGAGTGATCAACGGTTGATTTATGGCGGGGCCTGTCTTCCAGAAGGCCCTGTGGGTGATACAGAGGGCCTTGAATTTAATTCTCTCCCGGACTGGGAGCCAATGTAGGCTTCTGAGGCCAGGACTGATAGGAGATCGACGGGGAGTCTGAAGAAGCGTTCGAGCGGCGCAGTTTTGAATGACCTGAAGCTTATTCAGAGTGGATTGCGGGGCTCCCAGATAGAGGGCATTTCCGAAGTCTAGGCGTGACAGAATAAGGCCCTGGACCATGATCTGTCTCGCCTGGAATGGAAGTAAGGGAGAACCTTCCGAAGCAGCCTCAGTAGACCATAGCAAGTGGCCGCGAGTTTGGTTGCTTGGTGATTGAAGCTGAGGGTGTTATCCAGCCATATACCCAGGCTCTTGATCGTGTCCTTGGGCACTGGGGCAGAACCGAGACAAGATGGCCATAGTGGATTCATAATGTACTTGGGGGCATTGCCTAGGAGCATGAGCTCCGTCTTGTCTCCGTTCAGCTTTAGGCAGGATGCTGTCATCCATTTAACCACCTCCTCCAAGCATACGCTAAAGTTGTTATGGGCTATGTTAGGCCGGTTGAGAGCCACAACTAGCTGAGTGTCGTCGGCATAAGTGATGATTTTTATGCCGAACGGACGAACAATTTCAGCTACGGGGCTCATATATATGTTAAACAGCGTGGGGCTCAGGGAGGAGCCCTGAGGCACCCCACAGCCGAGAGGTTTGCTGGGGGAGGTGATTTCGCCCTCAAAAACCTGAAAACTGCGGTCTGCCAGAAATGACTTGAACCACTTGATGGCATTTCCTGTTACTCCCAATTTGGAGAGTCGTTGTATTAGTATTTCGTGGTTTACAGTGTCAAATGCGGCGCTTAGATCAAGGAGAATGATTGCTGCCGCACCCCCTTGGTCCAAGATCATTCTGGCTTCTTCGGTTACTGCAAGGAGTGCGGTTTCGGTCCCGTGCATGGGCCGGAAACCCGTCTGAGAGAGATCGAGCAGATGGTTGCTCTCCAGAAAATCTGTCAGTATAGTATTGACATGTTTCTCCAGGACCTTGCACAGCCATGGTAGTAAAGAGATCGGCCGATAATTACTGGGGTCCTCCTGATCCGTACTGTACGTACTGATCAGTCTTTTGATGTTTTAGGCTGCGGTAGGGAAGCCAGCTGTTTTACGGCTATGGGGCAACGTTGGATTCCTGGTCTGTTCAGGGGAAATGGAATCGCCTGCAGGCTGGTTGTTCTACCAACTTCCGGGAGCTGAAGGCTGTTCAGCTGGCTTGTCGGGAATTTAGGCCAGCCCTCAGGGGGCATCATGTGCTGGTCTGGATGGACAATTAGGTGGTGATGGATTATCACTTTTACCAGGGGGGGTTGCAGGGTTCAGTCCTTGTGGCTCCTGGCTCAGGAGATTCTGACCTGGGCGGAGAGCAATGTGTTGTCTCTGCAGGTTGTGTATCTCCCGGGAAGGGAGAATTGTGTGGCGGACCACCTGAGCCGGGTTTCCCCCCCATGAATTTGATCTCTTTGTCGACAGTGGTGTTCCATGAGTTGCAGAAGAGGTTTGGGTGTCCGAAAGTGGACTTATTTGCAGACAAGGACAATGCTCTCCTGCCACGCTTCTGCACGATTACTCCTTGTCCGGAGGCATGGCGGATAGATGCAATGTCATTCAGGTGACCGGCAGGCCTGCTTTATGCATTTCCTCTGATTCCATTGATTGCAAGGGTATTGTGCAAGATATGCCAGGAGAAAGTTTTTTACTGTTGGTGGTGCCAGGTTAGGTCCAGTGCCCGTGATACCCTTTGCTGAGGGAGCTTGCGGTTCAGGATGGTTGGGCAATTCCAGACCATCCATATCCTCTGAGGGATTTCCCCTCTTCGGACAGGTGTTCTGCAGCGGCTCCATCTTCAGGCCTGGCTATTGAGAGGGTGACTTTGTTGTCTAGGGGTTGCTCAGCAAAGGTGGTTGACCTGATTCAGAGCTCCAGGCGTCCGGTGACTCTATGTTCTTATTCCAGACATTGAGGGTTGTTTTCTAAGTGGTGTCACTAAGGGGCTGGACTTTAGTTCGATGGATCCGATCAGGATCCTGAATTTTTTTGTCTGATGGTTTTTCGTTGGGCCTGACTTCCTCTACCCTTCGGGCTCAGTGGGTGGCTTTGCGGGCTTTCCGGAGTCCCCATTTGAGTGAGTTGGGTCCTTTTGGTTTTCAGGTTGATGCGTAGTTTTTCTTCAGCATCCTAGGGTAATGTGTCCTGCCCTGGCCTGGGATCTCTCCTTGGTATTGCTAGCGCTGTAGGCTGCTCCTTTTGAGCCTTTTGGGGAGGTTGACATCAAGTTCTTAACCATGAAGGTTGTGTTTTTGGCAGTCATTGTATCGGCTTGGAGGATTGGGGAGTTGGGGTCCTTTTTATGGTCTCCTCCTTTGTTGAGGGTGTTGCCGGACCGCATTGTCTTGCGGTCTGATCCGAAGTTTTTGCCCAAGATCCCTTTCATAACTAATCATTTAGGGAGGTTGTTCTGCCTACTTTTTCTCCAGAGCCTCGGTCCGGGGTGCATGCAGGTCTACATCTGTTGGATGTACATAGGGTGGTGTTGGTGTATCTGGAGCGAACCTTGTTTTTTTGTAAATGTGATAGTTTGTTTGTCACTTTTGGCCCGGTGAGGTCCAGTCATAAACCATCTATTTCCACTTTGAGTAGGTGGATTAAACAGATGATCCTTCTGGCGTATAAGTCTCAGGGGTCGGAGGTATCATCCAGGATACAGGGGAGGTCTACCCATAGCATTTCTATCTCCTGGGCTTCTCTCAAGGGGGTCTTGATAGAGGACATTTGTAAAGCTGCTACATGGGCTTCAGCTCACAAGTTCATGGACCACTATCGGATAGTATTGGGATGCTCAGCTGCTGGGGATTTTGCTGCAGCTGTTCTGCAGGCTGGCACTGACGATTGATTGATTGTCACTCACATTTTGTGCAGTTATTTTTTCCTCTGCTGCTGTTTGGACTAAACCGTATTTGTGCCTTGCATTTTTGTTTCTGGCGTTTTTTCTGGTGATTGTTGAAGTGTTACTAGGCCCAAATCTGATAATTGTCATTTAGTTTCTCTGTCTGAGTTTCATACCTCTCTCTTACTCTTGGTTCTCTGATGTATCTTGCTCTGTGCCGAGAGGGGTTGGATATAAAGGGTCCTAGCTGTCATCCAATGAGGACCAGGAATTGGATAACTGAACTACAGACTGGAAATCAGACTCATAGATTACTCTGAATACAATATTATAAAGATAGAATGAATGAATGAGTAGACACTTATAAAGCGCATGGCTACCAAAGGCTTCCCAGCGCTAAAGACAGAGCCTAAACCGCAAAATCGGGAAAATCAGGAGAACAGCAGAGTCTTCAGACGTTTACGAAATAGAAGATGGTTGGCCTCGAACCGAATATAATCTGGTAACTGATTCCAGCACTTTGCAGCGTTGACAGAGAATAGACGGCCACCGCTCCGAGCTCGGTTGACTCTGGGCACAGTAGCAGGGTGTTTTTTCTCAGAGCGAAGAGATCTTTTAGGAAGATACGGGGAAACAATGGAACGGAGAATTGGCGGAGCACAATCCGACATTGATTTATGGGCGATACACAAGGCCTTAAATTGGATTCTTTCGGCCACTGGCAACCAATGCAAAGAATTAATATATGGTTTGGCAGATTCCCTATTGTGGGCCTGCATAAGAAGTCGAGCCGCACAGTTTTGAACCGTTTGAAGTTTCTTTATAGTCGAACAGGGGGAGCCAAGATAGAGCACATTGGCGTAGTCAAGCCTCGAGAGAATCAGGGCTTGTACCAGCAGTTTCCTGGCATTAAAAGGCAGAAGGGGCAAAATCCTCCTAATCATTTTCAGGATGCCATAGCAGGTACCTGCTACCCTACCCGCCTGTACCTTAAAGTTCAGGTTATGGTCCAACCATACTCCGAGACTTTTTATTTGGTCTTTAGGGGGTGGCATGGCCCCGAGACATTTAGGCCATAGTGCACTGCTCTCCAGATTGGTAGGCTTACCTAAAAACATCAGTTCCGTTTTAGCAGCATTCAGCTTTAGGAAAGAAGAGTCCATCCATGCTGAGACCTTTTCCATACAATTGGCCAGAATAGACTTATTGTTGTCTAAAAGATTGAGGGACACAATGAGCTGAGTGTCATCAGCGTACGTGACAATCTTGACCCCAAAAGGCTCAACAACCTCAGCCAAAGGGCGCATGTAAACATTAAAAAGTGTGGGGCTCAAGGAGGAGCCTTGAGGTACCCCACACTGCAGCAGCATCCATTCAGAGGCAGCATTGCCCTCAAAGACTTGAAACAACCGATCTGCTAGAAAAGACTCAAGCCATTTTAGTAAAGTTCCAGTTACCCCATTCTCTCTGAGTCTTACTATCAACAATTGGTGATTGACCGTGTCGAAGGCAGCACTAAGATCGAGTAAAATAATGGCCGCGGAGCCTCCGACATCCAGTATCTTCCTTGATTCTTCAATCACCGCTAACAGGGCAGTCTCAGTGCCTTGCTGGGGTCTAAAGCCCGTTTGGGAGAGATGAAGGCGTTCATTCTCCTCCAAAAGGCGGAGAGAACGCAATTAACATATTTTTCGCTTATTTTAGCAATCCCAGGCAAGAGCGAAATAGGGCGATAGTTAGCGAGGACCTCGGGATCCAGGATAGGTTTCTTCAAAAGGGCTCTAACCATGGCCCGTTTCCAAAGGGAGGGGACAGTCCCAGTGGAAAAAGAGCTGTTAATCAGATCCAGAATAACAGGGGTGACAGAGTCAAATACCTGGTTAAGAATGCTAGGGGGGGCAGCGTCACAGAGGGAACCAGATTTCAAACAATCAAAGTGCATTTTTAAAACTTTCATATCCATAGATGGGATGGATTCAATGGATGGGTTTCGAAATTGGGGTTGGTCCTCAGTCTGGGGGGGGGCTTGCAGAGGCTGAAAGAGGAGGAAAGGCAGTGTAAATATCTGCAATTTTCTTATGGAAAAAGAGGGCCAAATTACTGCACCGCCCAAGGGAATCCGCTGGAGGCAAAGGGGGCTCGGGAGGTTGCAAGAGTGATTTTGTTATTTTAAAAATTTCACGGGGGAGTTAGAGGCTAAGATAATTTTCTTTTTGTAGTAAGCAGATTGTGCAGTTCTGATTTCTGCTTTATAAGCCTTAACGGCGTCTCTATATTTGATTTTCTCAAAAGTGGAGAAATCCTTTCTCCAGCTTCTCTCAAGCCGCTTACATAACTGTTTAGGAGAGTACCATGCTGCGCCGTGCCCAACTTTTTTGCTGGAAATCCAGTTTTTAGGGATTAAAGTATCTAATGATGACTCGAGCCATTGTTTGACTTTAATGTTGTTAAGTTCAGGGTCAGGACCAAGCACAGGTCTCATATTATCAAGAGTAGACGCCCAGGCATCCATAGAGAGTTTAGACCAGTTCCGGTTCCAGGATTTTACCCTTTCCCGTGGCTGTCCACCCTCCTGTGGGTTCCAAACAAAGGGAACCACATAATGGTCTGACCAAGGGAGGGGAATGGGTTTTTCCACTGCAAGGCTATCAATATTAGAGAAGAGCGGGTCAAGGAGGTGACCTTTTTGATGAGTAGAACCGGACACTTTTTGCTTCAGGGCTAAAGCATCCAAATTGTCAGATACAGCCTCAGCGTCAGGGGAAGATGCCATGTCAAAATGGATGTTAAGGTCACCTAATAATGAGAAATTAGAGGAGGAGCTCACTGATTTGGCTATAATTTCTGGAAGGTCCCTACTAAAGTGACCAATCGATCCTGGCGGCCGGTAAATAAGAACGCCAGAGAAAGTACAAGTAGGGGAAAAGCCGAGAGCAAAAAAACAGCTCTCACAATCAGGGATCAAACTAGCTGTAGTTTGGCAATTAAAATTATCTTTATAGATAATAGCTAGACCCCCGCCTCTGCCTAATTCACGATCTTGTCTCTGAATTAAATATCCCGGGGGCAGAGTTTGTACTACTGCTGGGTCTGCATTGCTGGAGAGCCAGGTTTCAGTAAGAAACAAGGCATCAAGCTCGTAAGAATAATACTGCCAGCCCAAATGTCCTAAAGAAACAGAGGCGAGCCAAAAATCATTCACACTAAGAGTTCTGTTAAAGCAATTCAAAATAGTAGTATTAGTATTTGATGTTCTGAGATCTCTCTAATGTGATCTCCTTGGGTCATTTGTCACAGATTAGGAATGCACACCTGTGGCGAGGAGCTGCCTACGGATCCTTCCTCCAGTCCGTTGTCTGACCGTATGCCCCCTTACCTGTCACCTTGTCCCCTCCTCTATTTCCAGCCTTCGACCCAGATGCACTGGCCCTTTAAGACTCCACTACCCTCGGCTTCCAGAGCCGATCACGTGCCCTGGTCAGGTGATCCTCTCCCCTTCAAAGGGGAGGAGGCGGAAGGACTAGCGTTCTCGTCACGGACTCGAACGCTTGGAGTACCGACGTCGTGGAACCCAGAACGAGGAGCCAGGACTTTCCTCATTTCGCCAGGACTGGGAGAACCGGGAACCGCCACCGGGATCGAGCCGGAAGCCCAGCGGACCGAAGAGGTGCCATCCAGGAACGAGGAAAAGGGGGAGCCGGACCCTTTCCGGCAACACGCGAAACCCAGCCACGGTCCAGGAGGGTCGTGGCTCCAAAAGGTACGGGGCCACCTGGGGGCTGTGTGGGACAAGGGGAAGGTGGGAGAGAAGGGCGGGCAGTCTGACTAGTCATACCGACTGGGTTCCGCAACTAAGAGTAAAACATAGCAGAGCGTAACATACTCCTGGGAAGGAAGCCGTGCGTCTCACGGTGACGGTCGGGTGCTCAGTCCTTCACTCCCTTTTCCTTGTGTGCAATACCACGTAGAAACGTCCCCCTTACCAGGTCTTTCTTTGTTTTCTTTTCCCTAATTTTGAGACGGAGCGGAGAGAGCTGTCTGCTGTTGTCCGAAGACTGGACCCTCATTTAGTTATTCCCTGCTCTCTGATGTAAGAGGGTGAAGAACTCTACACCGGACGTTGGATCCTTTTGTCCTTTTCATGTTAAAAGACCCCTTGTAATAAACCTACTGTTGAGTCACTTACCCTCGGTCTCCCTGTCTCTTTCTCCACCGCGCTACACGTGGTGTCAGAAGTGGGATTCGTACGCCTACTACTCTGGGACATGGAAAACCTCATACAACAACTTATACGTAACCAGGAGAAGTTGGAATGGGCCTTTGAGAAACAAATGACAACCGCCCATGCAGACAGGGAACTGTTTAAGGACACTATCACCAACCAAGCTGAACGTTTGCAAAAAGTGGCGGTTGACCGCCTAGAGCTGACCACCCAACTTCAAATCCACGCCGGGACAGGCCCCAATGTTTCTCTGCAGAAGTACCTAGCTAGTGAGGATCCCGACGCGTTCTTTTTGAACTTTGAAAGAGCGGCCCGGGCGTCGGGATGGCCAGAAGCCAAATGGCCGTTCTTTTTAGCGCCTCTCCTTACCGGAGAGGCCCAGGCCGCCTACCAGGTGGCCAACGCTAACGGCCACACTCCATATCAGGAAATAAAGGGGGTAATCCTGGACCATCTTGGAATGGATGCCGAGGCATACAGGGTTAGATTTAGAAAGGAGCGGGGAGCATCCACCGACAATCTGAAAACTCTCTACTATAAACTTAAGGCAGCAGCAGACAAGTGGTTAAAGCCCCAAACCAACACGAAGGAGGAAATCATGTCACTTATCTATTTAGAGCAGTACATAGAGGCGTTGCCATACCCTATACAACGCTGGCTCAAACAGCACACTCACTTAACAGCTGAACAAGCCATTGACATGGCAACCTCCTTCTATCGAGCACAACCCCACCCTCCATCTTGGGACACCGAGAAACCCACACGCCCTTCTCCTACTGCTAGCAAATCAGAGAGAAAACCGGTGAAGCCCATCACGGAACCCCTGAAGTCTCGGCATTACCGTCCAGAACCCATACCTGTTCGGGGTCCCCTGTGTTTCGAATGCGGAGACTGGGGGCATATTGCCAGGAATTGCCCCAGAAAAAAATCCCTGGAAGAACCGATGGACATAGGCTGTATTCCACGATCTATCCTATACACTGAAGAAATGGGACCAAGTTTTTATGTAAGTGTTCTTATAGGTGGGGTTACTGTAAAAGCCTTGTTAGACTCTGGCTGTAGGCAGCCAGTTGTTCGCCGGTCCCTGGTACCCCTCCCCTTTCCTCCTACCGTTGACGAAATACCCATACGCTGTGTACATGGGGATATAAAACTCTACCCCCTAGTCACCTTGCCTGTCTCCCTCCCAGGTGGGGTGGTTCTGAAAGCCAAGCTTGGGGTTCTCCCTTCCCTTCCCGAAGAGCTCATAATAGGTCAGGATAACCCGTCCTTTCTAGCACTCCTAAGGGACACCCTTCAGCTCACAGGAACCCAGATCTTGTCAAAACCCTCTCTCCTTACTCAAGCTCCCTGGCTATCCGATAAAAGTTTCCACTACAACCAGTGCAATGATCCTACGCTTCAGCCTGCGTGGGATCATGCACAACAGAATCCCCTGCCCCAGAAGCCAGTATATCCTTTGTTTCGCAAAGAAAAGGAGCTTCTCTACAGAGTCGCAAAGGAAGGTGATACACCGCAACTCGTGGTTCCCCAGGTTTTTAGGGAACAAGTGCTTTTTTTTGCGCATTCTCACCTGCTGGCTGGCCATAGGGGTGCTCAAAAAACCATCGACATGATACTCCGCCACTTCTATTGGCCAGGTATATTCGCCCACGTCACGAAGTTCTGCCAGGAATGTGAGATCTGCCAGATGAGAAACCCCTATAAATCCCCACCGGTCCCGCTACAGCCTCTCCCCATCATCGGTACACCGTTCGAAAGAATTGGTATGGACCTTATTGGCCCACTCCCCCGAACAAAAAAGGGTAACCTATATGCGCTGGTAATAGTGGATTACGCCACGCGTTATCCAGAGGCCTTTCCCCTACGTGCTCCTACCAGCCAGAACATCAGTGACAGACTCCTGGAACTGTTTTCCCGAGTCGGGTTCCCACGGAGAGATCCTCACGGATCAGGGGACTCCTTTTGTTTCCAAAATGATGCGGGAGGTGTGTAAGTCCCTTGATATCTCCCACATTAAAATATCAGTATATCACCCCCAGACTGATGGTCTGTGTGAGCGTTATAATTCCACCCTAAAACTGACCCTAAAAAAGCTATTGAGTGTGGAAGGGAAGGATTGGGACCAACTCCTCCCTTTGGCCTTATATGTGGTCCGAAGCCAGACACAGTCTAGCCTGGGCTGTTCCCCTTTCCAGCTCCTCTACGGTAGAGAACCCCGAAGTTTATTGGAGATCACTAAGGAATACTGGGAACAAGAGAAAGGGGAGGAAACCAAGTCCTTCCTAGAATATACCCAAGAACTACGTAATCGTCTGCAGAAATTGAGGGAGTTTGCTGATGCAAACCTAGAGAAAGCACAAATCAGACAACAAATGTTCTACAACAAGGGAAAGAAATGGCGGCACCTGAAAGTGGGGGACTGGGTTTTGGTTCTCACGCCCACCAGTATCACAAAAATCAGGTCAGAATGGCAGGGTCCTTTTCAGATTGTACAGAAGGTTGGACTTACGTCCTACCAGGTTCAGGCCACGCCCAAACGCACCCAGTTATATCATGTAAACCTCTTGAAAAAATGGCTGGGCCCCTCTTCCCAAGGACCTTCATGTGGTTGACCCCGTAACCAACACGGATAGCACTCTACCTCATCTCATAATCAATCAAGAGCTAACAGAAGAGCAGAAGGTAGCCTTGCAAAACACTCTCTCCCTGTATGCCTCCTTATCCTCCGACCTTCCTGGCCATACCACCATGGCTGAACATACCATTCCCACCCAACCAGGGAAAGTCATCAAACAAAAGCCATATCGTATCCCGGCTGCTAGGAGAAACGCCATCGAACAATAGGTCAAAAACATGCTTGCCCTAGGGGTCATACGATCATCCCAAAGCGATTGGTCCTCGCCAATCGTATTGGTACCAAAACCGGATGGATCCGTCCGGTTTTGCATAGATTTCAGTGCTGTCAACGCCATCTCTAAGTGTGACTCATACCCTCTCCCACGGGTGGATGAATTAATTGAGCAATTGGGGGATGCACAGTACATCACAACCCTTGACCTCACAAAAGGGTACTGGCAGGTGCCTCTTATACCCCAGGACCAAGAAAAAACGGCCTTTTCTACACCCTCTGGCTTGTTCGAGTTCACCGTCTTACCTTTCGGGCTACATGGGGCACCCGCCACTTTTCAACACCTTATGAATAGAGTACTATCTGACCATCAGGCCTATTCATCGGCATATTTAGATGATATCATCATATACAGCCCCACATGGGAGTCCCATCTTCACCACTGTCAGCTGGTCCTTCAAGCCCTCCAATTGGGCATATCAATGCAAAAAAATCAAAAGCAGGTTTTCAAAGAGTGAAGTATTTGGGGTATCTCTTAGGAAATGGCTACATTGAACTCCAGGAGGAAAAGGTGAAAGCGATATCCCAGGCCCCTTTCCCTACCACAAAAAAAGAAGTCAGAGCCTTCCTGGGCCTCCTGGGGTATTATCGACGTTTCATACACCAATACTCTGAACTATCCTCTCCTCTTACCGATCTCCTTAGGAAGAGTGTGAAGCCTAAGGACCTCCTCTCCCCACCACCCGCTGCCCTACAGGCCTTCCAACACCTTAAAAAGACTATCACGTCAGGTCCCATTCTCCGCTCCCCTGACTTTTCTAAACCCCTTTTGCTTCAAACCGATGCCTCCGAAAATGGGTTAGGGGCTGTTCTTTCTCAGATATCCTCTGAAGGGCTTGAGCATCCCATCCTTTTCCTGAGCCGAAAGTTGTTCCCTAGGAAGCGGGGTAACCCCATCATTGAAAAGGAGTGCCTTGCTATCAAGTGGGCGGTGGACAGGTTAAGGTATTACCTTGAGGGTTCCCATTTCTTCTTGTATACAGATCACGCCCCTCTCCTCTGGATGAGTGGGAACAAAGGGAATAACCAGCGGGTCCTTCGTTGGTTCCTTGCCCTGCAGCCCTTCTCTTTTGAGGTTCGCCACCGCAAGGGTTCGGATAACGGCAATGCGGACTTCCTATCCCGCCTCGCCCTGTTCCCCGATCGTGAACATGCTGGGGTGGGGGTGTGTGGCGAGGAGCTGCCTAAGGATCCCTCCTCCAGTCCGTTGTCTGACCGTATGCCCCCTTACCTGTCACCTTGTCCCCTCCTCTATTTCCAGCCTTCGACCCAGATGCACTGGCCCTTTAAGACTCCACTACCCTCGGCTTCCAGAGCCGATCACGTGCCCTGGTCAGGTGATCCTCTCCCCTTCAAAGGGGAGGAGGCGGAAGGACTAGCGTTGTCGTCACGGACTCAAACGCTTGGAGTACCGACGTCGTGGAACCCAGAACGAGGAGCCAGGACTTTCCTCATTTCGCCAGGACTGGGAGAACCGGGAACCGCCACCGGGATCGAGCCGAAAGCCCAGCGGACCGAAGAGGTGCCATCCAGGAATGAGGAAAAGGGGGAGCCGGACCCTTTCCGGCAACACGTGATCCAGCGCTA